>OY987217.1:10710803-11330931 GCA_963920805.1 Primula vulgaris | reverse complement strand
GGGCAACCCTAATCTGTTTTCTCTCTTAAATGTCTCTGTTTCTCACCTATATTTCCCCAACCCTTAGAGGTTTTATCATTGTTATCTAAAGCAGGTCTTTTCTACATCTTGTGTGAACACTGGTTTGTTTTTTTCTCATCCAATTCTATCTAATATCTATGGAAAATATCAAAAATTATGAAAAAAATTGATGTCACACAAGAACTGATTCGGATTGTGGGTTATATATATCGTGAGGAAATTATTTGCGATACTACCACCATAATATATGTTCTTAAGCGGCTAAGCGACCACTTTGGGATGGATTTAATGAATAAAAACGAAGAAGTAAGAGCTATCATTAGGGAGTGGGCAAATATCGAAGACACTGATGACGAGAATACATCGCATCAGAATCTGATGGTCTAATCCACATGAATATGAGAACTTGGTCGATAATTGTTTATAGGATGCTTTTCCTCCAACGTCACCACCACCATGTGCGACGCCTCTGGTACTAGCACATCTGCGGCCAACAAAGCCACATCCATCACCGGAAAGTCCGAACGAGATAGAAAGTTTTGTGATTATAGGTGCATTTAAGGTGTTCAACAAAAACCATAAGCTAGATGCTAAATCTTTCAGGTGCGAACTTACCGTTTTTCACTGCCATAGTCACCTATATTTAATTAGCAATGGTCATTTAATATTATTGTGTATTTGTTATTTGAGAATTAGATGAATCTTGGATTAATTGGTATGAAATTATTCTACTGTCTAAACTCGATAAATTGGACTAGTATGAAATATTTAATTATTGGTCGAGTCGAAAGTGTCTAAAAATTCTGATAATTTGTGGAAAGATAGATGAGACACACATAGAGGTTAGGAGATAAGATTCGTCTTGTTTGGCTATATGGTTAATGAGATATGAATTTTTAAGTCAACACTGCGGTTCAGATTTTTTTCTGCTTAGACACCTAGATAGCTGTTTGAAAAAATAATTAATTGTTATAGCAAACAGATTTCAAATTGGTTGAAATTTTGTGGGTTGGTAGAATACTGGTATATGGTCACATGAACACAAAAATAGATTCATCTGGATCAATATCGACCGAGTTATGAATTTTTAAAGTTTGCATTGTGTGCAGTTTTTTTCTATTATGACAGTTACGACGTCGTTTAGAAAATTAATTGTTTGGCCTAGCAAATCGTATTGGACTCAGACAAAATTTAGTGAGAAGATAGCTATTTGTGTACAGACGTTTGCACTCGAAAATCGCAAAGTTTGGATAAAAAAGGAATTAGTTATGAATTTTCAAAGTTCAATGAACTAACTGTCCAAACTGGACAGAATAGACCAGTCCGACTAAAATAATTTTTTGTCAAGTAAAAAGTGTTCAAATTTTAAGAAACTTAGTGAGAATATCACGAGACAGTTACGGAGATTTTGACATAAAATTTACTACTTTCTAATGAACGATTGGTGATGTATGATTTTCGGAGAATTACTCATTTTTTGTGTTCGGATAATTTTTATGCTCCTAATTTAATGGTTGACCTGATTAATGATGTGGACGTGAAACCGTTTTATATCGGTTGTTTGCTGGATTATTTGAGTGTTTTGATTGATATTTTTAATAGAATTATGACTTGTTCGAGTTTTCTTGAAATTTATTATCGTGGTTTGAATGGTTTTGCGGGTTTTGTGGGCAGTCCCAAAATCAGTTTTAAAACATCTTTAGAGGGCAAAATTAGTTGGAAGATAATTGGGTATGTTCGTTTACTAGATAGACAATAATATTGATGGGGTATGTCATACTCTCCGTAAGCTATCGAGTAATTATTTTGATCCGTATTGGGATGATACTTTTTATGAAATTTCTGAAAGCCCGAATATTCAAACGTATTCGAGTGCGACAATAATGGTATATGTGATACTTTCACGTACTCCGATTTGCTTGACAATGTGGTTTCGATATATTATTTTGGAATTGTTGGTTTGGTCGAATGCCAAAAAATCGGAGGGACGGTTGTTTGGTGGTTTGGAAGAGCTTGAATGGGTTCCTATTTGATCGTAATAGACTCCGGTTAAAATGATTGAGGACTGGGTTGTCGCCAAATCGAGTAAGAGGCTGCAGCCGTGCGCTTAACCACAAACTTGAGGACAAGTTTGTTCTTAAAGAGAATGGAATGATAAGAACGGTTTTTTGGTTATTTATATTATTTAATTGGACTTATTTACTATTTTATTATTCACGTTCTTAGTAATTTTTGAGACTATTTTGTAAAGAGTTTTCTCTAATTGTTAGTTTATGAAAAGCGGCAACCCTAGTCTGTTTTCTCTCTTAAATGTCTGTTTCTCGTTTGACTTTTCTCTGTTTCTCACATATATTTTCTCAACTCTTACAGATTTTATCGCGTTGCTTAATTTTCAAGGATGAACAACATGTCCCCTTTTTAATCATATAGTTTTACTTGTTATTAACGACAATGATGAAGAAAGTTTATAGCAAAACTTAAGTTTTATAGAAATCGGAAAGGTACCTGACAAAGCCATAACTTTTGTCGGTAGCGTTAGACTTTTCAACAATATGTATAATGAATTGATAATAAGCGATGAACACTTCTTGATCTTTATTATTATTCGGCAATTGCCTTTGTTCGGAACACAACTCTATTGATATGCTTATGCTCGGATTCGCTATTTGATCTTGAACTTGATCTTTCTCTTCTTTTCGGTGCTCGATTCTTTACCTTGCTCGGTTTACTTATTGATGTGATAAGCTCTGACAAGTTTTTATCTTTTCTCTCTTTCTCTCTATATTTTTGAGATCTATTTTCTGGTACTTATTTTAGGAGGGGTACTTGGCTATTTATAGGCAATTATGTCTCCTAAGATGTTGACAAATGTCGCCATCTTAGGTGTCACTTCATGGGCTTTTCTCTTGTGGACCTTTAATAACTAGGCTAAGAACTTTATAGATAATGACCTGTTAGGAAAGCTCTCATAACCCATGGGTTTTTGGGTTTAAGCATTGGATACCATTTAATAACGGGTGGATCGATCAATACCCTAATAGACATAGTCGGGTCCAATTTTTATGTTCTATCAGTACCTATTGAAGTAATTATAGCACCTGTTGTTAAAGATTCAGATAGAGCATCAACTAATTTGTACCATATTGTAAATGACAAGAGTTAATGTAATTACAAATACTAAATTGTTAAGTTTTTTCATGTCAAAAGAGGATAAGCAATGCCAATAACTAAGATGAGCAAATCGTGCGTTGAGCAATATCAGTCAAATTACTCAAGATATCATTCCTAAGGTCAATGCCCAGTGGCGATCTGAGCTTATCACCTACGAATGTATCTTCACATGTATAGGCATCAATATCAGAAGCCTCAATGTTTCTTCTTGAAAGCGAGGTAAGATTTTGATTTCAGTTCTAGAACGGCCTGCATGCAATTGGGTAATATTTCGTTACTGTAGAGCAATCGCCAAGAACATGTTTCATTCTTTTGTTAATGTTTCTCTTTGGTAAATCATTTATTTTATTAAGGTGCTATTCACAAACTGGCGTCGGACCTTTATTATTACTAAAACCTATTTTTCCTAACATGCGAACAACAAGGTCGGGTTTGGTACCCCGGATTAAGGCACATCGGTCGGCCGCGAGGCAGGCCGTACGCACGTGGCGAGCGCATGCCTCACACGTGTGGGATGGCCTAATCCTGTTACCAAGATGGCTTAATTTTTGGCGTCATTTCTCTAGAACTTATTGCAGCCCAATCCAAGACCGTCACGTATTATCTGTATTGATTGTCCATACTGTTATCAGAGCATTAACTCCGTTTACACCGTTATATCACAAATGAGCCGAACAGTGATCTTAGGGTTGTCATGTATTTAATGACACTATAAATACCACTCTAATATCCTATTAGAAGACCTTGCATTCTCTCACTAGGAAAGTTTTATTGCTCCTGAACTGATTCAAATCGGACCACCTGAGAAACCCGAATGATAACCCGATACTAGTTGACATCATATCTATATCATCGTACTTGCCTTATACTTTATTAAGCTACCATTTGTCTCCGTCCTGTACTGACTTGATCGTCGGAAAGGGAACGCTTGAAACAAACCCGGGCTCCCTGTTTGTTTGCGTGTGCATGATCAAGGAGAAGTGAACACATAAAAGACTGACCTCAGTCCATCCGACCTAGCCGGACCAGACGACCTAGACCGTGATCGACCTTGTTGTTCGTCTGACACCTCTGAGGCTAGCGCAGATCCTGTCTGATCAAAGTTTAAGTCGAGTATAGGAATAAAAATAGTCTCGCCACAAACCCATCACTCGCTTCAAAATTTAAACGAGCGTGATCTTTCATATCTGCATTGACACTGCGAGATCCGATCTTACCATATACCCTCACAAATATCAACATGTTGAATTTTGTTGCAAGTTTGTGCTATCAAAACGGTCTTGTTTGAACCCGTTATGTTTAGGAAAATGGGTGAGCAAAGCCCCGTTTGTTCATCTCCCTCATAGATTATGCTTTGATGAGTTCATGTAACATACACGCGTGCGTGTAGGGGTGCTCAACCGATGTGGCAGGCTGAAGGGGTTGGGGGGGATGCATAGTGATTTGCGTGCATGCGTTGTGCACAGGGGAGGATCAAGTGTCCCCTTGATTCAGGACAAGAACCGAAATAATAACTGTTTCGGTTATATCATGTAAATAGTATATAGCTAAGCTTCTTTCAGATTTAACATAAAGAAAATTCAAATTTCCAAAAGGTGTAAATTTTTAGACGATATTTTCAAAAATTACCATCCAACTTTTTTCTTTTAAAAAATACAATTTTCGCCCTCTTATCTCAAACCCAACATCTACCTCAAACTCTATCTTTCCAACCGATTTCAAATGTCACGTTTGAATACCAATATATGTCCGGTAAACGTCAAGTCAGCCTCGGTAGTCCGCAATCAACGTTAAAGACCGATCAATGGTTTCGGTCAAATATATTTTATAATAATGGGTAAAAGTTATTATATAAATTTTCAATTGGAGTAATTTGTTGAAACGGGTTCAGCAATCCTAAACTGGAAATGATAATCGAGTCCAAATCCTTTGCCCCTCTCTTATTCCCCCTCCCGTGTCTTTTTAACAAAAAATATTTATTTCAAAAATTGAAAAAATACTGTAATTACTATTAGAAATGTATTAATCTGATAACTTTTTTCTTAACGGTAAAGTTATACATTATTTAACTTGGAACAAAACAAAAACTAGTGTATAATAAACATTAAAATAAAATAATAATATGAATCAATATAATATCCAAACATTATGATATTTGTGTAAAATATGTTTCAAAATTTTATAAATATACGAAAAAATTGTAAATAAAATAAAATTTAGAGCGTAAATAGTCAAAGGGGCTTGAAAGTAGGTAAAAAGAAAAGGGAGTAAATATCTTAAGTCATGTTAAATTACAATTTAAGATACTTTTCTTCTTTTCAAAATTTGGTCATTACTTTTTTCAAAGAAATTTTAGTAGTATTTAATATGAGAAAATCACCAAATAATAATTAAGGGAAAATGATAATTTAGTAAATATTTAGAAACTTATTTACAAAAAACCCGATTGTTTTGAACTTGATGACTCTTTTAAAAAAATATATATATTTTGTGAACTTATTTACAAATAAGTATATATGTCATTAAAAAATCCAAAAAAATATTTAAAAATTAAAAACCAAAATTTTAAAAAATACTTTTTTATACAAAAAAATATGTGTGATCTTGTCTGATCCTGTCTAATATTGTCCAATCCTATCCAATCTTGTATGTCTAACCATATTTAATCATATTTAATCATGTCTAATCCTGTTTAATATTATGTATAATTTTTTTAATTTTTTTAAAATATTTTTTTCAATTTTTATTTTATTTTTTTCGTATATTTTGTTTTTTTTATTACATATGTATATAATTGTAAATAATTATATATATATATATTTTTTAATTAAAAAAATATATAAATATGTGAGTTTTTTTGTAATTAAGATGATGGGTATAATTTGTATATTTGGAAATTAGAATTAATATTTGGTGCAGCAATTCTCATTTTTGAAATACGCGCCTTTCCCCTCTCTCTCTCTCTCTCTTTCTACACCACCGTAAAATTAAAGGTTAGCCTCTTTATTTTGTTTCTTCTTTTAATTTCGAATTTAAGTTTGATTATTCATTATTTGTTGTTCGTAAATATAATCAGTCATATGTCTTTATCTTAGTTTAATTAAACAAGACAACTATTAGGGTTCCATTAGGGCTCTATTTAGTTTTATTTATAATTTTATATTATCTTTGGTTTTGTTAAAAATTTTGAGCTTTTATTTATAATTGGAATTAGACAGTTTTGAGATCATTTAATGATTTTAATTAATTATTTAATAAGTCACTTATTGGGGTTTATTTAATTTATTGAAATGCTTAAAAGCTGTACCCAAACAGCCCCCCTACTTGGGTTTGTTTCGTATAATTTTATTAATTGGAATTAGACAGCTTTTTAGATGCTCATTTAATGATTTTAATCAATTAATTAGTTGCAGCTAGACAGTCACTCGGTAGGGTTTATTACTTTATTTAATTTCTTGATAAGTTTAAAAGCTGCAGATAAACTGCCCGTAAACCCTGAACTAGTAGTAGTCATGAACTAGTAGTAGTCAGTGTTTGGCTTAGTTAAAGGTTAGATCGAAGATAAGTTAGGGTTTTTAAATTGGCTCAAATTTAGTTTTTTTATAGCGCGTTATTTATGATTTGCTCTGTTAATAAGGTCGAGCCAAAAGTTTTACTTTAAGTTCAAAAAAGCTTTAATTGAAAATTAGAAATTTGTTAATTTATCATCTCGTTGTTTTAATCAATTGATTATCTCGCATCCAAGCAATCCCTTATTCGGGTTTAATCAATTTCTGATGTGCCTAAAAGCTGAACCCAAACAATCCCTTAGTAATGTAATCAATTTAGGTATTAGTTTTAACTTTCATGTGTGGGCTCTGGATATTGCTTTAATTAAGGGTAAAAGCTTTAAGCTATTAGTATGGTTGCAGATATTTGCTTAAAAGTTGCAACCAAACAGTTAATTTCAGAGAAGTAGCTATAAGTATGAGCTATGGATATTGTTTTAAATATAGTACTGTGTTGAGACGACACAACGACAGTTTTCTGTGACAGATTTTAACGGAGAAACTTTTTTCCCCCTGTTTAATGTTACGAACTTAATCACGCAATATAACCACAACTCTGCTAAAAGTTTGATACAGAAGTCACATTTCATCTCAAAACTTTTGTGATGAGCTCATTTACAATAGAGTCCGGCGGCAGTAATATCTGTCGCTAATATTGAGGAGTGATGAAACATTCTCTTCTGTGACAAAATTGTATGCTCTTGATGAACAGCTCTTTTGTAGTATTTTTGGTATCTTTTTAAGCACTTTAATTTTCTTTATCTGTCTACTGAGAATTGTTCCTCTTTTCATATAAATGAAAAAATAAATAATTAATGGTGCTGCCTTTTATCTATTGAATAAACTAGAAAGGTTATATAGACAAAATGAAGGGCTATTTGAGGTTTAAAATGCAATTACAGAAGGCTATTTGTACCATATATTATAGACTGTCATACTTTTATAATGTTAAAGGCTGCCGATATTTTGAGGCTCGGGTAGAGCGCCGGAAAGGCTAGGGATGGTCATGCCTATACATGCGAAGTTTTATTTGCCGAAACTGGTAGCATGTCAGACACTTTTTTAGGGAATAGTATGTTGTTTCATAATGAATGTATATTGCTTTAAGGTATCATTGCTTCCTATTAAAAAAATGGTTTATAGTTATTTTCTTTAGACATAAAATATGATCGAGTCAAATTATATATCTGTTTTTGTTTAATATGGCTTGAGGGGCTCCCCTCTTCTTGTGATCTGTATAATAGATGTTCACTTTTCTTTCATCGCCATCAGGAGGGAAAGCAACAAGATGATTGAGCAGTTTCCGATGGACATAGATAAAGAAGAAAAAGACGAGTCAGTGGTAAATGAGCCACCTAAGATTCGGCGTCTGGAGGAGTCGGTGGTGAACAGGATCGCCGCTGGGGAAGTGATCCAGCGTCCGGTCTCCGCCGTGAAAGAGCTCATCGAGAACAGTCTTGACGCGGGGTCAACTTCCATAACCGTCGCTGTCAAGGACGGTGGCCTCAAACTCATCCAAGTCACTGATGACGGTCATGGCATTCGTTTTGAGGATCTACCAATATTATGCGAAAGGCACACAACGTCAAAGTTGTCAAAGTATGAAGATTTGCAGTCAATAAAGTCAATGGGGTTCAGAGGAGAGGCATTGGCCAGCATGACCTATGTTGGGCACGTCACTGTTACCACCATCACAAATGGCCAATTGCATGGCTACAGAGCATCATACAAAGACGGTGTAATGGAACATGAGCCAAAACCTTGTGCTGCTGTAAAGGGAACACAGATAATGATCGAGAATTTGTTTTATAACATGTCCGCACGCAGAAAAACACTTCAAAACTCCGCCGATGATTATCCAAAAATAGTAGACCTACTTAGTCGTTTTGCTGTTCACCATACACATGTGAGCTTCTCATCCAGGAAACATGGGGCTGCTAGGCCAGATGTTCATTCAGTTGTGTCAGAGTCAAGGCTTGATGCAATAAGATCCGTTTATGGGTTAGCAGTTGCTCGGAGTTTGATGAAAGTGGTAGCTTCTGATGATGACCCATCTAGTTCTGTTTTTGAGATGAATGGTTTCATCTCAAATTCTGGTTATGTTGCCAAGAAGACAACAATGGTGCTCTTTGTAAATGATAGATTAGTAGAGTGCAGTGCCTTAAAGAGAGCAATTGAAATTGTGTATTCCGCAACCTTACCCAAAGCAGCAAAACCTTTTGTATATATGTCAGTTGTTTTGCCGTCTGAGCATGTTGACGTAAATGTACACCCAACGAAAAGGGAAATCAGCCTTTTGAATCAGGAAGTCATAGTTGAGAAGATACAGTCTGAAGTGGAATTAAAATTAAGAAACTCGAATGACGCAAGGGCTTTTCAGGAACACGTGGTAGATTCATCACCATCTAGCCCTGCAATTACTACTAGTAAAGAAACATTTGTAAATCCCTCTCCTTCTGGAGGGATGAGATCCTCATCTCAAAAGGTCCCAGTCCACAAGATTGTGCGAACAGATTCGCAGGATCCTGCAGGACGGCTACATGCCTATTTACATGTTAAATCTTCGGGTCAACGTGAGATAAATTCTTCACTGACATCTGCGAGGTCTTTAATCCGACTGAGGAGAAACCCAAAGGAAACTGCCGACCTTACAAGTATACAACAGCTTGTTAAGGAAATTGATAATAACTGTCATTCCGGGTTGTTGGATATCGTTAGCCACTGCACATATGTTGGGATGGCGGATGATACGTTTGCAGTGCTGCAGTACGAAACTCATTTATATCTTGCAAATGTGGTGAATTTGAGCAAAGAGCTTATGTATCAGCAGGTCCTCCGTCGTTTCGCTCACTTTAATGCAATACAACTAAGTGAACCAGCCCCTCTGCTTGAGATGATTTTGCTGGCACTTAAAGAGGAGGATTGGGAATCTGAACGCAATAATAAGAATGAGTTGAATGAAAAGATTGCAGAAATGAACACAGAGTTGCTGAAACAAAAAACTGAAATGCTGGAGGAGTATTTCTCCATTCATGTAGATTCGCAGGGTAATTTATCTAGGCTTCCTGTAGTTCTTGACCAGTACACACCTGATATGGATCGGTTGCCAGAATTTGTTTTGTGTTTGGCTAACGATGTTGACTGGGATGATGAGAGAAGTTGCCTCCAGTCAATAGCTGCTGCTCTTGGAAACTTTTACGCCATGCATCCACCTTTACTACCCAATCCCACAGATGAAGCCCTGCATTCATATAATAAGAGGAGAAAATCATGTTCTGCTTCCCAAGCAGAAGAACATTTTCTCGAGAATATCGTTGATCACAAGTCGGAAGATAAAGCGGAACATGAACTTCTCTCTGAGGCTGAAACTGCATGGGCGCAGTGGGAATGGTCTATTCAACATGTATTGTTTCCTGCCATGAGGATTTTCCTCAAGCCAACAAATTCAACGGCTTCTAATGGAACATTTGTCCAGGTTGCTTCTTTGGAGAAGCTTTACAAGATTTTCGAGAGATGCTAAACCATATTTTGTGTCCTTTGTGGATTCGTGTAATTCCAATCTGTTTTGTTTTTTGTTTTTGTTGATGTCTCTTACCTACCGTTTGTATAACTAGCATATCTGTAATCAAATATTTCATTTAACCAATGTATTATAATATCCACATCATGGGTACTTGTTCCCACAGTCGTAACATTTTATTAATATCCACATCATAGGGCTAAGAAATTGTTACACCCTCTTCTGTTAGTTTCGCAATCTGCGGTTTCCAGAATATGAGCATATGATCATCAGAACCGAGTCCGGAAAGATCAGACAAAACTCTTTTTTCTGGGTAAGTAGACAAAATTATTTTGCCTAGTAGGCTAGTACAATCTATATAAGGCAGTTTTTCCCTAATTTGAACTGCAAAGCTAAAGCAGCAAAGTGGCCATGAGAGTCCTGAGCCAATTAAATGGTCTTGAAGTGTGCAATCAAGATACTAACTACATGCTTAAATTGTTTCAAGACGTTAGCCTCGTTGAGTCTCTTTTCTACTATAGTTAGTATAAAATAATAATTTTTTAATGTACTTCAAATTAATCATATACTTTTTAAGGATATAATAATGATTACGAATAGTCGAACATCATTATGACCAGATTAACTATGGTATTATAGTCACAGCAAAGTGAGCAAATCCATCTTCAGTATAGAAGGTGATTTTCAGACAAACGAAAAGGAAATAAATTAAGACAATACAGTCCAAAATATCAGAGCATTTCATTTGTTCAAGTTTTGATAAAGAAGGAACTTGTAAGTTGTACAATCCCCACCTATTTTGACATATTTATTCAGGAAAAAAAAAGCAGACTGTCTTTTGTTCAATCAGTAAAACGTGTCGAGTTAGAACAGTCTTCCTCCTTAGATGTAGATGCTTCTAAAAGACGTAAATTCAGTACTGTTTTAATTTTGGAAAATCGTTAATGATCGCAGTCATAAGTTTGAGAATGAAGAAGGTAATATGAACTTAAAAATATCGAGAAATCGTGTTATTGAAGATGACCGGATAAATTCTACTCCATGACAACAAAAATTCAGTTAAAAAGAATAGGTAACTATATTGTAGGTATTAAAGACGAGTAACATTCTAATATATATATATATATATATATTATAAGTAATTTAGTTAAAAACTATTTCTTAGTTAAAATATGAGATTATAAGTATAAGTTTGATAAGATTTAACAACCAAAAAGTGAGATTTAAAAAAAAAAAATTAACTAAAAAATGAAAGTGAACACTATTTTGGAAGATCCAAAAAGTTAAACAGCATATTTATTTCGAGACGGATGAAATATTTATTTCGAGACGGATGAAGTATTAAGGATTTTTAGTATTGATCGCAAAAACAAAACTACTTTAATAAGACCTACTGTAGATTGAAAAACATTTAGGTAGACTATTAATCTATTAGAATGAATCGAATGACCACATGTATCTATTATTTAATTTTAATTAAACAGCCTAACAATCAAGACCACTCATGATGAGTCCACATATTACTACTACTAGAAAAATAGTATTAGTATCTAATTTTCAGAAAATTAAAATAATGGAGGAGGCTTTGTTGGAAAGCAAGAAATCCTTTCTCCTGGGCCAGCCTATAGAGACCTTTTATCATATTTTTTTTTGAAAATAGAGACCTTTTATCATGTGAAAAAGAAATTTCAATTCAAATATTAGGCACTGCACCGACCCTAAAATGAAAAGCAAAATTAAGGAGATTTTAGTGACACCATCAAAATTAAACTATATTAACGTCATTTCATTTCAAAGAAACCGAAAAAATACCATTAATTATTTACATACACCTTCAGTATTTTTCTTTGTTAAACTAGTGAGCAAAAAAACACTATTTATCATGTAGCGTTTTTGTCTTTCACTCATTTCGTAAAACCTATAGTACATGTGTACACCTGTATATCATCACCCAAAAAATGTTCATTACAAAATAATATTGATTTATTGAAAGTAAAAAACTGCTAAATAGTTGTCACTAATTCGAAAACTATCCGAAAATATCATAAATTTACTCTACTGTCGTAAACTCGTCACAAAATCGTTTCTAATAAACTCCTAATAAAAAAATCCTTAAGAAACACTTTCACTATTTAGACATGTTTTTTTTTTAGTGGCCAAGTGGTAGAAATAAATAAAATGATGTAATTTGGGTAAGTAAAATAAATATAGTTATAATTCAATATAATAAGGTGACACACCATTAAGTTGGTAGGCTGAAGAATTTGAAGATGGGACCTATCAAAGGGCTGGCAGCTAATGGGACCCAAAATTAAATAAATAATATACTATAAAAAAAACCCGCCCTTTTATAGTTTATTATTGATGTTTTTCTTTTATTTCTGGAATAGAGTCACCAACTGATCTTTTGGTCATCTATTCAATTTCTGGTTTAAGATTATAAATTGTTCAATCCTGAATTGGGTTTAGGTAACTAGCACGTTGTAATTGTAAGATCTGACTAAAAATATATGTAATCAACATAAGTCTTAAACGAGTGCGATTCCGTCTGTCGTTGCCTATAAGAATATTTTTACGCATTCACATCAGAACCAAATCTGTTAGGTACGTCGTAAAAAAACACAATAATTTTTACAGAAAAATAAATGGACAAACATACAAAAAATGGTTTCCTCATATATAAATAAATATCAAATACAAACTTGACATAGGAGAATGTAAATGATATCAAAAGGACTAAAATCCATATATTGACGAGTCAATTGCGAGTCAATTTTTCCTTAAACGATATTTGTCATACCAGTTTTGCTTCTGTCTGAATAGGGCACTTCGTTACCAAGGTATAATGTCTTTCATACGTGACTCGACGGAAACGATATCGAGCAATGATGAAACGGTTGGTAGTGTGATTCTCTTTTTCTATATGTATAGATATGTGTGTGAACATGTGTAAAAATGTCATGTATGCATGTTATTGTCATTCTAAAAAAGGTAATCTACCTATGTTTTTATACTAAAATAAAGTCAATAGTTACATGTCATTAAAATCATTAATAGAGGTATCAATTAAAATTGTAACACACAAAATTAAATTGCATTCACAAATAAAACAGTTGCCGTTTTCCAACAAAATCAAACTAACCATTTTGTAGTGTCAGTCTGTCTAGACGTTTTTAATCTGTTTTAATTCACCAAATTAAATTTAAAGCTATGATATTGACACTATTTGACATCCCAATTTACTTTGTGTTGATGAAAGTTGAGAGTCAAATCAATCATCTCAATAAGAACTAATTTTATTGAAGCACCCTCCATATGTAATCATAAGTATTAGATTAATACAGTTACGAATTACGATTAACTAAATAAACATATCTCCTATTCTCCTTGCTTGGTCAGGTCAACAAAGTTGTGATTAAATGGATTTTCTAATTATCATAGATTCTTTTTCTTCTGGTCTTCCACTGATTTGGTCTTAATTAGGAACCTCTTAGAGTAAAAATGAAGTTTTTTCTCTAAAGCAAATCTTTGTTTAAGAATTAGAGACAATGGTATATGAAGTTTTACTTATCATTGAAAACTTTGTTTCAGTAGAAAATAATTAAATAACATTATTCCATTTTATTTTATTTGGAGGTAAACCAAAAAATAATAATGAAATCATGAACACAAGTTGAAAATACTAAAGAAGTGCAACAGTGGGAGTCTATGGGACACAAACAATCAAGCCATTTAACTTGGACAAAAAATCACAACTGTCCTCCTTACAAATTATTGTAAAATTTAAAAAGAAAAGCAACCACTATTCTATAGAATACTTTTGTCTGACATAAAAATAAGGTTATCATAGCTGCTAATCCCCATCTAATTCAGTAATGCTCACCATTATTAGGAACACACTTGCCTTACCTATGGGGGTCCCTCTCAATAGTACTTAAATAAAATATTTTTGATACTCTTCACTAGTTAGGCATAAAATCCATCCTATATAGACTTTTCTTCTGGCAAACCAAAGAAATAATACATTTGTTTATATATACTAGTAGTTTGGAATTCCATGAGGTGCCACATCAGCAGCCTATGTGGAAACAACTATAAAAGTTGACAGCAAGGTTAAGGGGTGGCTTCTTGATTTTGCTTTTTGAGTTTTACCACCACTATTTCTGCTTTCCATTTGCTTTGAAACATTCTTCTTTACCTTTCTAATAACCTGCAATACTCAGAAACACACAACACAAATCATAAGCAAAACAATTCTCTTAATTCTCAGCCTCTCTTTCTGTGATACACAGTTCTGCAGGAGCAGTAGATGATCATATAACACAAAGCCATGGTGAGTTACATCTAAAGATATGTATTTACCGTTGTTGGTATCGAAAAAGTTTCATCGAAATGACTTGTTTTTTGTTTGTGATTATTTTGATGATTTAGGGGACTCCTGTAAACATCATAGTAGGATCACAAGTTTGGGTTGAGGAACCAGAAGAAGCATGGATCGATGGAGAAGTTACAGATATCAAAGGCCAAAAAGCCACCGTAGTTACCACTACAGGGAAAACAGTAAGTTCATTTTATTAAATATTTCGAAAGCAGTTAATTTTATGGACACTGAAGTTGCTAGAATGATTTGGATTCTGGAATGAAGTGGAAATGAAACACGAGCGGAATTGAAATTGATTCTATGAATTTTACGAACAAAAAAGTTTTGACTGCTGCCTGTTGGAAGCAGATGATTTTTGTAAACATGTACTATTCGAGTATTAGGAAATAGGAATAGTAGAGCCTATTAAACCGGAATTGGTGGCTTATATGATTCTTTAGTGTTAAAACAAGTCTATACAATCACATAATAGAAACTTTCATGGTAATAAGTTGGCAATAATAGGAGCCTATGCCATTTTTTAAAGTTGTGGTATAATTGCAATAAGCTAATGTTGAGAGCAGGGGTTACATAGATATTTAATTTTTTTATTTGTTGTGTTTGCTGATATCATTTGAAATTGCCTAACAACTTTGAAACTGCCATCAGTACTTTCTACTGCAGAATTCTGGCAGTTAGTCTTTCAAGAATTGTATTTCATTTAAAACGCATTCGACAATGTCACTTCTAGCAATGTATTCAAAATAAAAGGTTTTTGGAAACACCACATTCATGTAATATCTAGAAGTAATTTGAAAGTGGTCATCTAAGCATCAATTACCTTTGACATACACAGATAGTAGCAGATATATCGCATATATATCCAAAAGACACAGAAGCACCACCAGCAGGAGTTGATGACATGACCAAGCTGGCTTATCTCCACGAACCAGGAGTTCTGGCAAATCTTGCTTCACGGTTTTCCCTCAATGAGATATACGTAAGTAATATCTATATATATATAAAAAAGTAATGTATTAAATGCTTTAGAATTAATTGGAAACTGAAAACTATCCCTGAACAAGCAGACTTACACCGGAAATATTCTGATAGCCGTTAATCCATTTCGGAGATTGCCACACTTATATGACACCCACATGATGGAACAATACAAAGGAGCAGCATTTGGTGAGCTAAGCCCACATCTCTTTGCTGTTGCAGATGCTTGTTATAGGTATAACATAAAAGTTCTTAAATAAAGCTACTTCTTTTGGTCGATTCCTTTAAAATAGTTTACTTTCGACTCAATTCAAAATTAGTGGACTCTCCATTCCCATTAGCTGTTTACTACTCATATCCAAAATCAGTTCATTGAAGTGAATGCACATCAAACGTAAAAATCAGCTTATCGAATAGCGTAATTATACATCTGTTCATTAAAATGCAAGCGCGTACACAACATGACACTAAAATTGGCACTAAATGGGAACAGATGAATTATTGCAACACTAAATGCAAAATAAGTCCTGGATGGACCACATAATAGTAATTCTCAAAATTTTGCGGAGCCTTCGCTCGTGACAAATGTGGCTAGATGGCAAATTTGAAAACTGATGAAACTTAAAGTTGCTCAATCTGACTAAAAGTTTGGATAAATACATCAGGGCGATGATAAATGAACATGGAAATCAATCAATTTTGGTGAGTGGAGAGAGTGGGGCTGGTAAGACAGAGACGACAAAAATGCTTATGAGATACTTGGCATTCATGGGAGGAAGATCTGGTGGTGAAGGAAGAACAGTTGAACAGCAAGTTCTAGAGGTAAGTAGAATCCGTTATAGTCTCATCTATTCCTCGTAAAAGCTTAAAAAATGTTGTTGTAACTCAAATTTTGTTATCCTTAGTCAAATCCAGTTTTGGAAGCATTTGGAAATGCCAAAACGGTGAAAAACAACAATTCCAGGTGAATGACTGGATAATTTTTTCTTAGGCTATAGTTGATTAAAATTTATTTTAGTTTTTGACTTACGGGGATTTCAATGACCGGGTGGTTGTACCAGCCGTTTTGGTAAATTTGTAGAAATCCAGTTCGACAAACATTGGAAAATTTCTGGAGCTGCAGTTCGAACGTATCTTCTCGAAAGGTCACGTGTTTGCCAAGTTTCTGACCCAGAAAGGAATTACCATTGCTTTTATATGCTATGTGCAGCGCCACCTGAGGTAAAATAGTTTAGTCAAATATATTTGAGGAAAATATGATGATACAAAATGAGGGATAAGCTGAGGAATTTCACCATTTTCAGGATGTTAAAAGATTCAAATTAGCAGATCCAAGGACATTCCATTATCTAAATCAAACCAATTGTTACGAAGTTGCAAATGTGGATGATGCAAGGGAATATCTAGAGACAAGAAATGCCATGGATATCGTAGGAATCAACCAAGAAGAGCAGGTATTTCCCACAATAAAAAAAAAAGCAAATATTTCAATTAAAAAAGTTGTGAGTTTGCATTAATACTAGTACATTTTCCATTTGTAGGATGCCATATTCCGAGTGGTAGCTTCTATACTTCACCTTGGGAACGTAGAATTTGTCAAGGGAACTGAAATAGATTCTTCAAAATTGAAGGATGAAAAATCACGTTATCATCTTCAAACAGCTGCAGAACTTCTCATGTGCGGGCCATAAGAAAACTTAATCCTAAATACATACTTTTTCCGTATATTTCCAACCATATTGCACATTACTGTGCTAATGTAATATTATGCAGGTGTAATGAGAAGGCACTTCTAGACTCATTATGTGAGCGTGTAATTGTAACACCAGATGGTAATATTACAAAACCGCTTGATCCAGCTTCAGCAATTACAAGCCGAGACGGATTGGCTAAGACGCTGTATTCCCGCCTATTCGACTGGTATTTATATTAATTTGCATATATTTCTCGGATTTTTAATTCATCTAAGGACCACTAGTAATAAATTAAAATATTACAAAATGCACAATTATGGTCTTTTGCAGGCTTGTAGACAAAATTAACAATTCAATTGGTCAGGATCCAACGGCGAGAAGTATTATCGGTGTCCTAGATATCTATGGTTTTGAGAGCTTCAAAATAAACAGGTAAAATAAGTATGAAATAAAACATATTTCCAAAAAATGACTTTTGTATTCCTCTCTGTTACAAGCTTATCACATAATTCATTCGGCAGTTTTGAGCAGCTATGCATCAATTTCACGAATGAGAAGTTGCAGCAGCACTTCAATCAGGTGCGGCCATTAGTGTCTTTTAGCGTCTGTAAACTCTCTAGAACGAAATATATTAACTGTGATACAGTTAGATACGTATCTATAACTGCAACGCTGTATAGTCAAGACTTAATGGGAAAGAATATTTACAGCATGTTTTCAAGATGGAGCAAGAGGACTACACTAAAGAGGAAATTGACTGGAGTTATGTTGAATTTGTAGATAACCAAGATGTTCTGGATCTCATAGAAAAGGTAATCTACCATACGGACAGAATGTGATTTTTGTTATGAATGGTATATACCTAAAAAATAAGAATTAATGTTGAGTACTTCTGTGCCTGCAGAAACCTGGAGGCATCATCGCGCTCCTTGATGAAGCCTGGTATGCCATCTTTTTAACAAAGTCAAGCTAGCTTCATATCTTTAACCAAAAAAAAGAAGATGAAAGGATAGAATGACAAAATAAAAACTGTGTAAATCAATCGTAACAACCACCTTGAACTTCATCACCTTATAGTTAGTGCAAATGCAAAATAATATCTATACGTGGCATAATAGTGAAAGTTGTCTCATTGACTATATTTACAATATACGACTTTCTAACTGAATTGTATTTGCAGTATGTTTCCCAGATCAACACATGAGACATTTGCTCAAAAGATGTATCAGACCTATAAAGCGAACAAACGCTTTATCAAGCCAAAACTTTCTCGAACAGGCTTCACAATAAATCATTACGCTGGTGACGTAAGACACTCTAATTTCCTCTGCTAATTTGTCTATCAAGGTTATAAAACATTTACGCATGACTTTAAGGCTTTTGGTCCACAGGTTACCTACCAAGCGGATTATTTCCTTGATAAAAATAAAGATTATGTTGTAGCCGAACATCAAGCTCTCCTAAATAATTCCACGTGCAACTTCGTCGCTAATTTATTTCCACCTTTAGCTCAAGACTCATCTAAACAGTCAAAATTCTCGTCCATCGGAACTCGCTTCAAGGTAATTTATTCACCAGAATAAGAAAATATGAGTTTTCTTTATACAAGATGCTATTGGCTTACGTGTTGATTTTGAACTACAGCAACAACTGCAATCTTTAATGGAAACTTTGAACACAACAGAACCACATTATATCAGGTGTGTGAAGCCTAATACAGTTCTGAAACCGGGGATTTTCGAGAACTACAATGTCTTAAATCAGTTAAGATGCGGGGTAAGTGCACACAGTAGATTTTACCATACAAGTACTTAAGAATTTAATTTTTCACATTATAATTGCTAATAATAAAAATATGGCAGGGTGTGTTGGAGGCGATTAGGATAAGCTGTGCTGGATATCCAACAAAAAGAACATTTGATGAGTTCTTGAACCGCTTTGGGACGTTGGCTCCAGACGTTTTGGATGGGTATACATAAACGATCAATTCTTTATATTTAAACAAGTGAAGATAAAGGCTGATTTAACACATTTAATTCTGGAAATTGTAATGGATTAGATAGATTTACTTCGAGTTCAAACTAATAGAAAACCCTCTTGTTTACATCGATGCTGTACCTTTCTATTTTTCAGATCTGATGAAAAATCAGCATGTATAGCCATATGTGACAGCATGGGCCTAAAGGGTTATCAGGTACCAAATCAAAAAGCTATGCAACATTACATATATACTATGATTTTTCCAATTGGTTTGTCCAAAGGAAAATAGAGTTCATTTTTGGCTTATGTCTAACCTCAAAAATTTGCAGATTGGGAAAACTAAGGTATTTCTGAGAGCCGGACAAATGGCAGAATTGGATGCTAGAAGAACTGAAGTTCTGGCTAATGCTGCAAGGCGAATCCAAAGGCAAATACGTACCTATTTGGCACGAAAAGACTTCATCATTCTAAGAAAGTCAACAATAACTATGCAGAAAAATTGGCGAGGTAATTTTATATTAAAATAATTTAAAACTTTGGACATTATTTCAGATAATCAATAAAACTTCAAGTGCTTTTTGGTAAATTCTCTGTCATTCACTAGAAAGATTATCCCGAAATAATTGCTTGATTGCATATATTTATTGCTAAAATATGTAATCATACTAATTATCCCCATCATTTAACTAAATAAATATGTCATCAAAGCTAGTTTGACTATTTGAGGATACTTTTGTAATCTCCACATTGGATTTATCGTTATTCTTAAAATAGAAAAGTTTCCCAATGATTTTACTTATTTAAGGACAAAAGTATACTTTCCAGTACTCTGGAAAAAGATTGAAGTCCCTACATTGATAAAACAACATCCAAGAGCAAAATATTTTACGATTCTTGAATATAAAAAAATGAAATGCATGATCATTTTTTACGGAAATTTAGTAATTGACTAGCTCTCTCTCTAACGTATGCAGCACGTCTTGCACGGAAGTTGTATGAGTACATGAGAAGGCACGCGGGTTCGATACGTATACAGAAACACTTCCGTGGTCATGTAGATAGAAAATCTTACATGAAATTACAAGCATCAGCAATAACTATACAAACTGGTTTAAGAGCAATGGCAGCTCGAAACGAATTTAGATATAGAAGAAGAAATAAGGCAGCAACAATTGTTCAGGTATTTGTCTGGCCGTAGTTTTCAAATGTATAACTTTAATCATTGGAAGCTCAACACAGAAAAAAAATACTGACAGCAATAAAGCTTAACATCTTATACTTGGCTCGTTTGCTTTTTATAAAAAGAATGTACTTTGGGGTTGATGCAGAAAAAAGTAAATTTAGATACATTTGGTAAAACATATTAAAAATACTTTTGTTTGTGTTGGGAGTAATAAGTATTCATTGATAAAAGAAGTACCCAAACCCATACTTTTATAAATATAGATTTAAGAATTTTTTAGTTAACCAAAGACTATATTTAACTTTTTTACTTCAAAGTGTAAAAAGAAAGACCAAGCAAGTCCTTCAGTGTTCATGGTAATATAAGTAACAAAAAAATTTATAAAAGCCAAAGGGCATGGTGATGAGCTTACATTTCAAAACACAAATATATTAAAAGTTGAAACCTCATATTACTTTTTTGGTACTAAAGACTCACTTATAAATCTTATATTTTTTTTTTGCAGACTGAGTGGCGAAGACATTACGCTGTTTCTAGTTACAAACAAAAAAAGAAAGCAAACCTTACACTTCAATGTCTATGGAGATCAAGAGTTGCGAGGAAAGAGCTCAGAGCTCTACGAATGGTAAGCAGATTATTTTCTGTACAATAGAAAAATATCACAAGCATGAAGAACAAAACATCCGATATTATTATTTTTAAAAGGGAACATATTAACTAAAGTCGAAAATTGTCGGACGCAGGAAGCAAGAAATACAGGGGCACTCAAAGAAGCCAAAGACAAGCTGGAAAAGCGTGTTGAGGAGCTGACATGGCGATTAGACTTCGAAAAGAAATCAAGGGTTTGTTCCAATCAACTCTGTCACAAATTTTAGCCATGTTAAATGTGAAAAAGAACAAACCCTAATACCCTTTTATTTATCACTGTTGTAAAAAGCGCGCTTCATAGTGAAAGAGCTCGATTCAAATCTCGATAAAAGCTCGATTCAAAGATTAATTTTTTTTTAAAAAGCTCGCTTTCCCGCTTTTTAGGCCGCTAAAAGCTTACGCTTTTTACGCTTTTAGCATATCTCTTACAAAAACGCTTTAGCTAAGATAAAGCTTTTTAAAACACTGTTATTTATATAAAGAACCTCCTTCAGCTCTACCTTAAACAAATTAAATCTCGTAAATCTCCAATTTACAAAGTGTTATATATTTACAGACTGAAATTGAAGAAGCAAAAGGACAAGAAATTGCAAAACTACAAAGTTGCTTAGAAGAAATGCAGGTGAAACTCGATGAGGCTCATAATGCAATAGTGCAAGAGAAAGAAGCTGCAAAAATAGCAATTGAACAAGCTCCACCTGTTATCAAAGAGGTTCCAGTTATTGATACCAGCAAAGTTGAGGAACTGACACTTCAGAATGAGTCACTGGAGGTAAGTTTGTGTATGTGTATATATTGCAGATCAAAGGACATTGAAATTTGGGACCCAGAGTACTTATACTTACTACATACATTTTCCATGCATAGGATGAAATAAGTGAGTTGAAGAGAAAGGTAGAGGAATTTGAACAGAAATGTTCTGAAATTGAAGACCAATGCAAAGCAAGCCTTAAAGATGCAGATGATTCAAAGTCGAAAGTTGCAGAGCTACAAGAGACTATTGATAGGTAACTAAAGGAACTTTTAGTTGATCAATTGTATCGATATTCTTCCTCTAGTCACTTTTAATTTATCTCCCTCAATTCCAGATTGGAACTGAACATGTCCAACCTTGAGTCTGAGAACCAGGTTCTTCGCCAACAGGCCTTGATTGCTTCAACAAACGAAGACCTCTCTGAGGAAATGCAAATGTAAGACCATTGAAATCTTATTTCCTCAATCTACTAAATTATCTTTTTTCTAAGCCATATATTCAAAGAGTTGCCATGTGGATCTGCTTTTTTTTCTTCCTCAGCCTCAAGAGCAAGATTACAGATTTGGAAATAGAAAACGAAAAGCTACGCCAAGAAAAGGTTGTTGTTGTGGAGCAAATAATTACACCAATTGCACAAGAACCAGTGCAACCCAAGGTGTGTTTTAGGATAAACCCTTTTTTTACGGTAAATTTGAAATTACTTCTATTTCCTGACCTGAATGAAACTGCAGGTTTTAGAAAATGGGCACGTCAACCAGAAGGAGCATCATGAACCAATCAAAGTATTAGAGAAACAAACACCAAGGGTACTAAATCCACCTCATAAAATCGTAAAATTATTTAGGGAATACAGAAATTTTGTACACAAATTTATCAACCTTTAACGATCATCACACCATTGACCATGCCATCAAAATTCAAAATTTAAACACCAATCTACACAACTTGAACAAGTCATCTCTATCGTAATTGAACAATTAGTATAAGACTGGTCAGTTTATTTTAACCCTTGCTTACTAAATGTTCGATTTTGTGTGATTAATATTACGCATACCAGCATGATCAAACAATTGATACACAACTAGTGCTTTTGAGTTGAAATTTTAATGGTGATATTAACTGTTCGATTTAGTGAGATTGAAGTAAAAATTTAAATTTTGATAATATATTGTGTTAGTTGCTAATTATTAGTAAATTCGTGTAATGCCTAATTTCTGAATGGCAACTTCTGTATTAAATGTTTAAACACGTATGCAGGAACCGGAGCCGAAGGAATCGGAGCCGCTTGTCCCTTCTGTCCTAAATAAGCAAAAGTCCCTCACGGACAGGCAGCAGGTATAAAATAAAAAACTTTTCGAGGAGTCATTAAAAAGGGGAAAAATATCTTTTCTCCTGACAAGCTGTTCTAATCTCTACTAACGAACCATTTTGTATAACACTATTTTAAATAGGAAAACCAGGAAGTACTGATCAAATGCCTTATGGAAGACAAACGGTTCGATAAAAGCAGACCTATCGCTGCTTGTATCGTCTATAGAGCTCTTCTCCAATGGAGGTGCTTTGAGGCAGAGAAAACAACTATATTTGATAGGATTATTCATACAATTCGATCATGTATAGAGGTCTCATTCTCAACCATCCTAAATTATGTTCCCATTTTTTTCTGGAATATGTCTCTAGAGACAACATTGTAGTAACTGGAATTATAAAAACTCCAAATATTAATGACATTAATTAGTTTTAACATGCTATATATGCAGGGGCAGGATAATGTCAATGAACAAGCGTATTGGTTAACAACAACATCTACACTTTTGTTTCTTGTGCAAAATACAATTAAGGCGAGCAATGGGCCTACCGCTGCCTCTAATCGTCAGCGAAATTCGCCGACAACATTATTTGGCCGAATGGCACAAGTAAGTGCTCCCCATAACTAACATTTTTACGATTTTACCATTGAGTAGTATGTAAATAAATTAAAATGCTAAATTATAATATAACAGGGTCTCCGTTCATCGTCAATGGGAATGGGGCTTTCAAGTGGATATAGTGGAATGGAGGGTAAGCCAACAACACGGTCAAGAATTGAAGCCAGATATCCGGCTTTGTTGTTTAAGCAACATCTCACAGCTTGTATCGAAAAAATATATGGTATGATAAGAGATAGCTTGAAGAAAGAGATTAGCCCATCCTTGAGCTTATGCATTCAGGTAATAAGAAGATCTTAAAGTAAATAAGAAGGTTAATTACAATTTTATACACTGAACTACCATCAAAATCAATTTTGTACAAGAACCCATTGTAGATAGCAACTTTAGAAGCCTTACATTTTTCCTTAACGCTTTTTGTGCACCACAGCGATCAAGAAATCATAGGGTTGGCTTTGGGGGTACTAAAATAGGATAAATGTGATTAAGATTAGTGCAAACGTATTCTTTCAGACATTCAGTGGTCAATGAAGTTCAATTTTCTTAAAATTAGTACCCCCAACCTATTAGTATTCTCTATTTGGTAGCTAACTTTACCAAATCATGAAAAAAAAATGTACGTGAGTGTATTAATTGCTTATTTTTGTAGGTTGGTGTACCAAATCGAATTCATATAATACGTTAAAAATGAAACTGTAACTATCCCGAAAAAAAAATGTACCCTCAGTATGTTTTAACTTTAAAGGAAATTGTATTTACAGGCACCAAAAACGACAAGGGTGAGAGCTATCAGAGGGTTGTCTAAAAAGATCCATGCAAGTACACCTGGAAAACAACAAGCGTCTAGTATTCACTGGCAGAGTATTGTCAAAAACTTGAATAATACCTTGAGCATTTTGATCGAAAACCATGTAAGAATAACCACCTCGTATATAAATCTTCCTTTCCCTAGAAAATTTTGCCATGTGCTCAATAGTTACTTGATTCATCCTCAGGTTCCCCACATAATCATCAAGAAAATCTTCAGTCAGGTCTTCTCATTCATCAATGTACAGCTCTTTAACAGGTGAAACATTAATATTAAGTTGATCCTTAGTACTCGTATTCCACGATTATATCAATAATGAGCAAGCAATTTAGACCTCTATACCTTTGCAGTTTATTGCTTCGGCGTGAGTGTTGCTCATTCAGTAACGGGGAATATGTGAAGGCAGGGTTACAAGAGTTGGAACAATGGTGCACTAAAACAACAGATCAGGTTAGAGATTGTTGTGGTGATTTTAATTCTCATTTAGGTATTCAATGACGCAAGGAACTAAGAAAATCAAATATACAGTTTTCTGGATCGTCATGGGATGAACTTCAACACATTAGGCAAGCCATTGGATTTCTGGTAAGATGTTCTGAACCCAAATCAATGAGCCAATCAAATTAGCTAGAAATTGCGATTTAACAAGACGTGACTTATTTGCAGGTTTTACACCAAAAGTCTCATAAAACTTTAGACGAGATCACCAGTGAACTCTGCCCGGTAATTTTCACATTTTCCAGAAATAGTAATAATAGCCAAATTACACGTATATACCACCAAATTCAACGTCCACTATAGAGAAACTGTGAATAATGGCTTCTTCTTTTTTCTCTTTTCCAGATTCTAAGTATTCCACAAATCTACCGCATTGGAACAATGTTTTGGGATGACAAATACGGAACTCAAGGATTATCTTCTGAGGTAAAGACATTTTTTCATCTTTTTCACCAAGTACTCTCCAAAGCATATGTTCAAGTTTGGTTTCAAATGTTTGTAAACACAAATGGCAAATGCCACCTCTGTGTACTATACCATATAATGACTTTGTCAATCTTTTCATGTATTTAATTTCATAAAGAAAAAGATTAATAATGTTTGAGGCATTTCTGGTGCATTATGTATATTCAGGTGATTGGCAAAATGAGGGCTCTAATGGCTGAAGATTCAGTTAGCATACCAAACAACTCTTTCTTGCTTGATGTGGATTCAAGGTAACTCACATATGAACTGCAACTACTTAATCTTCCATCTAAAAATTGTGTAATATAAGCACTTTATTTTCATCATAATGCATTTGAATTTTATTTTATTTTTCGTGTGGTTACTATAAAGCTTACACTCGGTTTGAAACCTGGATCTTACTAAAAGCAAAAATCAAGAGGATAGAGTAAAAATGACTCGAAATGATTTTTCTAAACTTTTTCTTAAATATCTGGATTATATTTAAGTTAAGTATACATTTTTGTTTAAGAAAATTACTTGATCTTAGGTTTCCTATTAATGTGATCATTTGTTACTACCCAAAAAAATATTTAAGTTAAGTATACATTTTTGTTTAAGAAAATTACTTTATCTGTAAATGGTGCATTTTATCTACTGAATCTTCGGCCAACTTCTCATTTTCTTGCTTAATTAATAAGACTAGTTTTAACTCCATGTTTATTTTACCGATAATACTTTAGGACTTCCAGTTCCAAACATGCCCTAAAAATAAGCTAAGTTTTAATTTTGGCAGACAATCAAAAGAAGAAAATGGTTAGGTAGTAAAATTGTTCAATCAAATACATTCATGAAATTTTATACTACTTTCAACCCTAAGAAAATCACTACGGCTAGTATTTTGAATGACCTAGATAAGTTTCCATTTTACTTAAATAGTAGTAACAAATAAACGATGAAAGCACTCATTTACAATTCTTTTTAATTAATAACAAAAAAAATGTGATAAAAGATGACATCAAATGTGATAAGACCAAAAGTAAGTACATTATAGTACTTAATAAGTAACTAAGTACAATAATTACAGTTTATTAAAATTTGTTTAGTTTTTTAAGCCGAGATAGTAATTTAAGGACACGTGCATAGTGAGTAGATTCAAGAGGAAAATGGGCCTCACGGTCAGTAAAACTGTTTTCGGTCTGAACCGTCTGATCCAGTAAATTAAATTGATCAGACAATCCAGAATAAAATAGTTTTCCTGACGGTGTAAAAACACAGTCAGAGACACCTCTTCCATTCAAGAGAGAGCGTAAAGTGAAATTATGATAATACTAATTTTAAATAAAATATAATGTTGAATTTTTGGCAGTATACCTTTTTCAATGGAAGAGATGTCTAGAACCTTCCATGACGTCAGCATATCCGACGTGGACCCACCCTCACTCTTACGTCAGAAATCTGATTTTCACTTTTTGCTACAGCAGCCGTCAGATTGATTTTCTTTTTTAAGTATTATTCTTTTTTTTCCTTTTTATTGTTTTTAAAGAAAATAGAGAGGTTTAAAAAGAAAGTTAATGCAATTAATTGGTTTTGGTTTTGGTTTTGGTGAGTGATTTGAGTGTATATTTTTTTTGTTCTATATTGTCCCCCACCCACTCCCACAACAAATTTGGGGGATAAATAGTGGATTTTATTTATTGATTTATTATTTTGCGGTATTTGGGTTGTAATTATGGGTGTGAGAGTGATTTTTGTAACGATGATGATGAATATTATACAAGGATTATTTTTGTTTGTGTTTTCGGTGTGTAGTTATTTTAACTATCAATATTTTTGTAACGGGCTCATTATTCGATGGCTACGTGTATGTTTTAGTCATGATCGGAAAAAACTTGTGAATCATCCCTACTGGATACGTAATAATATCAGCAACAACAAAAAAATGATAAGGTACAAGATCGGGACCTTGCCCAAGTTCTTATTGTTATCTTTGTATTTCTTCGACAATGTTTTCTACAAAAAATCAGATAGGTGCTTACTTTTGTTTGCCCACCTACTATGTCGATACGTAATTTAATCAGATAGGTGGAACGGTTGAATTTTGTACTATATGCCGTCGGGTTGACAGATCCCAATAAAATCACAACAAAATAAGTTTTTCCAAATAGCATGCAGATAAAGTACCGCAACACAATAAGAACTATACAAAGACCAATAAGGTATGAAGCTTTTCTATGTATAAAAGTTTTAGAGATTAAGAGATTTTCTATGTATAAAAGTTTTTTTGTTAATGTTTTTGACCGATTTATTTCAAGAAATTAGTTTATAACTCAAATCATACACTTAAGTTTAAGCATGAGGCTTTCGCTAAATTCTCACCCCCAAAAAACCTCACGTATTTCTACAAACATTTGAAGAGCATAAGTAGTTTTTCCATCTTATTTAGTCTAATATTGGCAATTCAAGACGAGAATAAAATGAATATCTTACTAAATTAGAATTATTCGGACATGCAAGAGATCTTACGTTCATTGCTTATAATTGTTCATGAATGAATAAAAAAAAATGATCATTTAGAAAAAGTCTGAAATTTAAATAAGTATGCATCTTCAATTATGCTAAATCTTTTACTTCTTGTGTTTAACTTTGATGTTTACTGATATTGACATTGATAATTAAGTTCGAAAGAGTATGTATTAAGCACTAACTTTCCCTTAGGAATATGTCGAAATAAGCTACTTATTAAAAGTTTGGCCCTATAAAAAAATTGATTTTGAGCAATTAAACTATTTTTATTCAAAAATATAGAATAACACAAGTTCAGACTAAACACTTAATTAGAAACATAGAAAAAAATTATTGATTCAAACCACATTTTATTGATAAAATATTACATCAATTAAAATATATAAATCGATTGAAAAACATCAATTTTTAAATGAAAAGGGGCCATTTTGTTGTTTGGAACGGTTCGACTTTAAAAAGGTAGAGATCATTTTAAAAAATTAGGGACCAAATTGTAAACAGAAAATTACGGAACCTCTATTGTGTCTCTCTTCCCAAATGGGAAAGAAAATCTATTCTCTCTCTCATTATTCTCACGCGGATATCCTTCTCCTCATGCGGATAGCCTTCTTCCTGACTTTACCGTCCGTTATTCTTGTACGTTGTCTCTACATACGACCCCAGTGACGAAGTAGCGCCCGTTAATGATGTTTTTATAGTATGTATTGAAGTGATTATAAAATTCTTGAAACTAAAGTAACGTAAGTTTATTGAATATTATACTTTAAATCCGTAATTTGTCATTATGTATTTATTGGTTCGATATGAATATTTTTGGATCAAATAAACAGCATGAAGTATAAACAACACGTGTCAAATTAATACACTATTTTTGGTGCAAATTTCGCACCAAGTATCTTGGTGCAGTTTTGACACTATTTTAGTGTAAATGAAATTGTTACACTATATTTTGTGCAACACTATTCACACACTAAACTATTCACTTATATCTATTAGCGTTATTCACTTAAAATATGTAATGTATTAATGGTATTATTTTAAAAAATTATCCAATTTAAATAATTCTTATATTTGATAAGTATTGTAAGTATTAGGATTTGAAAAATATATTTCAAACTAATTTATAAAATAAAAATTAAAGTATCTATTTAAAAACGTATTCCAAATCATTTATAAAATTGATATAAAAAGTGAAATAATAGAATATTCTTCAAAGTATACATTATGGTGTGATGAGTGGTGTAAGTGGGGTAAAGAGTGAATAGTAGAATGGTGTGAAAATTACACTAATTTACTTAGAGCAACGGTACCGGTTTACTTACGTTTTTTCTCATATTTAAGTTAATTAAGATTACTTTTATATTTTTAGGGTAACAGTTTAATTTTATACATTTTTCAGTTTCGCTATCTAATTTCTTATCGTAACTAAATATTACTATATTTTAATATAATTCTATCAATTTTTTTCAACCCAAATTAATTTAATAGAGCAACCACATTAAATAAATTACAAGTTTTCTAGTATTTAAATTAAAATATACACTTTTTATAACTTATAATTAAACGTTTTGGTTTATACAAATTATAAAGTTTTTTTTATCAATTTCTATATCAAAACTATACAACTCATTTTTTTGTTATTTTATTAATTTATATGTGAAAAGTACAAATAAATGAGAGAAAATAAGATAAAAGTAAGAGAGATAAATTATTATTTGAGCGAATTTCCTATAAGTACCTCGTAGCAACTTATATTTTTCCTAAATATATTGATAAGTTCACATTGCTCAGATATACCACTTTATAATTATTTAGTTTATTTACTAAAATATCATACAAACCCAAAAAAATAGTTTTAAAATACAACAAAATAAAATAAACACAAAAAAATTATAAAAAATCACAAAATTCACAAAAAAAAATTATAAAAAATTATAAAAAAATCACAAAAATTATAAAAAAAATCACAAAAATAAATAAAAATTATAAAAAAATCACAAAAAATAAAAAAAATTATTAAAAAATCACAAAAATCACAAAAAATATAAAAAATGATGAAAAATGAAAAAATCACAAAAAATAAAAAGAATTATAAAAAATAAAAAAATAATAAAAATTGAAAAAAAATCACAAACTTTTTAAAAAATTACAAAAAAAATATATTTTTTTTGTCAGTATAACATTTTTTATACCGAAAAACCTAAATGAGATGAAAGTGCATCTAGTTCAGTCGAAAGTACATATAGTTCAGTCAAAATCGTATATAGTTCAATAAAATTGCATATACTTCAGTCGAAAGTGCATATAGTTAGTCAAAAGTGCATAAAATTAAGTCGAAATTGCATTCAATTCAGCTGAAATTACATCTAGTCCCGTTGAAAGTGCATACAATTCAGTCGAAAGAAAATATGGTTCAATAAAAGTGAGTATGCATATAGTTAAGCTAAAAATGCATCTGGTTCAGCTAAAAGTACATATAGTTAAGTCAAAAGTACATATAGTCTAGTCGAAAATGAATATAGTTCAGTCGAAAGTACATATAGTTCAATAAAAGTGCATATATTTATGTCAAAAATGTATCTAATTCAGCTAAAAGTGCATCTGGTTCAACTGAAAGTGCATCTGGTTCAGCTGAAAGTGCATATGGTTCAGCCAAAAGTGCATATAGTTCTGTAAAAATTGCATATGGTTCAGCCAAAAGTGCATCTGGTTCAGCTGAAAGTGGATATGGTTCAGCTGAAAGTGCATCAAGTTCAATAAAAGTGCATATAGTACAGCACACATAAGTGCATATATTTTACTTTAAAGTTAAAAAAACTGGGTGGATTCGAACCAGCAAGCTCTTGAACATCGATGTTGGGTGCAAGCGATCTTAACAATTTGAGCTTACAGATCTAAAATTAGTTACTAAAATTGTTTCTAAAAAGGCAATTCAAACTTTAACAAGCATTTAAATGAGTCAAACAAGAGTTTAATACATAAAATTCTCTTTTTGATGAAAAAATATTTTTTTATGAAAAAACAACTTTTTCGGTGTAAAAAGTGATATATTGACAAAAAAAATGATTTTTTTTTCATTTTTTGTGATTTTTTATAATTTTTTGTGATTTTTTTCATTTAGGAGGGAGACATTTTCCGTTTTTTTATGAAATTAGATTTTTTTTAGTTTATATAATATGAAAAAGTTGTATCTAAGAGGAATGCATATTATAATGGGTATCTAGTGGGAATTAAAATTCAAAAGTGATACCTATGAGTTATTAATCCTTATTATATTTTAATTATAAGAAAATATCTTGATCACTTATATTTGAGATATATTTGACTATTTGAGTTCATGTAAATTTAAGGTAATAGATAAATAAACTGATGCGTATACAATTTTATAACAATCTTATCATATTTAAGGTAAATAAGTCATATATAAGAAAACTGATGCGTTTGTTTTTACATTACATTAGTCTGTGGTTGGAGATGGTCTAATTATTAAAAAAGCTTATGATTTGTAACGACCCAAACAGCAATCACATCACAGAGTACAAAAGCTGAAATTCATATTTGGAAAACAAGCAAACAACCAAACAGGCATCCAGTAAATAGGTACAGAGTAACATAACCCATATGTGAAACAGTGAGAGAAATACGATTACCAAAGTTTCTAAAAAACAAAGCTGGAAACAACACATTGTCATGATCTGGTTCACAAATTACAAAGTTATGAAACAGCAACTACTCATGCAATGGCAACAATGCTCAAGTAATTTGCGGATATGTATACAAATTTTGACCTTTGAAAGTGAAATTACTCATTCAATGCCGAAGTAATCTGCGGATATTTATAAAAGCTACACGGAAACAAGATTACAAACTGTATAACATCTGCACAAGCACACTAAACTGAGTTCTCATACCACTCATACACTTTTCATTTTATACAACGAAAATGGGTGTTTCTCAACTTCGACTAAAGGGAAACCTAGTCAACCTCCAGGAATCTCAAAAAGTAAATAGCTTTCAACCCAAATTTGTACTTGTAATGCCTCTCTGCCGTTTAGTTAGACCACCAATCAGCACCCCCAGGTTTCTTCACAAGGATCTGATTATACTCGGGCCTCGATGTCTGCAATACATAGACATATACATTTATAATATTTAGCCATATTGGAATGTCAAGAATAATAGCACAGGACTGTATCATAGTGAAAATGAAGCATAACAAAAACACAGAAGGGCACAACGCAGGATCGAAGAGTTCATTCACGTATTTCCAGACAACAAGCATGATTGAGCATATAAGAGTATTTTAGAGTTGTGAATAGAATCATGTAACTGGACGACCATGAAGAATGTAGTTATGGAAAATATATAGTTTAATAAAGTTATATTTATGCATTAAAATTTTGAGAGAAAAATATTTACTCTGGTTTTGCAGGGAACCAATGAATTATTTCTCTCCTTTTTGTAGATGTATAAATACAGGTGTATAGCAAAATGCTACAGAAATGTGTGTAGTAAAAAACTTAAAACAAACTACAGCCCATTTCGAATCAAATTTCATTAAAGATACAGAGGGAAAAAATGGTTTCTAGCGTCGAGTGAAAGAGAAATATATCTATACGATCCCCATTCACATTCCCTTTTCGTGATATGGAGATACTACATTAAAAATCATAAGCCGTACACTGTTCTCATCAATTCTCAAGCATGAGCCAAAATGACTAGTCCCTATAAAAAGAAAAACAGGATTTACGAATCCCAAATTCGCTGCTGCATGATAATCTACATACCATATACTTAAACTAAAATATAACCGAAGCATACGAACAAAAAATAAGAAATCTGAAACAGTTGAAATTCTTCTAGCGATGAATGATGATTATAATTTTCTTTAACCTGGTTACTTCCATGATGATTATAATTTTCTTTAACCTGTTTACTTCCATGTTATTATGAACACATTCTTTGTGGATGGATCTGAGGGGGAAACAAAAGCCATAATAAACTCCAGATGCATCTCAAGCTTTGTTTTCATCATATTAACATGTAAAGAATTAACGGTGGAACATAGTCCAAAATGTTAATTTTAATTCAAAAAAGTAGCTTGAACATAATAAGCTTGACCTGGCAAAAAGTTCTTCAAGAACTTAATATAACTCTGAATGTCTCTTTCTTGAAAAGACTTACTATTTCTGTAAAGTCAAGAGTGTTGATTTATCTCAAATCCGCACAACTAATAGGGTTTGTTTCAATGTAGCTTAAGCAAAAAAGCTGGGTTCTTTGAAATTGAGAAAAGGTTTGGGTTCATCTTTCAAGCCAAAAAAGAGAAAACCTCAGCTTTTAAGTTGACGACCAATCACAATCCTTCTTATACCGGAAAAACATAAAAGGAGATACTTTTAACAGAAAAAAACAAAGATAATTATTTTTTTAATAAAACTCAGGAAAATTTTAATTGCAAAAATATTTCAAGTGTAACTTACGACGAGTCAAATGAGTTCACCAACGAAAAATCTATCATAGTTCTTCAAAAGAATATGTGATCAATTAATTAACTGATACTCTATTTATTTGGCAGTAGATGAAAAAAAAACCCTTAAAAAGTCAATTATAAGTATTCAACATGATTATAAGTCGACTTAATTACAAATGCGTCTGGTTATTGTTAGATAGGAAAAAAGATCATTTACTAAATAGTTTGAGACTTAATTATCAAAAAACACGATTAAAACCCATTTAAAGATTTAGTACAGATTCTCAAAGATGATGTTGCATCATTTTTATCTTTGTCTTTATCGTCGATACTCAATGATGCTATATTAAAATGTATCAATTCCTAAACAAAAAACTCAAAGTCAGGTTTTTGACAATTAAGTCAGATAGTGTGTACTAAACGTTATGTTTCCCTAGAAAGCAAGGCATATGCTAGGAATTAGAAACTATCATTTCAATCGTTTCAGTTTCGACCAATTTTCTACTCGTCTTTCAATTTCAACTGTTTCATTTCACACATGTCATACCCAACGGCGCCATAGGATTTTAGCACCTCAGCCCCGTTAATTTTTTTTCACCTATTTCATTACCTTAAAAACCCTACAAAATCACGTATCGGGTCACCAGTCAGTCCGTCGACACCTAAGATAAAAAGCTGATATGGATGTCGGCCCTGGGTATATGCCAACAATTATAAATATATGGATGGATAGGTAAATAATTAAATACTATGAATAATAAAACCCTTTTACAAAAATCACTTATCAGGTCATCTGTCAGTCCGTCGACACCTACTCATATGGGTGTCAGCCTGTCAGGGCATACCAACAATGATAAATATATAAATGAAAGGATAAATAAATACTCCCTCCGTCCCAAAACGATACTATCATTTGGGTTTTCACCAGTATTAAGAAATTCTAGTTGTCATTAATACTCATTCCATACGCAAACATATGAATTTTAAAGCATAACTACCATCTCGTAAACGTGAATGAGACTATAGGCTATGGTTGGTAACAGATTATTTGGTCCAAAATCTGGATTTTTTTTATCCTTTTCAGCTTCTAAAAACCAGATTTATAGAAGCTGAAAAATCAGACAGTCGAAACAGCCACAGATATTTAAAAATCCAAAAATGAACTAAAAAAATATGTTGAAAGTAAAAAAAAAAAAAGGAAAAGAAAAGTAAGAAAAAAGACCAGATCTTTGAAGATGATGAAAGTAATGAGGAAGAAGAGAACAAATAGGATCTCAAATTCTGCGAATCGGAACAACCCGAATACCGATTTCACCCATCTGGTCAACAAACCCTCCTTCCTCCTTCCACCCCTCATTATTTTATTTTATTTTATTACTTCTCTCTCTCTCTCTCTCACCTATTTGAAAAAAAGTTATTTAATTTATTAGTCAATGTTTTTTATCTGGGTTTTGTGACTGAATTATTATGTGAAGAAAAACACACACCCTACCATTGGAATAAATGGACAATTGGAGTCAGATTTAATTACACTTGTAACCAACTGTTCTCATTTTATTATATTATACTAAGTCAAACCAGTCGGTCCAATTTAATCATTTTTTTTTAAAATACTCATATGTTTTTTTATTAATTACAATAATATCATACTCATATAAAAAAAATAAAAAGAATAAAAAGTAATAATTAATAACAGTATGTATCCGTCATTAACAATCAAGCATTATTTTAAGTCTTATCAACTTATAATATTTTTTATTATTATTATCCACGTATTTGTATCATAACTACACTTATTTTTTATATTTTAATTTTATTACGTGTCACACACAAAATGCATAAGACACGATTATTAATATTATTATATAGCGGGGTTTGTTTGTTGACACTAGGATTTGGAGTAACAATAGTATTGACACCGTTAAAATAGTACTGACATATGTATTAGAAATACTCAAATTCATATGTAAAATGAATATCCATAGGGGGTCGTATTACTAATACATGTTCAACACTTTATTATCAATTCCTCTTCGTTTGTTGTTCCGTCATAGTCCAAAAATATTGATAGTCCCATTACTACTAATATTGTAACCAAACGAGACACAGGGGTATACCGAACCAAATCGAACGGATTAAAAATCGAACCAAACCGATTAGTAATTGGTTTGGTTTGAAATTTGATAAACCGATTTAATCGGTTCGGTTTACGGTTTTAATGGTTTTCAAACCGAAACGAACCGAACCGATTATTTTTATTCATATATAAAATATATATAATTATTTATATATATATATATATAGACTTTAATAAGTTGATATGTGATGTTTTGCTTGTTATTTGTAGTTATCAATAATATACTATTTTGTTAAATCATTTGTAAATTTACTTGTTATTCAACTTTTGGTTCAAAGTTTGAAATGAAATATAAGCGAAAGCTTTACAAAACTATTATAATTTTGAATATTGTGGTTTTTATTTATTAAAGTTTAAACCGACCGAACCAAACCGATTATAATAGGTTTGGTTCGGTTCGGTTCCGATAATTTTTTGTGCCAAAACAGAGCCGAACCGAACCGATTATTTTTTATTGGTTTGGTTTGTATTTTACTCAAAAATCGAGCCGAACCGAACCGTGAACACTCCTGTTAGATACTATCACATTTTCCACACACACACACAAAAATCACACAATTTTGTCACTCGCTACACACTTTATTATATGTATTGCACACTATATTACATGTATAATAATATATTTTTGTTAAAAAATATATTTTTATCCCTCCAAATATACATGTAAGGAAGTATGTGAGTTATATATATATATATATTAGTAATATTAGATTTAATAATATTTTTTATTTTTAATTAATATTTAAATTTAAAATACGATAAACTTGGGTTCTACTATATTTTTATTTGAGTTTTTATTATGTTAAATATTTATATTTTGGTTTATCAAATTATAGATTGTATTTTATATATATTTGGAGGGATAAGTATGTATTTTATTAACTAGGCAGTGAGGCAATTGTGTGCAATTTGTGTTGCATAGCATCACCATTTTCACCAACCATCTCACAGTTTAAATATTAGAAGTGAAACGAGAAAAGCAAAATGAACTGGAAATTTATTAAAAAAAATATATCTAAAATCTATACAATGGGAAATGTGAAATAATAAGCGGTTTCACGGGAAATGTGCTTTTAGAAATACGAAACGAGTTATCCGATAATTATGGGTGAGACTGTAGACGGTAGACCAAATGAAACATCGAGAAAACTTTAATTACACCACTAAATGTGAGAGAGTAAAAAATCACTAAATGTAAACGAGTAAAAAGGGCAAAAGAAGACGGCCCATAGATATTATCTTTTAACAATTTTACCATAACTGAAGCATCAAAATTTAGTCTAATGTTATTTCTATACTAATGATCCATATCATTTTTCAGGGCGTGTTTGTTTGATATTATATTGTTGTAAAATTATAATAGTATATATTAGAAATGCTGTCGGGTCCATAAATACCGTGTTTAGTACGAAAAATGAAGGTGCTACTATTAGTAACATGATATTAGAAATGATGATAAATATATCAAATTGGGGATGTTTTTGGTAAATTGGGAGAAGTTTTTTTTTTTTATAAAATTGGGGATAATTGTAGTGGTAGAGTGACGTTGATTTGATAAAAAAATATATTAATCGGAGTTTGATGGTTATATTTTTTTTTTTGATAAAATTGGAAAAGTTTTTGGATAAAATTAGGAAAGTTTTTGGATAAAATTTGAATTTTTTTTAATATTTTAAAAAAATCACAGAAAAAAAAAAAATAAAGGAAAAAAAATAAAATTAAATTGGCAGCAAAATGTGGGAGTGGCACGGACGTGCGATTGCCAATCCGACGTCTTTATACCATAACTAAATACCATATCTAATAAAGAATCTCCCGTTATTATCACCATCGTCTCCCTAAACCCAGAATAAAATCACCTAATTAAATTTATTAATAAAAACCCTCTCAAATATGACGATCCACTCGGTTTTAATCCAGAAGCTCTTATCAACAAACGCTCATCTCGGTAAACGCGTAACCGCAAACCACTTCAAGGTCTACACCTACGGATCCCGCAACCAAATGTCCATCATCGACTCCGATAAAACTTTAATTTCTCTCCGTAACGCCTCCGCATTTATCTCTTCTTTGGCAAGGCTCGACGCCCGCTTCCTGTTTGTCAACACAGACCCTTTGGCGGACGAGATTATTAGCGAAATGACTAGGGTTACCGGGATTAAGAACGATGTTTCCTGGAAGCTTTCTGGGTTTTTGACTAATTCGTTTAGTCCGAAGAAGTTTCGGTCCAGGAATAAGAAGCTCCTTCTGTCCCCTGCTAAGTAAGTTTCGTGTCGTTTTTACATACATGTGACTTATTTTGGGACGGATGAAGTATTCAATTGTCATTTTTTGTTTACTTTTTTCATCTAAATTAATGACTTATAAGTTGTTTTTATTGGACAATTATAGTAGGACGCTTAGGGAGCGATGGATTATTAAATTGTTATTCTGTCCCCTGCTAAGTAGGTGTATTTCTATTGTTATTTTTTTGTAGTTATTTCATCTTACTAGTGACTTATAAGTTTCGGTCCAGGAATATGAAGCTTATTTTGTCCCCCGCTAAGTGAGTGTTAGGGTTTTAGTGTCGTTTTTACTTATACGTGACTTATATACCATGTTTTTATTAAGGGTGCGTTTGGTATTAATTTTTTTGGGTCTAAAAGCTACTTAAAAAAGCAATTGGAAAAAGCTTGGTTCACGAAATCTATGTTGTGGTGTTTGGCACCATCTTAGCTTTTTTTGCTGATGAGTGACTTTTAATCTATTTTTATTGATAGGTCAATTTTTACTTATTTGAGCTATTTTAGCTTTTTTGACCCAGAAGTTAGCTTTTTGAAAGCTAAAAGAGCTAACAAACCAAACACTCTTAGGTTTTTTCAAGCAAAAAGCTAAGAAAAAAAGTAACCTACCAGTTTAAATAAAAGAAATGACTTATTAATAAACTATCCATCATCGACTTCGATAAGACCCTAATCTCTCTCCGTAACGCCTCCGCATTCATCTCCTCTTTGCCAAAACTCGACGCGCGGTTCCTGTTTGTGAACACGGACCCTTTGGCCGACGAGATCATTGAACAGATGACTAGGGTTACGGGGATTAAGAACGACGTGTCGTTGAAGCTGTCTGGGTTTCTGACGAACTCGTTTAGCCTTAAGAAGTTTCGGTCCAGGAATAAGAAGCTTCTCTTGTCACCTTGCTAAGTAGTTGTATTGTTCCGTGTCGTTTGTTTTACTTATATGTGACTTGTAACTTGTTTTTAAGTTGGGCGCTTATTTTGGGACGTAAATCAGGACACTTAAATAGGGACGATGGAGTATTAAATTGTTAATTATTTCATCTTATAAGAAGCTTCTTTTGTCCCCGGCCAAATAAGTGTAGCATTTTAGTGTCGTTTTTACTTACACATGACTTATAACATGTTTTTAATCAGGACGCTTGTTTTATTTTGGGACGTCCAGAAATGGATCTGGAAATCAGGACACTTAAATATTCTCATTTTTTTACTTATTTCATGGATATTAGGACACTTAACCAGGGACGGATGGCGTATTATATTATTGTTTTTTTACTTATTTCATCTTATTAGTGACTTTTAACTTTTTTTTACTCAGGCCACTTATTTTATTTTTGGACGTCCAGAAATGAAACGAGGACATTTAAATAGAGACCGACGGAGTATTAAATTGTCTCTTTTTACTTATTTCATCATTCAAGTGACTTATAACATGTTTATACTCAGAACACTCATTTATTTTGGGACGTCCAAAAGTGAAAATATGGAAATCAGGACCCTTTAACAGGGACGGATGGAGTATTGTATTGTGTTTTATTTATTTATTTCATCTTATTAGTGATCTTTAACTGTACAAATTACTTTTGTTAGTTAATTTCTATAATTGTTTAGTTTTTTCGTCAATAAGCTAAAAAAAGCATCCGATTCCGAGCTTTTTGAATAAAATTTGTTATTCCTAGCTTTTCCAATAAACTTATGTTATTCCTAGCTTCTCTAATGAAATTGGTTTTTATACTTATAAGTCACGAGTTAAAATAAGTAAGAAATGACTTATTTGTAGAATTAATTTCTATGTCACTTATAAGTAACTTATAAGTTAATAAACATTGCAATTTTTCTGAAGCATTCTTTTTTCTCGTTGCTTCTTTTAACTAGCTTTTTCACAAAAAAAGTCATTGCCAAACGCGCTTTATATAGAGAATCCAAATCTTTTACTAACTTATCAAAGGATTAGTGTATTTCACATTTTAGGTTCCGAGTAAGAATTTTTCTGTATTTATCTTATCATCACTATAAGTTTAAAATTTTAAGACACTTTAGACCAGTTTAATGAAAATTTCTAATTTTCTTGTAAGTTAAAAAAGGAGCTATATTTTCACTCTAAGACGCTGGTATTATTGTTCCTTATAAATAATTTTGGTTGTTTCTTTCTCTGTTACTTACTTTCAAATGTAAAAAGTTAATTAGAGGAATAAGAAATTGCTTTGTCTCCATATAGGCCCCCGGATTGTGTGGTGATTATGGATAAAGAAGGAAAATCATCGGTTATTTTGGAGGCGGATAAGTTGGGGATACCGATTGTGGGTTTGGTGCATTCAAGTATGCCGTGGGAGGTTTATAAGAAGATTACGTATCCTATACCTGCGAACGATTCGATTAAGTTTGTTTATTTGTTTTGTAATTTGATTACCAAGACGTTTATGCTCGAGCAGAAGCAGGCTGGGGTGAAGGATGATGATGATGTGGCGGCTCCACAGTTGGCTGGAACTGGGTAATGCGTCTTACTTACATATATGTATGTATGCATTTCTTTGAATAATTTTTTTTCCAAGATTAGGGTTGGTAATGTGGCTTACATACTGGTATGCATTATGTAAATTAGGTGTTGCCTAAAAATTAGAATCTTGTACTGTGTCTTGCTAATATGCTGTTAATGTGCCTTATAGATACAAACGTTTTGCATTTATACATAGTATATAAAAATGTGCTATTGATTAGAAGATTATAACTTTTTGCTTAAATTTTATTTGCACATATGTATAATGTATGTATGCATGTATGTATATTTTGAAACGAAATTTGCCTAAAATATTAGAACTGGTAATGTGCCTTTTATACTCAATACACTTGAAAAATTAGAATTGTAAGTCTTGCTAATACACTCTCAATGAGCCTTATGCGTATATATTTGTGTATATATATGTACTTGTCATTTAAATTACTATTGTAAAGATTAGAAGTTCCACCCTTTAAAGTACTCATTTCATAGACAATTTCCTGTGAGCATGTGTTGAAGGGCTACAGTGGAAGAGAATGTGGCTGCTAGGTGATGTATCTTACATATCATAGGTTTGCCAATATTTTGTTTAAGTGGGTGTATATAACTCTATGAGCATCTTATTTGAATGTCTCAATGTCTCTGAAAAATATCACAAGTCATTTCATCTGTCCGTTGTTCGAAACTGGTAGTTACCGAAGATATGTAGGGTTATACATATGTTTACCTTGTAGGGTCATATACATGTATAATTACTGAAGATTTTAATTTGCCTTTATGTAAGGTAATCAAATTACGGAAATAAAAAAGGAACTGGTGTATCTTGCATTATGTATGCAACTTGCAAGTTTGCTATGGACTAAAAAATTAGGAACAATTATGGGCCTTACATATACATATAGCAATATAGTAGGATTATTGACCACACCATTAGAATCAGATGCATCCCCCTTACAAATGCATATATATTTTTTTTAGATTTGCTATTGATTAAAAGATTAGAACTGGTTATGTGCCTTATAACTGGTTGTGTGTATGTGTATGTATATGTATTTATAGATGCATACAATGATTTCAGTCTAGCTATTGCTTCGGAGTTTAGAGCTTGTTGCGTATAACACAGTCAGTTTACAGAGAGATTCTTGTGATTATTGCAATATGCATTTGGAAAATTACAAGGGGCCAAAATATTAGTGTTAGGTAATATGCCCTCTTTTTTCTTCTCATTGGTGTTATTACACAAAGACTTGTCATGGACCTCGTGGTTACAAAGAAGAGGAGAACATGCGCTACATGTGTAAATTAGATAGATAGTAACTAAAATGTTAGAGGTTGCAATACATAAGGTACCCAAGCTGGCCGTAAGTTCAAATTACGTGAATTCGATGATGATTTTGTGAGATCTTGTTTTGTGTTGTTTATGTTGGAATTGGGTATATCGGAGATAGGAATAGAGCAATGGTTGGAACTGGTAATATGCCTTAAATCTATGATTTATGCATGTCTCGATTGACTCAAATTAGGACTTGCAGTGTAGAAGGTCTCGAATTGTGGATTTTTCATTATTTATGAGAGTACAACCAAATTAGGTGTATTTTGATATTGAGCATCTTGTTTGAGTATCATAATAGCTCTTGAAAGTGCCAGGACATTCGATCGAGTTGATGGAGGACTGATTATTTGCCGTTAATACATGTTTTTATTATTTAAACTTAAAGTAGTGAACGAACTATTAACTGTCAACTCGAAGATTAAAAATTTGAGCACAAACGTCCAACTAAGCAAGCCTATATTCAGAATTTACTGAAACTGGGTGGGTTTTATACGTAGATTTAAAAAACTACGTACCTATGGCCATCTGTTGCTCAATCTAAATTTAACTTAGAGATTAAAACTTGCAGTTGACGATGCACTCTTTCTTAATGTGTCTTCAAATTTCATGCACTTGAGTTACATATTAGTGTATTTTAAGAGAAATGCGATGTATTTTGCAGTATATGCTGCTATGCCCATTCGCGGCCAAAACTAGGTGATGTGGTATATACATATTGATTCTTTTGACACTGGATTTTGTAAAAGTAAATAAGTAATGCTGGATCATCTTTCAGTTAACAAATTAGCTGTTTGGTTGTTTTGACACTAGAACCTGTAGTAGTAATGCTGGGTTATCTCTCAGTTTGCAAAATTGGCTGTTATTTTGCATATTGCGACTATATCTATTTTTTTGGTAAGTTCTATATAAAGAAAATATATTGGGGCCATACCCAAGATCTACAAAATACGTAACCGGGTCATACCCTAGTATTCCATCAACAGGCATCTGAAATTCAGAACCTAATGTATATGATCATTCATGGTCACTGCCAGACCCAGTTTTACTTATATAATGTTAGGCTCCTTTTGCTTAAACCCCTCATGTTTCCTCCTTTTGCTAGTTATTACCACTTTGCTTTGGTTCCCTGGCGTATGTCATCGACCGCATTGTTAGTATTTTTGAAGTCTCCGAGCAGGACAAATGTTTGAGCAGTGACCAAACAATATGCAGTGATTACACCTCGCAGGAATCCCTGAGTAACCAATTTTTATCTCAAGACACTGAATTTTGTATTAAAACTTAACCGATTTTAGTATGTCCTCTGAAGCATAAAATTTGATACGAGCTCTAGCATAGGGGAGAATATAAAAGCTAACACACATAGAAATTCCCCTCATATCTTCATCAGTCAAAGACAACACTAGGTGCCATAGTCTGAACACCTCTTTCCTTACGATAAAATATAGTAATGTATCACTTAGAAAATAGCCAAGTAAACATCTCGCCATTTGCTTATTTCCACATCACCCCTGACAGTTCGCCCATAGGCGGCAAGGGTTTCAAAATTCGCTAGATGGCCGAAACTCGGGAGGTGGGGGCGTTGGAGCCTAAGCGGGAAAACTATTTTTTACCATTTTTTGAAGTTTTTTTTATTTGATTTAATATATACGTTGTAAATTTAGTTAACAAGCTAAATTCAGAATTTATATACTATTAAATTATCGTTATACTATCAAGAATTCAACAAAATACTATGGTAACTATAAATGAATAGTCAGAACGGAAGCCAAAAAAACATATACGATGTATTGGAAGGCAACTTTGGATTGCAAACCTTGATTGATGATCATCATGCTTTTTAGGCTGAGCATTTGTGAGTTCTTTTTATTAAAGAACCACCTGTTCTAAACGGGCTGACCCATTTGATCCGGGTTGACCGGGCTCAACCCATATCAGAAGGCCTGATATTTATAGCGGCGGCAGATCAGGGCTTAGTGCCTAGCTGGGGCCTAGACGTACCCCATGTTTATGTGATGGGGGATTTTCCAATTTCATACATGATCTAGGTGGTAACGTAGAATTTAGGTGCCGTCTCTATTTTCTGAGTCCAAATCTTCTACCCCATATTCTCTACCCCCTTCCGTGCCCCCTTGCTTATTTTCACTCAAATTTTAAATTTTCACAACTTATTCCGCAAATTTATAAGAGTTTATATTATATTGTATTCAAATTTTAAAACATTTGGGCATAATTTTGTTTTAGACAATTTTTCTAAGATTTAATGTTTAATTTACACTAATTTATACATTTATTCCAAAATAAATTGCGTGTGGATTTTTTTTTAAATTAATTATTGGAATGTATTGATACATGTATTATAGTAATTGTACAATTTTTTTCAAGTTTTTTAGAATTTTTTTTAGATAAAATAAGTAAGGGGGCACAGAAGGGGTAGAAAATAGGGGGTAGAAAATTTGGACTCCTATTTTCTATCTGCTCTATTAGAGGAAATAGACTTGGGAACGCTACCACTTACTCTACCATGTTTTACAATAACCTTAGTTTTCAGCAGTCCACCTTTGGCAATACTACAGACACCTTGATTGTATTGCAAGTTGTGAGTATTTAACAGACAACTAATGTGAGTGGAGGGAACTAATTTGGCATTAACTGAGTACTAGCATGTACCATGGTGAAACCATTCCTGGGTACCTAGAGGGAGGTGGGAGGCTCTCTCACTAGAATGTAAGCAAACCGTTAGAATTGTTCTGATTGATACTGTAGCCTAAACTGGCTGTCTTGGATTAAGGTTCCATGAAGCAAATCAACTGCTTACTTATGTACTAAAACGCACCGTAAGAGAAGGCATTTTTTTTTAGTGTTTGTCATTTCTTAAATTGTAAATATACAAGCTATCTCTTACTGTTTTTTTTCCTACCTCACATGAGCCACTTTAAAACCGAAACTCTAAAATATAGTCTTAGTATATTGTGAACTTTGTATCTATTAGTGGCAGTTACGCTCAAATTATATTTGTCGGTTTATCTCAAGGAAGGAAATTACCTGTTAAGCTAAAGATAAATGCTTTCAGTGCTTACGTGTTGGGTAGTCTGATGTAGTTGGAACTTCTCCGGTATACGAGTTATCATATGCAGTTATAATGGCCTTGCTTGATTAACAATTCAGAGCATAGCTAAGACAAGTCCTTGTCAGATAATGTAGAATTAATTGTCTCGTGTTAGCGTGTCACATGGTCAATTTGACTCCTTTTGATGTATAAGGTAGCAGAAATTGCTGTAATTGCTATCATACGTTTACTTTCTGGTCTTATTGTCATTCCTCCTTTTCGGTAGCATGATTTAGGCTTGTACTTGTCCACTGACATGTATATCATTGCGCATGCATATGTTGCAGTTGTATTTTACCTGGTTCTATTGTCATTGAATACGCTCTTACAATAATGGCATCGCTTTCAAGACTCTCTTTTTGTTGTTTCTTCGACAGAATGTGATGGTAAATTAATATTTCTTTCATTTCATTTGGATGAAATGTCTATGCAGGGAGGTGTCCCAAAGTGCAGTGCAGATTGAGAATGGTAGCTCTGATGGAAAACTCCGTTTAATTCCCTATGAAAGTCTAGATCTCCCTTTTGATGGTATTACGTTAGTCAATTTTTTTTAAGAGATCTTCAATCTTACTGCATTCTCAGAGGTTATTTTTTAGTAATACATTATTAATACAGATCCCTCAGAGACTAAGAACCTGTTGGACAAGGTGGTTGTGCTAAAGCTCAATGACAGTGTGGGGAAGAAAATGGGGTTCAGTGGTCCCAAGTATGCAGCCTATTCATATTTCTTACCCTCTCACATAATTTTGTAATTTGTATCGTAAGTTTAACAGTCAGGTTCGTTTTACCGAGGTTTATATTTTGATTCTGTTTTGTCTTTGTAGGATTTCGATCGAAGTTTATGAAGGAAGGACCTATCTTGATTTGATTGTTGACCAAATTGAGGTGTGTTTGGTCTTTTAAGTTCTTCAAAGTTCTGAATTGTGCATAAGCACTGTAAGAATATATGCTACGTTCATAGTAACCAGTAATAGTATGTAACCTTCTTATGGGGCAAAAGATCATTTTTGTAGACCAACCAATCTGCATTCATAATTTAAATACCGATCTACAAAAAATTTGAAAATTAACTAGTCTAACAAAATTCGCAAATGTTTAAAATTTGTACCTTTTATGGTTGGTGTACTATTCGTTCGATTTTATGCAAACTGGATATCAGTACAGTAACGTATTCCAACAGTTAGTGCATAATTGTGGCTTTTTAAGTAGAATTTTAAGTGCTGGTCTAATATTTGTTAGCATACAAGATTGCTGTCCAAATTGTAAAACTTAATAGCTTGTGTACTAATTGTTAAAAGTTGATATTGATGTTTCCTTTTTTACGGTTGAATCTTTGATATTTGGAAAGAGTAAGGTATTCTTGGCTTCTAGCATATATAGTCTACTTGGCAAAATCATGAGTCTTTCAAGTTTTCCTGTTAATTTGGATTACTTAAATAGATATTATTGAAACTTTTTTGCAGTCTCTCAACAGCAAGCATGGTTGCACAGTTCCCTTAATTTTGATGAACACTTTGAAAACACATGATGATGCCTTGAAGGTAGAGGAATCTTGCTGTATAATATGAGTTCTTGATTTGATTTTTTTTTCTTCATAATTTTATGATGTCTCTACATGTTACTGAAGGTGGTGGAGAAGTATTTCGAGAAAAACTTTGATATTGTCACTCTTTGCCAGGTTCGTTACCAGCATATACTTATCATACTTATTTTAGTTGAAATGACAAGTGAACTTACTTGTCATTCAATATTTGTTATACACAGAGTCCAAGTCATCCAGTGACGAGAGGGGAAAGCAGTGAGGATGAAATGTACGCCTCTGTTTTCTTTTGCTTAACATTTCATTCTTATTATACTAGTTGATGTATTTGCATAACTCAAAGGTATGCATGTGTTGTTGTATAAACGTAAGAACCACTAAGACATATACCTATCTTTTATAAGTTTCTGGTTCAACTTTGGAAGTGACAACCCAACAGCGGAGTTGTTAAATCTTTTTTATATTTTTTTCTATCTGTGTATATTGTTCAGCTTATCTGTATTTTTGCAATGTTGAAGGTACCACTTTGATCAGCGGGAGCTATTCCTTTCATTGAAAAGCAGTGGCACACTTGATGCATTATTACTGAAGGTATATATTAGTTTGTTTTCATGATGGCAATAGATGTAAACGATATCAAAGAAATTTTCCCATTCTTTGTAGTTTTTTCGTTGTTAATGCCAAAGAATTTTTTATTTTCCAGGGTAAAGAGTTTATCTTCGTTGCCAAAGCGGATAACCTGGGAGCAACAATCGACTCAAGTATCCTTTTGTATTGAGTAGATGACCTTTAGTCTTTCCATAAACTACTTAGAAATACTTATTGCAAGCTCTAATCAATTCCTGGTAACAGTCCTTAACTATAGATCAGAAATTCTAAATCATCTTACTCAGAACGGGATCGAATACTGCATGGAGGTATTGTAAGTTGTTTTTACTATTTCCTTTTTAAGGTTTAAAATTGGTTCTTAACATTCAAATGTTTAGGTTATGCTCAACAAAAAAGATTCCATCGGATCTCTGCAAGCGAAATTTCAGGTATGTTGTCATTTTTAGTCTTGTTTTTTCTCGTATTCTAATGATTTAACTCGGATCTTAAAACCCATATTGTTTATATGGCTTAGTTCTTGTCAAGAGTTCTACAAATAGTGTGCTAACTTGAGATATGACTCTTTTAAGGCCAAAATAAAACCTTATTAACTGGATATATCATCTGACTGAACTCTTTTTTTCTGCATGGTCCTGATCAACTTAATAAAGTCCGCAGAGGAGTTGAAAATTTCTGAGATGGGTAGTTTGTAAGTGTCCTCCACTTCGCTGCCAATTAAGTAATATATTTGAAATGAGGCTGGGATCATGAACCATATTTTTATTTTATAGGTGGGTGAATCTGAAGGCTGTCAAAAGATTTCTTGAATCTGGTTTGGCAGATATCGAAAATTATCCTATCTCAAAGGTGCACATCTCTTTAATATGGCTTGACCATCTTATTTAAATCATATATGCTTTCATAAATTAAATGGGGCTTTATCTATGTCTCTATGAATAAAATGATTGCTTCATCTTAATCTATGCCGTAATAGCTGTTGCTAATTTCTGTTTACTCTAGTTCTTTGAACAACCAGTTGGTCTTAATGTACCCCAATCTCGTTTCCAACCCCTTTTGGAAAGTTCAGATTTTCTTCTTCTCCAGGTTTGTCTCGACCCTGCCTTTTGTACATTTAACTTAATTTTTATGCTTCCTGTTTTAAGGAATTTTTATACAGTAAGATTTACTTTACAAATGTTTGCTTGTGCAGTCGGATTTGTATTCCCATAAAGAAGGTGTTCTAACACGAAACAGTGCTAGAACTAGTCCTGCTAACCCTACTATTGAGCTCGGATCGGAGTTTGAAATGGTAAATATCCTTCTAGCAGCCTTTTGGTTTCCAAATATGATGGTTTCTGAATTAATGTTTTTGTATTTTCTTACAGCTTAGTGATTTGAAGGAACGTTTCAAGTCTGTTCCTAGCATTATCGATCTTGATAGCTTGACGGTGAAGGGTGATGTTTGGTTCGGAGCTGGCATAACCTTAAAGGTACCTTATGCCACACAGGGCTATCTGCATCTATCTATATATGTATATGCATAAATATAAATTATGACGTAATGACATGTGTCACGAAATAGTACCATTACTTGTTGTCATTATGCTAAAAAATATTACTGTAAGTTCCTTTGATATTTGGAAAAGTTAACAATGTGACCAAAATATAGTATGTGCTTGCAATTGGTGTGGGAACAAAAGCGTGAGAAAATATATTTACGTGAAATAAAAGCAGGGACAGATAATTGATGTCTCATTGTCATTGCACTGAGTCACTCGCGAATATAAAACTTGTGAGGTGTCAATAGTTCAGTCACACTAGTATAACTGTGTAACATTGACAAGTTACTAATATTATACTCTGTATACAGTCCAAACTGTCCAATTTCCAAGTTTCTAATCATTTTTTGTATGAGTTCAATAAGTTTTGCTCACTAATTGTTACTTTTGCCTTGTAGGGAAAAGTTACAATTACTGCACGACCTGGGGTAAAACTAGAAATACCAGATGGAGCAAGACTGGAAAATAAAGTACTTAACAAATCTCTTCCTTTTTTTTAGGGAGCAGAGCTCTTTTAAATTAAATTTTTGGTATGTTCAGACAGCATATGATTATCACCTCACTTGAATTTTCGGTCTCATTTTCGCAGGTTATCACGGACCCAAGGGATATTTGAGATGATTTCATAGGCCAATTGAGTTGCAAAATTTGCTGTGTTATCATTTGATGCTTAGCTCATCTTAGTCGTCACGAAATGAATTAGAATCAAATTGCTTTATGGGCGTTTAGAGACAATTATACAAATTCGAACAATTTTGGATTAGCCTCGATTGAAAAATGGAGAGGTTTTTTTCTATTCAAGAACATTTTTCAATTTGCAAGGTATAGTTCTGATCCCTGATTACTTAGGTTTTGTAGCAAGCTTATTCTTTGTCTGTATCCAATAACAGCAGTGTTGGCTTTACTAAATAAATATATTAAGTTCATTTTACTTCCCAGTCAGGAGTCCAATCTTTTAGCAAGTTTGGTGGCAAAACTGTTTCTTCGCACATAGTGGCTGCTATATGCTATTTCGATTTTTTTGCGTGATCTGTTTGTGATTTTAAAACGCAGGCATAATATTTGCATTTGATAACTGAAAAGAGTAGGCGATCGGGTTTTTTATGTTTTAGTCACCTGTACTATCAAACCGTTCTCCTTAAGTCACATGTACTTTCATTTTTTTCCTTAAGTCACCTGTACTATCAAACCATTTTCATTAAGTCACCTCTCCGCCATTTTACTCACAGAAACACGTGACATGCACGTGAGCTCTATTATCACCAATTACATATATAACCCTGTTTTGAAAGGTAAAAGACTAAACATACATTTTCCCCCTCAAACTTCATATTGTTCAACCTCAGTTTCCCGCCTAATATAGATACATCATACATATATATGTTGGCCATTAAAGGCACAAAACAAACACTGCCAACTCTCTCTCTCACTTAAAAGCTCACTCTCTCTTAAAATTTTTTTCTCTTTCTCTGTATCTCATGGATAACAGATGTATGTGTGGTGTCAAAATTGTGATGAAAACATCATGGAGCCATAAAAGCCCAGGTAGAAGATTTTTGTGTTGTCCTAATAAGGTGTGTGGCTACTTTGATTGGATTCAACCTCAATTGGAAGTAAAAGAGAGACTAGAAAGTGAAGACTAAAGAAAAGCCAAAGAAACTGGTATGGAGAAAAAAATCAGCTTTGTAGGCTCAAATCACTCAATTGAGAGTGGAAAATTATAACAAGAATTCGAACCTAAAAATGCAAATGAAACTCATAATATTTCTTTGTCTGATAATATTTGTGATGTGGATGATGGTGAAGAAAAGTGACCACAATGAGAATGAAGATGAAGATCACCTACAACTTGTTTGAGTTAAATTGATGTTATTTAGTGATGAAAGAAATGCTAGTTGATGTTTAATAACCAACCATGTTTATGTAATGATGATGCAATTATGTTATGTAATGATGCAGTTATGATTATGTTACGATGATTCTAATGAAATTATTTTAATGCATGAACTGTGAACTGTGAAATGAATGAACTGAAAATGTGAATTGTTTAAGTTTTTTCAGCAACTTTTGCTATGTATGAACTGTGAAATGTGAAATGTGAAATGAATGAACTGAAAACGCAATGTGTGATTCTAATGAACTGAATATGTACCAAACTAATCGGAATATGATCCGAAAACAATTTAACTGAAAAATGAACTGAATAAAATCAACAACAATTTCACTAAACAAGCAACACCAATTTCATTACAAAAACAACACCAAATTCAGTACAACCAACAATAGAACAGCATAAACCAAATTCATTGCAAAACAACGCCAAATTAAGTACAAAACAACACCAAATTCATCAGAATTTCACCATAAATTCAAACTTACACTAAACAAAATACCAGACTTGACTAGAAATTAGAGCTTACCAAACACAACTATTTTTTCATGCTTATTTTCTTCGAAGTTACTAAAGAGACAAAAAGATCATCATCCTTCTCATACAGCCCTTTTAATATGTAATTTGTCTCCACTTATAAGCATACAACCTCCTTCACAATCAGTATCTGCACATAGGATTGTCTTTTTATATCTATTGGTTCTCTTAAAAAAACATCCCTATATTGTTGTAAAGCATACATCTTTATAGCTCTGATAAATTCATTTGCATTGCTAAACATGAGACTAACTTTAAACTCAAATTTTTCCCAATCATTTTTCCTAAACAAAATTTTCTGAACTTTTATCCTGCCCATGTCCTCATATGAGTTACAATATGAGTTCAAAAAATCACTAGAAACATACCATTTATCTAGCATATCACCATGTGGTTCTAAATCAACATTAAGCTTACTTTGTGTTTCTAACTCAGGTTGAGTTTCAAGATTATCATCACCTTTTGTTTCAACTTCAGTTTCAACTACATCAACTTTTTAACCTTTTTTTCCTTTTTACCTTTTCTAATAATCTGATTAATTGTTCCAAAACCTTCATCTAAACTCAATGCCCCATCACTATCAGTAAAATCCTCTAGGTCACCCAAGTCATCATCAATATTATAATTATCAATATCATCATCCCCTTAACTACTGAATTCCTCATAATTATCACACACACGGTCACAAAACACTTCCACTACTCTAAATGGGCTAATAGAACCTATAAGACCCACATGGCTCATTTGGTTGCGGTATTAGTAGTAATGAGACTAGCAATATCTTCGGATTATGGCGGGATAACAAATGAAGGTCGGATTAACAGTATAGACATGAAATATCAATGAAGTGTTTGCTTGCTTTTTATCGGGGTTGGACTATTTTACAAATTTACATTTATATCCATAATAAATAAACTTGCAAAATACACATAAACACACACATGTATATATGATTTTAATATATATATATATATATATCACACCCTCCTTTACTTCAAATACCCCCATTTTCCAATATCACACCCCCTATTACTCCAAATACCCCAATTTATCATCATTTCTAATATCATGTTACTAATAGTCTCGCATCCACTTTTCGTACCAAATGCGGTACTTGTGGACCCGACGGTATTTCTAATCTCATCTACCCTAATCCCACCCCAATAAAACCTCAAACAAACATCCCCACAGTAGCTTGATCGTTTCTAATCTCAAACAAATCAAATATTGGATCAGAGAGAGGATTCTTAGAATATAATTTCTTTACACCATTACAACCTACTCTTTCAGCCATTTTAATAATTTGCATATATGACATTTCAATAGGTTTGCAATTATCTATATAATTAATATTACCTCCCTTGTATAAGGAATCTTCACCTCAATTAAAAGTACCCCATGATGTAACTCGATAGTGAACACACGATTATCATTTGCTGTAAATGCAAATAATAAAAAATATATTAAATTAAATGTTTAACTAATTAACAAGGGGAATTAGGGTTTTCATATTAAAGAGGGTTTTCATGTGATTTTATATATAATTAACGCAATTACATGATTACAACTCATCTAACATAAAAAAACTTAATAAAATTGTAAGTTAGAGAATCACTTACAATATGCAGCGGGTCTCAGGTACTCTCCAGAGCCTTTACGAAGAACCCATCTCATTTTCTGAGCTAATCGAGTCGGAAACCCCTAATTCGCACACAAATTGAGCCAAAATTGGGCTTGATCATGAAATTTAGGGCTATATAGATAGATATAGAGAGAGAAGATGACAGAGACGATGTTAATTATTATTATTTTCTTTTTTTATTCTGAGTCATTTAAGAGAGAAAATGACTAAAGTGCCCCTGCTGTTAACAGAAGTTGCTCACGTGCAGGCATGGGGGGAGCCAGAAGATTAACTTTGGGGTTGCCGAAAAAAATATTGAAACTAAATTTCTTCATTTTAGTGTGGGTAGAATTTTTTTACGGCGTCACTCGATCAACCGGTTGTTTTGGCTAGTTAAATACAAGTGACTTAATTTTTTTTCATAAATTAAATATATAAAAAAACACCTAAAACGACAATTTAGTAGAGAACAAATGCTTTTTTTATATTCAAGTTTCCGAAATATTGAGTAAATAAATTTATAACATTGTTTTTATTTTCTTTCTATAACATTGTTTTTATTTTCTTTCTAAAATTTTAAATAAATATTTATAAAGTTTATCATTGAGGAATTTCATAATTTATGTAGAATATATTGATTAAAATATAGAATTTTTAGATTTATAACTTTATTGTTTCTTTAAATTTAAGGAGCAATTAAAAAAAATATAGCATATGACTATTATATTAACAAAAACATATCATAATAATTTAAATTATCAAAAACATACCTATATATACTTATTATTTCTCCAATTCTAATCAGACCATAATCTAACATCTCTCTAACCGCACCTCTCTCTCTCATCGCACCTCTCTCTCTACCACACACGATAATCACAGCTCTTTCTAATACGTGCTAATCAACCATCTCTCTCTCTAAAAATGACTAAAAACTCACAAAATATTCATATGCTAATTATAAAACGTCACACCCTAATTTTAAAATTTCATATCCTAAATGTTCTGGATCACAATCAAATATCTAAAAAATAGTTCATACCCTAATTTCAAAACTTTATACCATAATTTCAAAACTTCATACCATAATTTCAAAACTTCATACACTAATTTTAAAATTTCATAACCTAATTTTAAAACTTTATACCCTAATTTTAAAACTTTATACCCTAATTTCAAAACTTCATACCCTAATTTCAAAACTTAATACCCTAATTTCAAAACTTTATACCCTATATATGGATTTCTCTCAATACTGTACATATGAATTCTTCTCTTTCAACATACCCACAAGGTTTACAATAGTCTCAAACCTTAATAAATAGAAAACAATATCACTAATTGCATATATTTTTCATATATTACGGGGTATCAACCAGTGTAATATTTGTGTATTACGTATGTATATATCTGTATTTATATGTATATAAATGTCTATATAATCTAGATGGTGTTCGCTAGTCAGTGGCGGCTTTTGGTGATGAAGGAGCAGAGAGATAAAATGAGATATGAAATAAAAATACAGAGAATAATGGAGGAGGGAGAGAGAGTAAGATCAGATAGAGATATTGACAATAATTGATGAGAGAGAGAAGAATGGAGGAGAGAGAGAGAGAGAAAATGGAGGACAGAAATAAGAGAATAAACAACATTAAATTTGTTTGCTATGTTTTTGATAATGAAAAGTTTTTGGGTATGTTTTTGTTAATTTAGTTTAAAAAGTAGTATGTTTTGTTAATTTATCCATGATTTATATAAATGTTTTTGTAATAAATAGAAAAATATTTAATCTTAAATTTGGGAGTTGTGTTTGTAATTTTTGTAATAAAAATTTGATTAATTAGATATCAATGCTTCGAACATGGTATAATATAAAATATATAATCATGGTATAATATAAAATATATAATCATCGGGAATCGTGCTAAATTTAGTTTATGTGCTAATAGTAGTCAATAGAACCTTCATAGTTAATTGTTATTGTACTTAAAGTCGCTATAATTAATTTTCAATTTTTTTTTCTTCTTTTTTTTTTTAAGATTTTTGGTAAACAAATTTTAATTTTGGAAGGGTTTAACAGAAATAAAATTTAAGGGGTTGCTGAAATGTTTATTTACAAATTACTCTGAAAAACATTATAGAAAATATCAAATTATTAAAAATTGTGGACGGCAACCCCTGGACATATATAAGTACCGCCCCTACGTGCATCTCACGTGTTTAACTTTCTGTGAGTGAAATGACGGAGATGTAACTTAATAAAAATGGTTTAATAGTATAGGTGATTTAAGAAAAAAAATGAAAATAGATGTGATTTAATTAAAACGGTTTGATAGTACATGTGAGCAAAATATACAAAAAAAATAAAAAAATACCGTAGGCATCTATATGAATTGCCACCAAAACCCTGAAAAATGTAGAACTTAGTTTTGCAGTAGACTGCTCCAATTTTACGAGGCATTTACATGAAAAATATCAACATCTTGGTTGATTGACGCCCCAAGTAGATGGTGACAACTGGCATGATCAATATCCTTTATTATTGTGTAAAAAAGAAAAAAAAAATTATCTTATAACCAAAATATTTGAGAAGTTTTCTTTGGAAAACCAAAGTTAATTGGTCATACATAAATTCGGAAGCTATGATTCTGCAATTGATGGTAATATCCATATTGATCATAATTCATATTCCAGGTATTCTACTAATTTTTAAATTAGAATACTATGCAATCTGATTTTCTGGCATGTACTCTCAATTGAGGCTAAATGTAAATTTCCAATTGCATGGATGTTAGTAGTACTTTCTAGTTTCTGGTACTCCTTTTCCTATAACCTTGTAACTACCATGATCTTCTTGAATTAGGGCATCCAATTGGTAATGTAGGTTTTGTTAACTAAAATTTGACACATGGATGGTCTTCAAGTGACACATATACTAGTTAGATTTAGCAAGTGTTTTTATTTCACAATAGCCTCGTTTGTTTTATTTCACAATTGCCAAAAAAAACCACCTTTAACAAGCTTTTACCAAACTTACGAAACAAAAGTATGACTTGTACATTGCAATGTGGATGCTCTTAGTGGTAGAAATCCTTCCAAACTTTGTTACATTTTTTGTTTTGCCTCTTAAGACTCCAGGCTCTACGAGATAATGTACTAAGAACTAACTAGAGTTTTATTAAAAGATAGAAGTGATTTTCAAAAAATAATATAAAACTTAAAAAATATTGAATCTGCAATGTCCGTGAACAAAGCTATGAATTCATTACTAGTACTAGACAACAAGGAGATTAATACAATTACTACCCTTTGCTTTTAACAAAAATGTAATTACTATCCAATCTTTTCAAAAACTTGATTTAATACCCTAACTTTGTACAATTGACTTAATTTAGTGATCTGATCGTGAATTTTAACCAAAAACATGCCGGATCAGTCATTTAAATGGTAAAAGACATTTTTACCCTTAGGGAAATTTTTTACCTTTAACACAAAACAAAAACATTTTATTTATATGTATATGTATATGTATATGTATATAATATATATATGTATGTATGCATTAATCGTATTAGGGTTTGGAGTGGGTCGCGGCTGAGCGAGCAGCAGCGGCGATGGTGGGAATAGACGGCGAGGGACAGGGCAAAGGTGTATGAATGTATAGATATGTGTATGCATCTATATTTATGGGTGTAAGTATGTATAAAATGTGTATATATGTACGTATATCTATGTAAGTATGCATCTATATATATATATATGTATATATATGGCGGCGGGGTTGGGTGAACGGACGGCGAACGTGGGTGGTTGAGGGGACGGTATCAACGGAGATGGGTGGATGATAAGGTGTCGGGTATGTATATATATGCATCTTTTATATATATATATATATATATCCATGTCAATAAATCGTTTTCTAAACAAAAGAATCTCTTCGTATGTACAGAGGCGGAACCAGAATGATTTTTTGGGGGAGCGTGGTGTAAAAAATATGTCGAATAGATGATAAAATAAATAAGATCTAATACAAAAATAAAGAATTTTTTCTATATTTAACATATCATAAAATAAATATGAAGTTAAGACAAATGGTATTGGACAATAAAATAATAAAAAATAAAATAAAAAAATAACAAGATTTGAACTCATAACATTCCACTAAATTAAAACCAATATTACCACTACACCACAAACTATTTTGTTTAATTAGGAGCGGCCATCAATGCATATATCTTAAAAAAATTTAAATTACACATATAAAAAAACAAAAATAAAAATAAAAATCGCCGCCGGGGGTGACCAGGGTGGCCACGGCCACCCCAAGCCACCCCCGGTTCCGCCCCTGCGTATGTATATCTATATGTTGTAAGGAGTATGATGGAGGTGACAGGTGGGTGGAAGGGTAGCGGCGTCGGTGATGGATGGTGGAGGGGCGGCGGGTATATATATACATGTATGTATCTTTTTCTTTTTCTAACCTTAGTTTTAGTTGTTGAAAAATTATGTTGTTAATTGTTAGTTAATTGAGTAATAAATTTGTATTGTTTATGTTGAGTGTTAAAAAACAGTTTTACCCCTCAAATACGTCTCCGACGTTTATTTTGATCTGAATTACGACCATGTCAATAAATCAAGTCAATTGTACTACCTTGAGGTAATAAATCATGTTTTTGAAAACATGGAATAGTAGTAATTGCATTTTTGTAACAAACACAAGTTAAAGTGACTTAATCTCAGACAACAAGATGCAACGGCTAAATTTGAATACAGAGTTCTTATTATTTCTTAACCGGTAGCAACTGTCAACTTTATTTCTGGAAAACGGCAAATTTGTTATTCTGCCGTTTGTTTATTTACTCAATATTCTGAAAGCATCAACCAACTTTGCAGTGCTTTGTCATTTATTGAGATAAATTTAATTAGAGAATCTTTACCATAAAAAGGCTAAATATAGTACAGGCTCTCTTTCTAAATATGTACTATATATATAGTTTGTGTGAACTATTGATTATACTCATTATATAATAAAATAGCATGCATGACATGACCAAATTTGTACCCCGAACTTTCATTCAATAACTACTAACGATTCTTTATAAATAATATTTGTTCATTTCATAGAAGTCGATCCAAAACTGCGGTCAGTGTGTCGCGTCGGGCGGAGAGAGACCTGGATTTTTTTTCATATGCATGGTTATATATAGTTAAAAATGAGACAAGGGTGGTTCAAAAATGCGACAAACACGGTTTGAAAAAAATAACAAAAAGTTAAATGTTAATAACGATTTTTATGGATATGTCTGTTTAACCATTTTGGTCACCATCAAATTCATTTTTTTATGACACCGTGCCACATCAAATGAAGATAAAAACTCACACAAGGCATAGATTTATATTAAAAGCAAGCTCAGGCTAGATTTGATTCTATGTTTCGGCCGGCGTTGAGAGTTAGTAATTGGCTTGTTTTGTAAAAAAAAAAAAGACAATTAATTCTAATAATTTGTGTTGTATTTACAAAGTATCTAATGTCTTGATCATTCAATTTTTTTAAAAAAAATTACATTTTCCATTTATTTTAAGTTGTTATCAAGGAGAGTACTTTCCAATATTCAGATACAGAAAATTCAGTACTGTTCACTTCTCGAAGTAGACTGGTGACATTGATACTAATACCATTTAAGGAACTGTTCTCTAGAAGTATTGTTTTAGGACACCCTTTTTATATGTTGTTTCCAGCGTTTCGAGAAAATAGAAGCCTTTTTCTCAAACTAAAAAAATCCACTTAATTTGCTTACAAAAAACAAATTAACAAGCTACAATACTCTAGCAAAAATGATTGGTACCCGAGTATACCATACTCACCATCAGGGTTCGAACCCTGGCGCCTGCGAAGCAGGTTTACCTACAAATGAGAGTTTTTGATTATCAAAAAAAAAAAACTACAAGACTCGGTCAAAAAAAAAGTTGCTAATGAGATTAAACAAATAATCTACTTAGATCATGTACTAAGAACCTTTGTTGCTAGAGTGAATGTCAATAAATTTAACAACAATAATATAAGATAGCAACAGCTTACTAACACTCATTTTAGCCTCATAATAGCAAATAGTGTATCTTGCTATGCTGACATTTTCGTGACGACATAGTAATACTATCAAAGTTATCTAACACTGTGACCGTCATGCCCTGGCTGTATATATGAACTTAAGAAAAGGGTCTATCAGATATACTACAATTTTCTTAAAATTAAAAATGGATATCAACTTTTCAATCCTTCCCTACTTCTTCTCATTTTTCATTTTCATCTTTTTTGTAACAAAACTTCTCAAGAAAGGCTCAAAGAAAACTGCCACTTCACTCCCACCAGGACCATGGAAACTCCCTTTCATAGGGAACATACATCAACTTATTGGCCCTTTACCACACCATACTTTAGCAAATTTATCCCGAAAACATGGACCCTTAATGCACTTCAAGCTCGGAGAAGTTTCAACAATCGTTATATCCTCTTCCGACGTAGCCAAACAAGCCCTTAAAGACCATGACGTAACCTTTGCTCAAAGGCCTTACCTTCTAGCCTCTAGAGTAATTTCTTATGACTCTACGAATATTGCCTTTGCGCCTTACGGTGTCTATTGGCGACAAATGCGAAAAATATGCGTGATGGAGCTTCTAAGCGCGAAACGTGTCCAGTCTTTTCAAAAGATCAGGGAAGAAGAAGTTTGTAACCTTGTCGAGTCGGTTTCTAGTAGGAAGGGGTCACTGGTGGATCTCTCGAAAAAGATATACTCGCTTACGTATGGAATAACTTCTAGGGCTGCCTTTGGAAACAAATTTAAAGGCCAAGATGAGTTTATTGAGTTCATGGATGCTGCTTTGACTATAGGAGCTGGCTTTACTATTGCTGATATGTACCCATCGGTAAAACTGCTTCAAGTAGTTAGTGGGATGAGAAGAGAACTTGAAAAAATTCATAAGAGACTTGATTCAATTTTGGAAAATATTTTAAGTGAGCATAGAGAAAGATATAGGAGTGGCGATTTTGATAAAAGGGAGGCTGAGGATTTGGTTGATGTGCTTTTGAGAATTCAGAAGCAAGGTGACCTTGAGTTTCCCCTAAGTGATGACAACATCAAAGCAGTTATCATGGTTAGTACTAATCTTTATTTGAATAATATAACAAAATCTTGTCTACAATATTTGTATTGTTCTCAGTCTATTTATCTTATGTAGTATAGAACAATCCTTAAACAAGATAGTGGATGCACTAATACAACCCTAGTACAGTCATGACAGGCACAAGTCGATCCTCTTTTGTTATTTTGTCTCCTATTGTTTGTTTACCCTTAACTTAAAAGTTAACCTGTTTAACTTTGAGTGTAGCTTATAGCGGTCCGGGTAAATTTTCATTTCCTGTCTATTTTATGTGGCAAGACTATTCTATAACAATAAGATATAACCGCTTGTGTCCTAAATTTCCGTAATTGGATTAGTTTGACATCGTACCAATATGTAGCAATTAAAACATGGGTATATTTCCATAAAGGAATTTTTTCTGTTTATCTCACTATAAAGTCCGAGTTAAACTAACTACATATATCCAATTTCAGGACATTTTCAGTGCTGGAAGTGAGACATCATCAACCGTCATAGAATGGACAATGTCGGAATTGTTGAAAAACCCTTCACTTATGGAAAAGGCGCAAGCTGAGGTGAGACAAGTATACGATAAAAAAGGAAAAGTTGACGGAACAGATATCGATGAACTCAAATTTTTAAGTTTAATAATCAAAGAAACCTTGAGGCTTCACCCTCCGGGTCCTCTACTAGTCCCAAGGGAAAATAGCCAAGAATGTATGATCAACGGATACTACATCCCAGCTAAGAGCAAAGTATTTGTCAACGCATGGGCCATAGGTAGAGACCCAAAACACTGGACAGAACCTGAAAAGTTCGACCCAGAGAGGTTTCGTGATAATGGAATTGATTTTCGAGGAGGTGACTTTGAATATATTCCGTTTGGAGCTGGACGGAGGATGTGTCCAGGGATTTTATTTGCGCTGCCAAACATCGAGCTACCTTTAGCACAATTATTATATAATTTTGACTGGAAACTCCCAAATGGAATGAAACATGAGGAATTGGACATGGAAGAGGCATTTGGTGTGACCGTGAAAAGGAAGAACAGTTTGATTTTGGTTCCCGTTCCTTATAAGCCTTCTCAAGAGTGATGAATTGATGAAAGCTGTTAATTTTGGAGCATTATGGGCCATGGAGATGTTTATCTTTCATACTTGAAACTTTCGATTTTGTTTATGTTTTATGGTCTTTGCTTGTTTGCTTTTAGATTTTAAGTGAAGCTTTTCTGCTTTTCTTTTGTAAGTTCAACAATATTTGGTTACTGAATTGAAATATGAACCATTTCTTGGTTTTCAGAGTCAAACCAGAAGTTTAAACTGCGTAAGCGTAATTTTTTTTTTCAGAATCAAATTGAATAGTAGTTTACTTGCTTAATGTTTAAGGTTGAATAACTTTTCTAGTCTAAGTAGGCTGATTAAAGGCTAAAGTTAGACTGGCACATAAAGTTTCTGATTAAAGGCTAAATTTTCTATTTTTGTTTGGCTGCAGCTCATTAGTTTTGAGCTTTTAAGCTAGATGAGTCCTAGCACAAAACCCTCATAACACCAGCATGCTCCTTAAACTAAGGTTTCACAAAGGGCCTCAGGCCTGGGACAGCAAACTTAAAAGTTCAGCTTATTGCATTTTTTTGGGGGAAATTACCGCCTGGTGTCCCTTTAAGAAACTAATTACCGTTTGGTGTTACATCAGAAAGTTCATTCGTATTAAGTGCCATTTCTGGCATCAAAATAGGCCAAATATAACAAAATTGTCTAAATCCCATTTGAAAAAACAATACAAAAGGCCTTTTTTTTTTTTTCCTGTAAAAGGTGTAAAAGTGAAAACAATACAAAAGGGTGATTTTTTTTGTATTTATTTTTTCTAAACAATTTTTGAACTGAACAACTACCAAAAGGGAATTATGTTCATAACCAATGTCATACTAAAAGATAAATGAAATGTACGCAAACACATTCAGAGGCATATCCAAGTTGCATGTCCAAGTTAAATTCTACTCCTAGTACTATCAGTTATTGCATATCCAAGTTGTATTTATAGGTATTAAACATTAACCACTACTTAACATTTGTAACTAAAAAAAGGTAGATGACTCACTCTTGAAATCATTGATTAACATCAATCTCTATTATTAGTTAGATAAGTACATGGTCTTACAATTCTTAATTGCAATTCTATACACATCCCTGTCACACCACGAATATAAATATATTCATTTCTTGATCATTAACGACAGAATAATATTTAACTTCCCTAAGAAAGCGGGTGAGCACTGGGGGTTGAGCATTTTCTTTGTCCTTTACCTGAATAAAGAATAGAGGGTGAGCAAATAATTGCTTTCTCTTTTTTTTTGTTGATCAAGTTGGAGAAGACTTGTTCTTTCTCTTTTTTTTTTGGTCCTACATGATCTCGTTGGGGGATGTAGAAAAAAAATTGCTACTAAAATTTTAAAAAAAACAACGTTTAAAATAATCGAAAATTGAGTTTAAAAGTTTATTCTGAAGGTTTAAAAAAACGAGTTGTTAATTGTAAAAAACACAGTAAACTTAAAATTAATTTTTTTTTCTAACATCAAAATAAAGTATTCGAAGAGTATTTGTAGATTTTAAGAAAAAAAGATAGAAATATAGTTATGTTATTAAAAATAATGAGAAATTAAGTGTTATACCTAAATGAAAAAAGAATAAGTTGTGATGGTAAATAATCGAACCAATGATCTCTTATTCAATTTCAGGTAACATTATCATATGAGGTAAGCATGATTATGAGAATTAATAGGGAACAGTCGGGCTATATGACTGGTTCACAACCCGTTAACATAAAAAAAATGTCAAATGCATAAAAAAAAATTAATTTTGATTAATATTTAAGTTTATGGTAGGTCTCCCTATGGTTTTATATTTTTATTTGAGTTTTTAGTGTGTTGTACAATTAGTTTTTAATTTATCGAATTCTAATTTGTTGAAAATAGAAAAAATAAATTAGTTATTGAAAAATATTATCTAACCATCCAATTTTTAATTTAACGGTGGTTAAGATGACTGTTCCATAAACAGTCAAATAAGTTGATTGTATGGGGCTATTAATACATATAACCTAATTTTCTGAAATTTTTTCTATAAAAAAAACCGTTTGAAAAATTTTCGGGATGGCGGCCGCTTCCCCTCCCCCACCCCAAATCCACCCTCCTTGTTTTAGCAGTCGCAAATGACGAGAAGTGGAAATTATGAGAAAGAAAGTAACAATATAACTTATTTAATAAATAAAAAGTATTGACTAATGTATACGAAAACGATATGCATATGATGTATTTCGTGTGTATATTTCGCCAACTAGTCATCTGAAGTGGTTTCAAGTCCTAACCATATTAGTTCCCTTATCACCTTATGAGTTATGCCTATGATAAAAGCATGGTGTTAACCAATGTTCGGAAAGTTGGTGGTTTATGACCCTTTTCTCTTGTTAAACCTATTAATTAGTAGCGGTATTTCCGATATTCATGGCCTAACAACCGCTAGATACCCTTTTTACTTAAGAACCGTGAAGTTACCGGTGTCGTTAAAAATACTAGTTTTTGGTTTAATATGAAAGTGAAATAGAAAAACAAAAATAATGTGAGGGCTCATGTCCTATACTGCTTTTCGCGTCGTCTTATCTTGCTTGAAACATATTTTATATATTAAGAAAAACACGATAGATTACTTGGATTGGTTCTGGCATCCTTGTGTCCATCCTTTTGGCGAGTTCGGTTTCAGTGTTAACAACTATACTGGTTATCTCATATACACATATAAAACTTATTATTAACCTGAGCAAACACAACGGGTCACAATAGGGTGAGCAAATAAATGAATAATCAATGCTCCTATTGTGTCTTATGATCAAGTGGGGGAAAGAGCTGACCCAAAACTAATTTACAAAATATTATAAAAAATTATGAAGATTAAAATAATGCAGTGATAACCGAAGTACATGAATACAATATGACACACCGGCTCTGATTCAACCACTGAATTTCTGTAAATACAATATACATACTAAGGTTGGAAGCTTTGTATAAATAGAAGTAACTAGTTGTTGATGAACATAAGGTCAAAATGGATCTCAATTTCGATTCCGTTCCCCTCTTATTATCTTTCCTCCTCTTCCTTTTCATGGTAACGAAACAAGTGATAAAGTATAAGAAAGATTCAAAAAACCTTCCACCCGGGCCATGGAAATTGCCTCTCATCGGAAACGTTCACCAACTTCTTGGCCCTTTACCACACCACACCCTTACAAACTTCGCCCAAAAATACGGTCCTTTGGTGTACTTAAAGCTTGGAGAAGTCTCAATGTTTGTAATCTCCTCGTCCGAAGGAGCCAAACAGGCCCTCAAAGACCATGACTTAATCTTTGCTCAAAGGCCTTACCACATTGCAAGTGATGTTTTATCTTACGGATCTATGGGAATTCTCTCTTCTCCATATAATGCATACTGGAGGCAGATCAGGAAAATTTGCACTACTGAGCTTTTGAGCCAAAGACGAGTGCAGTCCTTTCGTGAACTTAGAGAACAAGAAGTTTTCAATCTTATAGAATTGATTTCCAAGGATGAGGGTTCTGTGGTAAATCTTTCCAAGAAGATTTACTCCCTAATGTTTGGGATTACAGCCACGGCAGCGTTTGGTGGGAAGAGTAATGACCAAGAAGAACTCATCAAGACAATAAAAGCTTGTGTAGCCTTGGCTAGCGGTTTTACAGTTTCTGACATGTACCCATCAAAGAAAATTATTGTAATGATGACTGGAATGAGAAGAAAGCTCGAGAAGATGCAAATACCGTTGGATTATTCGTTACAAAAAATTATTGATGAGCACAAAGACAGAAATATAAAAGGCGAAGCAGGCGATCTTGTCGATGTTCTTCTAAGAATTCAGGAGGGGGGTAATCTTGAGTATCCATTAAGTGATAACAATATCAAAGCCATTCTCCTGGTTAGTTTATACTTTATAATAGTATATTTATCTACGTAAGTGTGTGTGCGCATTTTTTTTCCTCCTTTCTTTGTGACTGAGTGGAAATGCTCTTTCCCTTTGATGATTTCTTCTTCTTCGTTCAATTACAATAAGGATAGTCTCAGAGGGTATCCAGATTGAAAAACATGAAGTATACATAATAAACCTTTGTCTGACTATCCCTCTACATGTTGTTTCTGGCATATACCCCTGGCTCTTGCCGAGCCTGTTCATGTAGAATATGATTCCAATTTGATCAAGAAAAGATTCGTTTCAACTGTACCAGCCTAATGTATCTCCAACTCGATAATTGCAATCCGATTTCCAATATTTTTTTCTTCGAAAAAAAATTGTAATTGTATTTACTCAGAATCTAGAGTTATGCCTACCAAACTTGTTTTCTGTCTGGATATTTGTTTATTTTAGGGAAGCTCTTTGGTGACTGAATTCCAAGAAATTTCTTTACTTGGAAAACTCACTTCAATTAAATCTTATGTATACTTTTCTTACTTTCATTAAGAGAATTTTGATTCAAGATATTACATAGTATAACAATATTTGGTCATAATATAATTTATAAAAGCCATTTATTAGATTGTTTACTAAGTTTTCGTCTATAAATATAATGAATTAAGGTCAATTTCCTGCTTCTTTTCCTTATTGCACCAAGTCTCTATTTTCTGAAGCGCAACTGCAGATATGCAATCAGAAAGTCAAATGCAAATAAAAATTAAAAAAATGGATCTTTGGAATGGTTCCCATTTCCCAAACATAAAGGGACGTACCAAGCTCTTATTAAAGAAATTTCTTAATTGCTAGCTAGGCTGATCTCTTTTACGAACCTCAGGACATTTTTGCTGGTGGCAGTGACTCATCAGCAACTACCATAGAGTGGGCAATGTCTGAAATGGTGAAAAACCAACCAATAATGCAAAAGGCTCAAGCCGAGGTTAGACGAGTATTTGACAAACTTGGAAATGTTGATGAAGCACGCATTGGCGAACTTGAGTACTTAGACTCTATAATCAAAGAAACCCTAAGGTTTCACACACCTGGCCCTCTCTTATCCCCAAGGGAAACTAGTGAAGAATGTGAAATAAACGGGTTTCTAATTCCAGCCAAGAGTAAAGTTATTTTCAACGCGTGGGCAATAGGAAGAGATCCCAAAAAGTGGACTGAACCGGAGAGATTTGAACCCGAGAGGTTTCTCGAGAGTGATATAGACTTTAGGGGAAATAATTTCGAGTATATTCCATTTGGAGCTGGACGGAGAGTTTGTCCTGGGATTTCATTTGCTGTTCAAGAAGTTAAGCTTGCGCTAGCTCAACTGATTTTCCATTTTGACTGGAAACTCGCTAACGGAATAAAGGTTGAAGAATTGGACATGGAAGAGGATTCTGGCTTGACTGTTAAAAGGAAGAATGATTTGACCTTGATACCCACTCTACACAAGTATTCCCAACTAAGGAATTCATGATGTGTCAGTTATAGTATATCTACGTGTTTATGAACGTTTGATACGAAGGCACGCTCAAATCAGCATTTAATAATTTACTCTCCGGTTCCCCTAGCTAACGTGTTGGTTTGTTATGTTTGTACATTTTTATTTTTAGTCTTTCGACTCTTATTAATGCATGTCTAAATATTTTAATATTGAGCTGTCTGCAGAAAAGAACCGAAGCTTACTGACTTTTTGCCGACCAAATCCTGGACGTGAAATATTGTTCGCAACTTCTTATGATTATAATTCCTACACAAATATTGTTTCTTGTTAGTTGCTATGCTTCCTACTTTTGATCGTGAACTTAACAAATTAATGCAATAATACAACCCAGGCAATTTGAAGATTGCAGCAACTCAGTCAAAAGTTAGTCAGTGATATCTTCGGGATATGTTTGAACATAATGTATACTATTGTGATCAATTTGTTCAAACTTGTTTGTCAAATCCTTATGTTATTTTCTGATTCGGGTTTGTGAAAAGATAATGGAAAATGAGAAGTTAGATATCTGAAATTTAATAAGAACGCCGTGCAAGCGGAAATTCAAATAAGCAAAGTAGCAACTTGTACGACACTTACAAGCCATCAACAATGCTTATATTTCTTTATAAACACTTGATAGAGAATGGTATAAGCAGAAAATTCTTGAAGGGTGACAACATATCCGTATTGAAGCCATGAGATTATCTAAGAGATAATATTTTTATATATATAAATGGTGGGGAAAACCCACATTTTTATTTATTAATGAAGATGAAAATAAATAGTATCACCATTAGTGACACTAAAAGTACAAATAATGGGAAATAAAATGATAAAAAGCAAATCTTTACAACTTGAGAGACTTTTTATGTATTAATTTTAAAACTTTGAGGACGCCTGTGTAAATACCCAACACAGACCGGATATACACGTGTAACTAAACCCCCAATTCATTATCTGAGAATGGTAAACGTCGTGCTGAAAAGAGAGAAAGGTTCTATCTGCAACGACGAAGTTACCCTCTTTCTTCACCATCTTCTAACATCAAAACCGTAGGTTTGGAAGCCCATTGACTACCAATCTATTATGTTCTTCAATTTTTGAGTTAAATCTTTTTTTTATAGAATTCTTTGAATACTTCTTTGCAGCCGAGATTTGATAAAGTATCTTGTTGGCCCGTGTGGCTAAACCTTAGAGGGGGAGGGTGAATAAGGTTTTTTGGCGCTTTTCGCCTAATTAAAAGCTAAGTGCAACTAACAACCCAACTTACGCAATTCTAAGCTTAAACGTTAATAATCGTTAAACAATCCAAACGCAAGCAAGAAAATAAACAAAATATAAGTTGCGGAAAGTAAAAGTTAAGGAAGAAAATGACACCGTAATTTATAGAGGTTCGACAAAACGGCCTACGTCCTCTCCTCGGTACTACCGAGTATTTCACTAATAATTTTTTTCCGGATATTACAATCCTAACGAGCTAATCGACCGAGTAAGCTCCCCCTCACTCTATGAGTATTCCGAATGAAAAGACCTAGAGCTTTTAAGCAACACTTGCTTACAAAGCCTCTACCCGATCACTCGCTCACAAATGAGTTTATATTTTACTCTTTACAAAAATGTTGAAAACAACACCCACAATTTGATTGCTTCTAAAAAAGCTAATTTGTGGTTTTGAGGATGTTTGATCTTTGGTTGAGCTCGAATTGCTTTTTCTTCAATTTTCCTCTTTTTCGAATTATTTCACCAAAATGGTGATTTTTAGGGTTTTTATAGATAGAGATTGAAGGATAATGATATGTATCTTGATTGGTAATTTGGGAGAGAGATTTGGCTGGTTTATATAGACCAAAGGTCTGTTTTTGTTTTTCTGACCGTTGGTAGTGGTTGAGGGTTTTAACCAGTGGTTTAAGCAATTTCCCAGAAAACAGCTGAAAAGCTGTTTTCGAAATTTGCAGAAAACGATCGGTCGTTTTCTACAGGCGATCGGTCGTTTTTCAGAAAACGATCGGTCGTTTTTATACTGAACTCTCTGGAAGAATTTGGACCAAAAATGATCGGTCGTTTTTGTCCAGACGATCGGTCGTTTCTTCAGTATTCCCAGTTTTCTTGTTAAACTTCGAAAGCCCGTAACTTCTTCGTTTTAGCTCCGATTCTGGTTCCTCTTGAACCGTCGTCTTCGTTTTCGAATGCTCTATCTTTCTGGCGTGCTGAAATTTACAAATTCTCTTTTTGGAAAAGACAAGCATTATATCAACGAAATAGAGAAATCATAAAATCATTAAAAACAGAGTAAATTAGTTTTTAGTGACCTGAGTTTTGGCCTATTTTAGGATAAGTGACCTAAGTTTTTTTAATTTCGGTTTTGTGACCTAAGTTTAACTTTGTTAACATTTAGTGACCTGCCATCCTATTTTTCAAAAAAAAAAACATATTTCTTGCTAAAAGGACGAAAATACCCTCATTAAACTGAAATTTTCCTCCAAAATCTGAGGGTATTTTAGTCCTTTTAGCAAGAAATATGTTTTTTTTTTGAAAAATAGGATGGCAGGTCACTAAATGCTAACAAAGTTAAACTTAGGTCACAAAACCGAAATTAAAAAAACTTAGGTCACTTATCCTAAAATAGTCCAAAACCCAGGTCACTAAAGACTAATTTACCTTTAAAAACATAATCAAAGTTATAATCAAAATCAATTATTGAACTCTAAGTTCAATATATCTGCTGCGCTATTGGCTTCTCGTACTACGTGATTCATCAGGTAATCTTTGTCCTCTAGTTTGTTCTTGATCTCGTCCGTAATAGATCTAATATGCCACGGAGCTGCTATATTTTTTGTAATAATATTAACCAATTTTAGTGAATCACTTTCCAGAATAAAGTTCTCCATATTCGATAATTGTATCATAAATAGAATTCATTTAGCTTCTGATTCTATATCTCATTGACTTGTCACCATAGCTTGGAAACCATAGATAAAATTTCCTTTAAAACCTCTAATTAATCCACCTACACCACTAGAATTTGAAGAAAATTTATAGCATCTATCAATGTTAATTTTCACATAACCAGTTGAAGGATTTAGCCATTTCACTATAGAAACTTTCTTGATTTTTGCAACCTTTTCTGTAATTGATATATTATTTATGTTCCAAGACATTGGGAAAATTTTATTATTTTTGGAACTTAAATATAATATATCAGTAACCTGGGAGCAAATAGCAGTTGTGTTCATCTCCTTGTTGTTGAATTTGTAGTTACACATAGCTTTCCAAATCTCCCAAACAATAATAGATGGTAAAACCTTTAGCATAAAAGAATTAATGCTATTTTTTTCTTTTCTTGATGTTGACCACCAGTTAAAAATCCCCCTTTAATACTAAAATTAGTGTTAATAATACCCCTCAAACCATCAAAATAGGTCCACACTTCTTGTGCTATCTTTCCGGAACTAAACAAATGCTCTCTTTCTTCTTCTTTTACACCACAACACTCATACTTCCAAGCTAACTGAATTTCAAATTTTCTTACTGCAGAGTCTAGAGGCAAAAATTTGTTGAAAAGTTTCCATACAAAGCAAGTGATTTTCAGAGGTAAAGATTTATCCCATTTATACTTGTGAAACCAGCTAGCCTCATACTTTACTCTTCTATATTCCCAGGCAGTCTTAAAAGAAAAGTTTCCCAAATTCTCATTGTTCTATATAATTTCATCTTTTCCATATTTATTAGTTTTGAAGTCTTCTTTGAACAAATGTCTAAGATGAGTAGGAATTAGCTCATTAAAAATTTTACTATCCCAAGTACCGTTATGCAACAATGCTTTAACACTTAGACCATTGTGAATATTTTCATCATTTATATTACATGTACCCAACCAATTGTCTAAATTTATAGAAATATTCTCCCCACCAACTAGCCATTGCATACATTCTTCTGCTTTTTCTTTTACTAGTTGCATTCTACTCCAGGTGTTATTCCCTTTTCTAACTTTAGTCTCGAAAGGGTGAACATTTTTACAATATTTAGCTTTCATAAAATTAGCCCACAGATAATTGGAGGTTCTACATTTCCAACATAGCTTCGTAGCGTAAGTAGCAACAATATCTTTAAAACTTCTAATACCCAAGCCGTCTTCTTCCACTGTTCTGCAATTTTTTTTCCAATTTACCCAATGATGCTTGTTTTTACCATCTTTTTCTCCCCATAGAAAATTAGCCAATTTTTTTTTCTATTTTCTTTATAACCTGTAGAGGAGGATTAATTGCTGCTAGTGTATATATAGGGATGGAACTAAGCACATTATTAATAAGAATCAGCTTTCCCCCCATATTTAAATAGTGTACTTTTCACCCAGATAGCTTCTTTCTAACTTTCAAGATCAGTTCATGATAAAGGATGCATTTTTTTTTCTTCCAGAATAAATTTTTACACCGAATATTTAATAACTTGCTCACAATATCTTTCTGATTTTGTGACTTCTCCGGTCAGAGATAAAACCACAGCTATAAAACGAAATCCTCAATGTATGTCGTCGGATCCACCTCCTATAAAGACTTTTGCAGCAATAGTAAGTTCTCAGCCAAAGAAACCTAAAATAACATTGAAAGATGTAGGAAGTTATAAAGGAGAACCCCTAATAAATTTCTCTATGGATGATGTAAAAAAGCTATCGGAACCTTTTAAGTATACTCTAGTAGGAAAATTTACACATGGTAGACCAGAAGTGGAAGTTATAAGGAAATTGTTTGGAAAGCTTGATTTAAAATCAAACTATAATATAGGTGTATTGGACCATAAACATATATTGATTCGATGTTTTCATGAAGAAGATTTTACGAGAATTTGGCTTTAAAAAATCTGGTACATTGAGAATTTCCCTATGCGTGTCTTTAAGTGGACATATGATTTTGATCCAGATTTTGAGACTCCAGTAGCACCTGTTTGGATAAATCTACCAAAACTGCCTATACATTTATATAATAATTCCAGTATTTTTTCTATAGCAAGAGCTTTTGGTAATCCTTTAAGGGTAGATGAACCTACTTCAAAGCTAACAAGACCTAGCTTAGCAAGGATATGTGTAGAGGTTGATCTTAGTAAGGAGCTAGTTGAAAGAGTTAGAATTGGTTATGGTGAAGATAATGATATGGGGTTTTGGCAATATTGTGAGTATGAAGAATTACCTAATTACTGCAGTTTTTGTTATAAGCAAAGTCACACAATAAAATCATGCAAATTCAAGAATGATAAAAAAGAAAGCAAAAAAGAAGAAGAAAAAGAGATCAAGGAGCTAAATAGCAAAAAAACAAACAATGTCAAATTGAACAAAACCAGTTTCAGAAAGAAAGAAAGCACCAAAGATTGGGTAGCAAGAGCTTTTCAGAAAATCAAAGTAGATCCAAAAGAAGCAAATGGTGGTGTAAGCAAAGCTCTGGATACCAATACAGCAGTTCCTACAAAAGAAGTTGTGACTGTAAGTGAAGGAAATAATAAAGAAGAGATTATAGATGAAGAAATAATATGTGATACTCAACAAAAAGGAGAGCTAATTGAGGATAAAGAAGAAGAAAATGTCTGCTCAAAACAATATGATAAAGAGCTAACTATGGGAACCCAACTGAAATGTCAGTTTTAAAATGTCACTTTTAAAAATGTTATGGGAACCCAACTGTTAAGCAAAATTATGGGTATCACTGAAATTGAGGATTTCCTAGAAGAAGGAGAAGAAGAGAATAGTATAGCTACAAGTGAGAATGAAGAAATAGAAGCAGTTTGGGAAGAAACATTATCCAAAAGCCAGAAAAAGAAGGCTCTTAAAAAAGAAAATTCAAAGAAACAGCAAAATCAGATGAGCTTAAAATCATCCTCTAATGTGGGAGAAAGAAAAAGGTATAATAAATGATTACATCCTTGATTTGGAATGTTAGAGGGTTAGGCAATGGAGCTACTGTTAGAAGGATTAAAAAATTGTGTTTGGTGAATAAAGTTAATTTTCTTATTTGCATAGAGCCTATGGTGGGTTGTGAAAAGTTAGACAAGTACAGAATTAAGTTTGGTTTTGATAAAGCTTTGGGTCATGAGGAGAATAAAATTTGGCTATTTTATTATGAAGATACAGAGATAAAATTAGTGAGGCAAATGGATCAATGTATGCATATGGAAATTCAATGGCAAAACAGATTAATTTTTCTATCTGTGGTATATGCAAAGTGTACTATGGGAGAAAGAGTGGCTTTATGGGATTTTCTAAAGAAAAATTTTACTCTAAGGCCTTGGTTTGTCACAGGGGATTTCAATACAGTTTCTAAAAAAGAAGATAAAGTAGGGGGCCTACCTATAAATCTCAGAGCTGCTAATGATTACTTAAATTGTATGGATGGAATTGGGGTCTCAGAATTGAAGTTCAGTGGATCTAAATTTACTTGGTGGAATAAAAGAAGTCGAGATGGAACTATTTTTGAGAGAATTGATAAAGTTTGTCTTAATATTGCAGGAGTTAATATATTCAATAATGTTATTCTGGAGCATTTGAGCAAGACTAATTCTGATCACAGTCTTCTTCTTCTGTCTATGAAATCAGATTTTGATAATAATCCTAGAAGATATATCTTTCAAAAGTTCTGGACTAAACATCAAGATTTTCTAAAAGTGGTCAGTGCAAATTGGAAAGTGTTTACTAAAGGGAATGCTCTATACTCTTTGGTTGATAATTTAAAGTTCTTGAAAAAAGTACTTATAAAGTGGAATAAAAGTACCTTTGGGAATATCTTCCAACAGGTAATTGATGCTGAAGATGAGTCTTTAAGAGTGGAAAAACTCTTTGAAGAAGATCCAAGTCCTATTAATAGAGAAGTGTTAATGAAAGCCAAAGCAAATTTAATTTACAGGTTGAAAATAGAAGAAGACTTTTGGGCTCAAAAAGCCAATATAAGATGGGCTAAAGAAGGGGATGCCAATACTAAATTCTTCATGGAGTTGTCAAAAAGAAAAGAAATAAGAGTATTATTACTAATATATCAAATTCTCAAGGGGATTCTATGACAGGAAAACAAGAAATACAAGATGAAGCTGTAAACTTTTTTAAAAGCCTTCTTGCTGCTAACTATACTCCAAATAGCTACATTTACAAAAGTTTAGAGTGTGTAACAAAGGTTATTAATGATGAAGACAATGAAAATCTAGCAAAAGATCCTACCTTTGAAGAAGTTAAAAGTGCTATTTTGGGGTTAAACAAGAATAGTGCCCCAGGTATTGATGGTTATAATGGGCATTTCTTTACAGCTTGCTGGGATATTATTAGTAAAGATTTGTTCCAAGCTGTTTTACAGTTTTTCTCAGGTGCTACTTTGCCTAAAGCTATGACTACTACAGTTTTAGCATTGATACCAAAATCAAATGATCTTATTTCTTATGCTGATTTCAGACCTATAAGTCTGTGTACTTTTTTCAACAAAGTCATTTCTAAAATCATGTGCACTAGACTCTCAGATATTCTTCCTATTATCATCTCAGAAAATCAAAGTGGTTTTGTGAAGAAAAGAGATATAATAGATAATATTCATTTATCTCAAGAATTTATCTGTAATTTAGATAATAAAAGCAGTGGTAGTAGTTTAGCTTTAAAGCTAGACATGAAAAAAGCCTATGATAAAATTTCTTGGTATTTCTTAATTTCTACTCTAAGGAAAATGGGGTTCTCTGAAATATGGATAGACAGGGTTTGGAGACTTATCTCTGAAAATAATGTGACTGTGCTGGTCAATGGTGCTACAACAGGTTTCTTTTCTCCAAAGAATGGTCTGAGGCAAGGGGATCCATTATCTTCAAGCCTGTTTATAATGTGCTCTGAAGTTCTGTCCAGAAATTTAAATGAATTAGTATATAACAGAAGGTGGAAAGGGTTTAAAGCACCAGTTGGAAGTCCTATTATTACTCATCTAGCTTTTGCAGATGATTTTATTATTTTTTCAGGAGCAAACACAAGCTCAGTCAAATGTGTGAAAAGTGTGCTAGATATGTACAATAAAGATTCTGGTCAAGAAATAAGTATTGATAAAAGCTTTGTGTATATTTCTAAAGGAGTGAGTCATGCTCAAAAAAATAAAGTGAGCCAGCTATTAGGTATAAGGTGTAAAAAACCACCTTTTACTTATCTGGGTTGCAAAATATATTCTGGAAGGAAAAAATGCATTATTTATCATGAATTGATATTGAAGGTCAGGAAGAAGCTATCTGTGTGGAAAGTACAGTATTTAAATATGGGAGGAAAGCTGATTCTTATCAAACATGTATTAAATTCTATTCCTATTTATACAATTGCAGCAATGAATCCTCCTAAACAGGTTATAAAGGAGATAGAAAAAATAATGGCAAACTTTTTATGGGGAGAAAAAGATGGAAAAAACAAGCATCACTGGGTCAAATGGAAAAATATTTGCAAAACAGAGGAAGAAGATGGACTGGGAATTAGAAGTATGAAAGATATTGCTGCTAGTTATTCTATGAAGCTATGGTGGAAGTTTAGAACTTCAAACTCATTATGGGCAAATTTTATGAAAGCCAAATACTGTAAAAATGTTCATCCTGTTGCAGCTGAAAATAGAAAAAGGAATAATACTTGGAGCAGAATGCAGCAAATAAAGGAAAAAGCAGAAGAAAGTATGCAATGGATTGTTGGATATGGCAATATTTCTGTAAATCTAGACAATTGGTTGGGAATAGGTAAAATAAATGATGATAACATCAACAACAGTCTAAAGATCAAAGATGTGCTGCAAAATGGAATTTGGGATAGACAAATTCTTAATGAGGTAATTCCTACTTATTTAAGACATTTGTTTAATGAAGAATTCAAAGTAAATTTACATGGAAAAGATGAAATCATATGGAACAAGGAGGTATTGGGGAATTTTTCATTTAAGTCAGCTTGGGAAAATACAAGAATTAAGTATGAAGAAAGTTGGTTTAACAAGTATAAATGGGATAAAGCTTTACCTCTGAAAATTACATGTTTTGTATGGAAACTTTTCAACAAATCTCTACCCCTAGATTCTACAGTAAGAAAATTTGGAATTCAGCTAGCTTCGAAGTGTGAGTGTTGTGGTGTAAAAGAAGAAAATAGTGAACATTTGTTTAGTTCAGGTAAGTTAGCAAAAGAAGTGTGGATCTATTTTGATGACTTGTTGGGTATTATTAATACTAATTACAGTATTAAGGGGAGATTCTTATCATGGTGGTCTTCTTAAAGAACAGATAGTACAATTACTGACTCTTTTGTGAAAAAGGTTCTACCTTCAATGATTGTTTGGGAGATTTGGAAAGCAAGATGTAACTACAAATTCAACAATAAGGAGATGAAAGCTACTGCTATTTGCTCACAGGTTATTGATATATTACATTTAAGTTCCAAAAAAAATAAAAACTTCCCACAGTTTTGGAACATAAATGAAATATTTATTAAAGAAAAGTTTGCAAATCCCAGGAAGGTAACCATAGTGAAATGGTTAAATCCTCCAACTGGGTACGTGAAAATTAATACTGATGGGTGCTATAAATCCTCTTCAAATTCTAGTGGTGTAGGGGGGTTAATTAGAGGAGTTAATGGTAATTTTATCTATGGGTTCCAAGCTATGGTGACAAGTATATCAGCTATAGAAGCAAAAGCAAAAGCAATCATATTTATGATACAATTAACAAATATGACAGATATTATATTGGAAACTGATTCAATTCAATTGGTCAATATTTTTAATAAAAATACTTCAGCTCCCTGGCATATTAAAATTGTTATAGATGCGATCAAAAACAAGTTAGAGGGAAGAAATTACCTGATGAAGCATGTATTTCGAGAGGCAAATTGTGCTGCAGATAAACTTGCAAATTCTGGATGTATTGAGGGTTTTAAAGAGTTCTTTAAAAAGGAGGATTTGATCCAACAGGTGAAGAACATCATTGATTTGGAAGCCAAAGGGCTACCAAACCTCAGATTTTGATGATAAAAAGAGGTCTAAAGAAAGAAGATAAGCAGGCGAAGAGGTGGAGAGTATCTCTCTTCACAGTGATGTTTTCTATCCTAAGGAAAGGAATGGGGATCTAACAACACGTGTACAGTTGGTCTGAGATTATCAAAGATCAGTTTGTTTTTGGTCCATCAAGTTTTTATGTTAATTTCATTGAAGTCTAGCAAGTTGTAAAGATAAGTAATTAGCTTTCAAATTTTCTTTTATGTCAATTTAGTGACATCTTTTGTAATGGTACTTGGAATTATTTCTATTAATAAAATGTGGGTTATCCCCACAACTTATATAAAATAAAAGAAAATAAGCAAAGCTCTTATCAAAACTGATTTCTTGACCAGAGTCATTATTATACATATCCAACACGCCTTTCACACATTTGACGGAATTAGTATTTGCAGCTGAGAAAATTATGATATCATCCGCAAATGCTAAGTGTGTAATAAGAGGACTTCCCACTGGTGCTTTAAACCCTTTCCACCTTTTATTTTGAGCTAACTTATTTAAATTTCTGGACAGAACTTCAGAGCAGATAATAAAGAGGCTAGAAGAGAGAGGATCACTTTGCCTCAAACCATTTGTCGGAGAGAAAAATTCCGTTGCAGCTCCATTCACCATAACAGTTACACCATTATCAAAGATAAGTCTCCAAACCCTATCTATCCAAATTTCTGAAAAACCCATTTTTCTAAGAGTGCAAATTAGAAAATGCCAAGAAATTTTATCATAAGATTTTTTCATATCTAACTTTAAAGCTAAACTACTACCACTGTTTTTATTATCCAAGGTAGAGATGAATTCTTGTGAAAGAAGAATGTTGTCTACTATATCTCTTTTTTAACAAATCCACTTTGATTTTCTGAAATGATAAGAGGCAGAATATCCGAGAGACGAGTACACATAATTTTGGAAATGACTTTGTTGAAAAAGGTGCAAAGACTTATAGGTCTAAAATCAGCAAAAGAAGTAGGGTCATTTTTTTTTTGAGAATAAGGGCTATTACAATAGTAGTCATAGCTTTCAGCAAGGTAGCTCCAGAGAAGAATTGTAAAATAGCTTGAAAGATATCTTTACTTATAATATCCCAGCAAAAAGTGAAGAAATGTCCATTAAAACCATCAATACCCGGGGCACTATTCTTATTTAACTCCCAAATTGCACTTTTAACTTCTTCAAAATTAGGGACTTTTGTGAGATAATTATTGTCTGCATCGTTAATAACCCTAGTCACACACTCTAAGCTTTTGTAAGTATAACTGTTGGGAGTATTGTTAGCAGCAAGTAGACTTCTGAAAAAAGTAACAGCTTCATCTTGGATCTCCTTTTTTTCTGTCAAAGTAACTCCTTGGGAGTTGGAAATGTTGGTAATAATACTTTTGTTTCTTCTCTTTCTAACAACTCCATGAAATTTTTTTGTATTGACATCCACTTCTTTAGCCTATCTAAGATTAGCTTTTTGGGTCCAAAAATCTTCTTCTATTTTCATTCTGTAATTTAAATTAGCTTTGGCTTCCATTAACACAACTCTATTTGCAGGACTTGGGTCATCTTCAAAGAGTTTCTCCACTCTTAAAGTCTCGTCTTCAGCATCAATCACTTGTTGAAAAATATTGTCAAAAGTACTTTTATTCCAAATAATAAAAGACTTTTTAAGGATCTTTAGATTATTAACCAAAGAGTATAGAGCATTTCCTTTTGTAAAAAATTTCCAGTTCATACTGACAACTTTGAGAAATTCATGATGTTTAGTCCAAAATTTTTGAAAAATATACCTTCTAGGATTATTATCAAACTTTGATTTTAGAGTAAGAAGAAGTGGACTATGATCAGAGTTTGTTTTACTTAAATGTTGTAGAGTAACATTAGTAAATAAATTGGCACCAACATTATTATGGCAGACTTTATCAATTCTCTCGAAGATTGTACCATCACCACTTATTTTGTTCCACCATGTAAACTTAGATCCACTAAACTTTAGCTCGGACACCCCAATACCATCCATACAATGTAGATAATCATTAGCATCTCTAATATTTATCGGGAGACCTCCTACTTTGTCTTCCTCTTTGGTTACTGTATTAAAATCCCCTGTGATTAACCAAGGACTTAAAGTGAAAATTTGTCTCAGAAAATCCCACAAAGCCACTCTTTCCCCCATAGTACACTTAACATACACCAAAGTTAGATAAATAATACTAATATTCCATTTTATTTCCATATGCATACATTGGTCCATTTGCCTCACCATCTTCATCTCTATGCCTTGATTATAAAAGATCCAAATTTTATTATCACCATCACCCAAAGCATTATCAAACCCAAACCGGATTTTGTACTTTTCTAAATTTTCACAACCCACCATAGGTTCTATGCAAATAACAAGCATAATATTATTCACCAAACATAATTTTTTTAATTCTTCTAGAAGTGGCCCCATTGCCGAGCCCTCTAACATTCCAGATTAGAGACTTAATCATTTATTATACATTTTTCTTTCCCCCACATTAGAGGACGATCTTAAGCTCATCTGTTGTTGATGTTTAAGCTTAGCATTTTCTTTATTTTTAAGCTTCTTTTTCTGACTTTTGGACAAAGTTTCTTCCCAAATTTCTTCTTTTTCTTCAGTTTCAGTAGTAGGGGCAATAATACCTTCTTCTCTTTCTTCTTTATTCTCCTCAATTTCAGTAATAACCGTAATTTTACTTAGCAATTGAGTTCTCTTTTCATTATTAAAAATGACCAGAGTTTGCTCTTGATCATATTGGCTATGACCCATTTTATTAATTTTGCAGAGTTCTCCTTCTTCTTTTTCCTCTATTATATCTTCATTATCAACATTTTGAGAAATATCACAGATTATTTCTTCATCTATAAATTCTTCTTCACTAATAACCACTACATCTTTTCTAGAAACTGCAGGTTTGGTAGAGAGGACTTTGCTTGGACCACCATTAGCTTCTTTTGAGTCTTCTTTAATTTTGTAAAAAGTTCTAGCTACCCAGTTTTTAGTACTTTTTTTTTTTTTTTTTTTCTGAAGTTGGTGTTGTATAATTTGACACATGTTTTTTTGCTTTTTTGCTCCTGGTATTATTTTCCTTAGCTTCTTCTTGAGTGCTTTCTTTTTTAGCATTCTTGAATTTGCATAAATTTATTTTATGGCCTTGTTTATAGCAATAACTGCAGTAATCCGGTAAGTCTTCGTACTCGCAATATTGCCAGAAACCCACGTCATTGTCATCACCGTAACCAATCTCAACCTTTCAACTAGCTCCTCACTAAGGCCAACCTCTACACAGATCCTAGGCTTGGTCTTGTTAGTTTAGAAGTAGGTTCATCTACCATTAGAGGATTTCCAAAACCTCTTGCTATGGAAAATATACTAGAATTATTGTATAAGTGTATATGCATTTTAGGCAGATTAATCCATACAGGTGCGATAGGGGTCTCAAAGTCGGGATCAAAGTCATATGTCCACTTAAAGACACGCATATGGTAGTGCTCTATATAACATATTTGTTTAAGCCAAATTCTCGTAAAATCTTCCTTGTGAAAACATCGGATCAGTATATGTTTGTGATCTAACACACCAATATATAGTTTGATTGTAAATTGAGCTTACCGAACAATTTTCTTATAATTTCCACGTCTGGTCTACCATGCGTAAATTTTTCTACTAGTGTGTACTTAAAAGGTTCCGACAACAGCTTAACGTCGTCCATAGAGAAATGGATTAGAGGTTCACCTTTATAGATACCTACTACTTTCAACACTATTTTAGATTTATTTGGTTGAGAACTTACTATGGATGCGAAGGACTTCGTTGGGGATGGATCCGGAGACATGCATTGGGGATTTCGTTTTATAGATATGTTTTTATCTCTTTCCGGCGAGACAGAAGTGGGATCAGACATAAGTGCGACGGCTAGGGTTATTCACCCTAGTCATCTCTCTCTTTCTCTCTCTAGGTCTAATTTTATCTCACCGAGTTTTAGGAGGAAGCTACGTGGGAGAATTTTAAGAGATTTTAAATCAATTTTGTGATCTCGCGGGCAAGATCGTTGATAAGAATGGGGGAATTTGTAGTGAGACCATCTCACGAAGGCTATGCTTGAGCTCAACTTTAATGGTGTCAAGGAGACTTAAGTTATAAGATGAAGAAGATAGTGAGGGGAGCGGCTGAGAAATGTTTTTCAGTTTATCATGAGATAATATGTTTTCATGGGTTGTACTTGTATGCTAAGATTCATTACGGTAAAAGATATTCTTATTCAGAAGGCAACAAGATTAGATTGAGGAGAGCTATCATCCACAATCGATTGTAGCCTGTTCTAGCTTTCTATATTTGGCTCGATCTATATTCGATTAAAACAACTGGAATAATAGCTATTTTCTTTATATTGAATCAAAAATTCTGATTCTAGAACAGTCAAACAAAGCATACCTGGATCAAAAAATCTAGTGATCATCATCAATTAGAAAACCTTATAAAAAAAATAAGGGGTAAAATGCAAATAATAGTACTTAATATTTTGAAAATGAAAAAGATGAGGTATATATATGCAACATCCTAATGAATACTTATTGCAATATTGATACTTGAAAATACCCAGGTTACAATTTTAGAGGGCTCCTCAATACCTCAAAGAGAGATGAATATATTGTTGAGTTGTGGAGCCAAATGAGATTTAATCATGTTTTCTAATTATCCCACATCGTCTTGAATTGTAATAAGAGCCACTATGAGTTCTATTTATATGTCCCAATATCTTGTATTTTAATGACACCTACACAAGTACCTTTTACATATTATAACTGAGAGAGTTTTATTTGCGAGAGAACCATAGCTTGTGTTTGAGCTAGATTACGATTGTAATGCTCATTATAATAATATTAAGTGTCACGTGTAGCGAGCCGGAGACGTAGTCAATTCGGGTGAACTCTGTTATCAAATTATGTGTGTGTGCTCGGTTTGAGTTTCTGTCTTTTTTTTAGGTCGACTTGATTTTCTAACATATATTGACCAAGTGAGGTATAACAATGTTCCTCGACCAGTAGTCCAGAACAAGTTTACATAAAACAAATAAGATACGAGTATGAGTAAAGGGACATAAAACTGTATTTTTCTGCATTGGTAAATTAGTGAAAAGGCTAGAGGGACTATATAGATAGTGCTCATGTATTGAATCCTCAGACCAATTACAATGAGTAATAAACAAATAAGGATACTTGTCTGACGAAAGGGAAAATAACAGAAAAGAGTCAAAAGACGCAATTAGCAATGAATAACTGTGTAGAAAATAGTCGGATCTCATCAATTCACCGACCTTAATTTTGACCTTGTAATCAAGTTGTTATCAAGCTCAATCTCTGATAAAACACATTCCTAGTGGATTCATGTGTGGGGGAAGTCTAGGAGTTCTCTAGAGAGATGAGTTTGATTTTGGTAATGAATGAAAATTTATGAATAAATTAGAGTTTTTGTTTAAAAACAGTTCTTACTTTTTAAAGTAGTTGTTCTTTCTGAGTAAATCCTATATCACATACCCTCTTCCATTGGTGTAGATTAAAACACAAAACATGCTCGTATAGAACTTAACTGCAATGTCATACTTTTCACTATCATATCTTGATTTCAGCGATCCGGATGACATTCTGATTCCAGAAAAACAGATGAGGAATGCTAGTCATCTATATTTATGATGTGTTTGCTGATGAAATCGGTTGAGTCTTGATGTAACTTTAATTTTAATAATTCACTGAAAATGTAGGGATTAAGTGATTTACCAAAATAGAAGTAATTATATCAGTATTGCCTTATCAGTGACGGCGTCCATGTATTTTGCTATGTCTATTAGTACGAAAGATAATGATTTTGTTTTATGGTGTATAATAGGGGTTTTATACGTTTGGTACACAAAACTATGTGCTTTTAACGATTTTGTTAACCACCTTTCAATTTTACCAATTTGAGTAACATACTATAAGAAATTGTCCAATTTAGGTATCAGCGTCTAAATTAATAACATAATGATGTCATGTGCACCACACGTGCTTGACTACTGTAATTTATAATTTTATTTCCCCTTTTAACAAATTTACCCCCATGATTAATGTTAATTGAAAACAAAGTCATATAATCACCTGCAAATTGAAGAAAAATATAACATTACGCAAGGAAAAACCTAAATTTTTTTTATTGTAACTATCTAAAGAGATGGAGAGATATAAATGACGTACCATATGTAGGTGTGTCATCCTTGTTTGTCCTCACAACCCACACCATTGGATTGAAGTTGAAAACCCAATTTGCTTCTTTCAATTGTGTAAACCCTAGAATTTGGGGAAGTTGCAGCAAGTAGTAGCTCTCTCTCTATATATAATTGTGTAAACCCTTGAATTTTGTTATGAATGGATTGGGGAGAACATTTTTCTGGGATATATTGTTAATTTGGTGCGAATTACCAAATTAACCTGTAAGCAAACGTCTGTTATGTGATTCTGTAGTCAATTTAGACGGTGATACCCAAATTGTGCTGTTTATTATAGTATGGTACCCAAATTGATAAAGTTGAAAGGTGGATACCCAAATCGTTAACAAGACCATAGCTTTGTGTACTAAACGTATTTTTTCCCGTGTATAATATGTTCTTTTGTCCTGAAAAATGAGCAAAATGAAGGCATGATTATTATGATCTTAAAACGTGAGAGATTGTACCTAGTGAAAGACTAGCCAACACATAGACACAAGGATAGAAATGAGAAACAGACGTAGTTTTTAGGCCGGGTATTTTAGTTGAGATTTCTAAATAATTAGACGCTTTAGCCCACCCTAGTAATGAAAATCTATAATGTCAGTTCTGGTATTGACATTAGTTGTATCATCTTAATATGGCTTCAAGTGGTACTTTAACAGCTAACTATGACATTAACCAATGTTCTGAACTGCTTTTCGCAGCTTTTTCCTCTTAATAAAACAATTAAGAAGTGGTGTTACATGACGCCTGACGGTGGCATTTCTAGTATTTTCCAGAACCACGGCAGAATGTCCTTCACAACGCGAAACCTTATAATTGAATCTTCATGTTACCGAAATCTTTGAGACATTGGCAACAGTTAGCTCGTATATTCTTACAAATCTTCTAGTCGAGCAAACACAATGGCTGACAATACGGAGAGAAAACTATAATATTTTTTCCTGTTCTTTGTTTTTTGTGATCAAGTTAGATAGAAAGAGTTGACCTAAAACCAGTTTATATTTAATGACCCGAGGGCATCTTTTTAAGTTTCTCTAATGGCACATGATACAAAATTAGACTCCACCTGATACACCGATTGGATATGCGTCGGGAAATTAGAAGCTTTGTACATGTAACAAGTTGTTCAAGACCTTAAGGTCTTAATAGCTCTTCAATTCCCTCATATTATCTTTTGTCTTCTTCATTTACAAGGTAACCAAACCAAGTGGAAAACGATAGAAAAATGGGAAAAAATGTCTAAATCTTCCACCAGGGGAAGTTGCTTCTTATAGGAAATGTTTGGCAAGTTCTTGGACCTTTACCATGCCAAACCTTAACAAACATGGTTTGAGAGCCTTAAACAATCTTATGAGTTAGTAGTATTAAAAGTACTAAACAGATCCAGATCCTAAAGGAAACACTCTCACATTTATTTTAACATCAGATCACAAACATGCTCATTAGGCGCTTAATTGAAATTATATAGCTTCGGTGTCACAACTAGACTAATAATATCTTTAATTTTTTTCATTGACGACTGGATAAATTTTGGAAAGAACGGTTTAAGCAAATATTTTCTTTCATGCAAACAAAAAGGAGGGTGAGCGAATAATTGCTAAGCATCTTTAGTCTCTTTGTTTTTATATCAAGTGGAGAAGACTTGTTCTAACATTTATTAATAGAGATGATGCGTGTAACTAAATCATGAGGATTAAAATAACACTAGTGTAACTTATAAGTTATAACCGACAGGGAATATTAGCATTGACCAAGGCTTCTATATCTTTGTTATTCTTTTGGGCATTCATATGATGCAGTTTTACACACCACCTACCGATAATCTGAAATTCATCCGGTCCTTAATATACTAGTACTCCGCTTATATCGATGGACGTATGAACCTTTTTCTGTGTGAACACGTATCACGTAGGCATATAAGAGGTCATACCTTTTCAAATGTGGATAATCATTTGGTAATTCAACAGCTAATTTAGTACGATGTAACCAACGTTTGGTATTTGGTAATACCTTCTACTTGAAATCCTTGACCTTCTCAAATATAGATAATCATATAAGAGGTCATACCTTCTCGGCATAGCTATTCTCTTGGTTGTGATTCTACCATTCAATTTCAACCATCCGTTACGCCTGGAAACTTCTACTTGAAATCCTTGACGTTACCAGTGTCTTTTAAGACATTAGATAACCACTAGTTATCTCTTATGTACAGTACTTATAAGCCGAGAAAACGCATAGGCTGACATCCAGTAAGCATATAGTTGATTTCAGGTAATTCTTTGTTTTTTTATGATTGAGGGAAAGAGTCGACAAAAACCAATTAAAAATTAAAAGTAAGGACATTTAAACAGAAAGTAATATCAGTGATGAGTGATGAGTGATGACCTAAGGCATTTTTCAATGTTTTTATTTATGTAAATCAGTTAAGAACTAGTTAAATTACCAGTCTCTTAAAGAGTTTCTTTTTTTTTTTGGAAAGCAACCAGTGTTTTAAAGACATCGCTTAACTAGTTGTCTGTAATGTACTGGTAAACTTATAAACCAGAGAAAGTGATGGCTACAATAGGGTCAGCAAATAGTTTTTGTTTAATGATCGAGTGAGGGAAAGAATTGACCTAAAACCAATTTATTATTTTCCACCAGATTCTCAATCAAATATATTAGTCATGATGACCTATGGCATCTTTCAATGTTTCTTTATATATATCAGTACATAATTACAATATTTAACGACACCTGTAATTCAACGATTGTATAAGCTCGGATTTGAAGCGTTGTATAAAAACATTACCAGTTGTTCGTGAACTTAAGGACACAATGGAGCTCAATTTCCCTTCCTTTCCTTTATTATTATCATTCCTCTTTATTTTCATGGTAACAATACATGTGAAAAAAGGAAGAAAATATTCGAAGAGGATTCTCCCAGGGCCATGGAAATTACCTCTTATAGGAAACATTCACCAACTTATTAGCCCTTTACCACACCGCACCCTAACAAACTTGGCCCAAAAATACGAACCCTTGATGCACTTTAAGCTCGGAGAAGTCTCAATGGTTGTAATCTCCTCTCCCGAAGTAGCCAAACAGGCCCTCAAAGACAATGACATAATCTTTTTCGAAAGGCCATTCCTCTTTGCCGCTAGTATAATGTCATATAATTCTACAGGAATTCTCTTCTCCCCTTACGGTACATATTGGCGACAGATGAGAAAAATTTGTGCTACTCAACTTTGAGCCAGAGACGAGTGCTAGGATTCAGGGAAGTACGAGAAGAAGAAGTTTTCAATCTTATAAAATTTATTTCTAAGAACGAGGGGATTCCGGTAAATCTTTCTAAACTTATTTACTCGTTAATTTTTGGGATAACAGCTAGGACAGCGTTTGGGCGGAAGAGTAAAAACCAAGAAGAATTTGTCGAGCTTGTAAGAGTTGCTCTGGCCTTGGCTGCAGGATTTACCATTTCTGACTTGTACCCATCCATGAAAATGATTCAATGGATTAGTGGTATGAGAAGAAAGCTAGAAAAGTTGCATAAGAGAATAGATTGGTTGCTACAAAATATTATCAATGAGCACAGAGATAGAATTCACAAAGACGAAGAGCGGAATCTAGTCGATGTCCTTTTAAGAATTCAAAAGGAAAGTAATCTTGAGGTCCCCTTGAGTGATAACAACATCAAAGCAGTTATCTTGGTCAGAAATTTTCCTTTTTCGTTCTTTTTTTATTTTCGAGTAAATGCAGTTTTCTACTTCTGGCTTAACATGAACATGGTTGTAATTAAAAGTTTCATCCAAGTTCTAGGTAGAAATGGGTTCTGGCTCCTAAGTCAGTTTTCCCCTTCCAGATTCACCTAACGCCTAGCCACACTTAGTCCCCGTCTAGGGCCTAGGCGGTTCCATTTTCTAAATATTGTTTGGTTGTAAGCGGGTCTATATATTACAGTTCTTTTACAATGATAAATTGGATAATTGAAATATCTACGGATACTTGAACATTCTGTTGGGACCGTTTATTCTTCTGTACGTATAGTTCTTTATAGAACCATATTTTGTTAACTTTCTTACCCTAACATTTGGAGTAGTTTAATTTGATTGTATCGTTGGTTCTCATTTTGCCGATATCTTTAAGGGCATCTTTTGTTTTTCTTGTTCTTCTTGCATATCTCTTTATTGAAAGAGTTACAACTAGACAACTATTATTGGTGACGAACAAATAGCTCAAACCAAACTAAAGTGTATATGAACTCTCTATGAAAATTTTACCAAACATAAAATTAGAGTTTGTATACATCCTTATCACAGAAAACACTAGCTAGCTAGGCTGGTCATCTAATTTGAAGTTTATGAACCTCAGGATATTTTTGGTGGTGGTAGTGACACATCATCAACCACCCTCGAGTGGGCAATGTCGGAGATGCTGAAAAATCCACCAATAATGCGAAGAGCTCAAGCCGAGGTAAGACAGGTATTTGATAAAAATGGAAATGTCGATGAAGCACATATTGATGAACTCGAATACTTAGACTGCATAATAAAAGAAATCTTTAGGCTCCATCCTCCTGGACCTCTCCAATCTCCAAAAGAAAATAGTGAGGATTGTGAAATTAATGGATTTCGAATACCAGCCAAGAGCAAGGTTATTGTCAATGCTTGGGCCATAGGGAGAGATCCCAACTAGTGGATCGAACCGCAGAAATTTAAGCCTGAGAGGTTTCTTGACAATGATATAGATTTTCGGGGAAATAATTTTGAGTATATTCCGTTTGGAGCTGGACGAAGAGTTTGTCTTGGGATTTCATTTGCTCTTCCAGGGTTAAAGCTTGCTCTGGCACAACTGCTTTTCCATTTCGATTGGAAACTAGCTAATGGAAGTGAATTTGAAAATTTAGATATGGAAGAGGAATTCGGTCTAATCGTTAAAAGGAAGAATGATTTGATGTTACTTCCTATTCTTCTTGAGTCTTCTCAACAAATGATCAATCAAGTGTGCGATATTCTTCCCATTGAACTTGTACTCCCAAATTTTTAACTGATCAATAAGCATGTGTGATCAAGCAAGATTAAAATCATGGCTTCTACTTTTCCTACACTGTAGTTTTGTATATCGTGCTTATAGTCCTTTATTAAGTCTTATGTTGATAAATATCGTAATTTACAATCTCGTTATCAACTTTATGCCTATTAATTTCAACACATTCCGAAAACCGCCTATCTTACTGCCTACTGGATATGTCACCAAATCGTTTTCTTTTGTTATGTAAGATAGTACTGCAGTAGTAAATATACATTGTGCGACACTTTTTTGTGTAAATTGCAGATCAACCCAATGAATTCTGGTTGTTTTGAAAACAACCCTGATGTACTTTGGTTGCAAACGATAAACCGCCAATAACCATACCTTCCTTTCAAGTATTCTCATATATGGTGAACATGCATAAGTCGTAGCACTATATTTCGATGAAAGTCAATAGTTGGGGATACAGAGAGTAATTAACTATGTGAAATTGACATTTAACCCTAGAAACGACATAACTTTGCATCGTAACTATGTTTAATATATTGTACTTTTTACTTTTACAATTTTAATACTAAACCTTTAATTTTAGTAATTTGGGTCTCAACATATCCATCTTCGCCGAATTAAATATACAACCTCATAAATCGACGAAATTACAGTAACTATATCACACATGTGGAAATCTATATTTGACTAATGTTCACGTAATTGCAGTTACTATGTGACATGTGAAAGAACGTGACTGCAATTTCACCATTTTGATGAACACCGACCGGTCTACCAATTGTATAAAAAATACATAATTGAGCATATAAATGACTAAAAATTAAAGGTTAGATAGCTAAAAAATTGAATAATACATTATAAATTACTAACAACATTTTGTCATGTAAGTAAATAAGAAACATTTTGTTATATTTCAATAAAACAAGAAAGTAAATAAAGATAATGATAAAGAGACTGTATTTTTCGATTACAAAAAATATTTTTTTACGTCAAAATCGTAATTTCAAAATATAAACCGTAATTCAGAATTACGGTTTACCTTTTTAATAATTTTTTATAAAAAATAAAATAAAAAGTAAACCGTAAATTGGAATTACAGTTTGTAATTAGTATTTACGGTTTTGACGTGAAAATATTGCTTGTTTTTTAGGGTCTAAAAATACATACTTAATTATAAAGAGGCTGGATTTTTCCACTGCAATTTATTTGTTTCCACGCTCAAACCGTGATTTTTTTTTCCGAACCGTAATTTTTTTTTACAAACCGTAAGTCAAATTTATGGTTTGACTTTTGGTCAAACCGTAATTTTGACTTACGGTTCGTAAATCTGAGTTACGTTTTTACTGTGAAATTACCAAATTGCCCCTGCGTTTCAAAATCTAAAAATTTTACAGAGGCCGATCAATCGGACAGCACAGCCGATCAATCGCCTCAGCTCTCTGGAAAAAATTTCACAGGCCGATCGATTGGCTGTGCTGTCCGATCGATCGGCCTGTGGAAAATTTTCCAGACATATATACATACATACACTCATATACACATATAGGGGTGGGCAAAAAATCCGCAAACTCGCCCCGTAACCCAATCCGTACGGATTGGGGCGGGTTGTGTGTCAAAAAAAGTTAAATCCGCCCCGCCCCAATCCGTAAAAAAATTCGTGGGTTGGGTTAGGGTTGGGGTTTCCAAACCGCGGGTTAATCCACCCCAACCCGTTTCAATCCGCATATATATATATATATATATATATATATATATATATATATATATATATATATATATATATATATTTTCTCAAGATCTTTTTTAATACGCTGTTCAACTCTTCGTTTCCCAATGTTCAAAATAAACTCTCCAGTTCCAAATAAGCTATTCACTTTCCATTCTTCCTCATCTCTTCACTTTCCATTCTTCCTCATCTCTCCAGTTCTGTGCTCCTCTCTCTCTCTGAAAATGTAAGTTTCATTCTTCATATTCTTTGGTTTTCAATGGTTGTGATCAAATCAATTAATTAAAAAATATAAAACAGTATTTTTTTTTGAAATAAATATAAAACATTCTCTCCCTTTCTTTTATCGTCGGACAAACTCATGTTCTGCCCAAATTAAATATTCATCACGAAAGACTTAACAACATCATCTTATATGTTTTATGTGTACACCATATGTGAAGTGACTTAAACTTAATAATTTGATTGATATATTGTCTAATACTTGCAGAAATTTGGGAGTTTCTATATTATAATAGTATTGATTTAAGAAAAATTATATATATAGACAAAAAATCTTTGTATTGTCCAAACTTAAGCTTAATGATTCGATTGATATATTGTCTTATAAATTCAATGTATTATCTCGTACTTACAAAAAGAAGGAATTTTTAATCTGGGTCTAGGTAGTATGGGTGGTTAATTTATTTTTAAAAAATTTATTTGTAATTGAAGTATAGCCAAATATGAAGTTATATAAAGTTATTACGAAATCTGTAGCTATTGAACTTGTGGATTCAATTAAGTGTTTCTTACTTGTATAAAGTTGGAGTCTTTAGTTGGAGCAGACAGAAAAATAAAAGAGACAGATTAATGTTTTTATCTCTTTTAATTAATTGAGTTGATCCCATCCATTAAAATCAAAATAATATACGGGGTTGAGATCAGAATGTAAACATAATGTGTAAACTTATATGTCGATATATCATTCCACTTACCTAAAACATGTAATTGTAATATATGTTGTATAATGTATAGTTATTTGCCCCTCTCCCGCCAAAATGGTAAGTCTATTCCTCCTAGGCTCCTATTGTCTTAATGTTATTTTAGTTTTATTTGTCTTCTTATGCTATACAATATACATAAATATAAGGCATATGTTGTATATGAAAATAAAAAGGGCTATTTTCCTCCCTGAGTTTTCTTACTCCAATAAATTTATTCCTGTAACATGAGTAATTACAAATTCACAAACCAATGTGTAATAAAAAACCACCGCTTTGTTCTGTATGATAATGGATTGCCATTATTAAAGAACTTAAAATGGCTATGTTTCAGAAATTCCAATTCATTTTAATTTATCATTGTTGATTGCTTTGGGTTGTTGCTTGATAATTTTTAATAGGTTTATCATGTATTAATAGTTTCTTATTTTTATTAGGTTAATGTTACGAAGAAAGCAAAGATGACATTGTCTTCAAGTAAGGGCGGTAGTGTTTCTAGCATAGGGACAACGCCTCCAATTGAAGTAAAAGAATCAAATACAATAAACATAGAAGACGACAATAGTGACAGTGATGATAATACAATTATAAGGGAGACTAGTTGGGTATGGCCACATTATACAAAGTTTAAAATGGTCACATATGTCATGGTTAATGGGATTGTGACTCAAGTTAAAAAAAAAGGAGCTAGGTGTAATTATTGCTCACGTCATTATGCAACAGGCTCTAAATCTCATGGGACAAAAACTTTGGCAGATCATCTAAATCTGAGATGTCCGGTGTTTAAAAGAGATAAAGATAAGGGACAAAGTGTCCTAACCGGAGATAAAGGGGTCATGAACAAAATGGTGGTTCGCAAATTTAACCAGGAAAACACAACGGTAACTTTAATTGAGATGGTTGTACTGGATGAAATGCCGTTCAGCACCGTTGATAAACCAGGCTTTCGAAAATTCTGTAGTATCGCTATTCCTGAATTTAGTATCCCAAGCAGGCTTTCGAAAATTTAGTATCGCAAACATTTATTTTTTAAAAAATATTTAGGTAAATTATGCGAAATAATGAAAAATTAATGACTAAAATGAAAATTCAAGAAACAACCCGCACTCAATCCGCCTCGCTTGATAATGGGTTGGGTTGGGTTGGGGTTTTAATTATAATGGGTTGGGTTGGGTTGGGTTGGGTTGGGATTTGAATTTCACTAATCCGCCTCAATCCGTCCCGCCATTTATTTTACGGGGCGGGTTAGGATTGAGACCAATCCGCCCCGTGCCCACCCCTATACACATATATACATATATCTCTCTATATTATTCTAAATTCGTCAATTTTCATCAAAAACACTTAAATCTTCAACAAAATCACTATTTTTTGTTAAAATTCTCCATTTTCATCACTCTAATACATAACTTTGACATTAATTCAACACTAAATCCATTGATTTTCCCCAAATCAATTCGGATTTTTTTTAAAAAAACCCTAATTTCTCAAATTCAATCCAAATGGTTCGTAAGCTAAGCTCTTTTCAAGAAATCGGCTCATCCGCTTCTCGTTCGGGTAATATTGCTAAATCTAAAACCGAAAATTCTATCGCTAATAGGAATATCGTAAAGCGTGTTTCTATTAACAGGTCATTTCTCGATAAATTTTCCCTCCTTCAAGAGAATATAACATTTCAAAATTGGGATTATTTGATTTCTTTAGATAATGATATATATGTTGAGGAAACGTATCAATTTTATGAAAATCTCGTAGTTGACACAAATAACGATTGTGTCCTCGAACTTAAATCAAAGGTTAACAAAAAACCTATTGTGTTAACCGTCGCTCAACTTTGCGACCTTTTAGGATTAGATGAAGGTGGCGTTTAAAAAACGGAAGAGGTTACGAATATCTATAATGTAGGTAACCTTATTGAGCTTAGTCAGTCCGTTTTTTACCCCCAACATGTCGGAGAACCAAAAGCGAATGGTATCCATTTTCAAAACAAAATTGCTTTCTTTATTCTCACGAAAGTAATTTTTTCCCATAGCTCAAATTTTAGTGATGTTTCGGAAGAAAACATTGTCGTTCGTGCTTGTATGCAAAGACAAATAAAATTAGATAACGCCACACTAATTTTTAAGAAATTGATGTATGCAAAAAAAAAAAAAAACTCTTCCGTATGGCTCTCTTATTAGCGGTATTCTTCACTATTTTAAAATTTTCACAAAACGCAAAATTCTCAAGTCTACGATTAAGATTTCCTTTAGTAATATTTTTCAAATGAAAATTTATCATAAAGATAATGAGATTCTAACTTGGTATGGACATCAAGTTACGGAAAAATGGTATAAACTCTTCATTTAGAGCCATATGTAGGCGTTAAAGCCGAGGTTTTTGTTCCGGGTTCGGAACCCGAGTGTCTTTCCGATCCTATTCCTCATACTTCTTCCGATCCTATTCCTCATACCAACCTCATTCCCTCATCCTCGGATCGGGAGAAGGGCAAAGGAATAGCGGCATCATCCTCTATTCCGCCTATTACTGAAGATGTTGGCTTCTCCTTTCTTCGTAACCCTCCTTGGACACCCGCCACCGGAAATTTTCATGCCGACAAAATGACGATGGATTATCAATTTCATCGTATGCAACGTCAACAATACCGTGAATATAGAATTGACAAGGATGAGGATTATGGAGAAATCGATGCGTATAGTGAAGAAGAATATAAGTATTATCGTGCATACTTTCCGAACTATCGTCGCACACTCTATGATGATACCGAGGATGATGCTAATTCGAAACAAAATAACTAGCATTTGTAATTTTTTTTATGTTTCGATGTCATTTCTATTTTTTTTTCATCGAACAATATGTAATTTTATTTTATTTATTTTGCATTGTAATTTGGGATTCGTTGCATTATAATCGTTAATGTTTAATTTTTTATTTTTTTTATCTTATCTTGAATGGTTTGTTCGAGTGGTTATGTTGTTGTTATTACGTGTTATTATTGTAGTGTTCGTCAAATGTTATTATTGTGGTATTATATGTAAATTAGTAGGTTGATCATTTTGTTAATTTTATTTGTGGCGATGCTCCAATTTTAAGCAAAACTATGATAAATTTTTCATTTACAAGTATAGTGTCTAAATAATACTTGAAAATGAATCACATAAATTTACAGCAACTCATTTTCTTCTTTTCGAACTACTAAAGTCCTTAAAGTACGACATATGAAGCTGCTTTCCCGCCGATGTCAATCTATCGGATGACGGTTCAGTCAACTCATCTATATCATTAAGCTCCCGCCGACGTCTATATCTAACATGCGATTCTGGTGGCGGAGCACGCTCGTATGAAAGGGGTGACACTTCTCGTAACCAAGGGTTGTTTGTAGAAGTCTGACTGAACAGATGCTCATAAGACTCAACCAACTGTCTATGACCGTAAGGGGTATGGTAAGTGATCTCCATATCCATTTGAATATTCTCAAATCCTCCGCAAGCAGCACGACGATGACCAATGGTATATGTACCACTATCCTCGTATCTATTCGTACGTCCTCCTCCACTTGTACGTCTACTCCTAGTATGACCACTGCTGTTAGACTCACCTTCACCTCTACATATGTCCATGCGTCTACCCCCAGTACTCGCAGTACGTGTGTAACTTCTCGGCATATCCTCGTAACCGCGATCCCCACGATTATTGTAATAGTCATAATCAGGGTTATCATCATCCTGGTTATCGTCCTCCAACGGTTCATCACTCGACCCTTTTGGATCAATGCCCAATTCAGGCATACCAGTAGCTAAATATTGCATCTCCTGTTTAACTTTGAGCCGTTTAAAAGTTTTGTAACTATGACATAGCAAATGTTTCTGCAAATAAATAAATTAATAAAATATAGTAATAAATTTTTTTGAAATAAACAACAGTGTTAGTTTACTAAATTAGTTTTTTACCATTTTAGTATTCAAACCCGTAGTCGCACAAACACCATGTTCTGGAACTTCGAGAAGAGGTGGGTTTACGAGAAGACGTGTCCGAGGTCTGTATCATTGTAGGTAATCCGGTAACGTTCCCGTACCGAATTCGCCGTTAATAACCCCGTGGAATATTTGAGGCCAGTCATATTTTTGTTGTTTGCCAGCTCTCCTATCCTTGCCATGGCTTTGTGCGGGATTTCAAATCTTCGTAGGCACAACCTGAATAAACCTAAACTGCCTCATAATTCTCCACGCGGGATGCCACTTAATCTTCTCATTGCATATGAGCGGAACAGACGAATGCCACATATATTTACCCCATATATTTGTAATTCAAAAAATAATCATTATGTATGCAACTATATACAACATATAGGTAACAATAATATGTGGTAAAAAAAATAGACTTTTACCTGCTCAGGCGTTAACTGGTCAAACAGGTCCCGTATAAAAACCACATTATGCCATACCACATGTTGATCAGAGTGCGTCAATTTTTTCGACCTATAATAATACAAGTATAGTAGATAAATAATAAATCTAAACAAAAGAAGTAGCTGCTAAATATTCAGAATTTAATACTAATTGAATACAAAAATTAAATAATAGCATACATGTAGCCGGGGGGAAATCTAGGAAATCCTGAAGGAGGGGGAACATCAGGAGGCAATTCTGGACAATTTCTAACAGGCCATAGCCTTGTCATCGCCCACATCTCAAGGAACATCACTGCATCGCTTATTCCCTGAGCTTACCCCCTAACAAACTTGCACATGTTGGACTTTAACCAAGCGAGTAGAGGTGATCCCCAACTATACTCTTCACACGTATCAAAATCTTCAAGAAACGGTAGAGGCGAAAGTGCAACCTGATCACTGTTCTTATCAGAAAAAACATGAGAAGCTACCAACAACAACATTGCAGCTCTCGACTGATATAACAATCTTTCCTGACTAGGGTTGGCAGGTAATTCCGCAAACGTTTGTCGCAACCATCTAACTTTAACCGTTAAATAGTTTTTATCAATCATATCGTCGGGTGGTCTACTTCCCAACATGCTCTCCACCAACTCCAACATGGTAGTTCTATTATCATTTCTCTCCGACCGGGTTACAGGAAGACCATCCACCCTCAATCCCAGCGTATCTCATCACGCCACCTGTCCAGTAATGCTGTAAGTAAGCCTCGATCTACATTGTAACTCTTTATGACATATACACCATAGAAGCCTGCTCTAATCATATTGTGCGTTACTGTTGGATGCAAAGCTATCTCCCATCTATAATTGTACAACCGCATCTTATTCTCATCCACCCTCCTTACTTCTCTACCACGCGTCCATATTTTTCCTGATATATGATCAGACTGTCGTAATATACCCCGATTTCCTCTAAGAAGTGGACCTGGACAAGCTGGATCACCCATAGAGAACCTATATGAAAAATGGATATCAAATTAAATAATTTGTCCACTAATTCAAATATATATAGATAAAATATACCGTAAATTTTTTTATTTATACAATGATCACATATTATAATATGTATATACACACACATGCATATGTTTAGGTTCATCCACCCAAAAAAAATAAAATCAGGGACTACTTAAAAAAACAGTTACTAATTACCATACAAAACAAATGAAACTCAATTAATGGGAACTAAACAATTATTATAAATTAACAAAATATATGAAAAACCATAACTTAGTCAAATTTATCACATCAAAAACAATATAAACAATATAAATAATCAAATACAACTAAACAATTAGTGATAATTATCTAAATCAATAAATTTGCATAAACCCTCTAATTTTAATGAAAAGGGAACAATGTGTGTAAAACTGGTGTACTTTCTACGATTTTTTCATAAATTAGAGATTTAAACTATATAATATAGAGAATCGAGAATTAAGAAGTGAATAAATAAATACATTTAGCCGATCTATGTGATTTGGAATTAATCGGAGTTAAAAACGTATTAAGTTGTTGTAATTTGAGAGAATTTGAGAGAATGTTTGAGGAGATAATGAGAGTTTTGGAAAGCGAATGTTTTGGTGGATTAAGAAGTCAAATTTACGGTACTCAGCCGATTGATTGGACAGCACAGCCGATCGATCGGCCTGTGGAAAATTTTGCAGAGAGCTCAAACGAATGATCGATCGCTGTGTTGTTCGATCGATCGGCCTCTGTAAAATTTTCAGATTTCAAAAGTAATGATAATTTTATAATTTCACAGTAAAACCGTAAATCAGATTTACGAACCCTTTGTCAAACCGTAATTTTGATTTACGGTTTATAAAAACAAAACAGTATGGTTGTAAAAAAAAATTAAGGTTCTAGGACGGAAACAATAAGCAGTGGAAAAATCCAGCGAAAATTATAAGTGGATTGGATAAGAGACCAATCTTCTTCTTCCTCGTCCACTCTCTCTCTCTCATTAAACCCTCTCTCTAAGCAAACAATGGCGAGTCTTTCATCAACAATGGCGTCTCTCTCACTAACCTCTCTCTCTCCTCCTCAACTACGCTCTACCCTTTTTCCCTCTCTCTCTCCTCTCTCTACCCTCCAAATTAAACTCTCTACAAAACCCACAAAAACTACACAAATTTGTATGTCAATGGAGGCTGGTGTGGGAGTTATGGGGACTAAACTTGGTATGATGAGTTTTTTTGAAGAGAGCGGAGTTGTTGTTCCGGTTACGGTTGTCGGGTTCAAGGAGGGAAATATAGTCACCCAGGTTTTTTTTTAATTTGTTTTTATTCATTTATTTGTGTAAATGATATAGTGCCTGTTTGGCAACAGATTTTTTGCAGCTTTTTAGCTTTTAGATATAAGAAAAGATATGTGTGTTTGGTGTTTTAGTTTTTGTAGCTTCTCAAAAGCTAACTTTTGGGTCAAAAGACTTCAATTTCTCAAAAGCCGACAAGCTAGGAATTTGAGGCTTTTTTTAAAGCTTTTTTAACATAAAAATGACCAAAAGTAAAAATGTAAATGGCATAGTACCTGTTTGGCAACAACTTTTTTCTCAGCTTTTTTTATTAGAAAAAGCTATGGGTGTTTAGTGTGTTGGCTTTTTTAGCTTTTGGGTGGAAAAAGATGAAAAGGCTCGAAAACACAGAAGCTAGGAATTTGAGGCCTTTTTTTGTTTTTAGCTTTTGGGCCAACAATGGCGAGTCTGTCAGCAACAATGGCGTCTCTCTCACTAACCTCTCTCTCTCTCCTCTTCGCTCAACCCTTTCCCCCTCTCTCTCTCCTCTCTCTACCCTCCAAACCAGATTCCCAAACAGACCCACAAAAAATACACAATTTGCATGTCAATGGAGGCTGGTGTGGGAGTTATGGGGACTAAACTTGGAATGATGAGTTTCTTTTAAGAGAGTGGAGTTGTTGTGCCGGTTACGGTTGTGGGGTTAAAGGGGAAATATCGTCACGCAGGTTATTTTTTATTATTTGTGGAAATGATTTAGTGTTTTATTAAAAAATGCTATGGGTGTTTGGTGTTTTAGCTTTTTGATTAGCTAGCTTTTGGGTCGAAAAAGCGAAAAAAAGCTCGAAAACACAGAAGTTAGGAATTTGGAACTTTTTTTTATAGCTTTTTTTAGCTTTTGGGTCAACAATGGCGACTCTATCTGCAACAGTGGCGTCTTTCTCACTAACCTCTATCTCTCCTCTCCGCTCAGCCCTTTTCCCCTCTCTCTCTCCTCTCTCTACTCTCCAAACCAGATTCCCAAACAGACCCACAAAAAATACACAATTTGCATGTCAATGGAGGCTGGTGTGGGAGTTATGGGGACTAAGCTTGGAATGATGAGTTTCTTTGAAGAGAGCGGAGTTGTTGTACCGGTTACCGTTGTGGGGTTCAAGGAGGGAAACATCGTTACACAGGTTATTATTTATTATTTGTGTAAATGATTCAGTGTTTGTTTGACTGCAGCTTTTTTTTTCTCAGCATTTTTGAGATTTTTGATATAAAAAGATATGGGTGCTTGGGATGTTTGGCTTTTTAGCTTCTCAAAAGCTAGCTTATAAGTGAAATTACCGAAAGTAGAAATGTTCCAATGAAATCATTTTGTATCTTTAAAAGTCACTTACAAGTTAAAGGAAGTAAAAAATGACTTGTCAACAAATATAAGTTATAAGTCATTTGTAAGTAAAACTGTAAAAAGGCTAAGGTGGTGTCATATGGGGGGGTGGTTGTTATGCAAATGCAGGATATATGCATATAGAGACATTAGTTCATTTTGCTGGAAACTCTGGGTATATGTATAACAGAACAAGGAGTGTTGCCTAAATTGAAAAAAATAGGTAATAGAAATGAACTGTTTGTCTTTTTTGAAGCAAGATTTTATTAAAGCAGCTTTTTTTACTATAAAAGCCGATGCCAAACGCGCCCTTAACTCACATTCCCGAAGCTTTAATGAAGTGGGTTTAAGAAAATGGATTTTTTGGAAATAATAAGGCTTTTTTGTTTACAGCTTTTAAGCTCGGTTTTTCATTCTTTAAAGCTGGGCTAAATCTGTAGATGGGCTTAAAAGAATTTTTAAGCTGGATACACCCAACCTCGAAAAGTCCATTTTATTTGCTTACACGCTGCGACTAAACAAGAATAATGATATATATCATTATCGTATTTATTGTGCATTTTTATTTACTTATATAAACTACAATTATTAATGTTTCGGTACATTATGAAGCACTTGAGTAAACTTCATCATTCCAACTGTAGTTACTATGTGAGAATAACATAATTTAGCTAACAGGGTAGCAGTAGCAACAATAGAGAAGTGATGAACATCGGTTTTGTCAGAGTGATTCTCAGATTGGACTTACATTCCATGTGATTGGGGAGTACTGTTAGAGATTATCAAGATTTAGATGCTATTTAGGTCAATGATGTTCAAAAGCGGGAGTTTTGTTCTCATCTTAGAGGGACTATAAGATTTGATAAATTTTGTTATGATGACATAAAGACGTGTTAGTGTTATAGCATATGACAACTACTACGTTTAATTTCTGACTCATTTCTTTTTGCTCAATGAGGCATTGGCTTATATATAGGGCGCGCTTGGTCATGTCGTATCAGTGTAAAATAAAACTTTGGTTGATGGGTAAAAGGAGTATTTTGTTACTACTTGCAAGTTGCAACTTTAAAGTGTGAGTAGTACAACATGAAAAAAGTATTCTTTGTGGTATCATTAGGAGTAATTAATACTCCGTAACAGTGTAATTAGGTTAAAAGTAAAGTTTACTTTTTTCTGAAAACAACTATCAAAATGCTACTGTTTGGACCAGCCAAACAAGAAAAGGAGGGAATTTTTTACATCCTGGGCTTACTAAGAGAGCTCTGACCTCTCTTTTTAGTGTAATAAATCGACTCAATCTCATTTTTCTCTTTTCTAAATTGACAGGTTAAGACTGACACCACTGACGGATATAATTCTGTACAAGTCGGGTACCGAAGGGTCCGGGACAGGAAACTCACAAAGCCTGAAATGGGGCATCTTGAGAAGTCAGGTATCATTCCGATGAGGCACTTACAAGAGTTTCGGCTGGTGGACGTGGCGGGGTTTGAGCCCAATCAGAAACTTGTCGTTGAAGACTTGTTTAAGGAGGGAGATTTTGTCGACGTGGCTGGTACCACCATTGGAAAGGGGTTCCAAGGTGTGATTTCTATCTCATCCTTTTAATTAGAAATAGTCCTACTAAACTAAATAAAGATGCTCCTACTGTCAACTTGAGCTTTCAATAAAGTTGATAAATCTCCAAATGTATTGCAGGACCACAATAGCTAGTCAATATAAAAGTAATAAAGGAATAACTCGCAAGTACATTATCTCAATAAAACCGGGTGGACTTAGATTGAGTCTGACATACGTGGACTATAGTGTGGGACAATAGTATAAGTAAATGACAAAATTTACCACTGCTGTGACTTGAGCTATTACTAGAATATGTTACTTAAAAGAATTTCATGTCTTGTGTTCTTGAAACTCTTAAGTCTTTTTGTGTTCAAGGTCGGATCTTGTGTATTCTCTATCTGTTTAGTGTTACAAGTTGGTTTGGTGTGTTATCTCTTCCATGAATAACGTTGGTTTGGTGTGGTTTGATTTTCTACTCCCTTTCCATCTGTTTTGTGTTTTCCACACTTTGGCATTTCTTGTGTGATCTATATCATCCACTCGGCTTGTTTGCTAGCTCCTTTTTAAGCATGCAATTTTTGTTACAAGTTGAACTGGCTTTAGGTGATAGATGAAACTAGCTTTTTTTCCACTGAAAAAAAGAAAGAAAGATAGAAATATAGAAAAGGACAGTTTTATTTGCTTAAAAAGTGGGATCCAAATACTTGTTGGAATTGTCCCACATCGTTTAGGCATTGATAAAGCCAAGGATTAATACATGCCTCTCTCCTTCCTTACTAATAGGCCTTTTAGTGGGGAATGGACGGGCTTCTACATGGTATCAGAGCCAAAGGCTAGCCAGTTTGTATGATGGGCCACCTCCACCCGATTTGTTGATTGCACTCGTTGGGCTTATCGGAAATTGACCAACCCACGAGTGAGGGGGAGTGTTGGAATTGTCCCACGTCGTTTGGGCATTGATAAAGCCAAGGATTAATATATGCCCCTCTCCTTCCTTACTAATAGGCCTTTTAGTGGGGAATGGACGGGCTTCTACAATACTCATTCGGTACCTTGAGGCGTATCAGCTGCTTAGGCTTGATAGTTTTCAAAGTTTGATTTACTTCTCTCACTTCTATGTTTGTGTGTTGAGAATGATGTACCGCCTTGAGATCAGAATTTGGTGTTCGAATATGATAAGGGAGATGTCACTGTGTATGTAATTTAGATGGTTAATGATGAACTCAGTAATAAAGACCGAGGAGATTATTTAGTATGGTCTTTATCAGTTGTTTGTCGAGTTTGGTTCCTCTGATGCATCATACATGTAACTGGAAAACACCACTTGTACTTATCTCTATTAGCACGAATAATTCAAATCTGCGGTGTGATCACTTTATTTTATACAAGTAACATGGCGATAAAAAAATTGGGTTGCGATTTGGAAAATTTGCTGTAGAGAGCTTATTTTGATGCGCTTGTTGTTTATCAAATGTGAATTTCTTTCAAGACTCAAAGTCTTTTTGTGTTCAAGGTTCAGATTTTGTGTGTTATCTATCTGTTTCAGTTGCATACATGTTTATCATCCCCCAGGCATGTTGCATTTCCCCTTCCAAGTCTTAGTTTTTATTTACAAATTGCAACAGTTGAAAGAAAGGAAGAGACAACAGTGATATACTCTTCCAATTTCTATTTTTGAGGTTTGGTCTGTTTATTTTTGCTCGTTTTCATTTGTTAAAGAGAAGGTTCAGCTGCTTAGGCTCGATACTTTTCCATGTTTTTTTTTTTGTATTCTCCCTTTCTATGCTTTGGATTTTGAAAAAGTTATGCTGTATTGAGTTTATAATTAGCAGTCTAAGTTGGTTATGGAAATAGATGTGTCTTTGTATGCAATTTAGACGGTTAACAAGAATCTTAGTGGTGAAGATTGGGGAAGATTTCTCAGATTTTGTCAATTTAGTATACCCTTGTTAATTCTTTATTGAGTCTAATTCCACTGCTAATGTAACTGGCTTGCACCGCTTGCACTTATTTTCACCAACTCAAACAGTTTACATGACTTCTTTTTATATCTTTCTAGTTAGTAGTAACATGAGGAGTGATCTTTTTGGTTGCAGTTTGGATGTTGTATGATGAGTTTCTTTTTGTTCCTTTATTGGTTCTCTCTCTGTATTTATGCAAAAAAAAATAATAATACTTAAAACTTTTCTGCGTTGAATTTGTGACTTTGTATTGTATGTATCTGCTTATATTGCATTGATTACATTCTTAGACAAGTTAATTGCTTTTAAGCTTCGATGCATTTAGATGTTGTCCCAACTAAAATGTTAAGCTTAATGAACTTAGCTTCTTTTCCAGTTTTGAAATAGCTCCTTAATTTCTTAGGAGTGCAGCCTTACAAGCATTAATCGGTGATTAGGCCTTAAATATAACATGTCTGTGCCATTTTAGATTTACATAGTGGTTAACCATAGGAACCTTGGATTCATTAAGATTTACACTAGTGTGAAATAAATTGTTGTTACATTAGTAATGAGCTGCTAACAAAGATTTATGTGTTCCCCGTTCTATTCATGTATAATTTCTATTCTTAAGCTGGGCTGTGTTTGATTTTAGTGCCTAGACCATATCTAACAGAGAAAATTTCCCTACTTGTTTATTTTGTAATCTTTAAACACATCATGAACAGTTGAGAGTTTTGCAGTTAGTTCTCCTTAAGGGGGGGTTTATAGGAGTTCCATGCATCTGACATTTTGCTCGTGTTTTCATATATGGAGTCGTGGACATCCCTGCATTTTTTATCTGAGACCGACTAGAAAGAAATTGTGTACTGAATCATCTGTTGCAGTCTCAATTACTTAAAAACTTAACTGAAATGGCAATATTGTCTCTTTGACATACTACTTCGTGGAATTTGTTAAAAGTTTAGTGCCTTAATCCTATTTTTGACTTTCTCAACGGTCTCCCTTTCCCAAAATTTGCCTATGAGCAGAATGTGTCGTCATCGGCATATATTTGAGCCTGCTCTTAGTATTGGAGGCATAGAAGCTGTTCTCCTTTTTTGTTTCCATATAAGTACATGTACTTTTAGATTTTAATGTGAAATCATTTTTCATGATAATTCTTTTTCCAGGTGGTATTAAAAGGCACCATTTTCATAGAGGGCCAATGTCCCATGGGTCGAAGAGCCACAGAGCTCTTGGATCAATCGGAGCAGGGACAACCCCGGGACGTGTTTATCCGGGTAAGAAAATGCCTGGGAGAATGGGGGGAACAAAGACGAAAATCCGTAAATTGAAGATAATTAAAATCGACAATGAACTCAAGATTGTGATGATTAAAGGAGCTCTTCCTGGAAAGCCTGGGAATCTTCTTCGAATAACACCGGCAAAAATCGTTGGGAAAAACATCCCCAAAAATTAAAAAATGTGCTGTTTTTTGTAGAACCATGAATATGAAAATGTAAAAAGCGGATGTATGTTGATGTATCATTAGTGCACTTAAACGTAGACATACAATGCAGCAATTTGTTCTGTTTTATTTTTTGCTCGATGCATCGAAGAATTTAAGAGCTTCTGCACAACTCGATCAACATTTCATTTTCTAATTTGTTAGCATCTCGTGAAATCAAGGTCAGTGATGATGTTAGACCTTGTCATTTCTTTAATTTGGAAGCTCGCTTTCAAGCCAAGTCTCAGCAAAACCAACCTTTGTCTGTTACACGTGTTTAGTTATATGGAATAGAGATTTGAGAGAACCAAATTTTTCGTACTCTCTTACTCTGTTATTTTGAAATGTACATGGCCAGATTAAGCGGAGGCACAGAACAATTTGAGGCTTGTTTTGACTTCCGAATTTTAACCCACAATAAGTTTGCTTGTCTGATGTTTAGGATAAATGCTTCATTTAGCTTTACATCTTATGGCTATTTTTTAACTTCATTATCTTTAAATCTTCTAGCTATTTTTCAAGTTGGCCACTCAAATGTAGAACAACAACTAAGTTTAGTCAAGTTAGTTTAAACTGAGCAATCAAATTGTCAATTAAGCCTTAAGTTCATTTACATGGATGATAACAGATCATTTAGTGTACAATTGATGATTTCAATTCATGTTTATTTTCAGACAAAAACTCAACACATGACATACCACAAAATGAGAGACAGCAGAACAAAAAGCCAAGCTCCCAGTCCATACCCTTCATTATCGTATCCTGGGTTACTATACGTTGGTTGATAATAGTTACGTGAAACGAAATTCCAATCTGATATATATGTAGTGACCAAAGGTGTAAACATTAACAAGGCGATGAGAAAAACCAGCAAAAGGAAAAGGAAACCTCGTTCTGCTTCTCCCCAAAAGTCTATCACGGGTTGAAAAAGTTCAACCCAAGACGTAAAAATAGGCCCCAAAACAAAGAGACTTAAAAAGCCGAGCATTAGAGAGGGTATAAACGGAGAAGGCCCTTGAGTCGACATTTCTTTTGTTTTTGATTTACATTTTGAGAAAGGGGGGTGAGTAGATATAGAACCTAGGGTGTTAATTGTTGGTTTGACATGACAATGACTAATAAGGAGGTGACGATCGTGATTAGAAATTTACTATGCCTTTCTATGTAATTAGCTGATCTATTCTGAGAAGTTAGACGCCAACCAAAACCAACTATGTTATACTAATTGCATGTGTTACACTTTCTCTACAAATAAATTCTTATAAAAACTTGCTTTAGTTATAAGCAAGATATAATGGTTTGATTTTATGTTAGAAGACTTGGACCAACATGAGGCAAATAATAGTTTACTAATGACCCTAGAAAATGTGAGGAAAATTTTATTAGCGTGATCAGATAACACTATGTATCTCTCTTTATCAATCAAATATTCTTTTAAGTCTTATATTATTATTTTTTTGTATTATCCACGTATTTGTTTCATAACTACACTTATTTTTTATATTTTAATTGCATTGCGCGTCACACACGCAACACGTGGGACACAATTACCGGTGTTTATATAAAATATACAACTAACAACCGAAGATAAGTACTTGCAACTTAATGGTTATGGATAATGTGTTTTTGTCTGGTATAGAAGACTTGGACCAACATCAAGGAAATAGTACTATTTACAATTAAATTGTAGAAGACGTGAGGAAAAAAAAAGAAGGAATTAGTGCAATCAGACATAAGTTACAGGTTGTATAAAATATATTTATTTGTAGGACTGGTTAAAGATAAGTACTTGCGATCTAACTCCAAGATTGTCTAATCACTTTGAAGAAGTCACCAGGTTCTCTAATCATTTTCACATGCTATTGAAATTAAAATTGAAATATATACTTCCTTTCATGTTATTAATTTATCATTTCCGGTTAGTCCAACCTATACCAAGTGAATATATTTTCTATGGAGTGAGTATTAACTAGTGAAACATCTCTTATTATATATTACATACTTCTTGAATCTGATCAAAACCTCAAGAATTGAATATCATTTATCGTATGTTGTAAGAAAGGCAGATAATCTCGAATTTGGTATATCAAAAAAAATATTATAGTTTGCATCTCACATATCCTTACCGGAGTTGGCAATATTGCTGGAGGGGAGCTTAATTCATACTCCGTTCCAATTCATAAGTTCATGTTTTCATTTTGAAATGTTGGACTTTTTCATAAAATAATAACAATTTATTAGGAAGATTTACCTATTTGTTTTCTCCATTATATGTGTGAAAAATCAATGTACAATTTTGTAAATAGGTAGAAAGGCAGGATAATCATGGTTTTCCTGGAAATTTCCGGCTCTTTTAAATTAGAACGAACATGTATGTACATATTATAAGTTGATTTGTACCATTACATAATATGTTTGATAATATATTTTTTGGTCCAAAATTTTAAAATCTGTTTTGATAATTAACTGAAAGAGGTGCTCTCAATACACTATAAAAATTCTTTTAAAACGCAGAGACCGTAGATTAGATTTAATCTACGGTCTGTATCATTTAATCCAAACCGTAGATTTAATCTACGGTTTGGATTAAATGATACAGACCGTAGATTAAATCTACGGTTTGTGTAATTTTTTTCAAAATTACACAGTCAGTCCCTGCTTTTCAAAATTACACAGTCAGTCCCTGCGCGAAAATTACACAGACAGTCCCTGGAAAAAACAGAATCTTACGTTTTTTTTAAAAAAAATAAAATTTTATTCTACACTCTCTCTCTTTCTCTCAAAAACTCCCAATTTTCAACCCAAAAAATCACCCAAATCAATCAACCACATTAACTATCAAATTTATTAACAAAAAACCCAAAATCATCAATCAAACTTATCCATAATTGAAGGTATATCTTTTATTCTCTAATTTATTATTTATTTTGTGTAATTTCAATTTGTAAAATAGGAAAAAATATATAAAATATGCAAATCCATAATTCACTTAGCTATATATAATTGTTTGTTGTTTGTTTATATTAATTATAGAAATTTTAATAATTGTTGATATTTGTCCCATTTTTGCATGTTTTTTTATTTTTTGTAATTTTAATTTGTAAAATAGGAAAAAATATATAAAATATGCAAAACCATAATTCACTTAGCTATATATAATTGTTTGTTGTTTGTTTATATTAATTATAGAAATTTTAATAATTGTTGATATTTGTCCCATTTTTGCATGTTTTTTTATTTTGTTTGGTTAATTTGAATTGTTGATAATGTGTTTGGTTATGATTAAAAAATTGAGTTATTATTGTTTGGTTTATGATTAAATGTGTTTGGTTATGATTAAATGTGTTTGGTTATGATTAAATGTGTTTGGTTATGATTAAAAAATTGAATTATTATTATTTGGTTTATGATTAAATGTGTGTTTGGTTATGATTAAAAAATTGAATTATTATTGTTTGGTTTATGATTAAATGTGTGTTTGGTTATGATTAAAAAATTGAATTATTATTGTTTGGTTTATGATTAAATGTGTGTTTGTTTATGATTAAAAAATTGAATTATTATTGTTTGGTTTATGATTAAATGTGTGTTTGGTTATGATTAAAAAATTGAATTATTATTGTTTGGTTTATGATTAAATGTGTGTTTGGTTATGATTAAAAAATTGAATTATTATTGTTTGGTTTATGAAAAAATGTGTGTTTGGTTATGATTAAAAAATTGAATTATTATTGTTTGGTTTATGAAAAAATGTGTGTTTGGTTATGATTAAAAAATTGAATTATTATTGTTTGGTTTATGATTAAATGTGTGTTTGGTTATGATTAAAAAATTGAATTATTATTGTTTGGTTTATGAAGAAATGTGTGTTTGGTTATGATTAAAAAATTGAATTATTATTGTTTGGTTTATGAAAAAATGTGTGTTTGGTTATGATTAAAAAATTGAATTATTATTGTTTGGTTTATGATTAAATGTGTGTCTGGTTATGATTAAAAAATTGAAGTATTATTGTTTGGTTTATGAAAAAATGTGTGTTTGGTTATGATTAAAAAATTGAATTATTATTGTTTGGTTTATGATTAAATGTGTGTTTGGTTATGATTAAAAAATTGAATTATTATTGTTTGGTTTATGAAAAAATGTGTGTTTGGTTATGATTAAAAAATTGAATTATTATTGTTTGGTTTATGAAAAAATGTGTGTTTGGTTATGATTAAAAAATTGAATTATTATTGTTTGGTTTATGATTAAATGTGTGTTTGGTTATGATTAAAAAATTGAAGTATTATTGTTTGGGTTATGAAAAAATGTGTGTTTGGTTATGATTAAAAAATTGAATTATTATTGTTTGGTTTATGATTAAATGTGTGTTTGGTTATCATTGTTTTGTTATCATTAATTGGTTATAATTGATTGAGTTATCATTGTTTGGTTATCATTGTTTGGTTATCATTAATTGGTTATGTTATCATTTTTTGGTTATCATTAATTGAGTTATATTTGGTTATCATAGTTAGGATGGCAGACCCAGGTCCACATATTAAAGGGAGGTTGGGTATTTTACGACAGACTGATCACATTTCTAATCAGACTTGGGATGCTGGCAGAGAAGCGGGTAGAGGAGATGCCAATAAGATTAGGGTTTATAATTATAGTTGGCAGATACCGACGCCTGAAAGGGTAGTTCAAAATATCATTAGGGCTGGTTTTTACGGTATTTACAGTATAGGTAATTATACCGTAGACCGAGGGTTGATTACAGCCTTAGTTGATAGGTGGCGTGATGAGTCGCACGCGTTCCATTTTGTCGGGGGAGAGTTGGGGATATCTTTACAGGATGTAGAGATTATGCTTGGTCTGAGGGTGGATGGTCTTGCTGTGACCCGGTCGGAGCGGAATGACACGAAGGCGAGCAGGTTGGCTATGATGGAGAGTTTGTTAGGTGTTAGGCCGGGTGACAATCAAGTCGATATAAACTGTCTGACAGTTAGACTTGATTGGATATTACACACCTTCGGTGAATTACCCCCCAACCCTAGTGAGGAGCGTTTGCTATATCAGTCTAGGGCTGCCATGCTATTATTACTGGCTGCACATGTGTTTTCGGATAAGAGCAGTGATCAGATTCCACTCTGGCCTCTGCCATTTCTGGAGGATTTTGACACATGTGCTGAGTATAGTTGGGGATAAGCTCTTCTGGCCTGGTTAGAGGCTAATCTATGCAGGGTGGTACGTTGTAAGACAAACGGAGTAAGCGGGGCGGTGATGTTTCTGGATATGTGGGCGATTACCAGACTACTGCCGGTTAGACCGTGTGAAGAGCTGCCGGAAGATGTCGAGCCACCTGAGGGCTGGCCTAGGTTCCCCCTCGGTTACAGGTATGATATTTATTTAGTTTTTGAATTGGATTTGCGTTTTTATATTATTGTGTCATCTATCATTTACTTAGCTGCCGGTTATATTTATTGTTTATCGGTTTTTGTTTGTATATTACAGATGGAAGATGTGGAGGCAAACTAACCTTACGCCATATGTCTACGGACATAATGTAGTCCACATACGTGACCAGTTTGACAATATGTCGCCTGAACAGGTAAATTTTAATTTTCGTATTATATGTAACTTACGTATTATATGTTGTATATGTTTGCATTGGTCTTATGTTCGCAGAATTTATTACTCGTCTATTTTTAAACCATTGTTTATATATTCTAATTTGATGATTACAGATAGTGTGGCAACCTTACGGGGATCTCAATCAGTATCCGGAATACTGCACGCGGGGCCGTTATATGTGGCATTGTTCTGTGCCTCTCATTTGTAATGAGAAGATTGAGTACCACCCCGCGGACAGGTTCATGAGACAGTTCGGTTTTGTGCAGCGGGTCCCTACATATATTTGGAAACCAAGACAGGGTCATGGCAAGGATAGAAGATATGGGATTGGGCAAAAACACGACTGGCCTTTACTTTGTGGAGAATTTATAGCCGTGTGGAATGACCGCCACACCCGTCTTATTAACGGCGAATATGGGTCAGGGACGTCACTGGATTACATGAGATGGTATAGAGAGAAGACCCGCATCTTCATAAACCCACCTGAACTTGCCCCGCCCCCTCACGGTTTCCGGGAGAATACGGGTGTCTTCAATAAAATGGTAACTACTAAATCGTTTTTTACTAATAAATCGTTACTTCTTTTTCTGTATATTTCAATACTAATAAATCGTTTTGTATTGTTTTTTTTTTTCAGAAAGCGATGTTGCGCCGCAGTTTCAAATCGTTCAAGCGGCTGAAATCTAAAACGGACGTGGACTTACTACGTGCGGAGTTCGCTCAAATGGGTATGAATCCGTATGGGTCAGCTGATGAACAGTCGGAGGGGGATGATGACGACGACGACGACGACGACGATGGTGATGACGACCTACGTTATGACCCACGAACTTACACTAGGGCTTCAAGTTGTCGGCGTCCTGACGAAAGAGGCGAATCTAGTAGCGGGGGTAGAAGATCGACTGGAGGTCGACACCCGACTACAGATCAGGGTCCGGGTCCGAGTTCAAGCGGTCATCGTCGTCGTTCTTCTTTTGCTGGGTCGGACTACGTTCAGACCGATGTTCCGTTCGATCATCATAGACAATCATTTGGTTCGTACGAGCATCATCCTAGTCATCAGTCCACCGACAGTTGGAGTCGGGGGTTGACAATTACATCCCACGAGCGTGCGCCGCATCCAGAATCGCAGCAGCGACAAAGACGCCGTACGGAGCTAAACGAAATCGAAGAGTCTGCTGAGCCGTCATCGGATAGATTAACATCGGCGGGAAAGATGCTCCCTATGTCCAACTTTAAAACATTTAGTCGTTACAAAAAAAAATAAATGCACTGTTTTTGTATTTGATTTCTATGTTTGATTTGTCAGTTTTATTCTTAGCTAGGGTTGGAATATTATAAATTCGTACGTTTAATTTGATTTCTATGTTTGATTTGTACGTTATAATTTCGTAAGTTTAATTTGATTCGTATGTTTGATTTGTATGTTTGTAAAAAATATTCTGTATTTTAATTGATAGGACCAATATTGAGTTTTTACAAACCGTAAACCGTAAACCCTAAATTACAAACCCTAAACCCTAAACACTAAACCTTAAACCCTAAACCCTAAACACTAAACCCTAAACCCTAAACCCTAAACCCTAAACCCTAAACCCTAAAAAAACCCTAAATATTCTGAAATTTACATACAAACCGTACATTTAATGTACGGTTTGTACAGATTTCATACAAACCGTACATTAAATGTACGGTTTGCATGTATTCTGTGAAAACCGTAAAAGTAATGTACGGTTTGTACCCCTGATTTAAGCAGCGCCACTTTACGAATGTACTTTTTGCACCGAATCACCGTTAATAACGTAAAAAAAAAAAAAACTACAAACCGTAAAAATAATCTACGGTTTGTAGTGTAAATGACATTGGATACCATATCTATCAAAATAATTACGACAACACCTTATCACTTTTGAATTATTATGACTTGACAACCCTATCCGAAAATGACTATTTAATGCATTATTAAAGTTTGAAAATGACTACACCAAAAAAAACACTACAAACCGTAAAAGTAATATACGGTTTGTAGTGTAAATGACATTGGATACCATATCTATCAAAATAATTCCGACAACACCTTATCACTTTTGAATTATTATGACTTGACAACCCTATCCGAAAATGACTACTCAATGCATTATTAAAGTTTGAAAATGACTACACCAAAAATTCACTACAAACCGTAAAAGTAATCTACGGTTTGTAGTGTAAACTTACACTATAAATATGGCTCAATTTTGCCAATTCTAACAAACCATAAAATCAAACACAAACACATTTCGGAAATCTCTAAAAAATTCCTCATTTCTCCCCAATAAAATATACAAACAAACACTTTTCCAAAATGAATTACAACTATGGTTATGACAACAACCAATAGAATAACAACAATGCGAATTCATCCAGTGGCTCAAACGATGAGCTAACTGATTATTCAGAGCACTTTGAAGTTGATGAATTGACTTGGGAAACAAGGGATGAAATGCTTGCTGATCTTGCTGATGTGGCTGGGAATTGGGGTTTCATCCTTACGATTCGTAGGTCTGGAGGGGGTGATGGGAGCAGAACACCGTATGTTGATATTGTGTGTGATAAATCGGGGGTATACGAAAAAAAGAAACCAACTTCCGTCAAATCAGGTACAAAGAAAAAAGATTGTCCATTTTTCATTAAAGGTTACGTAGTTAATGGTGAATGGATGTGTCACGTAGAAAATGGACAACATAACCACCCACCTCCAACTTACCTCCAAGGGCAAGCACGACGTGCTCGTTTAACCCAAGATGAAAAAGAAATTGTTAAAACTTTAAGGCAAAGTAGTTTTAAAGTTGGTGCAATATTAGAGGCCATTAAAAATCGAAATCCTGACAATGTATCAAACACTAAAACGATACATAATTTTTTGGCCGGACTGAAATTTAAAGAACGAGATGGTAGAAACCCGATACATGAACTGTTTAATTTGTTGGATAGCCATCGCTACACATTCTACTATAATATGAACCCATCAACCCATTCCCTTGAGAACTTATTTTTTGCACACCCCGATTCTATAAGGATGTTCAAAGCTTTTCCTGATGTCTTGTTAATGGATTGTACATATAGGACAAACCGTTTTAATATGTCATTTCTAGAAGTCGTAGGAATGACATCAACGAACCAAACATATTGTTTAGGTTTTGTTTTCATGAGTGACGAGACAAAGGAAAGTTATATATGGGCATTGGAAAATTTTAAAGTTACATTGGAGGGGTGTATACTACCTAGGGTGTTTGTAACCGACAGGGAAATGGCCTTATCAAATGCTTTATCCGTTGTTTTTCCCGATTCTCATCATATTTTGTGCACTTTTCATATTGCAAAAAATGTTTTGAAAAACTGCCGTAAAAAAATCCCTGATGAGGAGTGGCAAACGTTTCTAGATGATTGGGGTTTATTGGTTGATTCTGAGTCGATAGAGGAGTACAATCATAACCGAACTTATTTCAATTCCTCTTACAAATCGTACCCTGCTGTGATTAAGTATGTAGACAAGCTTTTAAATGATTATGCTGAAAAGTTTGTTGCATGCTATACCAACCACACAACACATCTAGGTAACAGAACTAGCAATCGAGCCGAACAACAACATGCTAAGCTGAAAAGATCCCTTTCCACAAATACTGGCACGCTTGAAACTGTTTGGGTAGAGGTGAATAGAATTCTAGAAAAACAGTTTGAGGATATTAAGATGAAATGGGATAAATGCAAGTCTTATTTTCCACATTCTGAACGAACACCTCTATTTATAAATCTTAGGTCGTATATCACACACTATGCCTTTGATTTATTATTTCAAGAACACAAAAAATGTAGTGGCCAGGCTGATGAGAATTGTTCTTGCGGTTTTAAATTGTCTCACGGTTTACCTTGTCATCATATTATGAGTGAACATATTTTATTCGGGAAGCCTCTTCCTCTAGAATATATTCATCCATTCTGGAAAAAATTAGACGTAATTGATGATAATGGGAACACCGATGATTATGGGGTAGAGGGTGATCTAGAAGAGTTTAAAAGTGTTTATGCTACCAAAACGAATGTTGAAAAACGGCGTATGAAAACACAACTCCGAGAGATAACCGTACCAGCCAGAACATCCATCAGTGACCCCGAAGTGAGAGTAAATAGGGGGAGACCTAGAAAAGGCGACAAATCTAGTAAGAGGGATAAGTCGGGATGGGAGTATGTGGAGGAAGAGAGAGCTGGTGCTAGTAGGGACAAGGGCAAAGGCAAGGCAGATGAAACACCGGAGGTAAGGGTAAACCCAACTAGGAGGCCGCGAAACCAGAACCCTAAACCCACCCCCAATAAGCCAACCTTCCTGTACAGTGACCAAATATGGGTCATGTTACATAGTTACATCGAAACGGTTTATGATGTGCGTGGGGATGGTAACTGTGGGTTCCGGGTACTTGCAAATGCGACGGGTAAACAGAATGGGGAAGATGATTGGTACGCGGTAAGATGTGAATTGTTTCAAGAGCTGCAGCAAATGAAAGGTGTTTATTATGAGCTGTTTGAGAATCTTGACTTTGAAGCTTACCGGTATGATTACATTTTATCAAGTTTAAATTTTTATCATGCTACAAATCCCGCACCTTCTGACAAATGGATGAGATTTCCGTCCTATGGTTTTTTAATTGCTTCTCATTACAATATGCCAATTGTATTGTTGTCCTTATGGGAAAATCAAAATGGAGGGGTAAACATGTGGAACTCCACTTTTTTACCTCTTTATACTGGTCCGCCTCGGGGAACGACACATTACATCCCGACTGTAATGGTGTTCGTCAACAGTTGTCACTATGCTCAGGTTATTCCTAAAGAAGAAGGGATCTTCCCAATGCCAGGAATTATAGCACGGTGGGAACAAACACGCACTGAGACAGCTGCGCCATGGAAGGAACTTTTTCGACCTAATTTCAAGTTATATATGGCGCTGGAAAAGAAATCGGGAAAGAAAAAAGCAAATGAAGATGAAGCTATAGACCTAAGTCCATAATCAGTTTTTTATTTTTAATTTTATGTAAATTACTATTTTTTCCAAATTGTTGTAAATTTATATGATGTAAACAAATGTTTAATAAATTTGTTTTCTGAAATTTAGTTCTATGAAATTTTGTTGTAAATTTTGTTGTAAATTTTGTTTAATAAATTTGTTTTATGAAATTTATAAGTTGATATTCATGTTTGCATATTCAGTTAATTTTTTTTATGAAATTTATATAATTTATGATTGTTTCATTCAACAAAATTGATGATTGACACCAAATTAACGACTTAGTTAATGTTTCATATTGCGTTATACAAGTGTTAAAAACAAACCAAAGGTACTTCACAAAAATTGACGATTTAGTTAATGATTCAATAAATATCAACTTATACACTTGACAAAAATATAACATGTAAAATTTTGAACTTATACAATAAATATCAAACATAAAATTTATCAAATCAACTTTATTTGTGTAAATTTGTGTAAATTTTGTGTTTATTTTGAGAGATTGTTAGAATATTGGTAATTTATTTTATGTAAAATTTTAAAAATAAGGCATTTAGTTTTTTTATTAAAAAAATCATATTTATTTTGAAAAAATTATTCAGTTTTTTAATTTTAATTCTCAGATTTTTTTATTTTTTTTTAAAGCAAAAAACTGCTGTAAACCGTAGATTAATCTACGGTCTACAGTCATTGACTGTAAACCGTAGATTTAATCTACGGTTTACAGATTTTAACTGTAAACCGTAGATTAAATCTACGGTTTACAGTCAATGACTGTAGACCGTAGATTTAATCTACGGTTACAGCGTTTTAAAAGAATTTTTGCTGTATAAACAGCCAACCTCTAACTGAAAAGCTGGATTTTAAAATTCTGGATTGTTTAAATTTTTCAGCCTAAAAATCAGATTTTCATAAGCTGAATAATATGACTCGTTAAATACCCATAAATTTTTAAAATGTAAAATTCAAAAATCCAGTAAAAAAAATTTTTGTTGTGGAACTAACTTATAGTGGTATATATTAATAAATTATACCAGAAACACTACAAAGCAATACCTTTTTAGACCTGGGTTTGTTTTGCTGCCCCTCTCATATTGAGTTAAAAAGTCCAAGGTAGATTGTACTTGGGATTGTTAAAGGTGTTGAACTCACTGTCCAACTAATTACTCATTGGTACAGTGATTAGTGATTAGTGATTAGTGATTAGTGATTACTTTTTCTATATTTATTTATTATGTTATTCTAAGGTTTGATGACTCAAAGTCACACCCCAAAGACTTCCAAATAAAGATAGATCTAATGGGTTTGCGATCCACTCCGGACTTGGATGACATGACATCATATGAAACATTACTCACAGACTGTGTTCGTATATCGGAAGTCCCGATATTACAAAAGAAGGCCAAGATTTATTTAGGTTATTATTAAGTAGGTTGACTTGTTCGAATTTTCTCGTTTAGTTAAAAGAACGTTTTGCCAAAATTCTCAATAAGTTTACTTATTCTGCGAATAGAAAGCTTACAACTTAGTGAAAGTCTTCGAGAAGATCTCGCTACGCTTTCGTGTTTGACAAACATTGCTTTATGTTAAAGATCTTAGCTATTTAAAAATGCAAAAAAAACTTTATTTTTAAGTTGGACAATAAGATAAATTACAACTTATAGCTTAATATTAGAAGTTGCAACAAATTATATTTCCTTTCTCTACAAGGCTAGAAACATATCACACACTTCTATGTACATAACACTCAAGGCTAATAGTAGACACATTCTCACAACAGAAAAGCGTTCACATAGCGTAATACAAAACGAAAAAGACCGCTCCTAAAAGCAAAGATCCAACTCCAAACCCTTCACCTTCGAGACCCAAACTATCACTTTGCTGATAATACGACCCCGAGTAAACATTTTTCGAAGTGGAAAATATATCGACCAAGTACATAAACATTAAAAACGCGATTAAAAAAAACAACATCAAGAAAGTGAGACCTCGTTTAGCGTCTCCCCAGACACTAACCACAGGTTGCGCTATTTCGAACAACGATTGTACGATTGGCCCAAAAACAACAACACTAAGAACCCCCACAATAAGTAGGGGGCCTAATGGGGAAGGACCTTTACTAGACATTTTTTAGTTAAATTTGATAAAAGAATATATATGGAGGAAATTGGTAGCTAAGTGAAGTGATGGTGTGTGTAGAATATAGATTTTGAGTGTGGGTATTTATATGCATGTCTGTGTGTACTTGACTTGGTCTAAAAACATAAAAATGCCAATTAAAAAAACAAAAAACCTGATAATAAGTTAACATCAATATTTAATGGCAAAATAAATGTATTGACTTGACTTGGTGGTAGGCTATGGCTGAATTAGCACATAAGATAAGAGCCAGTCAATTATGGGTGTCTTTTTATATATTTATTCATTAGATCAGCCAAAATGATACTCTGCAACATTATCAGTGGAGCTTAACAAGGGCATGTTTTTCTCACTAACGTTGTAGTAGTTTTCTTTCAATAATTGCCAAAGTCTTTTTAGTTAAATGAAACTATATATATACTTGACTTCTACATGACTTATATGTTTAATATTATTTCCACTCAGCTCCAAAATAAGTGTTACTTCCGGAAAGTCTTAAAGTCTAAACACTATATCAAGGAACCTAATATATTACACATCAAGGAAAAATAATATCATCACACATACATGACAAACAAAATTATTGCACATTAAGGTATACAAGATATCACTAAAAATTAGATCAAGATTACTTCATCCTCTTCAAATGAGAGGGGAAAATGATAATTTTATTAAAAGATGGACGACCAAGGAAGGAGACGCAGTGTTTTTGAAACGGGCAAGTCTTACATCGTTAAAAGTGGAATCTGTAAAAACTTTTGTTACTAGGTAAGTGACAATTAATGTAATAACTCGGATTTTCGTAGGAAAATGTCGGTGTAAAAGAGAAACTATTGTCCCACATCGCTTAGATACTTTTATATAAGTTAAGTAAATTATCCTTACTATTACCAAGACCTTTTAAACTTGTGCGATCCGAGAAGCGAGTACGAAATCGGACCAAATGGGACAGTATTGGTGGTAGTAAGCAGATGGTGGCAGTCTAGCCGGAGGACCGGATCGTTCTGCTTTTTACCACCAATACCGTCCGTTTTGGCCCAATTTCGTTCTCGCTTCTTGGGCCGCACGACTTTAAAAGGTCTTGGTGATAAGAAGGAGGATACTGCTACCTTATATACCATATATGTACTACATATCTAGGCGATGTGAGATAGCTCACTTTTCTTTACCACGGTATTTTCCTACGAAAATCTGGGTTCTTACACTCTTCCCCCTTCAGGCACGACGTACTCGTCGGGCACGCCGTCCTTCCGGGGTTGCCAGTACCCACATCGGCTAGATAGCGGCTCTGATACCAATTGTAACGAGGACGTCGTGGCTGAAAGGGGGGAGTGTAATAACCCAGATTTTCATAGGAAAATGTCGGTGTAAAAGAGAAAATATTGTCTCACATCGCCTAGATATGTGAATACATATATGGTATATAAGATAAGAAAATCCTCCTTACTATTACCAAGACATTTTAAAGTCGTGCGACCCGAGAAGCGAGGACGAAATCGGGCAAAAACGGACAGTATTGGCGGTAGTAAGCAAATGGTTGCGGTCTGGTCGGAGGACTAGGTCGTTACAATTACTAATTTTGTTTCCGATCTAGGTCATTCAACACCAAATTTAACTTCGGAAGGCCAACCGTGACACGGTCAAATTTCAAAGGAGAATATCGACTGTTTGATCATGACATCGTAGATAATATAGGCATCACTATGAATGACTTAAGTATATATATATAGGGAAATAATATATATACACATAAAAAAACACAATATATTTACACATTTATCCTAACCATCCATTTAGTTTAGATTCAATGGTCTGCATTACTTTTAACTATTCATCAAAAATACTCATTTAAAAGTAGTTGAAATCTAAACTAAATTGATGGATATGATGAATGTGTAAAGATAATGTGTTTTTTTATGTGTGTATAGATCCTATATGTAGATGTATAGAAACATGTGTTTATATATATATGTAGCGTTCACATACCTATATGTAGATGTATAGAAACATGTGCACGTCTAAATATACTATATGTAGATGTATACAAACATGTGCACCTCTAAAGGGCAAACCCGGTACTAAAACTCCCGCTATGCGTAGGGTTCGGGAAGAGGTCGGGCCACTTTGTGCCTAATGTAGTCTGTAGACAGTCTTTCCTTGTATTTCTGCTAGAAATTGCTTACACGGCTCGGACCCGTGACCTCCAGGTCACATGACAACAACTTCACTGTTGCGCCAAAGCTCGTTCTCTATTTGTTATTTTTATGTTTAAAGGGATAACTTAATAAATTTTATCGGTCTCCGCTAAGTCTAACAAGTATTGTATTTTTGTTCAAACTCTCATGTACAAGAAAGAAAGAGTGTTTGGATTTCTCTAAAAAAAAAGACAAACGGACGAGTCCGATCGAGCCAGAGTCTTTTCGAGTAGTTGACCCCAGATTTGCTTATGAACAACTCTCTATTTTCAACTCTAAGCACAAATTAAGGCCTCAATTGTCGATTGAATAGGGAGAGACGTATCATGTCTCAACTTTGGGAGACTTAATTTGTATAGCACTAGGCGAAGAGGTCTAAAATATTTGTGTTGTCTAAGACTCTAAATCAATCATATACACACATAAAAACCTAGCAAAACCCAACCAAACCGATTAAAAAACGGAAGTAAACTGATTAGTAATTTGTTCCGTTTAGTTAGTCAATCGACAAACCAAATTTAATCAGCTCGGTGTACAGTTTCGAAACTGAACGAAATTGATTATCATTATTTATATATAATATTTTAAAAATATATATAAACTGTCACATGATGTTTACTAGTTGGTATTATTTACAAATATATATATTTGCATGTTCAAATTATATAAATTTACTTGATGTTTTTTTTAGTTTAGAGTTGGATGTTATACATAGTAAAAAGGTGATAAACTAGGTAGAGACTTTTTAAAACATTTTCATGCAAGAGTGAGTAGTGATATACCTCAATAGTGATCAAACGACGGTCAATGAGTTTTTATAAAACCATTAAGCATGTAAAAATTTATGGTTTTTTATCACTAGATTCACTACCGAATAGGAAAGGACTATCGCTTACTGTATCGCAATTCGCAACCCACTTAGTTCACAATCCATGAGAGAAATAGCCTCTTGCATATATAGCTCTATCTCTCATCAGGTAACGTTCATAATCAATTTACTTTGACCTCAAGTATAGCTAAGAGAGAGAGGGGATTGCTAATGTTTAGGCAAGGACAAGCCTATTAATTATCACCCTAAAAAAAAAAAGGATAAGCCATGATGCATATCACTAAAATCGTAAAAACTTGCAAACTACCACTTTAATCTGCAAAAAATTCGTTATCACGTCATTTTGTCATACGCATCCCATAAACTAGCCAAAAATACACATTTTAAATATAGTACAAAAATCATTTCTCAAAGAAAATTAACCTTATTTGCGTATATGAACAGGAATTTTTTTATTTTTGTCATTTTTGACAAAATTAATTTGTGCTCAGTTGCCCCCACCACCATAAAGATTCCTTGTGCAATAATTTTGTACAAAGACAAGTGATAACTACATAACAGTTGAAAATTTTGGAGTCCTTCCACACTAAACTAATCAAGCCTACAAGGATAACAAACAATTAAGCTATAAAAATAAATTAAATTAAAAATTTTAAAAAAAAACTATGAAATTGTGAGAAGCTAATAAATATGTTTTATCATGTTTAAAACCATCGTCTACAGTGAGTCCTTCCGGAATGTTGAAAGACAATAAACACTGAAATAAGTTTTCTGATGAAATATACGAACAATAATGAGCAATCAATCACTGATATGCAACTCAAACTGTGTATTATTCAACACGGGAGACCGCATAAGCTAAATCCTTACCGATTTCTTTTAGCTACAAAATAACAACACTAGATTATAAGACAATGGCGATATGACCAAAGTCTCATTTAAAGACAGCTCTGCTCACTGTTTTACCTCATTATATCGCAGGTGCTCCTCATAGAAGTTGATCAACTGGCATCATAAATAAAAACCATATAAGAACCAAAAAGGGCTAACAAATGTGGAGTGGAGATTCTATTTAAAATTTAGCTTGTTTGGTTACGACTTCAAAGCAAAAAAGCTAGTTAGTAAGAGGCTAAGAAACAAAATGTTTTGAAAATTCTAGCTTATTTAAGTAGAAAACCCAAGAAAACTAAAGAGGCTGAAACTGGAAAAACCAAATGAACTGGAAAAAATAAGCATTGAACTTGGCTTCTAGCTGCAATTAAACAAGCCCAAATACTAATCAACAAACGTAAAAGATGACAAGCTTGCACACACGTAGAACGGGGTATTTCTTGTTTATTTGAAGTTAGAAAGAAAAAACTGCTTCGTTAAACTTGTATATTTTTCAAGCTAAAGGACCAAGAAAACAAAGCTTTAAGCTTGTTAAATGCGAAATCACGAGCAAACAGGCAAATACACTCATACTAATAACTCCAACCAAACAAGCCAAAGTACATTTCATAATATGTTTAAGATGAGTAAACCTGCTTATAAGTAGAAAGAAATTTTTTTTTGCTTTTTATTCATTAAATTATTCTAGAGGTAAGTAATTACCAAAAGTGGATTGTTGACCTTCAGATACTTGTTATCCACCGTCACTTCTTTCCCATCAGACCTATCAACAAGAAAAAATGAATTAGCAAAGTCAAATATTGTTTTTTTTTTTTAAAGATTGGTTACATTCTCTGGTTTCTCAAATTAGAACATTAATTAGAACAACCCACGCAAAGGGGAAAATAGAAAACTGTGGTTTGAGAAGCAAACAATTGTGTCTTAGGAACGGCTCTACAAGTAAAATCAATATATTAACCTTCCATATCTTCATTTTGTGTATCTCTATTTAGTCAAACATATGTATTTAGAAACCACATTAAAGCAAGGTCATCTGTAGGAATCATAATCTATCACCAAAAATCACAACTAGCTCAGGAAAAGAAAATTTAAGGCGGTGTTGCATGGCTCTAATCAGAATCTAAGAGGAGAAAAAAATATATCCTAAACTGTCTTTTAAAGACATGACCAACATACGAATCTATATAGAATCTTACAAGAAAAACTGTTGGTTATCTAATACTAATTCTTCCAGAACCCTTGATCCCCTTTAATAAGATTTTTTTTATTCTTCCAGAAACCAAATCCAATCGCATGATGTCAACTATCACCTATTCATGCGATTCTAATCTAAAAGTATCTAAGGATATCCATAACTACCTCTCCAACTCATACAACTAAAATCAATGGTAATCTAGAATGTGATATGTTTAGTAATCATTACATTACCTAGGCAAATTTCTAATTAAATACTCAGAAATAATAAACATAACAGTTCAGCTTATCACATCAACACAACTCTTCCTTAAAGCAATCAACACTTCATCTCGAATGTCCACACTTAGTCTTCTGTTTCGTAGCCCTTACATTTTATCAAACAATAGATCATAAAGAATTATTTATCAAACTTACCCAATGAAATTTAAATAAATATAGTACCCAATAATATATACCTAGAAACACTATTAAGATATACTAGAAACATCTGAAAAACAACAGTGTTGCATGCGGTGACAGGTTAAAGTAGTACCAGAACAAACTATCAATAAAAAACAATAGCAAGAATAAAAAACTCACTATGAGATTAGACCAAACAAACTAACGAGAAAAAAAGCTCGACATGTTCCTCAATATAAGAACAATATACTAATATGGGGATCAACATTCCAAAATAAAAACACTCACAAATTTCTGATCTATTTTTTGCTCGATCTATTCTGCCAATAACAAAAATATTAGTGATTAACTAGGAGTATCTCAACATTTATGAATCATATTAGTGACTAACTAGGACTATCTCAACAAAAATATTAGTGATTAACTAGGACTATCTCAAAAATATTAGTGATTAACTAGGACAATCTCAACAAAATTTATGATTTCTCAAACACATCCATGCCATTTTAGTTTACAATTTTAGATATAATTCTAAACCCTCCAAAATTCCAAATAATAAAATCCCACCAAAATATATTTTTCTTGCAAGTTTTTTGTATCAGAAATTCCACAATGAAATCACTTTGTTTGATCTATACAGAAATAGTGGCTAAATAAAGCAAAAAAAAGGAGGGTTATTCTAAGACGGACAACCAGAAGGCTCTTAACAAATGGGGAAAATCCAAAAGTCAAGAAACTCAGTGCAAAGTCCCCAAAATTTTCTATTGCTCCTACGATGCACAGTTCTTTGTGCATTTCAGTTTAGTAGACGTAATTGATAAACCGATTTCTAACAAATTTCTCCCTAAAAGTCAAATATCCCTCAAAATCGAAGGCTGCCCCTCTCAACAGATTTTGTTGCTAATCTCCAAACGTTTGCGCACACTTCATGTCTCCGTCTAGTGATGTACCAAAAGAAAAAGAAAAAGAAAAAAAGGAGAAACTGACAGCTTTAACACTTTAGCCATTTTAAGAAAGTGAACACTTAATTTCAAGCATCCCAAAATGGAATTGTGCACACTTAACATGGGATAGAGGGAGTATGTTGTATGGTTTATGGGAGCAAAAAATCATGAAAGTTAATTTTGTTATACTTTTGGACTATAATCAAAATAAAATACTTCAGGAAACTCTTTTTATTATTCTGTTTATCATATCACCACCATACTACTACCCGAAAAACATAATCACCTAATGACATGCTCCTAATACAAATTCTTTCAGAAATCAAATTCAGCCTTATATCGACTAGGATTTGGTTTCGTAACGATATACATTTAGAAATTCTAACGAAACCAAAAGTTTGATTCCAACTTACAGATAAAAAAAATGTGACCATAAAGTTCATTGCTGTAGTGTCCCGTTTTTTTTAACTTACCTAAAAAAACTATCAATGTTCAGGGAGTTCAATATATAAATTACCAGGTTCCAAAACTAGGGTTCCAACTCCTGCATCGAAATTCGAAAATCAATAGTAGTGTGAATTCAATTTAAAATTTTAACAGTATTAACTTTACCTGAAGGTCCAGAATATAACACCCAAAGTTTTTGGTAAATTATAAATATAAAACATACAATTCAGGCTTTCACTTCTAATTTCCATTTATACAGGTTTTGTTCTTAACACTCGTCCCAAATGCAACTTACCACTTCAGCTAGAATGAAGACACTTCTGTCATCTGGTTTACTTTCCCTTTCATGTAGCGAACCAGACAAAGCGATTTACTCAAAAGTCGCTAAATATTATCTAGAATCTGCATCTACCAGACAAATACTTAAGGAAAGTAAATATTTTATAACTCAACTGTTAAGGCTTACCACATAACATCAGTTGTACTTTTAAATTTGGACATCTAATCAATGATTTCTAGGATTCAAATTCTCTAGAGTTTATAGTGCACTCACATCCTCTAGAGTATCATCTAACGGATGAAATTAAAACAATCCAATGGTCTAGATTTATGCATGGGTTTTGTAATTTTCTTTTTATATAATTTTAATATATAAATTAGTATATATTAAAACCATTGATCTTTTTTACTATTTTTAAATAATACTTAAATTTAGGTTGGTCTCAATTAGGGTTCTATAATTTTGTTTGGGTTTCTATTGTGTTGTAAAGTTAGTTTTTAATTTACAAAATCATAATTTGTATTTTATATATTAAAATTATATAAAAAGAAAATTACAAAACCCATACATAAATCTAGACCATCGAATTGTTTTAATTTCATCTGTTAGATGAAACTGTAGAGGATGTGAGTGCATTATAAACTCTAGAGAATTTGAATCTTGATTTCTAATACTCATTTAATTAAAAGGCCATACCTAATGTTACCATATAATCTCTGTTAAATGCATGATTTCAAAGTTATGGTTTGAAAAAAGAAAAACTTGAAACTTACCTCAAGTGCCACTTACTACTTCTTCTCAAAAATTACATAAACATCATTTACTTTACCTCTTCATTCTTCTTGACCCAACATGCATTTAACGCACTTGACTGATTATCATCTATGATTCTCAGACTTCCATAATAAAAGCAAATCTCGTAAAGAAATTTCTCAAGGCATCACATCTATAAACCCATAGGGCAATACTTTTTTCCCTTAAAAACCGTAAATAACACTTTCATAATGAGATACCCATCAAACCAAACCAGCCAGGTTATTAAACAAGGCTATGCAGGCAGTATAAAACACCTACTAACACTGTGAAGGCTAACTAGGTAAACTAATAAACAGATGGCTCTTGATAGAGCGACTTGCAACCAATAATACATGTAACCAATCCCACTTAGATAGGATTAAGGTTTTGACTTTTTTATTGCCATTTTACGGTAAGTTTAAGGCTTTAACTATGTAAACCTAACATCGCAGTTGGTCACAAGTTCACATAATACACAACCAATTAACCACAAATTAAAATCATCCACACGTTACAACCGAATCCTAACCTTCTCTAAGAATAAACCTTACACGTTAAGTTGAAGAAAAACGAGAATCGACACCATAACAAACAAAACAAAAGCTTATTCCAAACCAGACAACCAAAGTCTAAACACGCAGAAAATCCAGAAGTAAAAAAATTTAATTGCTCATACTGTACATCATTAACCAAAATCTTATATAACCAATCACCTCCCTGACTCACTCTTATACTACATGCCCTCAATATACATAATACGGGATTAGGATTAAGAAAAATTAGCACCAAACAGAATAACATAAATAAAAGTTAGGAAATATCCTCATAACGACAGTTAAAGACCAATATAACAAAATTGGACTCCCGAAAGACTTTGAAACACAAGTTTTACAAAATCTAAATTCCAATAATGGTTACATATCATGATTGCTCTAAAGATCTTATTAGGTATCTGTATTCTGTCACTTTTTAATTCAAAATAATTTAGTCCAAAGTTGTGAAGTCCAAAGTTAATCTTAAAGAAAAAATTGTTAAGTCTAAAGTTGAAGTTAAGAACAAACCTCAAGGCCGTGAAGGTTACAGAAACGTCATGGGTATTATTGTTTACCACTGATGTCGATAAGCTAACGGGCTTCACTATCTCCTTAATCATAGGTCTATTGCTCGGGAACTGAGACTTATTCTTATGTTTCGAGTCAAATCCCCCACCATTAACGGCATTTGCCAATCCGTTAGTATGGGCAACAATAAAGGGTTCACCAGAGTCAGAACTAAGAGTGAACTTCTTTACAGAACTCGATTTGCGCCTTCTAGATCCAATGCGGAGAGAAGAGGGACCTTGTGCCACGTCATCAGCTTTTGGCAGCTCTTGAAAACCAACACTTTCCTTTCCCTCTTGGGTAGCAATATTTTCAGTTATTCCAAGAACACTGACATCGTTCTGAGCTGGAACTGTCCCAACCCCATTTCCGATGGGTTGTGTTGGTACTGCAACACCAATAATCTCCCTCTCTTCGCTCTCTACCTCCTCAGCAGCAGGGCTGTTGAAATTGTCGAGTGGAGCCATGGGTATCGGGTTTTTTCTGATCTTGATTTTGACAGTTGGTACATCATATGTAGCCGCAGAAGGAGACGCCTCTTCTTTCTTTTGCTTCTTCTTAGGTTGACTTTGGGTAGCTGTAGATTTACGCCTACCTTTTTTAGCAATGTTTTGTTTAGCAGATCTGAGGCTACAGACAGAAAAATTCTAATTAAATAAAAGAATACAAGTCACAATTAATTTTCTTTTGCAAGCATTAACATTTTTACTTCAAAAAAAGAAAGAAAAACCTCTGTTCATAAGCATCGATTATATCTGAAACTGCCCTTAGATTCTCCTTCGGCTCCCAGGTGTTGGCCGACTCTGGCCAGCCACGCCTACAAATATTTCTAAATGTTAGATTCTATATGAATGTATCCACCAATTACTAATTAGTACCATAAACAAGCTAGGATTCCCTAAAAGTACACCCTTAAAATTAGCATTTGGCAGATATGGATAGGAGCTTTATTGTGGCCACTTTCTCAAGACACTATTTTTGTGACTCTTTATCAAAAACAACTCTGAACTTGTGATGTATTTAAGTGTAGGGCACTTACCATTTGACAAGATAACGGATTTTCCCCTTCATTTGTAGCATTCGATGAACCAAATGAACATGCCAAAAGAAAAAGGAGAAATTAGCCAATATTGCCGAGTACGACCCAAATTAATGGAAGGAGCAAGTGATCTTAAACTTTCTAAAAGGCTCTTCAAAACAGACATGAGAAATTAAAGAACAATTACAATTGAAGAGAGCTATATATAGAGAGAGCTAGCAACCCAAATTTGCACACGCGTTTCAAGACTACCAGCACCCTAGCATTGGTGATTTTGCATCTAACAGGTTCCCTCATTCACTTAAGAAGTACGGAGTATTTTTTCTTTCTATAATTGAGCAATTACTATCGAATGTGTTGCAACATGAGTTCTTAACACTGTCGTATACACTTTTATGCCTATCAAATGACTTTTCTGTTCACCAAACACAGCAAATTAAGTGACTTTGATTCCTTTAAACTAAATGGAGCATCACAACAGAAAATTTTATTCCCATCTATAAGCGAAAAGAGAAATTCCATCGTTAAAATCTCGTATACCACAAGACCAATGTCTTAAAGTAACAAACTGCGAGATATAATATTTATTTTTACACGACGCATTACTATTATACTATTAACGAACAATGCACATATATTTACTCAGAAATGGAGAAGAAAGTGAAAAGAAAATCTTGCTTAAAAACTAAGTTTAGGGCTAGCGATTATGAGAAAACAAGCTCGACAACAATGACAGGTATATATGTGTACATATCAGCGAAATCCAATCTCTGATCATCCCTACTGTCTAAAACATGTCGCTTTATTGAACCTTTTTTCATAAGAATATGAAAAACCCACATCAAAAAATACTTTACCCGCAGAACCCGCAACAAAACTTACTATATCAACGCAATTTTTTTTACATATATGTATGCATCCTTTAAGCTCGGGTTCCTTCATTTTAAGTTGATATGCATTTAGCTGTTTAACTAACGGTTTTTTTTGTCCTATATTTACTAGACACTTAAAGAGAAATCAAGCAAGTCTTTTCTCAAGTCAGGAAAAACTTTTTTTTTGCTCAAACTGCAATCAAACACGCACATAAGAAAAACGGCCAGAAAATGTTGCAGAAAGATAAAAGTGAAGATTGCATCAAAGAATCCATTTCCCGCAAAATCCACACCAAAATTTTCACAAAACTCATGACAGATAATAACTAGAGCTAGAAAATGCTGCGGAAAGGTATAAGAAGCAAGCGAAACACAACATCAAATTATTTATTTTCCAGCAACCCCGTATAGAAATTGAGATTGTTCCCATAACATTCAAGAGATGGAACGAGAGAATGTTACAGAAAGGTACAAGTGAAAACCCCAAATCAAAATATCAACACATCAAAATTTCTCGGTTTCATAATATCCATGACTTGTATCGACAAAGAGAGCCATCCAACGTTGTAAAAAGGTAGTACAGGTGAAAAACCCACAACGATATTCTAATATCCCACAAAATTCACATCAAAACTTCAGATATTTAAAAACCCATTTCACAAAATCAAAGGACAGCAAAAGAAAGTTAAAAGTTTCCACACCGAAATAATCATTTGCACCATACCAAAAAAAAAATCCCAAAACCAAGAACATATAATAATAGAGGGGGTACAGGTGAAGAAAATAAAAGGCTCAAACAATAAATATCAGTCTCCCACAAAACACAGAAAAAGACATCCTTGGCAATTGGTATATGTTTATGAAGCAAGCTTATGTTGTAAAAAGATACAAGGTGAAGATCCCACACTGATATACCAATCTCCCCCCAAAAAAACACATATAATTTACCAAAAAGATAAAAAGACTGTCAAAAATACACATCGAGATATTCATTTCCAAACAAAACCGGTTCAAATCCCAATGTCTTTACACAACACATGCCACATATTGTAATAAATAAATCGAGAGAGCAGTATAGTCTTACAGAAAGAAAAAAAAAACTATGTCCAAACAAAAACACAACAAAATATCAAAATCCATACAAGACCCGTGACATAATTTAACAAGAACAGGAGAATGTTGTTGAAAGGTACAAGTACTGATTCTATACGGGACGGGTTGAATATCACATACAGTTTTTTTAAAGCATGCAGCTGAAAGGCTTGAAATAGCAATATTTTGTTAGCATGCATGGTAAAAGAAAATTGGTTTTTTTTTTTTATATCTGGCGTGCTGTCTGCTACTAGATACATCGACTCGTTTGATTGCGGGATTTGTGGTCCTGGGAAAATGAGTCCACTTAAGTAGGATGAACCTCGGGATTTCAAATAACCTTTCCCTTTTAGTCCCGGTATAATTAATAGAACACCCTATGGCCTTGGAAAAACACCATTTTGGGATCACTTGATATCCGAAGTGGACAGATAGTCCGGACCAAAAATCTGTTCATTGGGTCCATAGGATTTAAAGTCCTATCCTATGTTGCACAGATACGTTTTTTTTGGAAAATCTAGGATACGATATGGCTAGGTACGTCAATCATTAAAATATTAATATATATTTGATATATAATTAGAAGTAGCAACATATATTCAAACCAAAAGCAGCTAACATAGATAGCAGGAGAGGCGGAACAGAAGGATAGAGTTAGTATTACAAAAGAAAGTTTCCCGTCAATACCCCATTCTCTCTTTATATTAATGTGTATGTTTATGTTTGTTAATGGTATCTATACATTTGTGTGTATTAGTAAAGGTAAAGTAGATTAGAATTTGGTAAAGTACTATTGTCCCATTATTACAAGTTTTTTTGAGAAAAATATTATTTTATTTTATTTTTTTAATCCAAAACGTATCCAGATTGGTCAAACCTCCAAATAGTCAACGAATCTCCAAATCACGTATCGGATACCGTATCCGTATCGTATCCGATACTCCAAAAAAATAAAAAATCTAAGTATCCGTGCTACATAGGTCCTATCCCACATTACATATCCCCCAACCAAACAAGGAGGAAAACTCTAAATCGGAAGGGGAAAAAAATGCTCAAACCTATAAGAGCCAAAAAAAACGTCACACAAAGGTAGCAAAACAGTAAGCAAGAAACCCACATAGAAAGAAATTAACTTTCAACAAAACCCATTTCACTAAATTCAAATTATACAAAATCCGAAAATAGAATCAATTAACAGAGAAGTAGATAGATTCTCAATAGAGATGCCTTTCGAAACCAAAAAAGGCAAAATAAATGTTACACAAAGGTATAAACAACAGTAAGTGAAAATCCCAGATCAAAAAATCAATGTTCCACAAAACTCATTTCAATAAATTCAATAATTAAACTATTAAAGTAAAACACCTAATTCACATAATCAATTATAGGATATACTCCATCCGTTCCATATTACTTGTCCACTACGAATATATGTGCATCTTTTGGGATGCATTATTTTGTGACTAAATTGCTAAAATGACAATTAATTAACTTTGATATGGTCAAATTCAATTTAACTTTCATACAGTCGAATTTTGAGAAAGTTTAAATTTGAAAATATCTTTCAACAAAACCCATTTCCATATATTCAAATTATACAAAATCAAAACCATAGAATCAATCAACGGATAGAAATAGATAGATACTAGATACAGATATACCTTTCGAAACCAAACAAGGCAAAACAAATATTACACAAAGGTATAATAATTAACTTTCCACAAAACCCATTTCAATAAATTCAATAATTAAATAAACCCCAATTCACATAATCAATGCGCAAAGGTATAAACAACAGTAAGTGAAAACCCACATCAAAAAATCAACTTTCCACAAAACCCATGTCAATAAATTCAATAATTAAATAAACCCCAATTCACAGAAGAATCAATCACAGGATATACTCATCATTTCCATATTATTGTCCACTATGAAATATGTACATATTTTGATGCATAATTTTGTGACTAAGTTGCCGAAATGATAATTAATGAACTTTGGTATGGTCTATTTTTGACTACAATTAATTTAATTTTTGTCGATGAACTTTGACTAAATTTAATTTAACTTTCATCGTTGTTTTATATAGCAAGTTTGGTATGACAAAACTTGACAAAACTTAAATTTAATTTTACTTTCATATAGTCGAATCTTGACAAAACTTAATTTGAAAATAACTTTCAAATTTGTCATTTAAGCAATTTAGTTATAAATTATTAGCATCTCAGAATCTACATGTATTTTTACAGTGGACAAGTAAATTGGAACCCGAGGGTATACTCATTCCGTACCTAAATATTTAGTGTAAAGCACTCCTTTTTGGGACGTCCCAAAAATAAATAAGTGTCCGATTTCCTTTTTTAGTAAATTTTTATATTTTTGAAATATCCATTTTTGGTGGTTAAATCATATCAAATTTACACTTATAGCCTCGTATATTAACTAAGAAATAGTTTTCGTTTGAAATTTTCGATTTTCTGATACTTTTTTTTGTTGAATTTTAAGTGAAATTGTTTCAAAACCTTAAATATCACACTTATTTATATTTATATAGCATATATTAGCACACACACACACACACACACACGTATATATATATATATTGTAAATATACCTTTTGGAACCTTTTATTCCTCACAGTCTCGACCTCGTAGAACCCCTTGGGTAGCTTCGGCCGATCCCCAACCTCCGCCACCACGTCAGCAGGTGCCACGTCAGCAGGTGCCACGTCATCGCCAGAGTTAACGTTCTTCCTTACCTTCATCCTCTCTCTCTCTCTCTCTCTCTCTCTCTCAGTGTTTGCTAGGAGTGATAATATATATATATATATATATACACTACTCAGTATACATGTATGTATGTATGTATATACGAAAGCTAGATATGTTCCGAATTATTGGGGCAAATCAATCTCAGGGCTTTTTACCAAGGTCAATTACACTTATACTACCCTTTCTATTGAGATATTATTACCTTTATGCTTGCTTAAGTTTTATTTTAACTATATTGGTACATCTATTAAATAACTTGTGTACTTATGGTCTCTGAGTTGGATAAACAAGTGTTTCGTATTTCTAGTATTAGACAAAAAGATTCGTTAAAGTGTCAATGATACAAATAATTCATGAATTGTTTTGTTGGTTTTAAATTAAGGATCACTTTTAAAAAAAATTAATGAAACAGTGGATTTGTTATCACATTCTATTTTTCGGGAAGTCATACAATTAAAAATATAGTGTTTTGACCATTGTTCTAAAAGAACAAAGTCTAGACGGAAATTAGATGGTAGACGGACCATAGACGTCTGGAGTGATTAGACGAGATTACGCAAAGTAGCAGTGGTTGAGCGGAAATGGAGGGTTGGCGGTTGTTTGCCTAAAACTTTTGTGACTTTTATAAAATGAGTTTCGTGAAATTGTCAAAGACACATGAGAGAAAGAATCAATCTATTAATTGTAAGAGACTTGTTTGGTTCTTCAAATCAATTATTTTTATGTCATGTAGAATTCTAAGTTATACAAGGTATCACTCACAAGTTTTTTTTTTCCGTTGAACCATATTTCGGTTTTTAATACTACACTATGCCTTGATTATAAAATATTGACCGCTTGTGAATCAGTATTAATAGAAGGTGGATGTCCATATTCTAAAATTTAAGATAAAGTTTGTTTATGATTTGGCCTCCATACAAAAATTACAAATTGCACTGATCACAAGAAGGATTTTTTTATAAACAATGCATGGTATAGTGTTTAAATTATGAGAAGTAAATGAAACGTATGCTTGAACTGTGGGGATCTTAGGTGTAATTAACCGTCAGATGGATATGTACTGATGTACATGTAGGAATAATTAATTAGTTAGTTAATTAAATACTATTTTAGGATGTTTTTAGCCTAGCCTCATATTAAGAAACTAGAAAGTACGCACTGTATACATTCATACAACATTATTTAATATTTCGTGAATATGCAATGCATTTGTATTAAATCTCCTGGGAAATTATTCCTCTTTTACTGTCACATTTCTCTGCAAATGTCTCTACATTAGTATCATTTAATGTGATACAGTTTAGTAATTTCTATATTTTGATTATACTAATACTATGGAGATAAGTTGCTGTAGCCTGAATTACATTAGTGCATTGAATATAATCATTTCTATATATTTGCATTAATTATCTTTGCTACAATATTGATATTTTATCGATTCAATTACTCTTTTTCCATATTTATTTTCCAAATTTTAAAATAAAATGCTAAGTTTACATTTATGTTTACAATTTTCATCTTTATAATTTATTGCAAATCATTATTCCAAACATTAAAAATGTGCAAAGGCTACTCATTATGTCATTCACGGATACTTATTTGTAATGAATAAAAAACATTTTTTCTAATTTAAGGCCCCCAATTAAGTGTAAAATTAATTGCTTTTGATTATTCATAGAACTTCAATTCCAAAATACATTGTATCCTTAATTTCATAATCTTCAATAATTATTACCATAATTGTTTCACATTGTTGTATTAAATGAGTATTACTATGTACCTTAACTTAACTTGTGGTCAGAGCACATATTAGCATTACCGTAAATACAAAAGTAAGGTTGTCTGACTTTGTTGAGTCACTCGGATTTATTTACTCACGATTAAGGCACATGCTTACCAGTTTCATTTTTGTTGACATTTCCATGTCTTTTTCACCTCCTAAAACCTATATAAACATCCATAATCAAGAAGAAAAACTCACACATTCATTATTTTCTTATTCTTTTTATTGTGTTTTTCAAAAACCAATGGCTAGACAAATGAAGGGCTCCATCAACACCAACATCATGAATGCTCCAAAAGAGCTACGTTTCATGTATGAGCGTAGAATTACCACACAACTTAATCAATGGAATAAAAAAACATTTTTATAAAGAAATTCCAATTACTCCAAACACTACCTTACATCGTGATTTCTTTTATAATTGATCAAAAGCTCCATGTAGTGTATGAGATGATCTTCACTTTAGGGTGGGAAGTTTTCATGTACCAAAAGCTAGATTTATTTACTCATATAGTAGTAAGAGCTTTTTACGTAAAAGTAAGTACCAATTTCATGGGAAAAAATACATTTAGTATTATATTGTAATACATGTTGTTAACGATTTAGGTATCAGACTACTAAACTTAACAATTGACCTACTAAACTATCATAATGTTCACAATTCAGGTACCGCCGTTAAATTAGTTTGATGGAAGTTAGTTTTATTTTTCATTTTGGTCCTATTCTTTGTAACTTGTATAAATTTAACCCTTAATTTTCTGAAATATATCATTTTAATATAAATTCAAAAATATATAATTATATCATATTATATATATATATATATAATACACACACATATATATATGTTATATTAATGTATGTATAAAAATATATATAATATAATGCATTTATACATATTATTACAAATAATGTAAATTCTAGATGATGTTTGTGTATAAAAAGAAATTATAAATACTTAACAAATATATTCTATTTACAAAAATTGAATACTTTTTTGAAAAAAATAACAATTTTCTTGCCTTTTTTTTTCATGAAAGTAGTCAAATAATGATGTGGCCTCAAATAATTTTTGCTCGAATGTCATAAATCTAAAACTTACTTTATTTTCGTTTTAGAGAAAGTGTAAAAAAAAATACTAATTATTTTATTTTAGAAAAAAAATCAAAGAAAATCTAGTCTAATAATACGTTTTTTAAATTGAGATACTTATTATGTATGTATATGTATGTGTTTTAGTAGAAACATTATAAATTCTAATATTTCGAAAAGACATGATTAACACTACAAAATAATGTTTGATTTAGTGAGAGTCAAAAGCTGTCACAAGTCTGTCGCTAATTTAAAAAGCTGTCACAAATCTGTCGCAAATTGACTAAATTATCACAAAGCCGTCACAAAAACCGTCGCTAATAAGCTCGTAACAAAAAATACCCTCACTAATCCCATCGTTATTTGAGTATTTTTTTGTAGTGTAAATTTATACAAATTACAAACAATATGACCAAAATAAAAAAGTGAAACTAATTTTCATCAAACTAAATTAACGTATGTACCTGAATTGTGAATATTATGATAGTTAAGTACGTCAATTGTTAACTTTGTTAGTCTGACACCTAAATCGTTCAAAACAGATAGCACAATACACTAAATGCATTTTTTCCCAATTTCATCAAGAAATATTGTTTCAACTATAAATGATTGATGAACATTTTCTCGCAAAGTGGCTGCGAACAACAAAAAATGGAGTTTATTATCAAAACATTTTATCTTTTAATGAATTTTCCGATGAAAGGCTTAATTACATTAACGCTATATATGCCGAGGAAGTTTTTGAATATAATGAAACTCTTCTGAAAGCTGATAAGCTATATTTCAAAACTCGAATAACTTATGAGATAAAAATTAGATGTCTTCTTATTCCAGCCTATTTGGAAGTTACTCATGAGATGGCATTTTATATTTATGTATTTACTTATAACTATCGAATTTGCTTGCCTAAGTTAATTCTCGCTAAAATTAAAAAAAAGCATATGTGACTTGAGTGCACCTCTTGTATTTGGTGAAATAATTTCTCAAATCGTACAATTTCGGGTTATACCCTTCTTTAGAAAGCCAACCTATCTTTTCTCTAGCACCAAATTTAACGAACAATTTCTCAAAATGTTAAACATGAACAAATACCATGAGAAATGGTATTGGGGTGAGTTGAGTGATGAAGAAAAAGATTCGTCCGTGGAGTCCAAGAAAGCTTACTATAATACCACATGCAAATGCGACAAACTAGTCCACGTCATTGCGGATTATCGCAACGAAATAAGGATGCTCAAACGAAAGCTTGAATATCTTGAAGAGAAAAAGGACGACAAGTTGTATTATCCAACATTTTACGAATATGAGAAAGAATCTTTTAAAGACCCTACCGAAACTGAAAATTAGGAAATCCCGCCTTTTAGACAATAACAAAGGGGGAGAAAGAAAAGATGAATTTAGCGCTTAGACTACGTGTCTTATCATAATTGTTTTTTTATTTTATTTCAATTTCATGTTAATGGAGATTCTATAATTCCCGTAATCATTAAGCGTGTGATTCTTGTTATTTCAATTTCTCGTTTGATGAATAAAATTTTCTTGTTGCCTTTAATTCTTGTATTCAATTAAAGTTTAACTAAATTATATGCATATTGTTAAGGGGAAATGTTAGTTAAACTAAATTAATCTAAATATGTTATTCTGAAAAAGGGAAAGATTGTTGTACTAATTCGTAATTAACAATGATTGATGAACCAATATATAATTAGCAAATATTTTTGATGAATAACAAATAGAGATTAATTTAATTTAATGAAAACTCGTTAGTCGTACAAATATTTCAGTTGAGTATTTTCAGATTTACTTAAGTAAAAAGTACTAAAAAGAAAGAACGAGAAAAGAACAAGACTACAATCGAGAATAAGCAACAACACTATTTCACATGTTAAAGGAAAATTAACATGTTAATTTTAGTGAAGAAAATTAACCGGTCATATTGGAATTAACCGGTTAAATACTCTTAAATTTGGAAAGTACCGAATAACACGAACTCGCTTTTTGAAGCTTTGGAAATGATTTAAAACACTTCCAAATATATAAGTGACCGTTTGAATATATTCTACGACATCAATACTTAATCTCTCTAGATCACCAACACTCAAAAGGTTATTATTCGAAAAGATATTCAGTGTAGAAGATGCCAACTCGAATATCCCAGAATCAAAGATTTAATCGGTTGGAATGAAATTAACCAATTAATATATTGAATTTAAAGTTATAACGTCTATCTCACCTCCAACACGATATATAGAGGTGTCCTCCAATGCGCTTCAACGCCACACACGAGATCAACCAACCTTACACTTTATATTCATACATTTGCTTAGAAGATCAACCCGAAGAAGAGATTTCCATTCGATGAGTCTTCGACACTTGATCAACCTCTCCGAGTCTAGAATTATATATATTTCAGAGAGTGAGTGTGTTGGTAAACGCTTGATTGATTCTAACGCATTGTGGTTCTATCAACGAGTCGAGAGAAAGATACATTAGTATCAACGCCCGGCTAAAAGTTTAGTGGTTAGCGAATATTGTAAATGGTTGTTTTGCACTTAAAAGGAAAAGTTTGTAAATGCTATCTCTGTCCTATGAAGAAGTTGTAATGCGTACGCTGCCCTTGAAGGAAATATCAGTGAAAAGCTCAAAATCCGTTTGGATTTTGGAGAATAGATGTAGTCTCTCGTTGATGCGAACTAGGATAATTACTCGTTTCATTTACTTTCTAGTATATTTACTTACTTGCACTTATATTGTATTGTTCATATTACAATAGTTAGTTATTGTCTTGTGCAAAATAGATCGAAAAATGAAGCAAACGTCTACATCGATTCATTATTGATTTGATTTTTACGTCAATAGCTTGTATCGATCTACTTATCGTTCCGAGTAAATTTATTTAAGTAATCGTACTTAGTTTGAAGTAGAAGTTTTTCAAAACAATCTAGATCGGGGGTTTTACGCAAAAGTTTTATAAACATATTCACCCCCTCATCTCTAGGTTTATCTTCACTAGGACCAACATAATTGATATGCTTTCGTATCACCGACATTTTATAGGGTCCTCTGACTATCGGTCCATGCCTCAATATATTACTCACGATTTAGGTACCAACCAACGGCGGGACGAAGGATTGGCTATCACATCACATTAACGTTTCTCCACAACTTGACTATCAGTTTAGAGCTCAACGCCAAGATCTAAGCGAGTTTGACGAGTCGACCAGTTCAAAGTCATTGAAGAAGTGGTCATATATGTGAAATAAATTCCCCATGGCTACCTTGTGACGTTCAAGAAAATAACTTTAGTTTGGTTAGAGTTGTAAACGTTTTATTACATTTCATTTAAGTTTTGTTGAATCTGTACCATCGTTTATTTGATCGGGTTTTTTTTAGGAAATTTTATTTACTCGCCTTGTTCATTCAGTTTTTCACTGTATTTTAATAATGCCTCAATATATTTCATATTAAAATCTAGTAAACTTTATTAGTTTTAACCTGTTTGAACCCCAACCTATCAATTTAGTACCCCCAATGTTTACCAAAATGATTAAATTGTAGTCACGTTTTTCTAGCTATCACATATTGAGTGCAATCACGTTAACATCCATCAAAAACATGTATTTAAATATGAGAGAGTGCAGTTTCGTCGATTTATGGACGGAAATTAGTAGATTATGACCCAAATTAATAAAATTTAAAAGTAACATACCAAATTGGTAAAAGTCAACGATAATGATACTAAACGACATTTTCTCAAATTATACTCGTAAAATGACTAGATAAATAAAACACATGTATGTGTCCACGTGTGAGTCAATTAAAGTCCACCATTTTTCTTATTATGTCAATTATACATTAATGAAAATTGGTTTTAAAAATCACAGCAAAACTAATTGTTCCATCTATTCTGCGATATAAAGTTAAATTTTGAATTGAAAATTTGATGAGCTACTAAATAAATCAAGTGTATATGTAATGGGGGACATTATGTCATTTTTGTAAGATTATGTTTGGTAATATTATCATTTTTTTTCATATTTATTTGTAATTTTTTTTGATTTTTTTTCTTAAATCAACATTTAATTTATTTGTAAAATGTTTGTTAAAAAAATGGGTAAAATTTGATTTTTTAAATATTTTTTTGGTATTTATTGTTTGTTTTGACAAATTATAAAATAATAATAATAATAAATGCCCAAAATAATACAAAAAGCCAAATTTTACATACTTTTTTAAATAAACACTTTACAAATAAAATAAAATATTAATTTAATAAAAAAAGTAGTTTTTTTTTTATAAGTACATATGAAAAAATCATTACTTATTTTTTCTTCCATGTCAAAATTAAATTTGGCGTAGAAACTACATAAAAACCCTCACTGGCCGCCATATTCCCAACCCCCCCCACAGCGATACAAACACACAGAGAGATACGTATAGAGAAAGAAAGAGAGGAGAGATGTATAGGGCAAGCAGAACCCTACTAGCGGCGGCGAAGAAAACGGAGGTACTAGCGACGGCGACGAAAACCGTTGCGGCGGCGAAAGGAGTGCTGAAAGAGACATCTGTTCCTAAGGCGGCGACGAAAACTAAGAAGAGGAGTTCTCCACCTCCCGGGACGGGGATACTGAAGGTTTGCCCTATCTCTCCCTCTCTTAACCAGTTTCTCGGTGTTCCCGAGGCGTCTCGTACACAGGCCGTTAAGCGTATCTGGGAATATATCAAGCTCAACAACCTACAGGTAATACATATATGTATTTAATGTGTCTGTGTATATGTGTATATGTGTATATATATAGATAGATATAGCTTTTTTATGTCAAAGGTTCAGAGATATATATATATATATATATGTATGTATAGATTTGTATAGCCAGGGTTTGTTGATGAGTGGTTATTAGTAAATTAAATGTCATTAATTAAGTAGTTTCTAGTTCGTTTTCGATTTTATGACACAACCTACCATTTTCCGTTTCTAGGGCTAATTGTTTACCTGTATGTGTGTGTGTGTGTATAGCCAGGGTTTGTTGACAAATGATTATTAGTAAATTAAGTGGCCGAGGCATCAATTATTAAGTAATTTCTGGTTTGTTTTCGATTTTATGATACAATGTACGTTTTTCTCTTTCTAGGGTTTACTTTTTAGCTGTATGTGTGTGTTTGTGTGTATATATATAGCTAGGGTTTGTTGACAAATGATTATTAGTAAATTAGGTGGTCGAGGCGTCAATTATTAAGTAATTTCTGGTTTGTTTTCGATTTTATGATACAATGTACGGTTTTCTCTTTCTAGGGTTTACTGTTTAGCTGTATGTGTGTGTTTGTGTATATATATATAGCTAGGGTTTTTTGATGAATGATTGTTAGTAAATTAAATGAGGCAGTTTTTTTTCTATTTTATTTGTGTCTTCTCGATTTGGGAGGTAACTTTCCTTTAATTGGTCCGTTCATGTAATGTTTCCCCTCCAATCTCTCTATGGCTATGTTTGGTAACAGATTTTTTGGTCCAAAATCAGATTTTAAAAATCTGTTTTGAGAATCCACCGAAAAACTAGATTTTAAAAATCTGGAATTTTCAGCCTTTTCAGCCTAAAAATCAGATTTTCAGAAGCTGAATAATCTGACTTGCCAAACACCCATAGATTTTTAAATCTAAAATCCAAAAATCCACTAAAAAAATCTGTTGCCAAACGGACCCTATATGTATGTATATATAGGTATGTGTTAGCCCCTGTATTTAAATGTATGTTTGTATAGATTTATTTTTGAACTGTGTCAACAACCTCTTGTTTTGTTAGCTAGGGTTTATTGATATGCATGTATATATGTATAAATCTGTATAGATAGGGTTTGTTGATGAACGATTATTAGTAATTTAGATGCCACTAATTAAGTATTTTTTAGTTTGTTTTCGATTATCTCTTTGTAGGGTTAATTGTCTAGCTAGGGTTTAGTGTTTAGCTGTATGTATGTATTTATATATATAGCTAGGGTTTTGATGAATGATTATTAGTAAATTAGATGGTCGAGGCGTTATTAATTGAGTACTTTGTAGTTTGTTTTCGATTTTACTATACAACCTACGATTTTCCCTTTCTAGGATTAATTGTTTAGCTGTATGTATGTATGTATAAATCTGTATAGCTAGGGTTTGTCGATGAACATTTATTTGTAAATTAGATGTCATTAATTGAGTATAATCTAGTTTGTTTCAATTTTATGATACGACCTAACATTTTCTCTTTCTAGGGTTTACTGTTTAACTGTATATATATGTATATATGTACGTGTATGTATATAGCTAGGGTTTGTTGATGAATGGTTGTTAGTAAATTAGACGAGGTAGTTGATAAAATTTAATTAGTTTTTTAAATTCGTTTTCTGTTTTATTTGTCTTCTCGATTAGGGAGATAATATCCCTTTAATTGGTGCGTTGTGTAATGTTTCCCCTCCAATCTATGTATTTATTATATATGTATGTATGTATATGCACGTATGTATATATGTGTTAAACACCGGTATATAAATGTATGCTTTTAATTATGGTCAGTGCCGGCCCGGTTTCGAATGTCTAAGACTCGATTTTTTTTTTGCTTGATAAATACAAATCAAAATAAAAACCAAATTAAATTGTAACTTAAGAGTTTCGAACCCATAATCTCTTAGGTTAAATAAAAAACTACTCTACCATTTGAGCTATTGCAACACATTGTAAACAAATTGATGTTTAATATTTTATTTTAACTACCAAGTATATTAAAAGTATATTCGGGTGTTGCCCGTAATTTTCCCCCCGGATCAATTGCCCAAGGCCCAGCCTTACTCGACTTAGGCCTGGGCCGCCCCTGATTATGGTTTATAGATTTACTTTTGAACTATGTCCAAAACCTCTTATTTTGCTAGCTAAGGGTTTATTGATGATTGAAATTTGGTAAGTCAGATGGTGCAGTTGTTATCAACTAAATAGTTATTCATTTTCATTTGATACACACACACACACACACACACACACAGATATATATAGATAGATATATAACTGTTTTGTATGTCAAGGTTTCAAAAGTCGCCAGATAGACTAAAGGCGCGGGGACTTCTGAAACAGAGATGTTTGTATATATGTATAAATCTGTATAACTATGGTTTGTTTATGAACTTTTATAAGTAAAAGATGTCATAATTGAGTAGTTTCTAGTTTGCTTTTCGATTTTATGACACAACCTACGATTTTGTCTTTCTAGGGCTAATTGCTTAGCCAGGGTTTACTGTTAAGCTGTATGTGTGTGTATATATACAGCTAGAGTTTTGACGAATGATTGTTAGTAAATTTGACGATGCAGTTTCTAAAATTGTTTTCTAAGTATATTATCTGTGTCTTCTCGATTTGGGAGGTAACGTCCCTTTAATTGGTGTGTTCGTGTAATGTTTCCCCTCCAATCTATACCCCAGTATAGAACTGTATGTTTGTAGTTAGGGTTTATGGATTTACTTTTGAACTGTGTCATAAACCTCTTGTTTTTGCTAGCTAGGGTTTATTGATGATTGAAATTTGGTAAATCAGATGGTGCAGTCGTTATCGACCAAATACTTACTCGTTTTCGTTTGATTTTATTTATTGAGTGTTTTTTTCCTAGTTTTGCGTATTTCGCTTTAAAAGGTTATGCCCCTTTATGCATGTGTTAAACCCCCGTTTGTAATGCCAGTCATAATCCGCGAATCAGTTGGTGGTATATATATGCGTTTGTATGTATTTGTACTTGGTGATTAACTTTGAACTGAGTTAAAAATGTTAAACCTCTGCTTTTTTGGCTACCTAGGGTTTGTGGATGATTGGTAATTAGAAGAGAAGATGAGTCAGTTGCTATTATTTACTAATTAGTTTCTCATGTCTGTTTTTACGGTTACTAATTATGTATGCATTTGCAATTAGGGTTTTAATTTGGTTTGTGTCGAATCCCTGTTTCTTTTGCTACGTGGGATTTATTGTTTAGCTAAATATATCTATGTATATTTGAATGTAGTTTGGGTTATGATTGGGTTGTCTTTTAATTGTTGCCTATTATATGTTAAGTTATGTATGTGTATGTGTTTAGGGATTATGGTTTTACTTTGAACTGTGTTATGCCCCTCTTTTTCTTGCTTCCTTGGGTTAACTACTTAGCTGTAGGTATGTAAACATACATATGTATGTATGTAGTTAGGATTATACAATTACTTTGAACTGTCAAATCCTCTTGTTTCAATAGCCAGAATTCATCGATGGTTGACTATTAGTAAATTATACATTGCCGTCGTTATTATTTAGAGCCATTATAGAATGCTAGATTTTGTTGTACCTAAATTGGCAATATGAACGATTGCAATATTTAATCACATATTTATACTACTGTAACTATGTGGTTAACCCTTGAAACTGGCCAAATTTTACTATTTAGGTATACAATTTTGCATCCCAAAAGGCCACGCACGTAATGGACACCTGTTTAGGAAAGAAGGGAGTGATTAGTTTGCAATTTTAGTTATGAAACTATCCCGTCTCTTCATTTTTGTGTTTTTTTGTTTTAGGAGGTTATGTCCTTTTTAGTTATTGTGTCTTCTATTGCTGCCCTGTTCATGATATATTTGTATATGTATCTAGGGTTTATGTTACATCTATGATCTGTTTTAAACCCCCGTATGTATCATTTTCTAGGATTTATTTATTAAAAGTAAACTATCACTAGCCGTTTTAATCGTATAGCTGTCAGTTTAGAAACAAAATAGAGAAGGCTATGACTTGGAAACAGAAACAGGTTTCAAGTGAATATCACAATTTGTGGTCGTAGGAATAAGGTTGAAACTACTACAATCATATTATCTATGTTCAAACGGAGAAACACTTGTATGAACCTGGTCTACACTTTTAAGGGTGTGACAACCAATAGAATAATTTAGTTTGAATTTTAAATTAAATTTAGGGTAGTTATTTTTGGGTTCTCACATGTGTTGGGTTTTTAGTGGTTGCCACACCCACATTTTTAGTAGACCCGGTCTACAATAGCGTTACTAGTTCAAACGTGTTTCAAGTGAATATTTCACAATTTGTAAAGCAGTATTGCAAAGATGTTAATGTATTAAACAAAATTTTCAAGTGAATATTTCACAATTTGTAAAACCGTATTGCAAATATGTTAATGTATTAGGCAAATGTTTCTAGTGATATGATAAATAAGTAATAACAGGGTTTTATTTATGAGAGGAATAATAAAAGCATATTCTATTTATTATGTATATGATTTTACTACTATTAAAATCTCCTCAAAATTGAGTATACTGTTGTGTGTTTTTGGAAGCCAAGAATTTCTGTGCTTGAAATGGGTTTTGTGGTAAACTAGTTTCCCTGTCTAAAGAGTTTCCTGATACAATAGTTACACACACCTATTTCTTTCTCTCCTTTTTTATTCCATGTTTCTTTATATTTTTCATCATTTGAATCATAATTATACGTGTTATAGTATATGTTTGCTTTTATCTAGTGTTTGTGATTGCGTGTGTATTTGTGTTGTGTTCAGGATGAATCAAACAGTACAAGTTCTTAGTTTTCTGTAATTCTACTTCATTTTCCTGTTTCTGTTTCCTACTTTTTGTCACTTAGTCGGATTGTTATGACCTTAATTGTTTTGTGGCATATGTTAATATGGGAATACTTGATAAATGTTCTCTATCCATAGATAACTATTATTATCAATGGTATTTTACACCCGGAGATGACCTGGCATCTAACTGTGTTATCGCTGTGTCTTCTTATTAAATTTTTGTATTTTTACTTTCTTGTGTATGAGCAATGAGAACCTGGTTAGAAGTTAGACCTATTGATGAGCTTTAATCATTGTCATCAGTGGTATGAAGAACCAAATATATGTTTATTTTGTTGTTGTTTTGTAATTTACCATCCTTTTGAAATCAAGTTTTATTTACAGTGAACTTATAGATTTCACTTTTCTTTCTCAGTTTGCGTGCACGTACGCGGTAATTGGTATTTATATCTTTCCTTTTTTATACCGGTTTATATGATTTTATTTTGTTTTTTCGAAAACTCTTACATTAGAGTTTTTTCGAAAACTCTTACATTAGAGTTTTTTCGCTTACCCATCTGGTCAACTGGAGCATATTCCCTATAGCTATCTTCATGTGAATATGTTATTATTGATATTGGGGATTGCTTAGGAGTAGATTTATTGAGAAAAGTTTACCATTGTCATTTTTGTGCTTACCAAAATAGAAACAATGATCTTATGGAAACATAGTTTTGCTTTGGACTACTAGCTCTTCAAGTTTATTATTTTGTTTGTGCGTCTGCCAACTCCTTTCTTAATGGCAGGGCGGTCTTTCGATCTTTTAGCAATGGTAATGTGAAAGAGCAATGATTTGGAAAGCTTACAATTTTTTTACTAGCATTTTCTCTTATGCTCTGCCTATCTGAAAAAATTGATCTCAAAGAGTATAATGGAAGAGTTAAATCACCAGTTAGGCTGCATTTAGTGCAAGGAATTATTGTGAGAAAATTTGATGAAAAAAAAGATATGTATTGTTTTCAGTTCATATATTCTGTAATACATTTTTTAATTATTTTTTTGCAAAAGATAGTTAAGTCTCTTTCTCTCTCCTCTTTATTTCAATTATTTTCTCTCTATTTTTTCCAGAGATTCAATTGCAATCCTTATTGGCCGACATCCCACTTTTGTTTTTCTTTGGGGATTAAGATTACATTGCTTGTGCTTAGTGTTTCCGGTTGTGTTAAACTACTTCTACTTACTCAATAAAGTCCGTACAACTAAAATTCTGCTTCGTTTCTGCTTGCAACTTATCGCTACTATGGTTTATGTGCTAATAAGTGTATTGTTGATAAATGATTTTTTACCATTGCCATCGATGGTACAAACCATTTGGATGAGCTGACTATGCAATTTGTTGAAGCTCTAGTGCTCCTTTTTTTTGTAACCCTTTTTCTATCTTCTCGTGTATGTTATTTTGAGCATTGAGAAATGGGGGAGAAGTTAGGACACGTTGATGACCTTTTATCATTGTTGTCGATGTGATAAAGCACCATATATATCGATTTTCATGATATTTTTAAGTGTACCTTTATAATAGCTTAGTAGTGGTATAAAATATATATCACCGAATATAAAGCTACTTAGAAGATGTTTTATAAATTTTCTGTTTCTAAGAGACAAGCTTGTCTACTGAGAGGACGTATTGCTTTCACTTCTCTTTTTATGTTTGTTGTGTGTGTACTTGGTAAGTGGTATTTATATCTTATTTCTTTATTTATTTCATTACGACCTTTAGAACCTTTGGTTTTTTGAAGAGAACCTACGTTTAGGTCTGGTATTCTGTTAAACCCTAGAAAGAGAAAGAAATTAGAGAGTAGAGTTTATTTCCATACTCCTATACTAGTCTTGTGCTTATCGCTTTGAGATATCTTCTTGTGTATGTGTTCTGGATGTTGAGAATTGAGTTGGTCTGTAGGTGTGTATGATTTCTATACTTTTACCATTGTCATTAATAGTGTATACCAATTTCAGGAAAGGAACACTGATCTTATGGAGACAGTTTCACTTTAAATCTCAAGTTTTTAGCTGCTTCTGCTGTTTGTCTGTCTATTAGAGCAGGGCAGCACTCTATTATGTGTGATTTATATTGGAAATTTGTTACCCTTCTTTTTCTGTGTTTTACCCTTTTGTGCCCCCTAATGAAACACAAGTTTGATCTAAAATGAGGATAATGGAAGATTAAATTGACCAATATCGTGAAATTATTGGCAACTGACATGCATATAGAGCTTTACATAGTAACTCAGTTTCTATGTGTACACAAGGAAAAGGGGTGGGGTGGGGGTGGGGGGGTGGGGGGTGGGGTGGATTTATTAGCAGCAATTGTGCGGCCATAGTAAATCCTGACCCTAGCTTTTCATCTAACAGTCCAAAGTAAAAAACAAATTAATTATCTAATTTAAGGCTCTGCTCTTATTTTTCTTAGCCTTCTCACTCTCAAACCAGTTTAGATGCTTCAATATTGTCAAACAAGACTCACGCATCATCTCATCAGAATTCAAATAAAAAAAGAATTAACTCAGAGTAATCATAATGAATTTATTCCGATCTACCATTTCACAGATTTCACAAGTTTATATGAAAAAAATGCCTTTTTTTTAATCCAATCAAATTCATAAATATTTCCTCCTTTACAACTTCTTTGATTTTTTTTTTAATTCTCCATCTTACTCCAGGAATTTGCAGTTGCTCTTTTCCCCATAGCGAGTACTGTTTTTTTTTTTTGGGAAAATAAACGGCACCAATCTTATACGATATCTAGATTTGTTCCCTAATACCTGTTCTTTATTTCTTTAATTTCTATCCCAATTTGTTTGGATAACATTTGCAGGTAGAGAGATGGGGATAATTTATAAATAGGGGGTGAGGATTTTGTTGGCTTGATTTCGATTTTGAAAATATTAAAACAGAATCCCTCAATTTTCAATATCAATTGTGTGTTTGATACGGGGTTCTTAATATGTGGGGTTTGATATGGAAAAGAGAAGAAAGAGGTCTGTTTTCTAAATGAAGTTGATAAAGAGAGGTGAGAATATAAGGATGAATTCCTGTCTTTTATTTTGAACCGTTTGATTTAAACGTGGGGTCAATATTAACAAAGGCTGCAACTATGGCCTTCTATAGATTGCTGCCCCCCCACTTCCGTACACAAATGATTGTAACTGATAAGATGGATCTAACCTTGTCTGATACTCTGATTAGATACTACACTATGCTTTCAGAACTGTAACAATGCAGATTTAATGGTTCTGCAATTTCCATTTGTGAAGAAAGTGTGTACTTTTCTTTCTTTGTCCTGTATATTTTTGTTGACATATTTGATATTCTTTTGGTATGATTTTATGGATTGATATAGTATGTAATATGTATATCTAATTGTTTATGCTCTGATTATGTTTTATTATTATTTGTGTATGATTGCAGACCCCTGCTGATAAGAGGGTGATTACCTGTGATGCTAAGCTGAAGACAATCTTTGATGGAAAAGAACAAGTGGGTTTTCTGGAGATAGGAAAATTGCTCTCTCGCCATTTCATCAAAACCGAAGCATGACTTGACCTACCTTAGCCACTCTAATTTCTTTTGGCATTGCAAAAACTGTGTTGTAAAGACTAGCTAGTGAAGTAGTAGGTGAAGGCTTAGCTTGATGGTGTTTAAATATTGTGCCTTGAATCATGGTATTTTGTTGTGGCGACAATCTTGTCGGTAATGACTGTTTAGTTTGGAAAATGTGCTTGAAGTTGTGTTTTAATGTTTTGTTTCCAATTTCTGTTTATGTGCAAATGCATTCCTAAGGTCTCTGTCACTCTTTGCATATTCAGTTCCTAAGGACCAATTCCAATTGCAGACATTTAAATATGAGATTAATTCATCCCGAGTTGAGGATGGATAGTCTACTATCCAATTGTTTCTGCTGTTCAAACGTATATGCTCTGTGAATACTATAGATGCATAAAACTGGCCATGTGACTACAATTTGGAAAATACTGGTAGCTAATGCGAAATAACATTCCAGATTGGAGATGTAATTATCATTCTTTTGCCGCGACAATCTTTTGGTGGTTATAACTATGGTGGTCAATTGATTGTGCTGGAAGTTTAGTACTCCATTAGCGTCTTATTTTGATTACCATCTGAAAATGACCATTAGCTAGGCGGAATAAAATCTTCTGATGCATATTGTATTTGGAAGATTATTTTTTATTCAATGTGTCACATTCCAATATTTTTTTCGGGATTATATATTAACTGTCTTCTCGTCCCTTGTTCTTGTACATTTGAACAACTCCCATTGGGCAATCAATTACAGATGAACTTCATCTTCGTATTTACTTTATTCTACATCGACGGTGTCAAGTGGGTACTCATTAAAAAGAGATAGGGTATGTTGTACACCGTGAATAATAATTGTTCTCATAATCAGCCTATATATATTTGATGCCCATTAGCTGAGAAGGTGGTGGATCCATTGGTCCACAATGGTTGGGGAACCATACCATGGTCGTGACAAATCATCCGAGCCAACAGGAGAGTGGTATACGCCATCAAAACTAATATTTAGTGCACCTTCAAGATGAGCTGCAATTTCCGGTACAACTCCATCTCCCCATACATTCGCATTACCACACACCTGGAAAAACCACGCAGTATCATTTTGTAAGGAACTCATTCAGAGTTCAAAAGATCTGGATGAGTAAATTGAACAGGCACAGAAGATATTGGGGCCATTTTAGTTTTCGATTTAATTGAAAGCAAACTACAGGGCAATGACTTCCTAAAAATTTAGAACTAAACGTAAAGATACAGTGAGATGCAGAGTACGGACATTAATAATAAGTTAAACTCTCCACTACTGATCGGATAGACAAGTTAAAATGATTCTTCATATCCCATACCGTATCATCTCCTAAGAAGGTTCGGACAAGTCATTTTTTGTGAATTACAAAACGAACCCTTGAATATGCATAACCTGCACATGAAACTCATGACATTTTCGAAAGTACTTAACTTGAGCCCCATTCTCTTCGTAAATATCACTCATCACTCATCACTCATCACTCATCCCTCTCCCTTTTCTCTATTTCTTTTGGAAATAAGCTCATTACACAATTTGGTAAATTAGTTTGTGTTTTTACTGCTAAAAATAAATAAATATATATATATATATACATACATATATATACATATATATATACATACATATATATACATATCTATATATACATACATATATATACATATCTATATATATATACATACATATATATACATATCTATATATATATACATACATATATATACATATCTATATATACATATATATTATGTATGAAAAAAAAACTGTTACCTGTTTGTATCCCTGTCCAACTACGCGAGCGCGGAATGTCGGAGAAGCTGAGGTCGACTTATTAGTAGCATTTGCAATAGCAACATCAGAATTTGAAGAAGCAATTTCTATATCAATTGAAGAGCTGGAAAGTGTACTTGAATCACCAAAGAACCGGACTCCTTCTATGTACCTGCATCGTAATGTGACAAATTACTTTCTTGATTCATAGTTTAAGGCCTTGTTTGGTAGCAACCTTTGATCTCAGCTCTCGTTGTGCTTAAAATCAGGACTGCTTTTGGTTGACCAGCTTAAATACTGAGCTTTTACAAAAATTTCGCCTGAAAAAGGTGGAAGCTTTAAGCTGGTTAAACCTAACTGTTTTCTGAAACTCACAAGATCCAGCTTAGTAGCTTAAAATATGCAACCAAACAAGCGCTAAATGTTAAAAGGGACATTACATAATTACATTAAACACTGAGGAGTAAAAGTTTTGCCTGGAAAGGAAACAAAAGAAGAAAACCAAAGTTGTAAATGTGACAACCTCCCAGCTATGCATATGTATCGCAGTTCCGGAGTATAAACAGCTTTTGCGCAATGATCTTCTACGTAATATAGGAGGCCTCTAGTTTGATCAATAACACCTGGTGATCCTTTTGGAGGTGGCCTGTAGTAAGAAATAATTGGTTTGTAACTGCTCATTGTTTCATTGAAGCTCTCAATGATGGGAAGATCATATCCTGAGTAAATCAGATGCAGTAGTTAACAACATTTCATTTAAAAGATAAAGTTGACAACGTACAAGTGAGGCGTTCCTAGAGTTAATAGCAAGGAGATATTTGAAACTCCAAAATCTTCCATGTAGAGACGTGCTAGCCATCCTCCTGCTGAGTGTCCAATTAAGGATAAGCGCTCACCTATACAATCAAAGTGTCTTGATCAAAAAAGAATATCATTATCGGTTTTAATTATTTTACATACTTTGTGTCATCTTCTATGCAGTTTTCTTCTTTTCTATTCAGTAACACACGTTGCAAATGTGGGAAATGTACAAGAGAGGGCTGGTCTGAGAAATGACAGCAAACCCTAAGTATTATAGAAGCACATTTAAAAACCAATTTCTTCCGTGTATTGCCATATAAAAGAGCAAGCAATTCCTTGTATTTGAGAGGAAAATAAACGGAGAAAAAAGAGGGACATGGAGGCAGTTATAGACCAACATACAAATCAAAATAATACCATCACTAATAGAAGATTAAAAATAATACCAAAAACTCAAACAAGAAAACTACGCTGTTCAATGAAATGGAGTCTAAATACAAATGAACAAGACGAAAAGGAAACAGAGAACAAAGTGACATACTGGATTTATCTACCAATGCATCCAACTCAAAATGATACCAGCAGTACCGTATAACAAAAAAACAAGCTTAAAGAATTTTAATAACAGTTGCATAAAAACCCAAGAATCAGTGAAGGTTCTTGGTTCAACAAGCAGCTAAATCGGAAACATAATAGCTAAATTGTTAAAATAATTTTCACTTACAAAGATGAAAGAACGTGCGATCTATGACAATCAAGCATAAACGAAACTGATAAAACAAAGGGACATAGTAGCATCTAAGGTGAATGCATAAAGCTCAATATCATCCAATATTTTGATGGAAGACTTATAGCAGTCCCACAAGTTTACAGAACCATACCTCCGAGGTGCTTGGTTCTATTAACAGCTAATCTGCTCAATCAGTAAGAAAGGCTTCGAAAAGGAAATGTTGGCATACCATTAGCAAGTTCTTTTGCTTCACTGACAGCTTTATCAACCCTCTTCAAGTACCTGGCCCCTAGTGTTAGCTTAACGAATTTAAACACATCCACAATCAATATGAAAACCAAGAGGCTTGTTTGGTTGCAGTCTTTAATCAAATAAACTGGCCTGCTTGAGGCTGTTTCACTTAATTATACAAAAAAACACAAAAAAGCACGCTGTTAAGCTAAAGACCAAAATTTAGTATAACTTGATAAGTTTAAAGCAAAAATTAATCTTAAAATCCGCAACCAAACAAACCCATAACAAGATCAAATGCATTACCAGTCTAGGATAGGGCGAGGCTGAAGGGTGCCACGCCAGTAGTTTGGGTCCACTAAACCGGCAGCATTTCTCAGCCAATCAATTCTGGACACCTCAGCAACCACTGTTGGGACACCGTAACCTTTTAAGGTTTGCTGAAACATCTCGTAATCACTTGTATTATTTCCTAAGCCCTACAAATATAAAGTATGTAAGGTAATTAAAAACTTATACGAGAATGCAAACGTATGGATTACGTAGTTGAGAGGTGACATAAATCTTGATCAAATTTTCATTCCTAGGAAAGTCATTTAGGAATCCAAGTATATTATTAACCTTATCATGACAACAAAGGATGACCAACATGGTGTTAGTGATTAGGTTCTAGGAGGTCCTTGGTACAATTATACCTTGTCTTATTATATATCCTCGGTTCTACCTAACATAAGGGTCTCAAAAGAAATCTTTGCTTCAAATTGAGAATGAAATGGATATTACATTGTACTAAGCTAGAAGCAAGAAGAAGAACTTATAATCGGCAAACAATAACAATTCTACGCCAGTTCAAATTTATTAAAGTGGCACTACATTAAAAGTAGTTCTTAGACCGAATCTATTTCTTAGTTTAACTAACTTCCTTTTCTAGTAAAATAAACTTATAAAAGGCGAGTATTCTTAATAACAAAGAACTTTACTGCATGCTTTAAGCTGATAAATCCCAAAAAACCTCAAATTTTAAGGTGATAAACAAGCAACCAGTGTAAACATTTTGCCCATAATAGTGTCCCTTACCTAAAAAGAGACAAACTTCATAAACTGTCAACTACAAATGAAAAAAATAAATAATACCCTTTTGAATAAACGCTAAGATGAGGAAAACAATGTAATTTTTTTTAAAAAGCCAGCTCAGCTGGGTAATAAATTAAATACCGAGTCTTGGTTATGTTTTTTTCCCCCAAAAACAAAGCTTAGAGAAAAGAAAAAAAAAATTAACTGGAAGAATAACGGCAGGTCGGCAGTTGAGGGCGGCGGAGCAACAGAATTTCCGGCGAGTTTTGAGGCTGTGTTGAGGCGGAGACGGCGGTGGTAATGCCAGACTCAAAGCCATTTTCCCACCACTCACTCACTCACTCACTCACTCCCCACTGACTGGTTGCTCTTTTTTTCTATATTTTGTTTTTTACAAGTTTAAATACTAGCAAACTTATTTTTATTAATACTTTGGCTCTCAAACTTTTTAGTTTTTACTAATACTTTGGCTCGCGAAAGTCTATTTAGTTAGAAAATGCGTTTCTATGAAAATCTTTTTTGTTTTTAAATCATACTATTCGGAAAACGTTTCCGATACATAAGTGAAATATTGTAAAACACTTTAATAATATTTTTTCGTAATTCTAATAATACGAAAACTAATCTTTAGTGAAACTTCAAGAAAGCTTTTATAATATTATTTTTGTAATAAATTAGAAAAAAATTCATCACAACATGATGAAACAAGTTTCTAATATAGAATATGTAACATTTAAATAAATTATTGGTATTGTTACTTCAATTTTGACATTATTGAATATTCATTCGTATTATAATTGTGGAATCCAAAAATTAATATAAGTTATGTAAAAAGGTCATATGTATTTTATTTTTTTATTTTCCTCTATAACGGCGCTTTGCGTTTCATATAAAATTTTAAACTGCGTTTCATGTTTCCGTTTTCCATACCGATTCTTGTTCCCGTTTCACAAGTTGACAACTATGTTTTGACCCTCAAATTTGGCCCCTCAAACTTTGCCTACCATACAAATATGCTAATAAATTTTTTATACCACTACCGTATCACACTTACGGTATACCAAAAAATTGTTTCACACAAGTGTGGTAACTGGTACGGTAACTGTATGATATTGTATATTATTACATCGATGTCACAAAAACTCAAAGTAGCAGACAGTCATGTCACGTTATACTATGTCACGTTATACTGTATATAACTATCTTCTAATCAATTTGATGTTAAGATTAGTTGAATTTGTTTTCTAACCATGAACTATCATTAGAGCAATTATATTTCCAAAGTGAGAATTTTAATAGCGAACCTCTCACTCAATCATTAAGATATAATTCTAAGCAAGGCGTAACAACTACAGTTAGGACTTAGTAAGAATTAAGAAATCTAGTGATTAAACAATCTTGGATCTACTCAATGTAAACTACATAATTACAACAAATTTCCACAAATTTACGATTATAATATCAAGATTTTTCCTTTAAATCATTTTAATAACATGCATGTACATACATATTGATCTTTGAAGGCATATAATAAACTTTAAAGTAGTATTTAGTAAGAAAATTGATAACTTACTACTCTTATTTAGTTTGTGAATGAATGTACATAGTGTTAGATTTGAACGAAAAACGGTACAAAACACTATGTACCGTGATATATTAAAATTTGATACCACTACCATACCGTTATTATGAACAATATGATAATACCGTTCCACAATGAAGTAGTAACAGTAATGCGATATGAATGGTACGGTACGAGCGATTGGAGTTCGATGTGGTAAAAAAATTCAACCCTTATATTTTGTCCAAAAGGTAAAAGGCAAATAAACCTATAACACCTATAAGTATGAGTGATTTGAAAATAACCTTATAATATTAACTTTCACATTTTGCATTTTATCCGCGTAAACGAATGTTCTAAAAGTCAAGCCTATACTAAATTAGGCAGAGTATAGAAACCTAGCAGATTATGCAGAATTAAGCGGATTAGGCGTTGATTAAGAGCAATTGGGCGCATATGTGACCAATTTCTGCCTATTACCCACCTTATGTCTTTTTGGGCACCGGCGTAACCTATCTAGCTTCTATTAATAGACGTGATGTCCACATTTAAAATGATATAATTTTTTTCTTGTTTGTAAGCCTTAAACTTTTCACTTTTTACTTTGTGTGCTATTTTAATTGCATCCATGAAAATCAAAATTGGAATGCGGATCAACACCCTTAATTTGTAAAAGTAAATGTGGTTTCGATTCGGTGCACCTATGACTTCGATTATAACTCCGTTATCGGGAATCTATTTTCTGGTCAAGTTATAGTTGGATTTGGGTGTTGGTCTCTTTTGCCATTCATTGTCATTTTTAATTCTTGGCTCTTCCAAACGGCTGTTATGATTAATAACGCCCACGAGAAAATATTCAACTAAGAAGGAATGTATTCCTCTACTCATTATGAGGTTGGGCTAAAGTAAAAGAATGTGATTCCTTCGTGTAGAGTTTTTGATAATTTTTGCTTGAGATTCGACATGATCCCTTAATTTGTCAACTAAATGGCAGCATTTACATAGCTCTATTCCAAATTCCTTTTTTTTTCTCAATAGATCCTTAATTTGAAACCAACGACTGAAAACTGTAATTATTTGTAAAATAGTATTGATGGTCATGTGGCAAAAACCTAGAGTAGAACCAATAGAACATTCAATTGGCTGTAGCGTGTAGAATGTTATGTAACTCAAATGACATTTCGGTGATCCATTAATTATTTTTGATAAAATGCATTTGAAAATTGCATAATTAAGTCTAGTATTGGAATAATCCATGAACATTGAATTCTACTCCAATATAAGATTCAACCGACCACGTTTATCTACTTGTAAGCATTGATATTTCTGCCATTTTTTTTCATCCAAACACTCCAAAAGGAGGGGGGTCATTGATATTTCTGCCATCTGAGAAATCTTATTTTTAAGATGAATCAAAAAATATTTTTTACCAACTAGAATCAAAATATCAAATAATAATTGCAATATCGTTGTTTTATGTATAGAATTACTGAAAATCCCCCGCTTAGAAATGTTAATTAATTCATAGAAAATATAGCATTGATATTTCTGCCATTTGAGAAATCTTGTTTTTAGAATGAATCAATTGGTATTTTTTTTGCCAACTAGAATCAAAGTATCAAATAATAATTGCAAATTCATCGTTGCTTTATGTATGGAGTTACTGGAAATCTCCCACTTAGAAATGTTAATTAACTCATACGGAGTATTAAAATTCGTATATTTGTTTCTTTGCCCATGCGACCAAACTAATTGTATGTCATTAATTTTTTTCAGCCTTTGCTCTATAATTTGAAACTAGATTAACCTCCCAAGTTTCAGAAACGTAAGTTTAAACCTATAATAAACTATCATAGCAATTTACCTCTTTTTCTATACTTTCAGTATAAGAATAATAGAGTACAAGAACAAAGATGCATAGATGGCAGTTTGTATTTTAGACCACTAATGAATTTTTACTTAATCAGATAACTTGATGATTACATTCTCGAGTTAAACAGAATTACTGTAAGAGGATTTGTTGCGTTTCATATAAGAGACTTGTCGTTTTGTCGGTACAAGATCCCGTGTAACGAGAAAATTAACTCAACTCATTAGTTAATAAAACAAAGCTGGTAGTTGCCATTAAGCGCGTAAGCTGCCACAAACCAGCGCGAAAAATTGCACTTAACACGATTTCCGAACATAAAAAGAAACAACTTATACAAAATCCCTAACAGGTACATGAGCGGCTTCCTTCGCAACCCAATATATCTTATCATCATTGTACATACAATCTACAGTACCATAACATATATCAGACTTTCATGGTTTCATGTGTAAAATAAAATAGAATGAGGTCTATGCAAAACTTCCAAAAAATGCAAGATGAAAAGTATAGTAACCCAAATAAAAAGGATGAAACGGATTTTACAACCTTGACATTTACTGATTTACCAAATGTAGCAGCGAGGGCTACAGACTCCTTGCATATAAATGAGTTATCATACATTTTGTATTCATCAATCTTACCTTGCCAAAGACACAAACACTTTCTTGAACTTTATTTCCAAACCCAAAAAAAATGGCCACCACCAGTAATCAAAACAACAACACTCAAGAAGTGGTTGTGGAAGTGAGACCTAATGTCATGGCCTTACAATTTGGCAGTCAGGCGAACGTATACGAGATAGCCATTTTCTGAAGCCTTCTTTCCCTACTGACCAAACGCCGGTCCCAAAACTCCCAACCCAGGCATTAAATAACCCAAACAGTTCAAATAAAGATTCAGTGAAGGCCAAGTTTAATGGGTGGCAAAAGCCTCACCGTGAATGGTGCGATTGGGTTGAGTGCTTACGGCCAATCCACGAAGGCACCTGGAAAAAAGCAGGAATTTTGGAGGCTATAAAATCGACGGCTTTTACAATCTGTCAAGATAAGGACATCATATTGGATATCACCCAGAAATGGCATGGTGATTCAAAAACATTTATTTTCCAGTGGGGGGAAGCTTCCGTCACCTTGGAGGACGTGTGTCCTTGGAGGCTTCTTGGCCACTGGAGACTCCCTATGCACACGCATCTCTCCTGGTATGAATGAGGTTGATTAAAGGATAAAGGCCGCAAGAAAGCTCATTAACCAAACCCCAACCAAGAAATGTACATACAACCTTTGGTTGAGACATTTCGCTGACGAAGGGAACAGTTTTGAAATAGGACTACCCCAGGAAAAAGAATACAAATTTCAATAAAGGGTCTTTACTTGAAAAGAATATTGTACAACTATCAACTAAAAGGAAGAAAAAAGCTACATTTTTTAATCACAATATATTTATGCTCGGAGCTGTCTCCAGACGTGGAGCCGACTTTAGCAGCCATTGTTGAGAATATATAGAGAAAAGTCAATTTTTTTTTGATAATTTAGTAATTTGTTTATATTTTTTGTGAAATTAGTTAACGAATACATTTATTACACTTAGCTACCGCACGTTAACAAAAATGTTTCAAACTATCACTATTAACAATTTCAGTAATAAACTTCATTCTTTTTTCATAAGGAGGCCTTTCCGACCAAATCGTTTTTAAAATCGTGTCACGTGTTATCACGCGATCAAATTAAAAGTTATTATATTGTTTTGCCTTACTTTTCACATTTGGATTAAATGGTGTAATTTAGTTGTATGGTTATATCTTTTAGGTTTTTGGAGGAAACATGATGAGTGGTTAAACTAAAATAACATTTAATTTGACCGCGTTATGACATGTGATACGATTTTGAGATCAAATTGGCTGAAAGACCTATTTCTGAAAACATTGCGAAGTTTGAGTACATAAATTGTTAATGTTGATAGTTTGCTATATTTTTTTATTAACATCTAGTGGTTGAATGTATTAAATGTAATTTTTCCCATAGTACTCTCTTAAAATATATGAGAATATTATATGTGAGTTTTTTAAGTCGTGTATTTAATGACAATATATTACACCTTTTTTTTTTAACAAAGAAGAAATTACATATATGAAAAGTATGTACAAGTTGGATTCCGCTGGTTCTTTACAACGACTAGCTAGATGCCAGTGTTTCAAAGAGTCGAACTTACCTAAAACACCCTATGTTTTCATCAGAAACTTGATATGTCACTAAAAAAATATTACTTCAAACAGAGAAATCACAGTCTGTCCAGCCTGTCCAGTCTGCCGCCAGCCGGACCGCCACCTCCGACCGCTGGCCCGCCACCACGCCCATTCACCAACCCTAGCAATTGATCCAACTTTTCGTTAAACCCATCCATATTCTTTTCATGTTCCGCTTGCCTAGCTACCATAGTCTGAATAGTATTTTCCATTGATAATTAGGTAAAAAGAAAAGATTGATTTACCTAGGGTTGAACAAAAAACAAGCCAGAAAAGACCTGATAGATCTCCCATAAAGAGATGAGAAACAGAGAAAATCACACAGAAAAATAGATGAGATATAGAGAAAATAAGGAGAGAAAATAGAGAAACTTGATGAGAAAAGAGAGGCCAAAACCTTTTACTGCTCCATAATAACTTCTCTGGGAAAAACCTTATGAAAACTAATAGTACCAACTTTAAAGAAACAACAATAGTAGTCCAAAAGAAAATAACTCAACATGGTCCAAAACAATTAAATAAAGAATAAAACAGGCCCTCGTCTAATAGATAAGCTCGGCTAGGTCCCGTGCTTATCACGTTTTTGTCAGGTTCTTTGCTAGCCAGACACTACTACAAGAAAATACATATTTGGCAACAAATTCGTGCAACGAAAAAAGGATTTGTTGCTGAAGAGGCAACTTTTCGCAATAAAATTGGACTTCGTTGTTGAATAACATGTTTCTTGCAACAGAAGAGATTTTGTTGTTGAATAGTGGACTATTAGCAACAAAATGCTATAAATGTTGCTGAAAATCTCTTCTATCTGCAACAAGTAAAATATATAGTTGTTGAATTCAGAAATTTTCCGCAACGATACAAATACGTTGCAGAATGAAGGACCTATGTTGCAAATAATTGTTTTTGGCAACAAATATTTTGCTGGCAATTTTCTTTTAATTAATAATTTCTTTTTGACTACAAAACTAAGACAATACCTATAGTTTTTAACATAAAAAACTTTTTTTATGAAAGATTTTTAATAGAATTACAATTTTATGGATTTCATATAAATTCGATTTTTATTACTTATTAATGGTGAGAAATTTAATGTGTGTAAACATTTAAGAAATTTAATGGAGTTCGTTATGAGGCTTAAAATACTCATGTGTGGTATTAATTAAAAAAGTACTCCCAGTTAATTAGTAAGTCTACTTATCGGTTACAATTGGAGGACTTCAATTTGAGCCGAATCCATTGTCGTGCTTTTCATTTTTATCTCCAAAATGAAAAATGATAAAATAAAAAAATTTGATAAAAAAAATAACAACATGCGATGTATTTGCAGGGATACAAAATCTATCCAGTTCATACCTTATTATATATGTTCCAACATTCGCTATAAAAATACAACACAAATGTATTAATTTTTTAAAATTAAGAAATGAGGCGCATCTAACCGTTAATGATCAATGTTCTTTGAACAATTATAATTATAACAACTATTTAACGATATATTAAAAATTGGGGGTTGAATACGTCGGAGAGGTGTATAATCGCTCCCTATTTGATTAAAAAAAATATTAAAATAAAAATAAGCAAAACGAATTAGAAAGACTCTATATATATTCTTATTCTTTTGTTACAAAGTATGTTTTCGGTTAAGTGGTTAGAGTTTGGGTGTTAGTGTCATAAATAAAAGAATTGCTTGTATATAAAAAAATATAAACAACTCACTTAGCTGGTTATTAGTATAAAATCAGTATTATTATTAAGTTTAATTGTATTTCACTAGTATCATATGATTTTTTAGTTATTTATTGTATAAATATATTATTATATTTATTTTATATGTGTATGTATTGATGATTGACTAGTCTGATTCGATGAATCAAAACTTTACGAGACGAACACATTTTGCTCATGATCGTCTTTTCTTTTGTACCAAACGACTTATATATTTTGATTCATGTTCAATTCATTAAAAAATTAAACGAACATGAACCGAACACATGAATTGAACACAAATTTTATCATGAACGGTTCAGAGCATTATCACCCAGCTTATGCTATATAGTTATTTTATCATTCATATTAATTTTTAAAGAAAAATAGGGAATAAGTTCAAATTAAAATTGGATTTTCAACACACATGTTTTTAGTCTCAAATAAGTTATAAAAGCTAAACATATCATTTGAATATTTTTAAGTATGAATATTTTTAAATTTGAAGCTAAAAATCTATTTTGGGAAATACCGCCCATTTTTTTTTAAGAAGCGGGAACCCAATAAAAATTTCCCACCATTTAATATACACGTCTCTATTAATTCCCTCAATTACTCCCACTCTCTCTCTCTCTCCCTACCTCATGATTTGCAACTAAAGCTGTTAAAGGTATGTTTTTATTTTATTTTCTGTGTAACTACTAAATCTGGCAATAATCTGTAGTAGTTACAGTAACTATTTGATTGAAAAGGAAATCCCTGCTAGTCTTAATTTATATGAGTACTGATCTGATTTAGTTTCAAATAAACTCTCTCCCTCTTCAATCTCTAGGTAAGATCAATTCAATCCGTCGTCATTCAATAACCTTCTTACAACTATGTATCAATTAATGATATTATTTCATTTAATTAAGTTATCTTTTGTGTTTGTCTATACTCAATAAGTGCTAGGGTTTCAAATTAGAAGCCCCAATTTTTTATTGGACGAATTTTAGGGCAGTAATTCATATGTACTATAGTTTATATATATATATATATATATATATATATATATATGGGGACAATTAAAAGTAAGTAAATGGAGGGTTGTGATTGATGTGTAAAGATAATGTGTTTTTTTATGTGTGTATAGATCCTTCCATATATATATATATATATATATATATATATATTTTGGATCCTTACCATATGAGAGTACCCTTGTTAAGATTGGGCTTATTTCTAGTTATTGCTTTTATTAGGCTTATTTATGACCCCAATAAGCTCAATTATCAGTTATTGCTTTTATTTAAGGCTTATTTCTCTTCAGATTTTAGCAAACCAAATAGATTTGGCTAAAGAAAAAAGCTAAGTTTTTAGAAACTAAAAGTGCTCAACTTTAAGCTGGTCAATCAAAGTGAATGAATTTTTAGGGTACTTAAAAGTCATTTCAAATACCGAAATTTTTCATTGCCAAAGACGTATTTTCTTGTAGTGCACCTGTTAACCAACCATCCAGTAACTATGGGCCGCGGTCTCTTTTACCATCAATTGTCACCTTTAATTCTTGGCTCTTCCAAACGATTGTTATGATTAATAAAGCCCACGTAAAAATACTCAAATGAGAAGCAATATGTTCCTCTGCTTTATTACACATTTAACCGAGTTATTCTTCTTATTAATTTTAACAAAACCATGTATATAAAACTAGAGATTCTTTTTGGGACGAGGTACACTTGCCAGAGATATCTGATATCTGTTTGGTTGCACTAGCAACTTGGAGGTCTATAAATAGCTTTTCACAGGAATTAAGAATTTGAATAAGCAAACAAAACTGAAACACATTCCGCAAAACTACAGTTGAAGTAGCTATAACACTTGACTATAGTTTTTCAACAGTCTATTTCTACCCGGCTTTCAGGGTTGAAATTTATATAAGTCTATAAAAGGGCATTAAGAGTTGCAGTTAAACAAGAACATATGTCAATATAGGTTTTCATAAAGAAAATCCTCACCATCCTCATTAAGTCTCTACTCTTTCTCCTCTACTAAGATCTTTAAAGTAATCTTTAAATCTCGCAATATCAGCAGTTGCATGCATAAGCACCACCCTCGAAAAGTACAAAATATATCGGTGTTAAATCATTTAAAACTTATTTAACATAATCACAGTTTTTCCTTGAGTGGTGTTAGTTTAGGTTTGGCAGTACAATACAACTAACAAAAATTCAACTAAGGAACCTCAATGTGCATCTTAAAAAAAATAAAAAAAATCAATGTGGACTAAACCAAGCACAATGAACTAAAAGAAAACAAAGATAATTAAAACTAAAATTAAATTCTAGCTAACCCATTGTTCCAGAAGCATCATTTTTTATTGTTTATAAAAGACTATATAGTAGCTATAACCTATATTTAATATATTATAAAAGTCTATAAAATTGCGAAAAAATTTGGACGAAAATAAGAAAGAGGGCATGGTAGGGGACATGGAATAAGGAACATGGGATCCGGACTCACAATAAACCAAAAAAAGATTATTAATTTCCTTCACTTCTTCAGTCCATTTGATCGATTGTTTGTCAAATGACAATTTAAATCTTTTTCTTTTTCATAGAGCGACCTCATCACGATTTACTAAAGATAGATTCAAATTTACAATGGAAAGGCACTCTAAAATTGATCAAGGCAAGCTATATTTCCATTTCTTCATCTAAGATAACGAATTACTATTACTGCAAACAAAGTATAAATTAAATAAATCAAAACTTGAACATGCCACAAGTTGCTGTTTTGGGCTTCCGTGGCGTCACCTTAACATGAGCTTTAGTTATTTCAACTTTTAATTTTGAAATAATAGCTTTACGTTCAGAGTTTGAAAGACAATCACCATCATTAGCAACAACAGCTTTGCGCACCTCATCTTCCTAAAGGCAACAAAAGCTTTCCGCACCTCATCCAATGCTCGAGCAACAAAACATACCTAAAAGCAAAACAAAACAAAATAAAACAAAAAAGGATTTTTCTTAGCTCAAATGTATACATAGGGATTCCTTGGCTCATAACTTTAAACCATGATAACTAACTTCTCTTCGTATAAGAAAGAATTTGGGTTCCTCCAGCTAAATTTTATTTTCCAAGCGAGAAAATTTGATACTTCGAATTTCATATGATCAACCAAATAGGCATATATATACATCAACTTATAAGCAATAAAAAAAGGCTTTAAGAGTTGCAGCTAAACAAGCACATAAATCAATATAGGTTTTCATAAAGGAACTTCTAGGGAGTTAAAGTAGTCCTCACCATCCTCATTAAGTCTCTACTCTACTAAGATCTTTAAAGTAATCTTTATATCTCGCAATATTAGCAGTTTCAGGCATAAGCACCATCCTGGAAAAGTACAAAATCTATCGGTGTTAGATCATTTAAAACTTATTCAACATAATCGTATTTTTTCCTTCATTATTGTTAGTTTAGATTTGGTAGTACAATACAACTAACAAAAACTCAACCAAGGAACTGCAATGTGGACTAAATCAAGAACTGCAATGCATGACATTTCAAATGCTCTATCTATTAAGCTCCGATGGAAGTTAAGAAAACAAAAATCTTTGTGGTCTTTATTTATGAAAAACAAATATTGCAAGAAAACTCATCCTAATCAAGCAAAGAAGGCTATTTATAATGACACTTGGAACAGTATTCTTGAAAATAGAGAGCTGGCTGAAAATAATATTGTGTGGCTTGTGGGATTTTTTTTTTTTAATGTAAATTGGGATAAGTGAAGTGTGAATGGTTTAATCAAATGCTTGAATGTGCAAGACAATATTTTACTAAATGATATTAAAGACAATGGTGAATGGAAAAGAGATATTATTAACACTATCTATCCTGCTAACATACATAATTACTTTGGTGCAAATTTGAGAGAAAATTACCTGTGACAATGATATTATGGTTTGGAAGGAGACTGCTACATGGGATTTCTTTGTCCAAACAGTATGGAACCTGCTGAGGAGTAAAAGTAATATTAGTTGGGTTCATTCTCTGATCTGGGATAAAATTTTATCTCCTAAAGTTTCTTGTTTCATGTGGAGAGTTATTTTGAAGATAGTTCCTATTGATAAAAAAAATTCAGAGTTAAGGTATTTAGCTTGTATCTAAATGTGATTGTTGTAATCAAAATGAAGAAGAACTGTAGTATCTGTTTGGTTATGGTATAATTGCTCATGCAATTTGTGCACACTATGGCAACAAATTTGGTATTATCTATAGTGATCAATGTATCACGGGAAGATGCATGAGCTGCTGGTTGCAATCAAACTCTTCTTTAAAGGGTAAATGCATTAAAATAATTTATTATGTTATTATTTGGTGTATTTGGAAAGCAATATGCTCAAGCATATATGAAGGTGTTAAAAGGACAAATGAAGGGATTATTCAAACTATCATTACACAGTTTTATCAATTTATTAAAAGAGATAAATCTTTTGGTGACAGTTATGATATTTTCTCTGAAGCTAGTGAGTTTATTACTCCTACAATAAAGAAGATGACTAAATTGGTTTATTGGTCAAGACCCCTAAATTTAAACTTAAAATTAATGTTGTTGGTAGCTTCAAAAGAGATCAACACTTTTCAGCTATATGAGATATGCTGAGAGATCATAGAGGTAAATTTATAAAGGGTTTCTCTATTATTGTTCATGTGGATTCTATTTTGAAAACTGAAACTCTAGCTATTTTGCAAGAAATCTCTTGTATAGAGGAAGATGCATTCATTATTGAAAGTGACTCTCAAAAATTGGTAAACATTCTTTCAAATAAAGAAAAATGTCACGGAATTATTTATTCTCTAATAAAGCAAATTAAAGATATTATGTACAAGAAAAACATCAAGATCCGTCATAGTTTTAGAGAAGGGAATGAAGCTGCGGACTTTCTAGCAAACAGTGGGCTCGAGCTCATATCGAAGGATCTAGAAGAATATCATAGGAGGTTGATAAGTATTCTGAAGTTGGGCAGAGATCGTACTCCAAATCTTCGTGAAATTTATCTGTAATCGCCATTGTTAGGAAGGTTGTAAGAGAGAGAAAGGCTGTCGATCTGTTTTTTGGAATGAGAAGGGGGAGAGGAGACTCGTGGATTTACTGGAGAAAATTTTAACTTAATTATGTTTCAAGTCCTTGTAATTTCAAGTTCCTTTATTTTGGTTTAGAAAGTTTTATCTGATGTAATTTTGATACATTTTTCCGTGATTGGAGCACTTTTGGCACAATCACTTTGTGGGGTTTTCCCCCGCATTTTAATTTTTCCATTAATTTATAAAATAAAAATGTGGATTTTTCCCACCATTAAATTAAAAAAAAACAAAGATATTTAAAAGTAGAATTTAATGCTAGCTAACCCATTGTTCCAGAAACATCATTTTTATGTGAATTGATAACAACCAAGCACTTTGACTTACAATTTGTTTCAGTTGGGATCATCCAGCTAAATAGCAACTTCTTGGTAATTGGTAAACTCATTCTCTTCTACCCGACTCTTATAGAATCAAATTTTCAACTACTCCAGAAATTGGCAATTTCTTAAAAAATGCTCAACGTACTTTCCTTCTAACTTGAATCCGGAGTCTTGCATTGCGAATTCTCCGAATTCAACTTCCTTAAGATACGACGACACACATGAAGGTACACTTGCAAAGCTTATCACATCAGTGTTCTCCCATTCTGAGGCGATAAAACCCTGGAAATGAACAAACTGATATTAAATAAAGCGAATAAATATCATTCAGGCGACAAACTGCTCATAAAAAAATAGGCTTCCATTAACTCACCTTCGTAAAAATGATAGCTTCCAGGTGAGTTGACCTATTCAGAAGATTTGGTAATGATGAAAAAACGGCCCTCGAGACATAACCAATCTTCAAGCAGGTAAGATTGGAGAATGTGGGTAATTCACTATAATGATTTCGAAAAGTATTCTACACACCAAAGTACACAAAAAAGAAAGAAAGAAAGCAATTAGACCTAAATTCTTAAATCCTCTTTTCCATGTTGACAGTGAAAAGGAACGTTTCACATTTTTGTTCAATGTTTTTATTCAATGATTAATTTTCCAGTTTTCCAAATACGGCGGGAGATTCTCCGGAATCGGGATGGGGTTAATCAACTTCTCCTGCAGCAGCTCGGCGGTGGCACCTAAAAATGGAGCCCAGCAAGAATTGCAAGAGAGGTATGAGGCAGGTGACCCAGAGGTTGATCTACTTGGGGAGCCCCCAGGAAAGTTTGATGACTACGTCTTATACTCCAAGAGCAAGCCTTCACCCCCGACCACTTTGTTCGTAATGCCGAAGCCCCCGTGGTCGGATACTCCGGAAGATCAGATCCTAGGACACCTGATGATGATAGCTGGACAATCAATTAATTACTATAAAACTGCTCATCAGTAGCTAATTTGAAACGTTAAAAGGCAGAAAAGTAAATAAATGTTGACTCCGACAACGATAAAACAAGAATACGAAACGGATGAATTATTATGTAAATGAATAAGAAAATTACTAGGGCAAGAAAGACACTTGCCTCAACTGTCTTCGTACATAAATGGACGTGTTGAGCATGAGACACAACACGAACAGGCTTCTTTATTATACTGGAATGAATGAAATTGTAGCCCAAAGAAATACGAGCCTTAACCAGAAACTCAACTTACTTTTTCCAGAAATCTCCCTAGCTCCGAATTCCAGAAACTAAAAGCATAAAAGACTACGAGAATTGACCACCACTATTATTATTATTATTATTTTGAAAATGTATTTATCTGAAAAATGAAATTCAACCTACAAAGATCATAAATATATCACATTAAATTATTATAGAGAAGGCAGAGATGAAATTCACGCCAAAAGCAAAAGACTAGGTTTAAAAGCAAATGACTTTAGAGCGATCCATAGCTCATACGTGCAAAAATTTAAACGCACAGCTGGTCTTGTACAACATTGAGCTACAAGCTCAAACCTAAGATCTGGTACCGACTCATCCGAAAATCCAAGGTGGACCATGTAGTTTCCATTATCTACTTGGGTGAGAACGTTGAAGTTCACCCACTCTGTGCTAGTCACTTTGTTCCAACTTTGAAGCTTGAAAACGGGATGGTGTAGTGCAACATCATCAGCACTCAATTCTAAGAAACCAACTATAGTTTTCTTTCCAACTGCCAAAAGTACGGATCTCTTATCATCGCCATCGAAGAGGCTGGCAAATTTATTCTTTAAATTAGGGCTTATGTTTTGGCAAACAACTTAATGGGATGTCTCCCTACTCAAACTGAATTGGACAATTTTTAAGACAAAGCCTGGATCAAAAATGAAGTAAATGGACCCCTGACAATAACTCAACTCGTAATCATCCAAGTGTCTGATGCACTTGGGGGAGCAGAGCCTATATCACATGGCGGTGTTTCTTTCTCCGAGTGTGAGCACCTCGTACTTCTTCACAAACCGAGTAGTGTACTGCATAGAGAAAGCTCGAAAGACCTTGTTGGTAAAATATCCAATCCCAATTTGTCGGTAAAATATCGACAATTGAAAGAAACCGAAACCTGAATAGTAAGCTCATTAAAGTATGGAATCTAGGACCTAACAACAATGAAGGGATCATAAGAGAAATTTTTGGTGGCAAAACAAGTGTCTCTCTAGTCATCGGGTTATATATAATTGCCGGGTCAAGCTTCATAGTGGAGGCAATGCTTAACATTCCCTTGCACAAGCTCATGACCTTTAGGTCCTGAAACATTGTAGTAAGGGGGAGATTCCAAAGTTTTTGTTGTTGCATGTTGATTAAGTGAAGTTTGGTGACATTTTCAAGTTTGTGTTTTTTTGTTCTATAACCGAGACACTTTCTTGATGAAAGTGGATCTTTTGTTACTGCGTACGAGTTCTTGCATACATTTGCACATCTAAAAGTCGTTTCGATTGGGAGCAAAGCCATTACCATGTAAACTATATCCAAGTACAAAACTGGAGCTTCTTCACAAGTCTACTTTTTCTTCTGTCGTTCTACTTTCATCTTTGAAAAAAATGTGATTGTTTCCAAAATAAGCAGCAACCAACAACAAAATTCTAGGCGTTAGTGGATGTCCTTCCTAATAGTAGGATGCGAGAAGTTGAGTATATCAGCATTTTCTAGTTTACCATTATCAAGTACTAAATCTTCAAGTACGGGGAACATTAAAAATGACAAAACATTTCTAGACAAAACACCAAAAGACACACGTCAAAGGTGTAAAATTTTTAAACACGGAAGACGGCGAACCCCAGAGTTATACTACATTGTGGCTCTACTGTAGATCATATGTTTGGTTCGTGGATTAATTCCATGGTGTTAAGGAAATTGATGTTTTTGTTTTTTTAGATTACTTGAAACTATAACTCGGGAGATTTTCTTTAGCGAAATGTTATTTGTTTTGAAACTTCATGGAAATATTTTTCTTGAAATTCTGGATTCTGCATGTCTTCCGTGTTTAAAGATTTTACACCTTCGACGTGTGTATTTTGGTGTTTTGTCTGGAAATGTTTTGTCCATTTTATTTTCCCCGTACTTGAGGATTTAGTGCTTGATAATTGTAAACTAGAAAATGTTGATATACTCGAGGTCTACCACCCTACTATTAGGATTTAGTGTCTTTTGGTGTTTTGTCGGGACATCCACTAAAGACTACAATTTTGTTGTAGGTTGTTGCTTATTTAGGCAACAATCAAATATTTTTCGAAGATGAAAGCAGAATGACAGAAGAAAAACTAGACTTGAGAATTAAGAAGCTCCAGTCTTGTACATGGATATAGTTTACATGGTATTGGCTTTACTCCCAATCGAAACAACTTTCAGATGTGTAGTCGTATGCAAGAGCTGGTATGTCGAGAATATTATCTAGATGTCATATTTTATAAGATTTTTTGAATCCAAGTGATGGGCCGAAACTAATTTAAGTTCCAGTCATCCGGCCCAATAAAAAAGAGCTTAAAAGCTGTTTTGAAGCTTAAAAAATAACTTATAATCCATACGGAAAAGATATTAAAATGTAAAAAAGAGCTTACAAAAAAAGATTATAATCTACACGAGAAATATACAAGTGTAAGAAAACAGTTTAAAAGTTTTTTTTTTTTTTTTTTTACCTTTTTAGTTTTTTTTAGTGTTTATTTGAATTATTAAGTAAAAAATAAATAAATTGTACAACACTTAAAAGCTGTTTATAATTTTTTTTTAGTGTTTGTTTGAATTATTAAGTAAAAAAAAAAAATCAAAAAGTTACGAAAATAATTTTTTTTTGTCACTTGTAAGATGACATAGATTTAAAAATCTTGTAAAAGTAGTGACATGAACAAAAATCTTAATCTTCTTAAAACGTAACCGGGCACCAAAGAGCCCAAAAAGATCCACTTTCATCAAGCAAGTGTCTTGGTTATAAAACAAAAAAACACACATACATCTTCATCCTACACTTGAAAATGTCACCAAACTTCACCTAATCAACGTCTACCGACAAAAACTTTGGAATCTCCCCTTACGACATTGTTGTAGGACCTAAAGGCCATGAGCTCGTGCAAGGGAATTCTAAGCATGGCTTCCATGAAGAAGTTTGACCCGACATTTATATATAACCTGATGACTAGAGAGACACTTGTTTTGCCACCAAAAAATATGACCCCGTCATTGTTGTTAGGTCCTAGATTCCAGAGTTTTAGGACCTTACTATTCTGGTTTCAGTTTCTTTCAATTGTCGATATTTTACAAAAAAAATAGATTGGGTAATGATTATTCTACAGAGAAATTCAAGGTCTTTCGAACCTTCTCTATGCGGTACATTACTCGATTTGTGAAGAAGTACAAGGTGCTCACACTCGGAAAAAGAGTCACCACCATGTGGCTAATTAGGCTCAGCTCCCCCAAGTGCGTCAGACACTTGGACGAATACGTGTTGAGTTATTGCCAGGGGTCCATTTACTTCATTGGAAAGGAGGCTGTCTTAAAAATTATCCAATTCAGTTTTAGCAATGAGACATTCCGTCAAGGCGTTTAGTCATTTGCCAAAACATAACCCCTAATTTGAAGCATAAATTTGTTAGTGATGATGATGACTGGTCCGTACTTTTGGCAGTTGGAAAGGAAACTATGGTTGGTTTCTTAGAATTGAGTGATGATGATGTTGCACCGCCCGATCCTGTTTTCAAACTTCAAAGTTGGAACAAAGGGACTGGCACAGAGTGGGTGAAGTTCAACGTTCTCACACAAGTAGAAAATGGAAAGTACTTGGGCGGGAAAAAATACGTTTAGTCTAGTGTATTAACAGTGTTTAACAATTTAGGTAATGGAGTATCACTTTTAACAATTTTTGTATTAAGCTATAAATTTTTGGCCAATTAAGGACCTAAAAGAATAAAATGAAGAAATTAATGTTATTATATCTCAAATTTCGGGATCTATTTATGAAGTACATTGACAAAATTACACTTATTATCTAATAAGTGAGAGAACGTTAGTGCAATTTCATCATTTTGTATAACATCGGGTCCTCAATTATGACAAAATCTATAGATTAGTAATTAAATTGTTAAAAATAGTATTGAGTACCTAAATTGTTAACCACTGGTAGTAGAGTAAACTAAACGTAATTTTTTCCTACTTGGTCCACCTTGGATTTTCGGATGAGTCGGTACAAGATCTGAGGGTAGAGCTTGTAGCTCAATATATTACAAGACCACCTAAGCGTTTGAATGTTTACACGTATAAGCTATGAATTCCTCCAAAGTCGTTTGCTTTTAAACCTAGTCTTTTGCATTTGCCGTGAGTTTCATTTATGTCTTCTCTGTAATAATTTACTATGATATATTTATGGGAAAAATGCGTTTAGTGTACTTTTTATGATCTTTGTAAGTTGAACCATTTTCTCTTAAAGTGTATAATTCATGTATCTTTGTAAAAGAGAGATTCATGAATTATACACTTTGAGAGAAACACTTCATAGGATGAGATAGATACTAGAGAGATTGATAGTTGATAACCTAGAAGTGAGTAGATAGGCATATACGTGAGTGAAGTTTAGTATTGTAAGACCAATGTCTATTCATTATTCATTACAATATCAATATAAAACAGGGTGAGTGTCCCGGAAACGTAGACTAGGATTAGGTCGAACTCTGTAATTAAACTGTGGTGTCATTTAACTACAGTTTGTTATTGATTCCATATTCAGTAATAACTCCGATTATACCTATAGTTTAACTGATAAGCGTAACTGCACTTGAAACTAAGGCAAATGTTATTTCAAGATGTTATAAAATAATCGACATGTTTATAAGGGACGGAAGATCTTGACTCGATAAAAACTTTATGTCACAGCCTAAGGAAAAAAAATGAATAACGGTATAACGCTATCATTAACCTCAAATGTGGCACGAAAGCAACTCATACGAATTTTTTATTTTATAAAATGGATACATCTTTAAAATTTAAATATTAAATTACATTGGATAAGGCCGTCTTGTTGTGGACTTGCCTGTTTCGACCAAAAAAGTTTCGACAAGTTCAGCAACAGACATACTTTGTAGTTAGCAGGAAGTTAACGTATTCAAATATTTAGAGTGAAAATAAATCATTAGTTGAAAGAAACTTCTTAAATTTCCTTTCTGTATGATTTTTTAAGTAACTGTGACCCGTACGGAAGATGTTTATAATCTGCAATCCAATGTATTGAAAAATATAAATCTTGTACTGTTGTACATAATAAACTCAATATTACTACAGCTATTCAAAAATGTCAGTAAAGAACATATCCAGATAGAGACAAGCTTTTCATTAAAATATTATGAAAGTGAATTAAAGACGGTCTCTAGACTCAAGTACAAGTGTCAGACTGACACCTTGTGTATCTAGCAAGACTCTTCCTTTTCTCATCATATACATTACATAGTGTAATTAAAAATAGAGGAATAGTTCTAAAACAATAAAATGGAGGAAATAACAGAAATGATCATGAAAGATAAAGAAGAGATGATCATGATGGATTCCTGGTCAAATCCGACCCGACGACCCGCCCATTTCCTCAACCCAATTCTCTCCTCCTCCAACCTTCCTTTTACCACCTTGAACTCTCACCACCAAAACCTTCCTAGCCGCGTGGCATTTACTGGATAGAAAAGCCCACTTTGGAAATGGAACGAACAGGTTGACAAAATGCAACCTCTCCACTAGTCCACATGGCATGAAGCCGTATCTATCATGCCATCATGACCTCTAAAAATCAAATTAGACAAGATGTGAATATGTGTTCCCGTTCTCGAGAAATGTGGTTGGGAGACATCTTCACAAGATTGTGTTTGGGCTTGTCAGATGGATGAGAGTGGCGCTTGCTCCTGTTGTGCTTGTTTATCTTTAGAGAGACTTGAGTTCATTGAAGGAACAAATAGTTGTTTGTAGTTAAGAAAAGACGATCAATGATAGACTTAATTTGTGTTCACAAATACAGTTAGTTCAGATTTGAGTTTGGGAAAGATTTCCTAATATTAGTCCACGACATAATATTATCGGGGAGGGTGAGCTGAGAATGAGTCGCCAGAATGAGTCGTTGGAAAGATATTGGTACAAGATTAGATGTCAATGGTGCTAAAGAGTTCGTTTGGAGGCCTTACACTATGCCGGGAAGCATCTATCCAGAAATGTAAAATGGATCTCCACCTTTTCAGGTATGCAAGATGATTATATGTCATTTGCTAAATTTATTAGGATATCTGAATTAGTAAGTCTAGATTGTATACAATCATATTCTCCACATCATTGCCTTGAACAACAATTTTCTGGACAAACTTTGAGTCCTTCCACCAATTCAAGTACCATTTGTGATAGCAGATTCATCTGTTTTTGGCGGTATATACAATTTCTCATCTCCAATTGTCTTATTGAAAATTTTCCAAACGATTTCAGAAGTACTGTCGAAGCAAGCCACTTTCCCAGGGATATCCTGATCCATCCTAAATTTCATCGAGACACGATGTGGATAATATGATTGTATATAATCTAGCCCTACTAATTCAGATAACCTAATAAATTTAGCAAATGACATATAATCATCTTGCATACTTGAAAAAGTGAAGATCCATTTTTCATTTTCCGGATAGAAATTGTACTTCCCCGGCGTAGTGTAAGGCCTCCAAATGAACTCCTTAGCACCATTGTTGATTGCCAATCTCACCCTCTCTCTGATCATGTACCAATATCCTTCCAACAACTTATTCTCAACTCACCCTCCCCGATAATATTATGTCGTGGGCTAATATTTGGAAATCTTTCCCAAGCTCAAATCTGAACTAACTGCATTTGTGACCACATATTAAGTCTATCATTGATCACATTTTTTTCACTACAAACAACTATTTCTTCCTTCAAGGAACTCAAGTCCTCGTAAAGATACGTTAGCACAACAGGAGCAAGTGCCACTCTCGTCCCTCTAACAAGCCCAAATGCAATCTTTTGAAGATGTCTCCCAACGACATCTCTAGAGAACGGGAAGTCGGGAACACATATCGCGATATCTAGAAAATGAGAAAAGCCTCTTGCTCAACTTCACTCCCACTCCCCATAAAATGATCCATCCACATCACTTGACCAACTTTTTTAGATTTCGACTCATTTCTCCTCTTACCTTGTTTAATTTCTCGTTTAACCGGATAAAGTCCACTTCATGACGGTCTTCGATCAGAGATATAACGGATTCACCAAGAACCAAATACCCACCTAGAACAAAGACATCTTCGAGCGTAATACTCGCCTCTCCCCACAAAAAAAATAAAAGTGTTCTTCGCGTCGCACCACCTCTCGGCTAGCGCTAGAAAAATATTCACATCTTGTTTAATTTGGCTTTTAGAAGCCATGATGGCATGATAGATACGGGATTCGTGCAAGGTGGACTGTGGAAAAGTTGAATTTTGTCGACCCATTAGTTCCATTTTTGAAGCGGGCTTTTCCATCCGGTGAATGCCGCATGGCTAGGAAGGTTTTTGTGGTGAGAGTTGAAGGTGGTAAATGGAAGGTTGGAGGAGGACAGAATTGGGTTGAGGAAATGAGCAGGTCGTCGGGTTGGGTTTGACCCAGAATCCATCATCGTCATCTCTTCTTTATGCTCCGTGATCATTTCCGTTGTTTCCTCCATTTTTTTTGAGAACCATTCTTCTGTTGTTAATTACAGTATATATGTATGTATCTAATCTATATGATGAGAAGAGGAAGAGTCTTGTTAGATACACCTGTTATCAGTCTGACAGCTGTACTTGAGTTTAGAAACTATCTTTAATTTACTTTTATTATATTTTAATGAAAAAACTTGTCTCTATCTGGAGATGTTCTATATGGAACTCGTTTGGTTATTGCTCCAGCAGTTGTTGCTGTGGTTTACCAAGATTTGAGTTCGATAAAGAATATGTTATTATCTCCTTCGTAGGGATCAGACAGAAAAAGGGTTAGTTCTAAAACAAACATTTGGGCACCGTTTCAATCGGTGCAGATTTGGGTTTGGGAGATCAGGTTTTTAACTTTTAAGGCCAACCCTAATCCGATTCAAGTCGGAGAGCCAAGATTTTCCAGGTGGTAAGAACAAATAACATTGAAAACAGACAATCTAAGTAAGGCCTTCAATTCGGCTGGTGAAGATTTCCAATGGCAACCATACTGTATGGTCGTAAATAATTGGAGATTCAACGAGTTTTATAGGACAAATGGAGATTTAGTCAATGTTGAGACTGGTATGGACGAGGATATAGTCTTTTGCTCTGTGAATTAGAGACCTAACAAGCTAGTTGGATTGGGAGGTCTTACCTAGAAATATCTGCCACATCTTGTGGCTATGCAGTTTGTGTACGATCAAGATATTCCTGCTATTGTCCCTAGATTCAACGGAAGTCCTGATTCTGCTTGGGAATATTTCAAGAGACCAGTTAGGGATACCAATATATATCTACCTCCTCATCTGTTTGAGTCGGATGTTGCTTTTCGATACTTTTCTTGGCAGGGCCTCACTGTGACAGCTAAGGAAGAAAAGATTGAGAGCAATGTGGAGAAATCTCACTCGAAAACTGAAATTCAAATTTCTAAGAAACGTACTAAATATAAAGAAGATTGTGATCCTCCCAATGACCTATCAATTGGAGAGTTATTGACACTTGTTTACAAGAACAATGTAGTTGAAAAGGGAGTTGTAAGAGAGCACAAATGTAGTTGAAAAGGGAGTTGTTCACAAGTGCAGTTGAAGTAGCTATAACACTTGACTATAGTTATTCAAATGTCTATTTCTACCAGGCTTTCATGTTTTGTCACTCAAAGATATCTGAATTCTTAGATGTCACTAGTAATTAAGATTTGTCACATTGAAAATATATTTGAGGGTCACCTTATTAGAAACATCAGAACTAGATACCAGTACGGATTGTTATATACGATTAGCAGCAATTAGTACTACCACAATGCAAAGATAACATGCCAAAAAAAATTATGAATACCCTAAAGAATGAACGCGTTCTTCAACTTCTTTGGTCTGTTCAACATCAGTGGCATACCATATTTCACTATAAATTGATCCATCCCAGCTATCAACATCTGTAATTGGAAGAAACATAGTCCGATACGTTTAAAAGTAACAAGCATTGAAGTCACGGTAAGAAGGAAAAAAAAAGAAAAAGAAAAATAACCTCGAAGGAAAATGTCGGAGTCGTCAGCATATCCTTTTAATTTCCAGTAAGTGTGGCCATCAGTATCGGAAATTAGATTTCTTGTTCTGGTAGTCTCATAGCTCCGATTTTCTATGAGAATTATTGGTGAATATCAGTTAGATTCTAGGATCAAATATTGTAGAGGATGCTAACTCAAATAATGGGCACAATAAAATCTACCAAGTTCAGGACATTTACAAAAGTAAATTTCTCTTTACCGATTCCACACTGAATCAAAAAAGATTATTAATTTCATTCATTTATTTTGTTAATCCATTTGATTGATTGTTAATCAAATCACAGTCTAAATATTTTTCTTTTTAACTAAGCAACCCTATCACGTTTTACTAAATATAGATTCAAATTTACAATGGAAAGGCAGTATGAAAATTAACCAAGAACAAAAATAAAAGTTTAAAAACAAACTTGTATACTCACTTGGTACACAGAACTTCATCACATAGAAAAGTAAGGATTTTAATCCTTGTTGAGAGCTTAAACTTTATACTCATCAACTTCCAAATTAATACTGTCCAACTTCAGTATCTCCAATATATCGAGAGGCTTGGAGAGGCAACTCTGCAAAGCTTGTAGCCATGATGAATCCTTGCCACTTCTAAACAAGAAAAAACATAGACATCAGTATATTATCCTAGTCAATAGAATTTAATCGACTAATTTCGAATTATAATACGTACTTATTTCTAAGTTCTTGTTAATCATGGTGAGCAAAGAAATATGGCGGATAACTGGGGACTGTTTTCTTAGTGAAATTTCTGTAGTATAGTACTTTTGTTTTGGAATGTGGAGTTCTCAAGTAACAGAAAAAACCGTCGAATCTAAGAAATGTTATATGCTTTAATATAAGCTTATATATCAAATATCAAATATATAAAAAAGATGGACAATCAAACCTATTTCTCGATTCACTAGAAGCCCAAAGAGGTGAATAGGGTCCCAAATAAGGAGAGAGATGTAAAAAGCAAGTCCGATTACGTCTCTTCCTCATCCTAAATGGAACGTAAGGATTCATATATAAATATAGTATCTATTTAAATACGCTCGAACAACCCCTTCTCATAATGAGAATGTATATCCCTATTTCGGTCTGGTCCGGTATGGAATGAACTTATGATCATGGAATCGACTCGATCATCAGATTTTAGATTATAAGTTCATAACCCTATCCCATTCCCGTTTTGGACGGAACAGATTTACCAATTCTTTGGTTCCAGCTAGTGAGAGGGATCTTAAACTATGTAATAGACACTAGAACCTAAAAAAGGGTATCCTGAGCAATTGTAATGATCGGGTTCAATGATATTCCTGGTATAGTAGATGCTATTATACATACAATCATACTAAATTCTAAGGAATTGTTTGATCTTATCTTCTATAATTTCCCTTATTTCTTGGTTTCGTCCGGTCATTAATAACTTTATTATTTTTAGATAATAGTAGATAGAAACAACGCTTGTAAGGAGTCCTAATTAAACCAAGAAATATAGGCCTGCCTGCCATCCACACCAGAATAAATGGAGTTTTCCGAAAAAACCAACTAGTGGAGGAAGACGTGTTTTCCGAAAAAATCAGCTAGTGGAGGAAGACCCCCTATTGATAATACTTTGACCGAGGCGAAGAAACTACACTTTCGATGATGACAATAAGACGTCTTGTTTACGAAATGAAATTTCGTTTGCCTATGTTCCGAATGCAATTACGTGTTTTAGTTGGAGTCGGTTGCAGCGTCGGCTGCAACTGAGTATATAACTGACAAAAAAGTAAATAACACAGTTGCATTGTTTAACGAAGTTCGACTTCACAAACTCTACGTCTTCCAGCCACTCATCCAGTATTTATTGATATTGAAAAAGCCTATGATCGTCGACTTGAGTCTTACAATACCTAATGAATACATCACTAGTATAATTCTATCAAAATCTCGCTCCCACCTAATCAACTATTAATCTCACCATGACATCCTGTCATGTTTTTTCTCTCAAGAATAATTTTCTCTCAATAATTTCGTGGGTTTCTTTCTCTCCTTTTCTTGTATACTCCATGGGGTAGAAAGCCACAAAATAATGAGTATAAATGGCTTTATTTATAGACGTACAAAAAAGCCCTAATTCATGACTAAATAGGAAGTATTTACTTGCTTGACAAATCTTTTCTTTGAATATCTTCTAGTATTCAATCCAATTAGTAAAAGATCTCTTTATTTGTTTATTTAATCTTCCAGAATTGCTGCAGATGTCTTTTTACTTGGTCATCACTTTTTTGCATTATAAAATCTTTTTGACCGAATCTTTCCATGTTCTGTCCAATATAGTCAGTTGTTGTCTCGGTTGCAACTGAGGTTGCAACTTACATCTGCAATTAGTCACAACTTGACAAAAACGTTACACATTAACTGTTAACATATATAATTAGAGTTCATTATAAATTTTCTCAATCTATTTTTGACATAATGGTGACAAATAACAATAACCTTGTAATTCGGATCTAACACGAAATATTCAAATAGTCTACTACTATAGTAATAAGTTTTACTCAGAAATATAATGGGTTGGGAATTAGAAAAGTATGCAATTCTTTCCACGCTTAAAATAAGTATCATGCAATTCTTGATACTGAACGATCAAGTGTAGAGATAACGTTGATAATTGAAATAATTTATATTGCTGATAAAATTTAACCCCCTAAGGCAACAAAAATGCAAGAACAAAGGAGTATTAAATGTTATGAAAACAAAGGAGTGATTAAGATAAAAAAAAAAAAAGGAGTATCAAGCTTACTATTTGTTCTTTTTTTTTGAGAACAAAAAAAAAGAATGCAAATTCACACGACAAAAATGACTTTTGTTCTTTTGTTGCATAGTTGAAGTCGAACAAGATCTGACAGTGCCTCGAGTATTTTGAGAAAGTCAACTTCATGGTAAACTCATCCTCTTCTATCCGACTCTTATAGAATTGAAATTTCAACTTCTTCATAAATTGGCAATTTCTTAAAAAATACTTAACATACTTGCCTTCTAACTTGAATCGAGACTCTTGCATGCATTGTGAATTCTATGAATTCGACTTCTTTAAGATACAATGGCAAACAAGAACGTATACTTGTGAAGCTTACAAGATTAGTGTCCTCCCATTCCGATGCGATAAAACCCTGGCAATTAACGAACCGATATTTAATAAAGCGAATAAATATCATTCAAGCGAAAAAATGCTCATAAAAAATTAGACTTTCATTAACTTACCTCCGTAAAAATGATAGTTTCCAGGTGAGTTGGCGCATTCAGACGATCTGGTAATGATGCAAAAGAGGCTTCGAGAGATAACCAATCTCCAAGCAGCTGGCAAGATTCGAGAATGTGGGTAATTCACTGTAAGGATTTCGAAAAGTATTCTAGACACCAACGTACACAAAAAAGAAAGAAAGAAAGCAATTAGACCTAAATTCCTAAATCCCTTTTCCACGTTGATAGTGAAAAGGAACGTTTAACATTTTTGTTCAATGCTGTTATTAATCCAGAAAAAGAGTATGTTTTTAGTTTTCCGCATACGTGTATGACAACCAATTAATTACTATTTTTTTTTTAAATAATTGGTGGGGAAACCCCACTTTTATTAATGGAATAGAGGTAAAAGACCATACAAAATAGTATCAAGTAGCAAAACTGTAAAGATCTCAAACAATCGAGACCAAAACGAAATAACATAAAAGGATTTACATCTAATTGAAATTTATGAAGTTAATGAACTTCATAGACTGCCAAAATAGGAGTCAATAGAATGGCGAGAAGAACTTGAGGGGCTATACTGAAAATATATGTAATAATTCCACAGATGTCCATCCACCTCTTCATTTCTTTCACCTCTTCATTTTCCTTACACAGTAGAGAGAGAGACTCCCCCTTTTACCCCATTTTCATCGCCTTCTTAGGTTAGATAATCCTCTGCCTTCCGTAAAAATAACCCCTTTTAAAGCATGGGGGAAGTCATCCAAACAAGATGATGAGATGTTACCCTCCCAATTTGCAAGAATATCAGCAGCCATGTTGCCTTATCTAGCCACATGTTTAAACAGGTAATCACCATCCTCTAATAGTATATTAATGAGATTGAATAGATCTATAATCTTCCAAGGGCATTTTTGTTTGCCCTCTACAATATTAATAAGAATCTGTGAATCACTCTCAATAATAATATGATTTTTTGGTGAAATAAGTAGGCCATAATAGAGGGCTTTGAACTCTGAATATAGAGGTGAAAAACTGACAATAGATTTAGAAAACCCCTTAATAAAAGCACCATTTTCATCCCTAATTAAACCCCCAATACCATTATTGGCATCTAATTGGTTAAAACAACCATCAATATTTAGTTTCTGGAATCCATTTGGAGGATGAAGCCACTTAATAATAGTGGCCTTATCAATAGTCTTCTTTATACTGAAATTAGAGTAGGAAAAACCTTTCTCCTTATAACCAGATAGAATAATCAATTCTTCAGTTTTACGAATAATATTACTGGCCTTCATTTTGAAGTTTTCAAATTTACAAGAGCATCTGGATTTCCAAATTAGCCAAATAATAAGAGAAGGAAGCACTTGACATATTTTTTTTCCAGAGAAATGCTTTTTCTTAGTGATATTAGACCACCAACTGTTAACTCTTTCATATAAAGAATTATTCTGAATTAATATCCCCCATTTTCTCTCAAAGAATTCCCAAACTTCATTAGCTACTATACCAGTACTGAATAGATGATTGAAATTTTCTTCTGAAGTTTTACAGCAAACACACATAGAAGCTATACTGATGCCAAATTTATGCAGGTTACAATCCAAGGAGACTGCTTGATTAAATAACTTCCACATGAAGCAGGAGATTTTTAGAGGTACCATTCTTTTCCATATAAAGGCACTTCTCCACTTTACAATACCCACTTCTCTAGAAATTTCCCAAGCTGAATTTATAGTAAAATTCCCAAGATTTGTAGGTTTCCATATAGATGTCCCATTATCAGATATAATAGAATTAATATCAGTCAATTCTCTAACTTGAAGCATTCTGCACCAAGTATTAGTACCCCTTTTGATAGGAATGTCTTCTGGAAGTTTATTTCTACAATATTTAGCTTTCAAGAACTTGGCCCATAAAGAATATTTTGTTTTAAATTTCCACCAGAGTTTCATTGCAAAAGCTCTAGATATATCCATAAAACTTTTAATATTTAATCCCCTTTCTTTCACTGGAGTACAAATTTTGCTCCATCTAACCCAATGGAACTTGTTTTTTCCATTAGTGTTACCCCAGAAGAAATGAGACAGTAATTGGTCTATTCTTTTTATCACTAGTATTGGGGGATTCATAGCAGCCAAAGTATACATAGGAATAGATTGCAAAACATGCCTAATTAATATTAGTTTCCCACCCAAATTAAGCCAGTTACCCTTCCAAGTAGATAGCTTACTTCTTACTTTAAGTATAAGTTCATGAAATAGAATACACTTTTTATATCCAGAATATAATTTGCAACCAAGGTAGGAAAAAGGAGGATTCTTACTAGATATAGTAAGCACTTTGCAAATCTTAGCTTTCTGAATAGAACTCACACTTTTTGAGAAATATACAAAACTCTTGTCCAAACTGATTTCTTGACCAGAATCTTGATTATAACATTGCAGGGTGTTCTTTATTTTCCTGACAGAATGGAGGTCTGTTGAACTGAAGATGAGTAAATCATCTGCAAAAGCAAGGTGAGTGATAATAGGGCTTCCAATAGGAGATTTAAAAGCTGACCATCTTTTATTAATAATCAAGTCATTTAGATTTCTACTTAGAACTTCAGAACACAATAGGAATAGACTAGAAGAAAGTGGATCCCCCTGTCTCAATCCATTTTTAGGAGTAAAAAGCTCAGTAGGGCTTCCATTTACCATAATAGAAGTCTGATTTCCAGAAATGATCCTCCATACTATATCAATTGTCTTTTCAGAGAAACCCATTTTTCTTAGAGTAGATGTAAGAAAATGCCAAGAAACATGATCATAGGCTTTTTTCATGTCTAGCTTTAAAGCTATGTTCTTGCCATTGGTCTTTTTATTGAGAGTAGATATAAATTCCTGAGAAAGAAGAATATTGTCCACAATGTCTCTAGATTTAACAAATCCACTTTGATTCTCAGAAATAATGCTAGGAAGTATAGTAGCAAATCTAGAAGCCATAATTTTTGAAATAATCTTACTGCAGAAAGTGCATAAGCTGATAGGTCTAAATTCTGCAAACTTCTTTGGTTTAATCTTCTTTGGTATTAGAGCAATCACAGTAGAGGATAAAGATTTAGGAAGTAAATTTCCCATGAAAAATAGAGTAATTGCCTTTATAATGTCTTCTCCAATAAAGTCCCAACAAGAGACAAAGAACTGACCTGTAAAACCATCTATTCCAGGAGCACTAGATTTGCTTAGATAAAAAACAGCTTCCTTTATTTCTTCTTTAGAAGGGTCTTTATCTAGGAAATTATTGTCTTATGTAGATATAAGTCTAGGGATTTTCTTCAAACTATTATAAACATAAGAGTGAGGAAGGTCTGCTGCCAGAAATAATCAAGAGCCTCTTTTTTGATAACAACCGGATCTCTAGTGTATGTACCATCTTCTTTTTCTATTTCACCAATACCACACTTTAGTCTTCTTTTCTTTACAATGCTGTGATAGAATTTAGTATTAGCATCCCCTAGTAAAGCCCATTTCAAATTTTCTTTTTGTGCCCAGAATTTTTCTTCAATGCTGAGTTTAGCTTTTAACAAGGCTTCCACTTTATTGATCTCAATTCTGTTAACAGGTGTTGGGTTAATTTCAAATTGCTATTCTAATTTAAGGAGTTGATCTTCAGCTTTAATGATTTCTTGGAATATATTCCCAAAGGTATTGTAATTCCATTCTTTCAATCTTTTCCTTGTTGCCTTTAGATTAGCAGCAAGATTATCTAATGCATTAGAATTGGAATAAACCCATACTTCTTTAACTGTATTAGAAAAGTCTTCATGATCTACCCAGAAATTTTGAAAAATAAACCTTTTAGGATTGTTAATAGGAACCACCTGTAACTTTAACAATAAAGGACTATGGTCTGAAGTAGCTTTACTCAAATGATCAAGATAAATATTGCAAAACAAGTTTGCAAACTCTTGATTGAAAAGAATCTTATCTATTCTTTCAAAAATGGCATCTCCCCCACTGCGCTTGTTCCACCAAGTGTATTTAGAGCCACTATGGATTGATTCTGAAACACCCAAATTGTTAATACAAGAAAGGAAATCATTAGCTGAATAAATATTAATAGGCAAGCCCCCAATTTTATCTTCCTCCTTTGATACAGTATTAAAATCCCCACCAATCAACCAAGGTTTAGTAGTGAAGGAATTTTCTAAGAAGTTCCACAGAATTTTCCTTTCAGCTGCTGTGCACTTAGCATAGACCACTGTGATTTGTAGCTGGAGACCCAAATAATCAATAGAAACCTCCATATTAACAGCTTGATTCATTTGATTAATAATGGAAATTTGAATATCTTGCATATAAAAGATCCAGATCTTATTATCTTCATGAACCAGAACTTCATCAGAACCAAACTTTCTTTTATAAAACTCTACTTTCTCAGAATCTATTTTAGGTTCTATACAAACTAAAAACATAATATGATGTAATTTACAAAGCTTTTTGATACGCCTGGAAGTAGACTTATTACCCACTCCTCTGATATTCCAAAATAGTGTATTAATCATTTAAAACTTTTCTTAGCCCCTACATTAGAGGATCTCAAGATCATAGCATGTTTAGCAACACTAGTTGAAAATTTTCCCAGTTTTCTTTTGTTTTTAGGTGTTTTCCATTCTCCTTCTTCTGGAATTTTAGGAATTTCTCTAGGAGATAATCCAAGATCAATTCTCAAGTGCTTAGAAATATCAGGAGCATCAATTAAATTAGAATCCCTCATTGTCACATTATCATCAAAGTAAGGAGTGATCTTTAAAGGATTTAGAGGTGTTTCACCTGTAAATATAACCATCTCAGTGTTAAGGTTACACACTTCTTCATCTTCTATTAACACATTGTTGTTTCCATTTGCAGAGATTTCTGCAGTTGGCTTAGCAGATGTTTCTTTAGAAGTTCTTGCCTCTTCTTTATTAAAGTTTTTTGTAACCCACTCCTTTGTGCTTAATTTATTTTGGGATTTGTAATAATTGGCCTTTTTGTTATTTTCTTTGGTTTTTTCACCATTTACTTCTGTCTCTTTTGCTGCTTTTTTCCCTTTCTCAGAATTTTCTTCTTTGCTTTCTTCTTCACTATATCTAATTTAGTGAACTTACAGGCCTCTAAAGAGTGACCTATTTTGAAACACTGTGAACAGTATTTTGGTACTTCTTCATATTTGCAATATTGCCAAAAACCTTCATTATTCCCATAGTTTATTCTAACTCTGTTTATCAGTTCTTTCCTTAGATTGATTTCTACGCAGATTCTGGCTAGACCAGGTCTGGTCAGTTTCGAAGTAGAATCATCTACTTTAAGAGGTTTTCCGAAAGCTGAAGCTATACTGAATATGCTGCTTTTGTTGTATAGATGAATAGGTAGTTTTGAAAGAGAAATCCACACAGGTGAAACTGGAGACTCTTTTTCTGGAGTAAAATCATAGGACCATTTAAAGGTTCTCATAGGGCTATTGTCTATGTACCAAATTTTCCGCATCCAAATTCGTAGGAAATCTTCTTCATAATAACAACGAATTAAAATGTGTTTTGAATCAATAACTCCAATGTGATAATTGGCTTTCAAATCCATAGAACTAAACGTTTTACGAATTACATCTATATTAGGCTTACCGTGTGAGAATTTCCCTACAATAGTATATTTGAAAGGTTCTGATAGGGTTTTTAAATCATCAACTGAATAATGAATCATTGGTTCTCCTTCATAGGATTCGATTTCTTTTACTGGAACTTTAGGTGTCACGGATTGGGTTTTTTGGGTTTTTAAAATAGAAGCGAAGGATTTAGAAGCAGGTGGGTCTGGGGAGAGGGTTTGGTTGGGATCGGGTGGTTGAATATCGGTCATTTTATCGGCTGCTAGGGTTTTTCACCCTAGTAGTCTCTCTCTCTCTCTAGGGCCGGCGAAATTTTTAATTTTTTTGTTCTCTTTTTCCCCAATTAATTACTATAAAACTGCGCATTATTAGCTAATTTGAAACGTTAAAAGACAGGGAAGAAAAAGTTCATTCCGACGATGATAAAACAGGTATATGTAATGGATGAATTATTGTGTAAATAAATAATAAAATTAAGAGGACAAGAGAGACTTGCCTCAACTGTCTTCGTACATAGATGGTAGTGTCGAGCCCAACACGAACAAGTTTTTTTTTGTTGGTATCCATAACATGTGACATATCAAGTACAATCTTCACAACTTGACTGTTTACTAATCACCCTCTCTTCGTTTCGGAAAACTAGACTCGATGTTCGAACTTCTAAATTTAATCTCGGGTGAAGCCCTAAAATTAGGATCCGCCGCGGGTGGTCTAGCTGTATTATCCTGTGGTGGCGGTGTAGGATATCGAGGCAGAGATGCATACCTTCTTGAAGGACCTCTCAAAGCGCCACCTTGCTCCATATATACCCGAGGTGTTGTTTAACGAATCATCTGGAATGAATGAAATTGTAGCCCAAAGAAATACGAGCCTTAACCAGTGATGTCAATTGAGTTTTTCCAAACACTACAAGAAAAAGTTTATTTAGCATCATAAAACTTTTTGAGTTATGTTGATAAAGTGGTTGTGGCTAAATTTTAGCAATTGTTTAGCAACACAATTTGTTGCTACCGTTGCTTAAATTTAGCCACACCCATTTTAGCAACATGAACGAAAAAGTTTTATGATGCTAAATGTAGTTTTTCTTGTAGTGAGAAATCTCTTTATAGCTTCGGATTCCAGAAACCCAAAGCATAAAAGACTAGGAGTTTTGATCACTAGTATAAAACACTTAATTACATCCTGTAATCCAAGTCTCCCTAATAGTAGGTTGCGAGATGTCGATCAACATTTTATAGTTTACAATTATCAAGCACTAAATCCTCATGTAAGGGGAATATCGAAAATGACAAAAAAAATTCAGACAAAATACCGAAAGACGCATATCGAAGGAGCAAAGTCTTTGAACATGGAAGACATGCAGAATCGGGAATTTCAAGAAAAAGATTTCCATGAATTTTCAAAACAGATAGCATTTCGCACGAGAAATTCTCCCGAGTTAGAGTTTCAAATAGTCTAAAAAACTAAAACATCAATTTCCTTAACACCATGAAATATCCTGGAATTAATCCACGAACCAAACCTATGATCTACAGCAGAGCCACAATGTAGTCTAAACTTCTCAATTGGATTAACATTATAAAGTGTCAAGGCACAAGTAACACACTGACATAATTTATGAAGTTAGTTTTAGTAGTTTCAACGTTTGATCAGTAGTAGAAGAAACAGCAGGAGAATTATGAAAGTGGGGAAAATCTACCAAGGTGGATTTAGTAGTAATAGCGTTTTATCAGGTGGGAAAATATCAAAATTGAGCAATGGAACGTAAGTAAAGAGATACTTACACCTGGTAGAGAGAATACTTGTACGGACCGAGTATTTAGTTAGGAGAAAGGAGAGTATAACGAATCTTAGATAATCTGGTAGAGAACTTAGTCTGTTCATTTTCGTTAAGCCTAGATAACAGGCAAGATTTCTGCCGATATATAATATGCATATACATTTAGAGGGAGAGAGAATGAGACAATGTATCTGATTAAAGTGTATTTATACTGCCTCAATAGAGTGAAACACATGACGATACACATGTCTTCATTCCGTTGAGAGAATATAAAGACACTTGAATCAGATACACTCTCTCATTTTCTCTCTCCCCCAATATATATACATATTATATAACGGCGGAGAATCTAGCCTATTATCTAGGGTTTATGAAAATGGACACACTAAGTTCTTTACCAGATGATCTAATATTCATTATACTCTCATTTCTCTCAACTAAATACTCGGTCCATACAAGCATTCTCTATACCAGGTGGAAGTATCTCTTTAATTACGTTCCATTTCTCGATTTTGATATTTTTCAACCTGATAAAAGTAACTTGGTAGATTTTCACCACTTTCATAATTCTTCTGTTGTTTCTTTTACTCATCAAAGTTATGTTGAAACTAATAAAACCAACTTAATAAATTATGTCAGTGTGTCACTAACTCACTTGTGCTTTATCACTTTATAATGTTAATCCAATGGGTACGTTTAGACTACATTGTGAATCTATTGTAGATCATAGGCTTGGTTCGTGGATTAATTTCGTGATATTCCCTGGCGAGGAAATTGATTTTTTATTTTTTTAGACTACTTGACACTCTTAACTTGTGAGATTTTCTCTTGCGAAATGCTATAATTTCTGAAACTTCATGGAAATATTTTTCTTGAAATTCCAAAATTTTCATGTCTTCCGTGTTTAAAGACTTTACACCTTCGATGTGTGTCTTTCGATGTTTTGTTTAGACATGTTTTGTCATTTCTGATGTTCCACGTACTTGAGGATTTAGAGCTTGGTTAATGTGACTTAGAAAATGTTGATATACTTGACATCTCGCACCCTACTATTAGGGAGATTTTGATTTGAGAATGTAAGTGTTTCATACTGGTGATCAATGCTCCTAGTCTTTTATGCTTTGAGTTTCTGGAATTTGGAGCTAGAGAGATCCGGATTGATCATTTGAAAGGTGGTGAATGGGTTGGGTTTCGGTTGACCCATACTATTTTAATGATTTTCCAATTTATCTATTCGATGATATAATGCTTGGTCTTTTGCAAAAAAAGAAAATGTATATTTCAAGACTTAAAATGATGGAGCATTCGATAACGAAGCCACTGGTTCAAGAGGAAGTCGATTCGAAGTTCAAACAAGTAAGTTACGAATTTTCGTAAAATATAAGCCAAGCACTGGTGCTATCAAGGCAAGCACTAGTGCTTCACACGTTGAAAACTGACAGAATATTCCAGAGGCCCAAACATTGCTACTTCATGGTTAAAGCACCGGTGCTTCAGATTTCAGGAACTCGAACCCACCAGCAAGCACTTCCGCACTGGTGCTTCAAGTTGAAGCACTAGTGCGTCAGTACACAGATTCATAAAAATAGCTTTTCAATTTTTTGAATAGTGGCTTTATCTATTGGATATAACCTATAACCAATCCAAACAGTCGTATGGTGTCCAATGGTCATTTTGGGCTACATATACACCTTCATATTTTCCCAAATCATCAAGAATGAATCATAACTTCCATTGAAACATAACTCAGGCTCAAACTCCACCAAATCTCACAAATTAGCTTAGTTAGAAGTAATCAAATAATTAGGGGTTTTCTAGTATTTCACAATATTGGTAAATAACAAATTATAAGCTCAAACTTGAGAGAGTGATTGGATATAGGCTTAAAAGTCAATTTGTGACTTAAAGCTCTAGATTAAACATTCGGGTTTACTCAAGGTTTCAGAGGGAGCTTTTAAGCTGGGGTTTTGTATCCTCTTGCACTTATTAAGATTGTATTCTCGGGTAGAGGGTTGGAAAATCGATTGATTAACTCGATAGGATTTGTAATGTTGGAAAGAAGATTATAGTGAAATACTCGGTAAAGTAATTTTCATGGAGAGGACGATAGGGTGCGAGATAACAAATTGATATGCATGGTATATTTAGAGATTCATGTTACAAACACGAAACCAATAGCATATATATTACATATTCTGTTTGCTATTAACACTAACATGCGACCTTCAAGCAAGCAAAAGTGGTTATACATGGAAGGTGGATTTATTCTTACACATGCAAGTTCTATAACCAAACAAAATAGGATGCATACGGCTGTAACATGTGATTTAGCTTATACAATTAATATGCGTATAACATGAGACGTGTAACGTGTACAGTATAATTTTTTTTGCATACGGGTACCTTACTCTGATACATTGATAAATGTCGATATAGCAATAAACCAATAAACCCGGATAAATGTCAAGATTTATATTGTAGAACCAGAATACTAGTTGTACTCTAATCTTCAATAACAATGCTGATAACGTATTTGTAATACTTATTAGCTATAGCTTAGGGAGGGAGAAGTAAAGAGAGAGAGAGGGGACAATATAATATTATTATCAATGAATGAATTAGAGATATAAGACCGCATAACCCTTCTTATATAGTAGAAGTTAGGGTTACAAACCTTATTTAGGACCCAAACAAGATCCCTAATAGTAAGGAGAAAGACTCCCCTGAAACTTTCTAGAGTCTTCTAGAACATTCTACAAAAAAATTGTATTTTTTATGGAAATAATTGTGCGCCTTTTTAAAGCGTACTATAAGATTTTTGTAAGTCGTCTATTTGGTCCAGACATTATCCTGGCTTTTCAAAAATTTCCTAAAACAAACTTAATAAGATTTTAGTCTATTTGCTTTCATGTTATGTCCAAGCATTATCATGACCCTTCTAACCAATTAATCGTCAACTGTTTGGCTTTGGTTCTGTTTTGACCAAAATAATAATTAAACCGAACCAAACCAAACTAATTTTGAAGAAAAATACTGTGTGTAAAAGTTTCACTAAGATATGAGTTTATAACTATTTTATCACAAAATAAAACTTAATTGCATTTTTGATAAAACTTATAAAGTTTGTACATTATAAACTGACAATATCGGTTTGCTTTGTTCGGTTTCAAATCACTAAAACCACTAACCGAACCGATTAGAGCGATTTGTGGATTTATAAACCAAACCAACCCAAAAGACAAACCGGTTTATTTGGTTTATGATCGTTTGGTTCGGCTTTTTTGGTTCTCGTACCCCCTTGTGCATGGTTTTCTTTTGATTTTGTTAAAACTTAAAATGTGAGAAAGTGCGATCGTTCCTTTTTAACATTAATTGGAATTAATGTTATGTTTAGTAGTTTAGGAGTACGAACGGACAAAATAGGCATGGTTTGACCCGAATCAAACATGGTGTATGTGGCCAAAATATACAATTTTGTACCAAACGAAATTTTATGCATCCGTTGATTCGGTTGGGTTTGGATGGAAAAATAGGACAATTAGGTTTGGATAAAAGTTTTCCAAATTGTTCACTAATGGTTTTTGGAAAATGATTTCACCTAACGTGTTTATATCCTAACCATTTACACCCTTAATAACAATATATTAGAGCTTGAGAAATTATGACAACCCAACGATTCATGTATATTTCTCAAAACTAATTTATTGTTGAAACTAGAAAGTACAAAACATCTAAAATAACTCTGTGTTCGTCTTTATATCTTTAGAAATACTAGTGAATGAAGAATTTAACTGGTTTATAAAGAAGGTACAAATAAAAATTCATAACATAATGCAATTTTTTTTTATATAAGTAAATGGGAAAGATTACCGTTTTTTAGAGATAATGATCGCCATACATTTGCATCAATGACTACATCATCTTCGAGTCCGGATCATCTAACTCCTAGTCTATGTCCCCTTTCGTGTCCGCTTTCTTTTTAACCCAATATATTTGTTAAAAAAATTGAAAAAAATCATGCAATTACTATTATATATGTATCGATACAATCCAACAATGTAAAAACTAGTATAAAATAATTAGTTAAATTAAAAAAATTGTTTAGGGCAAAATTATAGCCAAATATTATGAAATTTGCATATAATATATTATAGAAGTCTATAAAAATGTGTAACAAGTTGTAAAAATATATAATTTGGGCAAAAATAAGCAAGGAACGAAAGGTAACGAAAGTAGGGGACAAATGATCCGGACTCATCATTTTCCATTCTTGTAGGCGCATCAGAATTATAGTTATGTCGAAGGTTATACAATTCTTGTTAATCGGCTTATTATATTCGAGCCCCAACAAGTGTCACAAAGGGATTGGTTGTGGTGAGCTGTAGATTTGTCAACATAATATCCACGTATAATGAGAATACCTTTCTTTCCATTAAATACTCAATACGTATTGATACAATGTTTCTAGTCTAAAGTACATAATTTAATGTTACTTTTATTTTTTTATTTATTAATTATTGATTAATTTCATAATGGTTATGAATAACGTTGTACATATTATTTATACATATTAATGTGAAGATGATTTTCCGTAGTATAAAATAATACAAAACACTTAAACGACTTGATTAAATTACTTCGTTTTTCAAATGTTTACCTTAGTAAGTGGCCGGGGTCTTCACTAAAACTAAAATTACTAGATAAAAAAGTAAACATTAAGATACTAAAATCGTACACCCATTTTGAATCATTGGCGGAGCTACGAAGTTGTATCGAGTATATACTGACCAATATACTGCAAACCCTTAAATTGAGCATAATGCATCATTTTATACAAGAAAATCAAGGGTGGCCTCTTCACTAGGAGGGGCAATCGCCTCTCGCCTCACGACTTCAAATACTTTCTAGGTGTCACAATGCTGAAGGTCACGAGAATAATTAATTTAATATATATATATATATATATATATATGTAACAAAAATATACGTGTAAATCACTACAAAATAATGTTTGATTTAGTGAGAGTCAAAAGCTGCCACAAGCCTGTCGCTAATTTAAAAAACTGTCACAAATCTGTCGCAAATTGATTAAACTGTCACAAATCCGTCACAAAAACCGTTGCTAATAAGCTCGTAACAAAAAATACCGTCACTAATCCCGTCGCTATTTGAGTATTTTTTTTCAGTGAATATATGCTAGTAAAAAAACTTCACCCCCACCTAAACCAATTTAAGACCGCCAAGCCCGAAACTTCTTGTGTTTCGAAAGTGAATCTATCAAATTTGATCAACCATTGACGCCATTAGAAACATTTTCCGGTAACCAAAGCGTCACGAAATAATCAAAAGGAAGGAGTAAGCATGACCATAACATAGAAATCACACTTGGAAAGGGTGTGCCAGATCAGTTAAGTCTTCCGGTCTTAGATTCTCTGGAATTCAAATTTATTGTATTTTGCCTCTACACATCTTCACTTTGTTTTCTGGGCTCTAGTGAGTTACACGCATAGATCGAAAAGGTCAAATCTCTGATATTTTTTTTCTTTTTGTTATGGAATGGAGTCTATCTTGGAAATAATAATTCTTATTTGCTTTTGCCTCAAAATATTTGAGCGTGTCGAAGCACACATATGATCACGTCATCGAAGATTTTTTCTTCAAAAAAATGCAAGGAGAATGAAGTTAAGATGACTGTGGATTTAAAAAACATCTCCCACCTTTTCTAACATATTTTAGAAACATACGTTAAGAATGAAGTTGATGATACCATCTCACCTTAGAAGAGTTATGAGGACTAATAATTTGTATCTTAATTATCTTCCTTGGACCAAATTTATACATATTTCATATTTGCCATGTTTGTTTGCGGTATAAAAGGTGCTACATTATTAATAGTATCGTGAGACACACGTTATATATATATGAATTGTTTACACAAATTGTATTCGGTGTTGTATAAAATATAATACTAATTATAATACAATTTATTTTAATAAAGGGTATAACTAATAACACATATATGAATAAGGTATTATTTATCGCGCTAATAGTAGCTAGTTATAAATTATAGCCTATTATATTATCATGTAAACAAACATGACACTCAAATTACAAAAATGTTATACCTGCCTATAAGAGTATTATTGGCTTTTACAATTTTAGTAACCAACATTTACGTTTTATGAACTTAGCAACAAACTAATTTTCGTACAATTAAGGGTAGCACAACCATAAATCGACGAAATTTCAATCCGTGTCTCACATTTATGATCTCGTAACGAACGTCGACAGAATCGTACTCACTGTATGATACGTGGTCAGACGTGACCAACCGGCACTTTCGTCATTCTGTCCAGCATCATTCCCATTAAGTAGATGAAATTAGGCAGTTCATTGTCTAAATATAATTAAAAAAAAATACTAAGACTTTACCAACTTTACAAACTAAGAAAATCCGCAATATCTATGCAATATTTCTTTTTAAGTAGAAATTGTTAGTTAACAACAAATTTATTTAACACTGGTTATGTTATATCATTCAGTAACTTTAACGATATTAAAAAAACTTGTTGAATTTAACAATAGACCTTAGTTGATGATGACGTGCCAAAAACAATTAACACACTTATATAATTAACCATTTATTCCACAATACTAACCATGAATTAACATAAATAAATAAATATATATATATAACTGAATTAAAATGGCAAACCAATGTAAGACTTGATTTTAACATGCATATGTGACACTTAATATAGATTTTAGTGGAGTTGTGTTAATATTTAACATATAAAAATTAACATATTCTCTTGGCTATCAAATGATGAGTGCAATCTATCAACATCCGTCAGAAAAATTTCTCCAAATGTGAGATATAGTGACTGCAATTTCGTCGATTTATATTTTTAGTCTCTTAATTGAACAAAATTTTGTAATTTGCTAACTCAATCATTCAAAATAGTACTGAGTACCCAAATCATTAACTATAAGAGCCAGTACCCAAATCATTAACTATAAGAGCCTACGCATCAATTTCTTTAAATTTTTCCATAATTTTGGGTGAAACACCTATTTTTTCTAACTTAACAACAAATTTAACCGAAACATATTTTATCAATCTCGCTATCACATTTCTTTTAATGCTGAATTTTTCTGCTACATTTTTTTTGAAAAAACGGTCAAATCGTACATTTTTTTTACGAACCGTAGATTTTAAGTGCAGACCGTAGATCATATCTACGGTTTGGGTTTCAGTCAAAACAATAGATTAAATGTACAGACCATACATATTATCTACGGTTTGCACTAAAAAATTACCAAAATACCCCTCCGTCGAATTACATTGAAAAACAGACTTTCTCTCTTTCACAGTTACATATTTTATATAAAAATAAAACCCCAAATCAACCAAAATAAAAACTCTAACCACAAAATTTCGTCCGATTAAACCACGTTAAGCTTTAATTCACCGAATTAGATATGCTAATTCAAGGTATTTCTTAATTCCCTATTTTATTATTTATTTTTAAAAGTTTCAATTTGTAAAATAGGGAAAAAGTTATAAAATATGCCAATTGATTAATTGATTATTCACTTGGTGATTATAATTTCTTGTTATTTGTTTATATTAATTAAAAAAACTTAGAGTTGTTGATATTTTTCTCGTTTTATAAAAAATAGGGTTTTTATTCAAATTTGTTTATTTAGATATTTATTAGTAATTGCTTGGTTGTCATTAATTGTGTATTATCCTTATCTTGTTTGAATTGGAAAAAATAAAAATTGTTAGAGTTTATTAATATTTACCCGTTTTGAAAATTAGGGTTTTTATAAAATTTATTGATTTATATGTTAATTATTTTGTTTCCATAAATATTAGTTGTTACTTTTATGTGGAATCCTAGCTAATCTAACACTTTTGAAAAGCGAGCATGGTTTGTTGGCCTAATTACTTTCAATATGGATATATTTTAACAACTATATTTGCTAGGCTAATATATAGGCTAACATTTTCTGACAAATTGTTTAATTTTATATCCATTTTTCATACAGATTCTCCATGTTTCAGCCAAGTCCATAGATTAAAGGTAAGATGGGCAACTTACGCCAGTCCGGTCATATATCAAATAAGACTTGGGAGGCTGGGAGAGAAGAGGGGAGATGGGAGGCGAACAAGATAACACTATACAATTATAGTTAGGAAATACCGATGTCTCCAACGGTGGTACATAATATGATTAGAGTGGGCTTTTATGCTATTCACATAATATGTAATTATACCGTAGATCGAGGCTTGTTTAAATCATTAGTGGATAGGTGGCGTGATGAGACCCACACTTTCCATTTTTACGGTGGAGAGTTGGGGATATCTCTACAAGATTTAGAGATCATGTTTGGATTGATGGTGGATGGTCATGCTGTTACCCGGTCGGAGAGGAATGATAATAAGGCAACCAAATTGGATTTGGTAGAGAGTTTGTTGGGTGCTCGACCTCCAGACAATCAAGTTTATACAAACTGTTTAACGGTTACACTTGATTGGATATTACGTACTTTTAGGGAATTACCCCCGAGCCTAGTGAGGAGCAGTTGGTATATCAGTCTACGCCTGTCATGTTACTATTGTTTGCTGCACATGTTTTTTCAGATAAAAGCAGTGATCAGATTCCACTATTGTCTTTGCTCTTTCTTGAGGATTTCGATACGTGTGCATAATATAGTTGGGGATCAGCTCTCCTGACTTGGTTGGAGGCTAATTTATGCAAATTGTTACGGGGTAAATCTAATGAAGTAAGCGGTTTAGTGATGTTTCTTGATATGTGGGCTATGACTAGGCTAATGCTTGTTAGACCGTGTGAATGATTGGCTGCTGATATACACCAACCTCAGGGATTGCCTAGGTATCCCCTCGGCTACAGGTTTGATATTATTTAATTTTTGCATTCGATTTTCATTATTTTTTTGTGTATTTATTATTTAGTTATTTTGTTTATATTTGTTGTTTATCTACTTTACTTGTATATTACAGATGGAAAATATGGAGGCTTGCTAATCCTAAACCATATGTCTACGACCATAATGTGGTCCATTTACGGGACCAGTTTGACCAGATGTCGCCTGAACAAGTAAATTTTCACTTTCTTATTTTCTACATGTAATTGTTACATATTATATGTTGTATATGATTGCATCTTGGTCTTACTTGGATATTACATACTTGGATAATATTAAATTTTTGAAGCAGTTTTTTACACATCTTTTAAGTTGTTTTTTAAACAGCTTGTAAGCTGTTTTTACAAGACTTTTAAGCTGCTGTTTTTTACGCTGTTTTTAAACAGCTTACAAGCTGTTTTTTTTTGAACAACTATTAAGCTGTTTTTTACACAGCTTTTTAGCTGTTTTGTACATAGCTTTTTAACTTGTGTTTACATATTTTTACAATAATTTTGCAGATTACAGATAGTCTGGCAGCCTTACGGGAACATCGATGACTATCCAGAATATTGCATGCGGGATCGTGATATGTGGCATTCTTGCGTTCCGCTTATTTCTAATGACAAGATTGAGTTCCATCCGGTGGACAGGTTCATTAGCCAGTTTGTTTTTGTTCAGATTGTCCCTACGAATATTTGAAAAACCAATCAGAGTCAGGGGAATGATAGAAGATATGGGAATAAATCTGACCAAAAGCACGATTGGCCTGAACTTTTCAACGAGTTTATAACCGTGTGGAATGACCGCCACAACCGACCTATTAATGGCAACTTAAGTACGTCAGATCTACGGTTTGCAGTGTAAATACCCTTGCATACCCTATCTATAAAAATCCGCCAACAACACTTATATAATTATGGAAAATTTTGTTTGATTTGACAACACACAAGTTCGTCCTTATTATTAAATGACAACCGTATCCGAAAATAACTTCTCAGTGCATGATTAAAGCTTCAAAATAACTAAATATGAACTTTTTTTTTACAAATAACGAACCTATCTAGCTTGGCCTGCTTGAGGCTTTTCACTTAATTATACAAAAAAACACAAAAAAACATGCTGTTCAGCTAAAGACCAAAATTTAGTATAACTTAAGTTTAAAGCAAAAATCAATCTTAAAATCTGCAACCAAACAAACCCATAAATAGATCAAATGCATTACCAGTCTAGGATAAGGCGAGGCTGAAGGGTGCCACGCCAGTAGTTTGGGTCCACTAAACCGGCAGCATTCCTCAGCCAATCAATTCTGGAGACCTCAGCAACCACTGTTGGGACACCGTAACCTTTTAAGGTCTGCTGAAACTTCTCGTAATCACTTGTATTATTCCCTAAACCCTACAAATATAAAGTATGTAAGTTAATTAAAAACTTATACGAGAATGCAAACGTATGGATTACGTAGTTGAGAGGTGACATAAATCTTGATCAAATTTTCATTCCTAGGCAAGTCATTTAGGAATCCAAGTATCCTAATAACCTTATCATGACAACAAAGGATGACCAACATGGTGTTAGTGATTAGGTTCTAGGAGGTCCTTGGTACGATTATACCTTGTCTTATTATATATCCTCGGTTCTACCTAACATAGGGGTCTCAGAATAAATCTTTGCTTCAAATTGAGAATGAAATGGATATTACATTGTACTAAGCTAGAAGCAAGACGAAACAAGAACTTATAATCGGCAAACAATAACAATTCTATGCCAATTCAAATTTATTAAAATGGCACTACAGCAAAAATAGTGCTTAGACCAAATCTATTTCTTAGTTTAACTAACTTCCTTTTCTAGTAAAATAAACTTATAAAAGGCGAGTATTCTTAATAACAAAGAACTTTACTGCATCTTTTAAGCTGATAAACCCCAAAAAACCTCAAATTTTAAGGTGATAAACAAGCAACCAGTGTAAACATTTTGCCCATAATAGTGTCCCTTACCTAGAAAGAGACAAACATCATAAACTGCCAACCAAAAATGAAAAAATAAATAATACCTTTTTGAATAAACGCTAAGATGAGGAAACCAATGTATTTTTTTTTTAAAAGCCAGCTGGGTAATAAATTAAATACCGAGTATTGGTTATGTTTTTTCCCCCCAAAAACGCAGCTTAGAGAAAAGAAAAAAATATTAACTGGAAGAATAATACCAGGTCGGCAGTTGAGGGGGGCAGAACAACAGAATTTCCGGCGACTTTTGAGGCTGTGTTGCGGCGGCGGTGGCGGTGGCAATGCCAGACGCAAAGCCATTTTCCCACCACTCACTCACTCACTCCCCACTGACTGGTTGCTTTTTTTTTTCTTCTATATTTTGTTTTTTACAAGTTTAAATACTAGCAAACTTATTTTTATTAATACTTTGGCCCTAATTTTTTTTTAGTTTTTACTAATACTTTGGCCGTAGTTTTACCGCAAAACTCTATATAGTTAGAAAATGCGTTTCTATGAAAATCTGTTTCGTTTTTAAATCATACTCTTCGGAAAACGTTTCTGAACCAAGTGAAATATTGTAAAATACTTCAATAATAGTTTTTCGTAATTCTAATAATACAAAAACTGATCTTTACTGAAACTTCAAGAAAGCTTTTACAATAACATTTTTGTAATAAATTAGAAAAAAGTTCATCACAACATGATGAAACAAGTTTCTAATATAGAATATGTAACATTTAAATAAATTATTGGCATTGTTACTTAAATTTTAACAATATTGAATATTCATTCGTATTACAATTGTGGAATCCAAAAATTAATATAAGTTATGTAAGAAAGTCATATATATTTTATTTTATTATTTTCCTCTATAACGGCGCTTCGCGTTTCATATAAATTTTTGAATTGCGTTTCATGTTTCCGTTTCCCATATCGCTTCTTGTTCCCGTTTCACAAGTTGCAACTATGTTTTGGCCCTCAAATTTCACCCCTCAAGCTTTGCCTACCATACAAATATGCTAATACAAATTTTATACCACTACGGTAGCACACTTATGCTATACCAAAATGTGGTATCCCAAAAGTGTGGTAATTGGTACGGTTAATGTACGGTACTGTACATTATCACTGTTGGTTTCCGTGTACGAAATAACAATTAAACAATAATACATGACTAAAAAGAAATAATCAAAAACCAGTGTAATCTTTATTAATTCAGAATTGAATCTGAAATTACAGATTACAACATGTATGTACTGAATAGAAATTAAAGCAAACGTTATTCAGATTATTATCAATTAATAAACTGATGTACTGAATTGCAATTAAATAGAAACTGCCGGACTGGAAAGTATAAACTTAACAGCCGGACTGTTCTGATTGAAATAGAAATTACAGGACTGAAATGAAACTATTCTAATTACAGAATTGAAATTACAGAATAGAAACAGTACTTTAAAGAAATTACAGAAAGGTAAAAAATAGAATTGAAAATTACAGCTAAGTACAGCAAATTAAAATACTGAAATAAAATTGCACAATTGAAAAGACAAAAATATAAATTACAGAATTTAAATTGCGGTATTTAAAAGACAGAAATAAATAGACGAGGCAACTGTAAACAGTCCGCCCTTAACCGATATTCGCCCAACCACCTTAAAGTTTCTGGTTGCGTTGGAGCTTCGATCCCAAGGTACAACGTCTTGGATGACTCACCGGAAACTTGCGACGAGTCAAAATCGAACTGTTGATGGGTGGTTCTCTCTCTTTCTAAATGCTATGGGAAAATTATTATGCTGTTTTCAGAATGTAAAAAATGTATATTAGAGAGTGGGAGAACCAGAACCGGGACATTTCCCAAGTCACAAGTCCCAAGTCCCAAGTCCCGCGACCCGCGACCCATGCCCGTGTCTGAGCCCGAGACCGAGACCGAGACCGAGACCGAGCGAGAGCGCGCGTGTGTGGTACACTTGCCTACACACACACCTATGAGGCTACATATTATTACCACTCTCTAGTGGTGAATATGTATATAAACTATTCAAAATAGTTTTCCTCTTTGATTTGGGATAATCATTTGGGTGGCTTCCCCATCCATTTGTTTTTCCACTTCCTCTCCCAAAATTTCAGATTTCGTCTCTCCATGGTCCAATTTCGGAGCCAATTTCCATTCACACCCATTCACCGAATATGTCATGCGATATACCGTTTCTAAGCTTGTCACACAAGCTACTCAAACCACTTGAGTACGGAGTCTAAACTTTAGATTCTTCGCATGGAATTTGACCAAACTTTTGCATTCGTGACCAATTCGGAAAACACCATATTTGGAGGATCTCCAAGACACAACAACTCCTCCCATTATAAACACATATCCACTTGTGGACATTGTGCTATTGGAGTCTGATATCCATTTGGCATCTGAGTACCCTTCCAGTACCGCTGGATATCTGGTATAGTATAGCCCGTAATCGGCTGAAAACCTCATATATCTGAGAAGTTTCATGATGGCCTTCCAGTGTTCCTCATTCGGATTGCTGGTGTAACTGCTCAGTCTACTTACTGAGTTTGCTATGTCTGGTCTAATGCAATTCATTATATACATGAGACTGCCTATGACCCGAGAGAAGTCCAATTGATTCACACTCTTACAGAAATTCTTTTTCAGGTTACAGTTGAACTCAATTGGGGTTCTCGACATCGCCTTACTGCCCTTGTCAAACTTGTCCAGTACTTGTTTAACATAATGACTTTGTGACAAGGCATACCCCTATGATGTTTTGGTAATCTTCATACCAAGTGTTACATTAGCTATACCCAGATCCTTCATATCGAAGTGTTGTGACAACATTTTCTTTGTGGAGCCGATTCTATCAGTACTCCCAATTATAATCATGTCATCCACATAGAGACAGACTACGACACAGTCTCTTCCACTTCCTTTAGTGTAGACACATTTATCGCACTCATTAATGCGAAAACCGTTTGATAGCATAATTCTATCAAACTTCTCGTGTCATTGCTTTGGTGCTTGTTTGAGTCCATATGGAGACTTTACAAGTTTGCACACTTGGTGCTCTTTACCAGAAACTACAAATCCTTCCGGTTGTTCCATGTAAATTTCTTCTTCTAGTTCTCCATTTAGAAATGACGTCTTGACATCCATTTGATGTATTTCCATATCAAACAAAGTTACGAGAGCAATGGCGATTCGGATAGACGTTTTCCTGGAGACAGGAGCATATGTGTCAAAATAATCGACACTTTTAGTTTGCCTGAAACCTTTTACTACAAGTCTCGCCTTGTATTTCTCAATCGTGCCATCAACCCTTAACTTCCTCTTGAATATCCACCTGTAACCTAGGGGTTTATATCCTGGCGGAAGATCCACTAGTTCCTAAGTGTGGTTTTGCATGATTGACTCAATCTCATTTTGGATAGCTTCTTCCCAATATTGGGAATCCGGTGTTGACATAGTTTGTTTATATGTCACCGGTTCGCCTTCAACCATGAATGTTAAGAAATCAGGTCCAAAAGAAGTTTCCTTCCTTACCCTTTTGCTACACCGAGGCTCTTCCTTTTCCTATGACGGTTCACTTTCCCCCACATTTCCTTCACTGTTCAACTCTTGAGTTGGTACATATGTAGGTAATTTACGGGGAAATATATCTTCAAAGAAAGAGGCCTCTCGACTTTCCATATACGTATCTGCGTGCACATCAGGATTGTCCGACTTGTGTACGAGAAACCGATATGCACTACTATTATATGCATATTCGATGAACACACAGTCCATCATTTTAGAACCAATTCTCATCCTCTTAGGAGTGGAAACTATGACCTTTTCATAATTCATATGGAGTCTTATCTCGCTTCTTATGTGGTAACTTGTTTAAAACATAGTTTGCGGAAAGTATCGCTTCCCCCCACATGTTCTGGGGTAACCCAGAGCTGATTAGCATAGCATTCATCATTTCCTTTAGCGTTCTATTTTTATGCTCGACAACCCCATTTTGCTCGGGAGTGTATGGGGCTGGGGGTTGATGTATAATGCCGCTTTCGGCGCATATTTGCTCAAACGGTGATTCAAATTCACCGCCTCTATCACTTCTCAATGTTTTAATTTTTCTATTGAGTTGATTTTCAACTTCGGTCTTATAAAGAGAAAATTTCTCTACTGCTTCGTCTTTACTTCTCATTAAGTAAACATAATAGTATTTAGTACAATCATCTATAAATGTGATAAAGTACTTTTTCCTTCCTTGTGTTTGTGTAAATTTTAAGTCACATACATCCGTTCAACATGTTGAAACGATGATTTCGTTAATTTTGCCTCTACACATATCTCACATTTGTGTTGCTTATTAAAGACAAAATTTGGTATTAGTTTTAGTGATATTAATTTCTTTAACGAATTATAATTCACGTGACCTAATCTACCATGCCACAAATGAAATGACTGAAAGAAATAAGCAAAATCAGAACTCTTATTATTGGCCTCTTGGGCAACAGTCATTACATTACTTGTGCTAGCCTCAGCTTTAGCTCCTTTATTGGGAGCAGGTGTCCATACGTTTAACTTAAACATGTCGTTGGTCATATAGCCACGGCCTACATAGACACCATTTTTGGTGATTACAATTTTATCAGATTGAAAAACAAGCCTGAATCCGTTCTTCACCATCACAGATCCGGATACCAGATTCTTACGGATATCCGGAACATGGAGCACCCTTGTCAACCTCAGCTCTTTTCCAGAGGTCATGTTCATCACCACCGTTCCTTTTCCTTCCACCTTGGAAGTAGCAGAATTCCCCATGAAGCAGCTTCTCTCTCTACCGCCTCGTAAGTCTTAAACATCCACCGGTTAGAGCAGATGTGGCTTGTGGTGCCGGTATCCAGCCACCACTCTTTGGGTTGCTCCCCACGAGATTCACCTCAGAGACCACAGCAGTGCAGTGGTCATCATCTCGTCCTCCCTCGGCCAGATGTGCGCTGGAACTTTCCTTTTCCCCTTGCCTTTGAAGTTCTTCAGGGGGGCTTAGGCTTAACAGTGCTTTTATTGTCATAACAGTCCGTGGCACGATTGCCGGTCTTGTTACATACCAAGCAGGTTCCCGCAAATTTCTTTGCGACAACAGCACTGCCTCCGTTGTCAAAATGTTTCCGCTTGACGTTGGAGCTTTTGACCACATTGGCCTTTGCCATCGAGATGTTAGCACCACCGACTCTCCTTACAGAGCGACGGTTGCTCACCTCGATATTGAGATTCTCAATGAGCCCCTCCAACCTTATTTCCTTCCACTTGTGCTTTGGGTAGTTTTGAAAGACTTTCCAAGACGGTGGCAATTTCTCAATCATGAGTGCCACCTGGAAAGGCTCATTAATCACTAGCCCTTTAGCCTCAAGGTGATGGTAAATGAGTTGGAGCTCCTCAACTTGCTCCATGACACCCCTACTGTCAGTCATACGGTACTCATGAAAGTCCGTGACAACAAATCTCTTTGTGCCAGCGTTATTCACTTTGTACTTGTTTTTGAGAGTTTCCCACAGCTCCTTTGCAGTAGCTTTGGGCTCGAAAACACTGAACAATGTGTCATTTAGAGCACACATGATATAGTTCTTGCATAGGTAGTCGACATGTCTCCATGCCTCAACCGTAGAGAACGAATGCTCGTCCAGATCTTCCTCACTTAGGACGAGAGCAGTCTCCTTAAGAAACCTGGTCATATTCAAGGTGGTGAGATAAAACAACATCTTTTGCTGCCAACGTTTGAAGTTGTCTCCCATAAATTTTTCATGTTTCTCCAGATGAGAAGTCGACAAAGTAGGCACTGCCGAATACATCGGTGCCTTGCCCTTGGCCGCAGCCTTGGCTCTAGCCGCTGCCTTGGCCGCGACCTTGGCCGTAGCCGCTGCTTCGGCCGCAGCCTCGGCTTTGGCCGTAGCATCCGCCATTGCCGCAGCCGCGACGGCCTCATCCGCTGCAGCTACGTCATCAGCGTTAGCCCCCACATTCGCATCGCCCCCAGTGTTATCGACATTTCCACCAACCACTAGGTCATGCTCACTCCCGACAGGAAACTCAATGGGTGAAGTGGTTGTCATCTGAAACGACAACACAAAAAACGTATGAGATACGTGTACAATAAATTCTATAAACAAAACTCAAAACTGAAATTTGGGTTTGTAAAAGAATTTTATTTAAACAACAAAAAGAAAATTAAACGGTTTCCTTTTGAATACCAATACGGTTGATATCAAAAGGATTATAACGATTTTTCTTGAATACCAATACAGTTGATATCAACAAGATCCTTAAAAACAAAATCAAATTGTTTGGAATTTTTCTTTGCAAATCAAATTCTAATATGATTTAGAATTGAAAACAAAAAAGCATTATTCCTTATAAAATAAATAATTGTATTAATTAATACACAAAAGAAACAATAGAATTATCGATTAAGATTGTTGGTTTCCGTGTACGAAATAACAATTAAATAATAATACAGGACTAAAAAATAATAATCAAAAACCAGTGTAATCTTTATTAATTCAGAATTAAAACTGAAATTACAGATTACAACATGTATATACTGAATAGAAATTAAAGCAAGCGTTATTTAGATTATTATAAATTAATAATCTGATGTACTGAATTGTAATTAAATAGAAACTGCCGGACTGGAAAATATAAACTTAACAGGCAGACTGTTCTGATTGAAATAGAAATTACATGACTAAATGAAACTATTCTAATTACAGAATTGAAATTACAGAATAGAAACAGTACTTTAAAGAAATTACAGAAAGGTAAAAAATAGAATTGAAAATTACAGCTAAGTACAACAAATTAAAATACTGAAATAAAATTGCAGAGTTGAAAAGACAAAAATATAAATTACAGAATTTAAATTGCGGTATTTAAAAGACAGAAATAAATAGACGAGGCGACTGTAAACAGTCTTCCCTTAACCGATATTCACCCAACCACCTTAAAGTTTCTGGTTGCATTGGCGCTTCGATCCCAATGTACAACGTCTCGGATGACTCCCCGGAAACTGACGACGAGTCAAGCTCGAACTGTTGGTGGGTGGTTCTCTCTCTTTCTAAACGACAAGTCCCGCATCCCGTGACCCGTTTCCGAGACCGAGACCAAGCTAGCACGCGCGTGTGTGGTACACTTGCCTACACACACACCTTTGATACTACACATTATTACCACTCTCTAGTGGTGAATATGTATATAAACTATTCAAAATAGTTTTTACTCTTTGATGTGCGATAATCATTTAGGTGGCTTCCCCATCCATTTGTTTTCCCACTTCCTCTCCCAAAATTCCAGATTTCGTCTCTCCCTGGTCCAACTTCGGAGCCAATTTCCATTCACACCCATTCACCGAATAGGTCATGCGATATACCGTTTCGAAACTTGTCACACAAGCTACTCAAACCACTTGAGTACGGAGTCTAAACTTTAGATTCTTCGCATGGAATTTGACCAAACTTTTGGACTCGTGACCAATTCGGAAAACACCATGTTTCATGGTTTTTCCAACAATTACATCGATAGCGTCACAAAAAATCAAACTAACAGTTAGTCATGTCACATTATACTGTATATAACTATCTCCTAATCAATTTGATGTTAACATTAGTTGAATTTGTTTTCTAACCATGAACTATCAATAGAGCAATTATATTTCCAAAGTGAGAGTTTTAATAGCGAACCTCTCACTCAATCATTAAGGTAGAATTCTAGCCAAAGCGTAACAAGTCCAGTAAGTACTTAGTAAGAATTAAGAAATCCAGTGATTAAACAATCTTGAATCTACTCAATATAAACTATATAACTACAACAAAATTCCATAAATCTACGATTATAATATCAAAATTCTGCCTTTAAATCATTTTAATAACACGCAGGTACATACATATTGATCTTTGAAGGCATATAATAAACTAATAAATTAGTATTTACCCGCGTAAACGAATGTTCTAAAAGTCGACCCTATACTAAATTAGGCAGAGTCTAGAAACCTAGCAGATTAGGTAGAATTAAGCGGATTATGCGTTGATTAAGAGCAATTGGGCGCAATGAGGCGTTATGTGACCAATTTCCGCCTATTACCCACCTTATGTCTTTTTGGACACCGGCGTAACCTATATAGCTTCTATTAATAGACGTGATGTCCACCTTTAAAATGATATAATTTTTTTCTTGTTTGTAAGCCTTAAACTTTTCACTTTTTACTTTGTGTCCTATTTTAATTGCATCCATGAAAATCAAAATTGGAATGCGGATCAACACCCTTAATTTGTAAAAGTAAATGTGGTTTCGATTCGGTGCACCTATGACTTCGATTATAACTCCGTTATCGGGAATCTATTTTCTGGTCAAGTTATAGTTGGATTTGGGTCTTGGCCTCTTTTGCCATTCATTGTCATTTTTAATTATTGGCTCTTCCAAACGGCTGTTATGATTAATAACGCCCACGAGAAAATATTCAACTAAGAAGGAATGTATTCCTCTACTCATTATGAGGTTGGGCTAAAGTAAAAGAATGTGATTCCTTCGTGTAGAGTTTTTCATAATTTTTGCTTGAGATTCGACATGATCCCTTAATTTGTCAACTAAATGGCAGCATTTACATAGCTCTATTCCAAATTCCTTTTTTTTCTCAATAAATCCTTAATTTGAAACCAACGACTGAAAACTGTAATTATTTGTAAAATAGTATTGATGGTCATGTGGCAAAAACCTAGAGTAGAATCAATAGAACATTCAATTGGCTGTAACGTGTAGAATGTTATGTAACTCAAATGACATTTCGGTGATCCATTAATTATTTTTGATAAAATGCATTTGAAAATTGCATAATTAAGTCTAGTATTGGAATAATCCATGAGCATTGAATTCTACTCCAATATAAGATTCAACCGACCAAGTTTATCTACTTGTAAGCATTGATATTTCTGCCATTTTTTTTCATCCAAACACTCCAAAAGGAGGGGGGTCATTGATATTTCTGCCATTTGAGAAATCTTATTTTTAAGATGAATCAAAAAATATTTTTTACCAACTAGAATCAAAATATCAAATAATAATTGCAATATTGTTGTTTTATGTATAGAATTACTGAAAATCCCCCGCTTAGAAATGTTAATTAATTCATAGAAAATATAGCATTGATATTTCTGCCATTTGAGAAATCTTGTTTTTAGAATGAATCAATTGGTATTTTTTTTGCCAACTAGAATCAAAGTATCAAATAATAATTGCAAATTCATCGTTGCTTTATGTATGGAGTTACTGGAAATCTCCCACTTAGAAATGTTAATTAACTCATACGGAGTATTAAAATTTGTATATTTGTTTCCTTGTCCATGCGACCAAACTAATTGTATGTCATTAATTTTTTTCAGCCTTTACTCTATAATTTGAAACTAGATTAACCTCCCAAGTTTCAGAAACGTAAGTTTAAACCTATAATAAACTATCATAGCAATTTACCCCTTTTTATATACTTTCAGTATAAGAATAATAGAGTACAAGAACAAAGATGCATAGATGGCAGTTTGTATTTTAGACCACTAATGAATTTTTACTTAATCAGAGAACTTGATGATTACATTCTCTGAGTTAAAGAGAATTACTGTAAGAGGATTTGTTGCGTTTCATATAAGAGACTTGTCGTTTTGTCGGTACAAGATCCCGTGTAACGAGAAAATTAACTCAACTCATTAGTTAATAAAACAAAGCTGGTAGTTGCCATTAAGCGCGTGAGCTGCCACAAACCAGCGCGAAAAATTGCACTTAACACGATTTCCGAACATAACAAGAAACAACTTATACAAAATCCCTAACAGGTACATGAGCGGCTTCCTTCGCAACCCAATATATCTTATCATCATTGTACATACAATCTACAGTACCATAACATATATCAGACTTTCATAGTTTCATGTGTAAAATAAAATAGAATGAGGTCTATGCAAAACTTCCAAAAAATGCAAGATGAAAAGTATAGTAACCCAAATAAAAAGGATGAAACGGATTTTACAACCTTGACATTTACTGATTTACCAAATGTAGCAGCGAGGGCTACAGACTCCTTGCATATAAATGAGTTATCATACATTTTGTATTCATCAATCTTACCTTGCCAAAGACACAAACACTTTCTTGAACTTTATTTCCAAACCCAAAAAAAATGGCCACCACCAGCAATCAAAACAACAACACTCTAGAAGTGGTTGTGGAAGTGAGACCTAATGTCATGGCCTTACAATTTGGCAGTCAGGCGAACGTATACGAGATAGCCATTTTCTGAAGCCTTCTTTCCCTACTGACCAAACGCCGGTCCCAAAACACCCAACCCAGGCATTAAATAACCCAAACAGTTCAAATAAAGATTCAGCGAACTTACCTAAAACACCCTATGTTTTCATCAGAAACTTGATATGTCACTAAAAAAATATTACTTCAAACAGAGAAATCACAGTGAGCTTAGCAGGTCAAATTGCCTTGCTAAAAAATGCTATAGGCTGCCCCTTTTGAGACAATACCGCGCCAATCCCAGTACCTGAAGCATCTGTGTCTATAATAAACTGGTCAGAAAAATCAGGTAAAATTAAAACAGGCCTAGTCGATACCGCCCGTTTAAGTGCCTCAAACGCCACTTCCGCCTCAGGTGTCCACACAAAATCCCCCTTCTTCAACAACTGGGTCAATGGTCGAGCAATAATACCATAATTTTGCACAAATTTCCTATAATATCCCGTTAGTCCCAAAAAACCCCGCAAAGCCGTAATATTCTTTGGTTTCGGCCAAGCCACCATTGCCGATATTTTAGCCTGGTCAACCCGCACACCCTCACGACATATAATATGTCCCAAATACTCCACCTCAGTCTTACCAAAAGTACACTTAGACGGCTTTACCGTAAAGTGATTATCACTCAAAACCTGTAAAGTGCGACGAATATGGTCCAAATGTTCCTCCCAAGTGCGACTATACATAAGAATATCATCAAAAAACACTAAAACAAAAGAACGCAAGTAAGGTTGGAATATCGCGTTCATAGCCGCCTGAAAAGTAGAGGGAGCATTGCACAAACCAAACGGCATGACCATATACTCATAATGTCCGTGGTGTGTACAAAACGCCGTCTTGTGCACATCCTCTGGTCATACCCTAATCTGATGATATGTAGATCAAGTTTCGTAAAAAAATGTGCACCGTAAAGCTCGTCCAACATATCATCCACTGTCGGAATCGGAAACCTGTCCTTAACTGTCACCTCATTAAGCGCCCGATAATCCGTACAAAATCTCCAGGACCCATCCTTTTTCTTTACGAACAAGACTGGAGACGAAAAAGCGCTCGAACTCTCTCGAATAAGACCAGACCGTAACATCTCCAACACCTGCCGCTCTATTTCATCCTTCTGAAAATGAGCATACCGATAAGGGGCCACATTAACTGGTGTAGCCTCTTCCTTCAGCTGAATACGATGGTCTTAAGGTCGTGTTGGTGGTAACTCACGAGGCTCCTCCAAAACCTGTTCGAAATCACGAATAACCGCCAAAATATCGGGATGCACCCCCTCTAAATCCCCCTCTATGCTGCGGCCCGTCTTGGCCGATATGGCCATAAATAACTCGGCCCCATTCCTCCACTCGCGCATCAACTCATCCAACCCCACAACTTCTGACGGTCCCACGCGAAGAGACTCCAACACCACCGTCGTTTCTCCCAACATAAACTGCATGGTCATGGTGGCGTAATCTAGTGTAACCCGTCCTAATGTACAAAGCCACTCGGTCCCATGTATGACGTCAGCCCCCGTAATCGGCAAACCATGCAAAGTCATACTAAAGTCGTGACCGTGCAAGCTCACTGGTACAAACCCAAACCTCGTCGCAAACTAATACATCTCCATTGGCGACCCTAACCCCAAACGGATCCACCTTCTCAACCGGTAATCCCACACGACGAGCAACATCACTATGCACAAAATTATGTGTAGAACCTGAATCGATCAAAACGCTGATCGGGTGCCGCCCTATAGACCCCATAAAACGCATAGTCCTAGAACCAGACCCGCCCGTCAATGCATCCAGTCCCACAACTGCCTCATCGACCACGATGCCATCGGTATCATCCTCATCAGCCACTAGAAGGAACGCCTGTGGTGCTTTGCAACGATGCCCAGGAACATAAGGCTCATCACAATTATAGCACAACCTCTTCGTCCACTTGTCCTGTAATTCCACAGCCGTCAAACCTCGCGGTCTACCCGTCGGTCCAACCTTGGACACCGGACCGGCCGGTGCCCCACCCCCTTGCCGAAACACACTCATACCGCCACCACCACCGGCGACAGTCATGGCAGTGGTGGCCATGGCAGCCATGGTGGTCCTCGACGTCATAGTTCGGTTTCCACCCTTTGTAAGTTGTAACTTGTCATCGTACCTCCTCGCAATAGAAATTGCTTCCTCAACCGACCTCGGATTTAACACACGAACATCGAGCGCAATATTTGCTTTCATACCCCCTAGGAATACTCCCAACAAAGCATTCGGTGGCCAATTACGAACTCGCGAAACAAGACCCTCAAAATCTCGCAAATAGTCTTTTAACGAACCAGTTTGTTGTGTGTGTTTAAGTGCCTCGTCGTAGTTTTCGAACTCCGTTGGACCGAACCTATGCATAATCCCCCTTTCAAAGTCAGCCCATAATATTTCCCTCCCCTCATGTCGAGACGAGAACCACTGCCACCAGTAATTAGACTCCGCATCTAGATGGAAAGCCGCTATTCTAACCATGTGTCACGCCCCAAAATCCGTAAGACGGACATCAAAGCGTGACCTTTTTAAATAAAAGGAAAATGAACCCTGTTGGTACAAAATTTAAAATTTAAAAGAAATCACTTGCGAGCTAAAGGAACAATTAATCAATTAAATAAAAATATTTGCCAAACGCGGCTAAAAGAAAAGAAGATTTGAAAAGACTTATAAAAAATGACAAACGAAAGTAATTTGCCCGTAGGCTACAACCTCAAAAACTAGTCTAAGCGAAAATAAAGCAATTGAAAGATGACCCGAGCCCATGCGATACTTCGCTAATAGTCCTATCCGAACGTGCCAACCTAAGTTGTACCTGAAAGACAAAACTGTAACGGTGAGTCCCACGCACATACATAGACGGGACGGCACCACAAGATACCGTCACTCCATCCCATAAATGCAAGAACTCACAAACAACAACTACAATAACAACGTATAAAAAGAAATATAATAACTTCGTACAACGTAATAAATCAAATAACTCCAACACACATCTACAACAAACATGGACCTCTCACGCCACCTACCCCAGTCCGTAAGGTAGGTCGTTCCCAATACCCCTCGGCCGTCTATTGTCCCCGGTATAGGAAGAGACATAGACCATTGCATAGGTGCTAGATTCACAACTAGCCAAACAAGTCCAACAACATAAAAACCCATTCAGACATTTTAACAAACACATTGTATGCATAAACTACAATTCATCTTTATTCAACATAAATTTACCCAATTTCATCAACAACTATAATATCACATAATCAACTCATCCACACGCAAACCCATCCATATTCTCATTAATTCGAAATTAATATATCTAAATTCTCAACTTCTCCAATTCAAATAAGGGAATTAAAAGTACAACGAATGAAACCCAATTAACAATTAAAGAACATAATTGAGATAAAAGGCAAAAACTCCCAATTTAAAATAAACGCAAGACCTAACCCTAACATGCATCATCATCTAGTCGCAATGGATAACCCCCGTTAACTTAGTGCGTAGAGGAGATGCTTCCGGTATGAACCCGCTAATGGTGGTTTCTTCTTCTTCATCCTATGATTTGGAATCTCCCTTTTCTCTCCTTTCTCTCTTGTTTTTGGTTTTTCTCTTTTGAAAGTGGGCTGAATTGAAGATGTTAAAACTGTTTTGAAAGAGTTTGTGGAAGCGAACTATTTGATCACCAAAATTTTAAAAGTTAACTCATAATACAAAAATATTATTTTACTGCTCAAAATAACCAATATTTAGAAACAAATCTATTGGGTCATTTTTATTTATAAAATTAGTAACAGGTTTTAAAAATAAAGTTTTTCGGAAAAGTTTCGGTTTTTTGGCTAAAAATTGGTAGAGTGACCGGTTTTTGTTAAAATTTGTATAAAACGTTTTTGGATGAATTAAATCATAATTAAAACCATTTATAAAAATACGGGATGTTACACCATGTCCCTAGCCGGTACCTCCTTAATCATAAAATATTGGTGCACCCTATTCAACCACGATGTCGGATCTTCCCCTGTAAATTTCAGAAAATCTACTCTAACCATATTTTGGATCCTTTCCGCATAACCCATTCGGTCACCATGCGGTTCGCGGTCAACGTTACTTTCACCCTCCCAATTCTCTTCCAACCTATCCTCCTGACGATACCCACAACCGTAATTCAACCCATGTCGTACATACCCGTCATAGACAGGGACCGAACCAGGACCCCACCCGCCTTGTCCCCTGTCATCACCATCACCAGCCCGTTGGACTGGGCTCGGCTGTCACAGCCTGTCCAGTCTGACACCAGCCGGACTGCCACCTCCGCCCCCTGGCCCGCCGCCACGCCCATTAACCAACCCTAAATTTTGAACCAACTCTAGCAATTGATCCAACTTTGTTCCAACTTTGAAGCTTGAAAATGGGATGAGGTAGTGCAACATCATCAGCACTCAATTCTAAGAAACCAACTATAGTTTTCTTTCCAACTGCCAAAAGTACGGATCTCTTATCATCGCCATCGAAGAGGCTGGCAAATTTATTCTTTAAATTAGGGCTTATGTTTTGGCAAAACACTTAATGGGATGTCTCGCTACTCAAATTGAATTGGACAATTTTTAAGACAAAGCCTGCATCAAAAATGAAGTAAATGGACCCCTGACAATAACTCAACTCGTAATCATCCAAGTGTCTGATGCACTTGGGGGAGCAGAGGCTATATCACATGGCGGTGTCTCTTTCTCCGAGTGTGAGCACCTCGTACTTCTTCACAAACCGAGTAGTGTACTGCATAGAGAAAGCTCGAAAGACCTTGTTGGTAAAATATCTGTGACGACCCAGATTTCCAGGAAGGAAATTCTGTGGTGCGGTGTTGTGTGTCAGTCCCACATCGCCCAGATACGAGAGTACTCGTGTGGTATATGAGCTTAAAGATCCATTTCCTATCAACAAGGCCTTTTAAAGCCGTGCGACACAATAGCGAGGACGGAACTCCATAGTTAAGCGTGCTTAGCTTGGAGTAGTACCAGGATGGGTGACCCACCTGAGAAGTTGTGCCAAAGCGGACAATATTGTTGATACGGGCGTGGCGGTTCGGTCCGTGGGACCGGGTCGTTACAATATCCAATCCCAATTTGTCGGTAAAATATCGACAATTGAAAGAAATCGAAACCTGAATAGTAAGCTCATTAAAGTATGGAATCTAGGACCTAACAACAATGAAGGGATCATACGAGAAATTTTTGGTGGCAAAACAAGTGTCTCTCTAGTCATCGGGTTATATATAACTGCCGGGTCAAGCTTCATAGTGGAGGCAATGCTTAACATTCCCTTGCACGAGCTCATGACCTTTAGGTCCTGAAAGTTTGTTGTAAGGGGAAGATTCCAAAGTTTTTGTTGTTGCATGTTGATTAAGTGAAGTTTGGTGACATTTTCAAGTTTGTGTTTTTTTGTTCTATAACCGAGACACTTGCTTGATGGAAGTGGATCTTTTGTTACTCCATACGAGTTCTTGCATACAGTTGCACATCTAAAAGTCGTTTCGATTGGGAGCAAAGCCATTACCATGTAAACTATATCCAAGTACAAATCTGGAGCTTCTTCACAAGTCTACCTTTTCTTCTGTTGTTCTACTTTCATCTTTGAAAAAAATGTGATTGTTTCCAAAATAAGCAGCAACCAACAACAAAATTATAGGAGTTAGCGGATGTCCTTCCTAATAGTAGGATGCGAGATTGAGTATATCAACATTTTCTAGTTTAAAATTATCAAGTACTAAATCTTCAAGTATGGGGAACATTAAAAATGACAAAACATTTCTAGACAAAACACCAAAAGACACACGTCAAAGGTGTAAAATTTTTAAACACGGAAGACGGCGAACCCCAGAGTTATACTACATTGTGGCTCTACTGTAGATCATAGGTTTGGTTCGTGGATTAATTCCGTGGTGTTAAGGAAATTGATGTATTTGTTTTTTTAGATTACTTGAAACTATAACTCGGGAGATTTTCTTTAGCGAAATGTTATTTGTTTTGAAACTTCATGGAAATATTTTTCCTGAAATTCTGGATTCTGCATGTCTTCCATGTTTAAAGATTTTACACCTTTGACGTGTGTATTTTGGTGTTTTGTCTGGAAATGTTTTGTCCATTTTATTTTCCCCGTACTTGAGGATTTAGTGCTTGATAATTGTAAACTAGAAAATGTTGATATACTCGAGGTCTACCACCCTACTATTAGGATTTAGTGTCTTTTGGTGTTTTGTCGGGACATCCACTAAAGACTACAATTTTGTTGTAGGTCGTTGCTTATTTAGGCAACAATCAAATATTTTTCGAAGATGAAAGCAGAATGACCGAAGAAAAACTAGACTTGAGAATTAAGAAGCACCAGTCTTGTACATGGATATAGTTTGCATGGTACTGGCTTTGCTCCCAATCGAAACAACTTTCTGATGTGTAGTCGTATGCAAGAGCTGGTATGTCGAGAATATTATCTAGATGTCACATTTTATAAGATTTTTTGAATCCAAGTGATGGGCCGAAACTAATTTAAGTTCCAGTCACCCGGCCCAACAAAAAAGAGCTTAAAAGCTGTTTTGAAGCTTAAAAAATAACTTATAATCTATACGGAAAAGATATTAAAATGTAAAAAAGAGCTTACAAAAAAAGATTACAATCTACAAGAGAAATATATAAGTGTAAGAAAACAGTTTAAAAGTTTTTTTTTTTTAACTTTTTTAGTTTTTTTTAGTGTTTGTTTGAATTATTAAGTAAAAAATAAATAAATTGTACAAAACTTAAAAGCTGTTTTTTAAAATTTTTTTAAACTTTTTTTTAGTGTTTGTTTGAATTATTAAATAAAAAAAAAGTTATAAAAAAGTTACGAAAATAATATTTTTTTTGTCACTTGTAAGATGACATAGATTTAAAAATCTTGTAAAAGTAGTGACATGAACAAAAATTTTCTTAAAACGTAACCGGGCACTATAGAGCCCAAAAAGATCCACTTTTCATCAAGCAAGTGTCTCGGTTACAAAAAAAAAAAACACACATACATCTTCATCCTACACTTGAAAATGTCACCAAACTTCACCTAATCAACGTCCACCGACAAAAACTTTGGAATCTCCCTTTACGACATTGTTGCAGGACCTAAAGGTCATGAGCTCGTGCAAGGGAATGTTAAGCATGGCTTCCACGAAGAAGTTTGACCCGGCATTTATATATAACCTGATGACTAGAGAGACACTTGTTTTGCCACAAAAAAATATGACCCCGTCATTGTTGTTAGGTCCTAGATTTCAGAGTTTTAGGACCTTACTATTCAAGTTTCAGTTTCTTTCAATTGTCGATATTTTACAAAAAAATTAGATTGGGTAATGATTATTCTACAGAGAAATTCAAGGTCTTTCGAGCTTTCTTTATGCAGTACATTACTCGATTTGTGAAGAAGTACAAGGTGCTCACACTCGGAAAAAGAGTCACCACCATGTGGCTAATTAGGCTCAGCTCCCCCAAGTGCGTCAGACACTTGGACGAATACGTGTTGAGTTATTGCCAGGGTTCCATTTACTTTATTTGAAATGAGGCTGTCTTAAAAATTATCCAATTCAATTTTAGCAATGAGACATTCCGTCAAGGCGTTTAGTCATTTGCCAAAACAGAACCCCTAATTGGAAGCATAAATTTGTTAGTGATGATGATGACTGGTCCATACTTTTGGCAGTTAGAAAGGAAACTATGGTTGGTTTTTTAGAATTGAGTGATGATGATGTTGCACTGCCCAATCTTGTTTTCAAACTTCAAAGTTTGAACAAAGTGACTGGCACATAGTGGGTGAAGTTCAACGTTCTCACACAAGTAGAAAATGGAAAGTACTTGGGTGGGAAAAAATACGTTTAGTCTAGTGTATTAACAGCGTTTAACAATTTAGGTAATAGAGTATCACTTTTAACAATTTTTGTATTAAGCCATAAATTTTTGCCCAATTAAGGACCTAAAAGAATAAAATGAAGAAATTAATGTTATTATATCTCAAATTTTGGGATCTATTTATGAAGTACGTTGACAAAATTACACTCATTATCTAATAAGTGAGAGAACGTTAGTGCAATTTCGTCATTTTGTTTAACATCGCGTCCTCAATTATGTTAATCTATTGATTAGTAATTAAATTGTTAAAAATGGTACTCGAGTACCTAAATTGTTAACCACTGGTAGTAGAGTACACTAAATGTATTTTTTTCCTACTTGGTCCACCTTGGATTTTCGGATGAGTCGGTACAAGATCTGAGGGTAGGGCTTGTAGCTCAATATATTACAAGACCACCTAAGCGTTTGAATCTTTGCATGTATAAGCTATGGATTTCTCCAAAGTCGTTTGCTTTTAAACCTAGTCTTTTGCCTTTGCCGTGAGTTTCATTTATGTCTTCTCTGTAATAATTTACTATGATATATTTATGGGAAAAAATACGTTTACTGTACTTTTTATGATCTTTGTAAGTTGAACCATTTTGTTAGGACCAGATTTCTGGCCCATATACTATTTGTTGTCTATTGGTTTGAACTAAATAATTCTAGTTGGATGTTAAGAATTGAGATGACCTTTGGTTTCAAGTGAGGTTGCAAATGCAAGATATATTCTCATATGTTCTTAAAGATTTAATTTGTGTATATTGAGAATATTAAAGTGATAAGGAAAGATGTTGCCTAAAGGATATAAAGTTATTTATTTATAAAGATATGTTTCCTTTGAATAGGCAATATAGATCTCTATTCTCATGCAAGTCTTTATCACTTAATTCAATCTTTGTTCCCTATCTAAATCAGTATAATCTATTTTAAGATTGAATGAAATATTGAGTTAATGTTTCAATATATATTTAGAATGATTTTATCTCTAAAATATACTATCTTATTTGACTAACTCCTATTTCCAAGCTAGTTATTAATAGGTACTATCTTATGAAGATTGAGGTCAATCCTACGCTGAAGTATCTCATGCAATATGGAAAGATTGAAGCCAATCAAAAGAGTCAAAAGCAATCATCAAGATCTTGAAAAAGAAGATTGTTTTTACTCATTTAAATAGTTGATAACTATGCTTGTAAAAAGTGTGTGTTCTAAATTATAAAAAACTCATTCTTGAGACAATACACAGTGAGCTTTTAAAAGGAAAACAATGGTGGGATGCCATTGGTATTTTGAGTGATAGTTATAAGGTAGGAGCAATATAGAGATAGGCAGAAAAACCTAGATGGAGTCTGAGAGTTTTTCATTAAGACTTGAATCCTATATTGTAAGCTTTTATAATATCATAATCTGGGTGAGTGCCCCGGAGACATAGCCTAGTTGGATGAACTCCGTTGTTAAATGTGCGTGTGATTTAATTCAAGTACATTTAACTTTACAAGTTTTGTCCATCATTATACTTAGGTTCCAACCTCAGTTGCAACTGCACTTGGAACCTAACTGCATAACAGTAACTAGAACAGCGGATATGAATTTCAATTGGTGTCAGAGCTTCACACTAGATATTACTTAGTGTGGATCCTGTGTTCTGGTAAAGATGGACTTAATGAGGGAAGGAAACGCATTCAACAAACCTCCATTGCTTGAAGGAGGAGTTAACTATGGAGTATGGAAAATAAGGATGAGATCATTCATCAAACAGCAAAATGAACAAGCATGGAAGTATGTACTCTATGGATGGGAAGTTGCAACTGTACCTGAAGATAGGTGGTCTGCTGATGAAGACAAAAAAGTCAAGTGCAAACTCAACTGCAATAAACCTAATCTTTGCTGGTGTAACTCTAAGCGTATTCAGGTATATCTCTCATTGTGAAACTGCTAAAGAGGCATGGGATATCTTACAAGTAACATTTGAGGGAACTGTTAAAGTAAAAGCCTATAAACTACAACAGTTAACTACTCAGTTTGAAAATCTAAGAATGGAAGAAGATGAAACAATTGAATAATTTAATGGTAGAATTTGTCACATTGCTCATCAAGCTGGAACCTTAGGTGAAAAATACAGTGATGAGAAACTCGTAAATAAAACACTTAGATCTCTTCCAGAAAGATTTGAAATTAAAGTAACTGCCATTGAGTAATCAACTGATCTAGAAAACTTAAAACTTGAAAAACTTATGGGAAATCTAAGCACTCATGAACTTAAATTCTTCAAACCTAAGAGAACAGAAAAAGGAATAGCCTTCCAAGCTAAGAAATCTGAACCTATACTCTGTGAGAATATGCATGATGAAGAACAGTTAGCTTTTTTTGCTAAAAAGGTCTACAAAAAGTTTTATAAGAAAAGACAGGATGATCCTGGTATGTCAAAAGGCTTTCAGAAAAGAGATACTCAAGATAAATTTAATAATAATCCTAAAGGAAAGTGGAATCCAAAATAAAAATATGATAGAGACTATCAGTCCAGAGAAATTCAATGCAGAGAGTCTAGAGGTTTTGGTCATATTGAAGCTAAGTGTGCTAATACATTAAAAAGAAACAAAAATGCTTATATAACCACTCACAGTGACAGTGAATCTGAGAGAAACAATGATGAAGAGAATGAATCTAACTTTGTTAATTTTATGGGAAGAATCACTGAAAAAGAACCTGTGTATGAAAGACTCTGTGAGTCAGTTTCAACCCTAGTTACAACTGCTCTTAAAACCTATAGCAGTGATGAAGAAGAGCCCTCTGATGAGAATATTACTGAGCAGTATCTTGTCCTCTATGAAAAATATTAGAGTCTGAGTAAACAATCCTTGATCATAAACAAACTTAATACTAATCTAAAGGATGAGGTAAAGAATCTGTCTGAGCAACTCAACACACAACTGGTTGAGTTAACTGAGACCAGGAAGAAAATGAAATTGTTGAATGTGTCTGCATCAGATAAATTAGATGACATGTTGTCCTATTCTAGAGGCTTTAAAGATAATAGTGGTTTAGTTTACTATGGTTATGAATGCACTGGAAAAACTACTTTTGTTAAAGCTCATGTTTTTGACAATAAGGTTAGAAGTACAGTTGAAACCAAGAAAAAACAGAACAACTTTAAAAGTAAATCTACTTCTGATCTAAAACTGTGTAACTTTTGTAAAAGACCTGGACATCTTGAAATCAGGTGCTATCTAAAAATGCACAAGAAGTACATTTATCAGAAAAGTAGATTGATTCTAGCTTGGAATAAAAAGATAAATTGGGTTTGGAAAGTTAAAATTAACAATAATCCAGTTGCCAACAATAAAGCTGTTATTACTTCTTTAAATGTTGTTACTACTAATGATTGGTACTTTGACAGTGGATGTTCTAAGCACATGGCAGGTATTGCTAGTGCTCTAAAAAAATGTCATTAATCTTACAGGAAACACTGTTGTGTTTGGAGGTGGGGATACAGGTAAAATTATTGGAAAAGGAATCTTAAACAAACCTGGAATGCCTGAGATTAATGATGTGTTTCTTGTAGATGGGTTAAAAGTCAATCTTATCAGCATTAGTCAAATGTGTGACAACAAGATGGTTGTTAAGTTTAACAAAGATAAGTGTCTTATTACTGATCTAAATGATGATTTGATCATGACAGGAGTTAGATCAGCAAATAGTTGCTATATTTTTGAAAAATCTGAAAATGAATTACCTCAGAATAGGTGAAATCAAGCTATTACTAACAATGTTGATATTTGACATAAAAGGCTTGGTCATGTAAACTATAAAACCTTATATAAACTTGTTAAAGAAGAATTGATAAGAGGTATTCCTAAACTCATTTCTAAAACTCTAGGTGTCTGTGGTGATTGTGCAATAGGTAAACAAACAAAGAGTATTCACAAGAGTACTAGTTAAATCTACACTAAGAGAGTCCTAGAACTTCTTCATATTGACTTAATGGGTCCTATGAAAACTGAAAGTATTGGTGGTAAGAAGTATCTTTTGGTAGTTGTAGATAATTTCTCTAGATACTCTTGGGTGGTGTTTTTGAGGGACAAAACTGAAACCTTTGAACTGTTTGAAACCCTTTGCTTGAAATTACAACTTGAAAAAGGTTCCACCATTGGTAAAATTGTCAGGGTCAGAAGTGATCATGGAATTGAATTTGAAAACAGAAAGTTTAGCAACTTTTACAACTCTCTTGGTATAAGTCATGAGTTTTCTGCACCAAAAACCCCATAACAAAATGGTATAGTGGAAAGAAAGAATAGAACCATTCAGAAAATGGCTAGAGTCATGCTTAATTCTAAGAAACTTGCCAAAAGATTTTGGGCTGAAGCTGTTAACACTGCATGCCATATTGTTAATAGGGTTTATATTACAAAAGGTACTACCATGACAGCTTATGAAATTTGGAAAGGTAGAAAACCTAATGTCAAGTATTTTCAAGTATTTGGGTGTGTTTGTTACATTCTTAAAGATAGAGAGCATCTTGGAAAATTTGACTCTAAGAGTGACAAAGGGATATTTCTTGGTTATGCTCAAAACAGTAGAGCTTTTAGAGTCTTTAATCTGAGAACAAATTGTGTCATGGAATCATATAATGTGATATTTGATGATTTAAAAGATGTTGATGAGACTACAACTGGTGATGAAGAGTCAGGAATTACAGGAAAAAAAACAGGATAAATTCAGCAAACAGGCAGTACAGTAGTGGTTGGAAGCCCAGTTGCAATTGAGGTTGAAACCGAGGTTGAAACCCAGAACACAACAGATTCTGAAGAAGAAGAGGAAATATTTCCAATTCAAACTACAAGCAAACCTCGCTATGTAAGGACTCAGAAAAATCACTCTCTTGATAATGTCATAGGAGAAGTCACTTCAGGTATAAAAACCAGAGGTAAAAGGAATGATGTTGTTCAGTTTGCTTGCTATACTTCTTTGTTAGAACCTAAGAACATAAAAGAAGCATTGGAAGACAGTGAGTGGATTTTGGTTATGCAAGATGAACTGTCTCAATTTGAGAGGAATGATGTTTGGACATTAGTACCTAGACCTAAGAGTAAAAATATTATAGGTACAAAATGGATCTTTAGGAATAAAAGTAATGAAGATGGAGTCATTATTAGGAATAAAACCAGACTTGTAGCTCAAGGAGACACTCAAATAAAAGGAATAGACTTTGATGAAACTTTTGCTCCTGTAGCAAGAATAGAATCTATTAGAATGCTCCTATCACTTGCTTGCTTATATGACTTTAAGTTGTTTCAACTTGATATTAAAAGTGCCTTCTTAAATGGTAACATTCAAGAAGAAGTTTATGTTAGTCAACCCAAAGGATTTGAAGATCCAAAATTCCCTGAACATGTTTATTTACTAAAAAAGGCTTTGTATGGTTTAAAGCAAGCTCCTAGAGCTTGATATGATAGGTTAACTAAGTTCTTAATTGAAAAAGGTTTCAACAGAGGGGGAGTTGATAAAACTCTATTCACTAAGAAAACTACTGAAGATATCATCATTGCTCAAATTTATGTTGATGACATTGTGTTTGGCTCCACATCTGAAAATAGAATTGTTGAATTTATCTATGACATGAAGCATGAATTTGAAATGAGTGGTGGAGGAAAATTAACTTACTTCCTATGATTGCAGGTTAAACAAAATGAAAAGGGCATGTTTCTATGCCAAAGTAAGTATGCTGATAGTCTTGTCAAGAAATTTGGTTTAAGTGACAGTAAAGAGAAAAGAACTCCTATGAGTACTACTTTAAAATTGTCCAAGGATGATAAAGGTAAGAGTGTCTGTCCTAGTCTTTACAGATCTATGATTGGAAGTCTTCTTTATTTAACTTCTAGTAGACCAGATATTTGCTTAAGTGTAGGGGTATGTGCCAGGTATCAGGCAAACCCTTTAGAATCTCACCTTCTGGCTGTCAAAAGGATTTTAAGATATGTAAAAGTCACTATTCACCTTGGTCTATGGTATTCTAAATATACAAACCACTTTCTTATTGGTTACTGTGATGCAGATTGGGCTGGTAATATAGATGACAGAAAAAGTAGTTCTGGTGGTTGTTTTTATTTTGGGAATAATCTTGTTTCATGGTTTAGTAAAAAACAAAACTGCATTTCCTTGTCTACTGCTGAGGAAGAATACATTGCAGCTGGAAGTCGATGCACTCAACTCATATGGATGAAAAAAATGTTAAATGATTATAATATTAAACAAGAAGTGTTAACTCTGTTTTCTGATTACAAAAGTGCTATGGATTTGGCAAAGAATCCAGTTCAACATTCCAAAACTAAACATATTGATCTAAGACACCATTTTATCAGAGAATTAGTTGAAGAAAAGAATTTAATTTTAGAACATGTTTCAACTGAAAGACAATTAGAAGATATCTTCACAAAACCCCTTGATACAAACAAGTTTGAATCTTTAAGAAGTGATATAGGGCTATGTCACTATAGATCTAATTGAATACTCTTGCTATGTATGTTTGTTTTGAGTACCTTTATATACATTTTATTTGTAAGGTTAGTCTTAATTGAGCTATGAAGTTTTTATCTTGAAAAAGCCGCTAATTGGTGTCTCAAAAATAGATGTGGGATGACTTGTCTTAAAACCTCTATGGTAATAGAGTTGCAAGCACAAAGTGCATATTTTACAAGCAGGTTACAAGCTCAGTTGCAACCCCAGTTGAAACCACATTCTCAAATACAGAACAGATCAGTAATTGTCTAAAGATTGTCATGCTGCCTATGATAATAATCATAGTGAACAACATAAATGAAAAAGCCAAGAAAAAGTCTTGAAATTTTTGACATCACTTATACTCTTTTCTTTCTGAGGTCATCAATCTAGTTTTTGTGTAGACGAAAAATAGATTTGCTCAATATAAGCTTCTAAGACTTAATTTTTATTAAAGATATTCTATGATAAATATATCTTCTTGAGTAAATGGCTAGAGTCTTGTTTTCAATGTTCTATATCTTAATATTATTGCTATCTTTATCTTGGAACAATTCAAAATTTTCTTCTAAAACTTCAACTCCTTAAAATTCGAAATATTAGATAAATCTGTTTACTTTTGGAATGTATATCTAAAGTGTTTGCTGTATTTATCGTATTAAAAATAGTATCCCTTTTTGATTTCTTTGAAGTTCAAATTTTCAATATCTGTTGCTTGGTAAGTTTCTATTTTTCAGGAAATCTGTTTCAAAAATTGATTTGAGTGTATCTTTTCTAATTGTAAAAGGATTTGGGCTAAATTGCTATTAATACTAACTTTTTACTATCCCAAAAACACTAAACAAATCAGAATTACTTTCTGTCTCTTTCAATATTAAAAACCCTAGGTTCTCTGAAAAACCCATTCTTCGAAGTTCGAAGTCCAGTTGCAACCTAGCTTGAAACCATGTCTTCCAATTCTCCTAATCAATCCAATCTCAACTCTGAAGATGACAACACTCTTCGAGACTTCATGAATCAATCCAAAACCAGTACAGGTTCTAAACCCAAGGTAAGTCAGACTTCTTTCACCCAACCTAAGAAACGTAGGGCTAAGAAACGTCTTCGTACAAACCTCCAAAATGATCCTATCTCTATTAAATATGTTTATGATACTCTCCATCATGAGGTTGATCCTAGGTTTTGGAATGGGATTATGTCTGATAGGTTCAGTGCACTAGCTAATAGGGAAATTCATGTTGAAATGCATCTACATTTGGCTAGCTATAAGCACATTCAGGTGCATGTTGAGAAATTATTAAAAGATGTTGGTTTAGAAAGACCTATAAGCTACCCTGACTCCTACTTTCCAGAAGTTGTTAAGGAATTCTATGCCAATCTAAATGCTGGTGTGTTTGATGAGCGAGATACAGCCTATGGGAGGGTGTATGTGAGGGGTCTCACTTTAGATTTTACCCCTGATTTGATCAATAAATTTCTAGGTTCCCCTAGTCCTTCTGAGGGTAATGGTGATTATGACATGAATTCTGTAGCTCTTGCCATTACAGGCAAGGAAAACTAGTTTGATGGAAATTCCATTAAGACTTCCTCACTTACTCTTAGTGCTGCTGTGTTACATAAGATTGCTAAGTTTAATTAGACACAACCCAAACAACCTTCAAGAGTCAACAAGGATATGGCAGTCTTTCTCTATAAGATCATGTCAAAGTTACCAATTAACTTTGGTAATCATGTGTTTAACCTCATTAGAGATTTTTGTGATGTTAAAGCTCCTTCCATTGTACTACCCTTTCCTTGCTTGATCACTGACCTACTTCTGTCTCAAGTTGTACCCACATCTTCCATACATCCAATCCTAAACTCATTTGAAAAGATTACCAAGTGTCCTCCTGCCTTATACATCTCTTCAAAGCTTTTAAAGGAAGGACATGTGAATGACATCACTGGTGAGAAAGGGAAAGAAAAGGAGTCAACAAGTACTCCTTCTAAGAAGAAAGGAGTTTGAAGGTATCTGGAATAGCAGCTTGCCATCAATCAAGAGAAGAGGGTTGAGCTTGATACTCATGATTATGAGATTAAGAAGTTGCTTGAAGATCTTACAGAAAGTGACAATGAAAGAAGCAGTGACAGTGGCTACTCTCTCAGCAGTGAGGAAGGTGAAGAAGTCATCATAGATCCACCTCTATCAGAAAGAGCTCCTTACTCCAGAAGGCCCCTTTAAACCCAAGTTTGTCTGGGTTCTGCCAAATAGGGGGAGAATGAAGTTTATGTGTTAATGTTTATGCTTTTATTTTCAATTTCAAATTCTGCATCTGCAAATTCTGTGTTAAGACCATCTTGTGCCAGTATTTTTGGCCTTATGTTTTCTGCAATTTATTTCTGAATTCTGTTTGTTTTTGGAATTTGAATATGTTCTGAAACTCTGGTGAATGGATATTTATTTATGCTTAAATGATACTTGTTATTCTAACTTGCAGGGGGAGCTTAAATAGTTGACACAAAAGCACTGAAAAATTATATGCAGTAAAAGACTGTGTTTGCTAACAAATTTGTAGGTGGAATATTTTTCTATAAACTTAGATTATTTGTCAAAACCAATGACAAAGGGGGAGATTGTTAGGACCAGATTTCTGGTCCATATACTATTTGTTGTCTATTGGTTTGAACTAAATAATTCTAGTTGGATGTTAAGAATTGAGATAGCTTTTGGTTTCAAGTGAGGTTGCAACCTCAGTTGCAATCACAGTTCCAACATGCTGTTATGCAGGATTATGTCAAATTCTGTATTTCTGCATTACTATTCTTTAATGATATTTATATGTTTTAAAGTATGCACGATATATTCTCATATGTTCTTAAAGATTTAATTTGTGTATATTGAGAATATTATAGTGATAAGAAAAGATGTTGCCTAAATGATATAAAGTGATTTATTTATAAAGATATGTTTCCTTTGAATAGGCAATATAGATCTCTATTCTCATGCAAGTCTTTATCACTTAATTCAATCTTTGTTCCCTATCTAAATCAGTATAATCTATTTTAAGATTGAATGAAATATGGAGTTAATGTTTCAATATATATTCAGAAAGATTTTATCTCTAAAAGATACTATCTTATTTGACTAACTCCTATTTCCAAGCTAGTTATTAACATGTACTATCTTATGAAGATTGGGGTCAATCCTACGCTAAAGTATCTCGTGCAATATGAAAAGATTGAAGCCAATCAAAAGATTCAAAAGCAATCATCAAGATCTTGAAGAAAAAAGATTGTTTTTACTCCTTTAAATAGTTGATAACTATGCTTTTAAAAAGTGTGTTCTAAATTATAAAAAACTTATTCTTGAGAGAATACACAGTGAGCTTTTAAATGGAAAATAATGGTGGGATGCCATTGATATTTTGAGTGATAGTTATAAGGTAGGAGCAATATAGAGATAGGCAGAAAAACGTAGAGGGAGTCTGAGAGTTTTTCATTAAGACTTGAATCCTATATTGTAAGCTTTTGTAATATCATAATCTGGGTGAGTGCCCCGGAGACGTAGCCTAGTTGGGTGAACTCTGTTGTTAAATGTGTGTGTGATTTAATTCAAGTACATTTAACTTTACAAGTTCTGTCCGTCATTATATCTAAGTTCCAACCTCAATTGCAACTGCACTTGGAAACTAACTGCATAACAGCAACTAGAACAACGGATAGAAATTTCAATTTTCTCTTAAAGTGTATAATTCATGAATCTTTGTAAAAGAGAGATTCATGAATTATACACTTTGAGAGAAACACTTCATAGGATGAGTTACTAGAGAGATTGATAGTTGATAACCTAGAAGTGAGTAGATAGGCATATACGTGAGTGAAGTTTAGTATTGTAAGACCAATGTCTATTCATTATTCATTACAATATCAATATAAAATAGGGTGATTGTCCCGGAAACGTAGACTAGGATTAGGTCGAACTCTGTAATTAAACTGTGGTGTCATTTAATTACAGTTTGTTATTGATTCCATATTCAGTAACAACTCCGATTATACCTATAGTTTAACTAATAAGCATAACTGCACTTCAAACCAAGAAAAATGTTATTTCAAGATGTTATAAAATAATCGACATGTTTATAAGGGACGGAAGATCTTGAATCGATAAAAAATTTATGTCGCAGCCTAAGGGAAAAAAATGAATAACAGTATAACGCTATTATTAACCTCAAATGTGGCACGAAAGCAACTCATACGATTTTTTATTTTTTTTATAAAATGGATACATCTTTAAAATTTAAATATTAAATTACATTGGATAAGGCCGTATTGTTGTGGACTTGCCTGTTTCGACCAAAAAAGTTTCGACAAGTTCAGCAACAAACATACTTTGTAGTTAGCAGGAAGTTAACGTATTCAAATATTTAGAGTGAAAATAAATCATTAGTTGAAAGAAACTTCTTAAATTTCCTTTCTGTATGATTTTTTAAGTAACTGTGACCCGTACTGAAAATGTTTATAATCTGCAATCCAATGTATTGAAAAATATAAATCTTGTACTGATGTACATAATAAACTCAATATTACTACAGCTATTCAAAAATGTCAGTAAAGAACATATCCAGATAGAGACAAGCTTTTCATTAAAATATTATGAAAGTGAATTAAAGACGGTCTCTAGACTCAAGTACAAGTGTCAGACTGACACCGTGTGTATCTAGCAAGACTCTTCCTTTTCTCATCATATACATTACATAGTGTAATTAAAAATAGAGGAATAGTTCTAAAACAATAAAATGGAGGAACAACAGAAATGATCATGAAACATAAAGAAGAGATGATCATGATGGATTCGTGGTCAAATCCGACCCGACGACCCGCCCATTTCCTCAACCCAATTCTCTCCTCCTCCAACCTTCCTTTTACCACCTTGAACTCTCACCACCAAAACCTTCCTAGCCGCGTGGCATTTACTGGATAGAAAAGCCCACTTTGGAAATGGAAGGAACAGGTTGACAAAATGCAACCTCTCCACTAGTCCACATGGCATGAAGCCGTATCTATCATGCCATCATGACCTCTAAAAATCAAATTAGACAAGACGTGAATATTGTTCTAGAGCTAGCCAAGAGGTGGTGCAACGCGACGAACACTTTTATATTTCCTTGGGGAGAGGCGAGTGTTATGCTGGAAGATGTTTTTGTTCTAGGTGGGTATTCGGTTCTTGGTGAATCCCGTTATATCTCCGATTAAGACCATCATAAATTGGAGTTTATCCCGAGAGATGAGAAATTAAACAATGTGAGAGAAGAAATAAACAAGTCGAAATCTAAAAAAGTTGGTCAAGTTATGTGGATGGATCATTTTATGGGGGGTGGGGGTTAAGTTGAGCAGTAAGCTTTTCTGATTCTCTGGCTATTGCGATATGTGTTCCCGTTCTTGAGAAATGTGGTTGGGAGACATCTTCACAAGATTGTGTTTGGGCTTGTCAGATGGATGAGAGTGGCGCTTGCTCCTGTTGTGCTTGTTTATCTTTAGAGAGACTTGAGTTCCTTGAAGGAACAAATAGTTGTTTGTAGTGAAGAAAAGATGATCAATGATAGACTTAATTTGCGTTCACAAATACAGTTAGTTCAAATTTGAGTTTGGAAAAAATTTCCTAATATTAGTCCACGACATAATATTATCGGGGAGGGTGAGCTGAGAATGAGTCGTTAGAATGAGTCGTTGGAAAGATATAGGTACAAGATTAGATGTCAATGGTGCTAAAGAGTTCATTTGAAGGCCTTACACTATGCCGGGAAGTATCTATTCAGAAATGTAAAATGGATCTCCACCTTTTCAGGTATGCAAGATGATTATATGTCATTTGCTAAATTTATTAGGGTATCTGAATTAGTAAGTCTAAATTGTATACAATCATATTCTCCACATCATTGCCTTGAACAACAATTTTCTGGACAAACTTTGAGTCCTTCCACCAATTCAAATCTGAACTAACTGCATTTGTGACCACATATTAAGTCTATCATTGATCGCATTTTCTTCACTACAAACAACTATTTGTTCCTTCAAGGAACTCAAGTCCTCATAAAGATACGTTAGCACAACAGGAGCAAGCGCCACTCTCGTCCCTCTGACAAGACCAAATGCAATCTTTTGAAGATGTCTCCCAACCACATCTCTAGAGAACGGGAAGTCGGGAACACATATCGCGATATCTAGAAAATGAGAAAAGCCTCTTGCTCAACTTCACCCCCACTCCCCATAAAATGATCCATCCACATCACTTGACCAACTTTTTTAGATTTCGACTTGTTCATTTCTCCTCTTACCTTGTTTAATTTCTCGTTTAACCGAATAAAGTCCACTTCATGACGGTTTTCGATCAGAGATATAACGGATTCACCAATAACCAAATACCCACCTAGAACAAAGACATCTTCGAGCGTAATACTCGCCTCTCCCCACAAAAAAAATAAAAGTGTTCTTCGCGTCGCACCACCTCTCGGCTAGCGCTAGAAAAATATTCACATCTTGTTTAATTTGGCTTTTAGAAGCCATGATGTCATGATAGATACGGGATTCGTGCCAGGTGGACTGTGGAAAAGTTGAATTTTGTCGACCCATTAGTTCCATTTTTGAAGCGGGCTTTTCCATCCGGTGAATGCCGCATGGCTAGGAAGGTTTTTGTGGTGAGAGTTGAAGGTGGCAAATGGAAGGTTGGAGGAGGAGAGAATTGGGTTGAGGAAATGAGTAGGTCATCGGGTTGGGTTTGACCCAGAATCCATCATCGTCATCTCTTCTTTATGCTCCGTGATCATTTCCGTTGTTTCCTCCATTTTTTTTTGAGAACCGTTCCTCTGTTGTTAATTACAGTATATATGTATGTATCTAATCTATATGATGAGAAGAGGAAGAGTCTTGTTAGATACACCTGTTATCAGTCTGACAGTTGTACTTGAGTCTAGAAACGATCTTTAATTTACTTTTATTATATTTTAATGAAAAAACTTGTCTCTTTCTGGAGATGTTCTACATGGAACTCGTTTGGCTATTGCTCCAGCAGTTGTTGCTGTGGTTTACCAATATTTGAGTTCGATAAAGAATATGTTAGTATCTCCTTCGTAGGGATCGGACAGAAAAAGGGTTACTTCTAAAACAAACATTTGGGCACCGTTTCAATGAGTGCAGATTTGGGTTTGGGAGATCAGGTTTTTAACTTTTAAGGCCAACCCTAATCCGATTCAAGTCGGAGAGCCAAGATTTTCCAGGTGGTAAGAACAAATAACATTGAAAACAGATGATCTAAGGAAGGCCTTCAATTCAGCTGGTGAAGATTTCCAATGGCAACCATACTGTATGGTCGTAAATAATTGGAGATTCAACGAGTTTTATAGGACAAATGGAGATTTAGTCAATGTTGAGACTGGTATGGACGAGGATATAGTCTTTTGCTATGTGAATTAGAGACCTAACAAGCTAGTTGGATTGGGAGGTCTTACCCAGAAATATCTGCCACATCTTGTGGCTATGCAGTTTGGGTACGATCAAGATATTCCTGCTATTGTCCCTAGATTCAACGGAAGTCCTGATTCTACTTGGGAATATTTCAAGAGACCAGTTAGGGATACCAATATATATCTACCTCATCTGTTTGAGTCGGATGTTACTTTTCGATACTTTTCTTGGTAGGGCCTCACTGTGACAGCTAAGGAACAAAAGATTGAGAGCAATGTGGAGAAATCTCACTCGAAAACTGAAATTCAAATCTCTAAGAAACGTACTAAATATAAAGAAGATTGTGATCCTCTCAATGACCTATCAATTGGAGAGTTACTGACACTTGTTCACAAGAACAATGTAGTTGAAAAGGGAGTTGTAAGAGAGCACAAATGTAGTTGAAAAGGGAGTTGTTCACAAGTGCAGTTGAAGTAGCTATAACACTTGACTATAGTTATTCAAATGTCTATTTCTACCAGGCTTTCATGTTTTGTCACTCAAAGATATCTGAATTCTTAGATGTCACTAGTAATTAAGATTTGTTATATTGAAAATATATTTGAGGGTCACCTTATTAGAAACATCAGAACTAGATACCAGTGCGGATTGTCATATACGATTAACAGCAATTAGTACTACCACAATGCAAAGATAACATGTCAAAAAAAAATTATCAATACCCTAAAGAATGAACGCGTTCTTCAACTTCTTTGGCCTGTTCAACATCAGTGGCATACCATATTTCGCTATAAATTGATCCATCCCAGCTATCAACATCTGTAATTGGAAGAAACATAGTCCGATACGTTTAAAAGTAACAAGCATTGAAGTCACGGTAAGAAGGCAAAAAAAAAAAGAAAAAGAAAAATAACCTCGAAGGAAAATGTCGGAGTCGTCAGCATATCCTTTTAATTTCCAGTAAGTGTGGCCATCAGTATCGGAAATTAGATTTCTTGTTCTGGTAGTGTCATAGCTCCGTTTTTCTATGAGAATTATTGGCGAATATCAGTTAGATTCTAGGATCAAATGTTTTAGAGGATGCTAACTCAAATAATGGGCACAATAAAATCTACCAATTTCAGGACATTTACAAAAGTAAATTTCTCTTTACCGATTCCACACTGAATAAAAAAAAGATTATTAATTTCATTCATTTATTTTGTCAATCCATTTGATTGATTGTTAATCAAATCACAGTCTAAATATTTTTCTTTTTAACTAAGCAACCCTATCACATTTTACTAAATATAGATTCAAATTTACAATGGAAAGGCAGTATGAAAATTAACCAAGAACAAAAATAAAAGTTTAAATACAAACTTGTATACTCACTTGGTACACAGAACTTCATCACATAGAAAAGTAAGGATTTTAATCCTTGTTGAAGAGCTTAAACTTCATACTCATCAACTTCCAAATTAATACTGTCCATCTTCAGTATCTCCAATATATCGAGAGGCTTGGAGAGGCAATTCTGCAAAGCTTGTAGCCACGATGAATCCTTGCCACTTCTAAACAAGAAAAAACATAGATATCAGTATATTATCCTAGTCAATAGAATTTAATCAACTAATTTCGAATTATAATACGTACTTATTTCTAAGTTCTTGTTAATCATGGTGAGCAAAGAAATATGGCGGATAACTGGGGACTGTTTTCTTAGTAAAATTTCTGTAGTATAGTACTTTTGTTTTCGAATGTGGAGTTCTCAAGTAACAGAAAAAACCGTCGAATCTAAGAAATGTTATATGCTTTAATATAAGCTTATATATCAAATATCAAATATATAAAAAAGATGGACAATCAAACCTATTTCTCGATTCACTAGAAGCCCAAAGAGGTGAATAGGGTCCCAAATAAGGAGAGAGTTGTAAAAAGCAAGTCCGATTACGTCTCTTCCTCATCCTAAATGGAACGTAAGGATTCATATCTAAATATAGTATCTATTTAAATACGCTCGAACAACCCCTTCTCATAATGAGAATGTATATCCCTATTTCAGTCTGGTCCGGTATGGAATGAACTTATGATCATGGAATCGACTCGATCATCAGATTTTAGATTATATGTTCATAACCCTATCCCATTCCCGTTTTGGACGGAACAGATTTACTAATTCTTTGGTTCCAGCTAGTGAGAGGGATCTTAAACTATGTAATAGACCCTAGAACCTAAAAAAGGGTATCCTGAGCAATTGTAATGATCAGGTTCATTGATATTCCTGGTATAGTAGATGCTATTACACATACAATCATACTAAATTCTAAGGAATTGTTTGATCTTATCTTCTATAATTTCCCACGTAAGGGGTTATTTCTTGGTTTCGTCCGGTCATTAATAACTTTATTATTTTTAGATAATAGTAGATAGAAACAACGCTTGTAAGGAGTCCTAATTAAACCAAGAAATATAGGCCTGCGTGCCATCCACACCAGAATAAATGGAGTTTTCCGAAAAAACCAACTAGTGGAGGAAGACGAGTTTTCCGAAAAAATCAGCTAGTGGAGGAAGACCCCCTATTGATAATACTTTGACCGAGGCGAAGAAACTACACTTTCGATGATGACAATAAGACGTCATGTTTACGAAATGAAATTTCGTTTGCCTATGTTCCGAATGCAATTACGTGTTTTAGTTGGAGTCGGTTGCAGCGTCGGCTGCAACTGAGTATGTAACTGACAAAAAAGTAAATAACACAGTTGCATTGTTTAACAAAGTCTTCCAGCCACTCATCCAGTATTTATTGATATTGAAAAAGTCTACGATCGTCGACTTGAGTCTTACAATACCTAATGAATCCATCACTAGTATAATTCTATCGAACTCTCGCTCCTACCTAATAAACTATCAATCTCACCATGACATCCTGTCATGTTTTTTCTCTCAAGAATAATTTTCTCTCAATAATTTCGTGGCTTTCTTTCTCTCCTTTTCTTGTATACTCCATGGGGTAGAAAGCCACAAAATAATGAGTATAAATGGCTTTACTTATAGACCTACAAAAAAGCCCTAATTCATGACTAAATAGGAAGTATTTACTTTCTTGATATTTACTTTCTTGACAAATCTTTTCTTTGAATATCTTCTAGTATTCAATCCAATTAGTAAAAGATCTCTTTATTTGTTTATTCAATCTTCCAGAATTGCTGCAGATCTCTTTTTACTTGGTCATCACTTTTATGCATTATAAAATCTTTTTGACCGAATCTTTCCATATTCTGTCCAATATAGTCAGTTGTTGCCCCGGTTGCAACTTACACCTGCAATTAGTCACAACTTGACAAAAAGGTTACACATTAACTGTTAACATATATAATTAGAGTTCATTATAAATTTTCTCAATCTATTTTTGACATAATGGTGACAAATAAAAAGGTTACAATAACCTTGTAATTCGGATCTAACAGAAAATATTCAAATAGTCTACTACTATAGTAATAAGTTGTAGTCAGAAATATAATGGGTTGGGAATTAGAAAAGTATGCAATTCTTTCCACGCTTAAAACAAGTATCATGCAATTCTTGATACTGAACGATCAAGTGTAGAGATAAAGTTTATAATTGAAATAATTTATATTGCTGATAAAATTTAACCCCCTAAGGCAACAAAAATGCAAGAACAAAGGAGTATCAAATGTTATGAAAACAAAGGAGTGATTAAGATAAAAAAAAAAAAAAGGAGTATCAAGCTTACCATTTGTTCTTTTTTTTTGAGAACAAAAAAAAATGCAAATTCACACGACAAAAATGACTTTCGTTCTTTTGTCGCATAGTTGGAGTCGACCAAGTTCTGACAGCAGTGCCTCGAGTATTTTGAGAAAGTCAACAACATGGTAAACTCATCCTCTTCTATCCGACTCTTATAGAATTGAAATTTCAACTTCTCCATAAATTGGCAATTTCTTAAAAAATACTTAACATACTTGCCTTCTAACTTGAATCGAGACTCTTGCATGCATTGTGAATTCTATGAATTCGACTTCTTTAAGATACAATGGCAAACAAGAACGTATACTTGTGAAGCTTACAAGATTAGTGTCCTCCCATTCCGACGCGATAAAACCCTGGCAATTAACGAACCGATATTTAATAAAGCGAATAAATATCATTCAGGCGAAAAAATGCTCATAAAAAATTAGACTTTCATTAACTTACCTCCATAAAAATGATAGTTTCCAGGTGAGTTGGCGCATTCAGACGATCTGGTAATGAAGCAAAAGAGGCTTCGAGACATAAACCAATCTCCAAGCAGGTGGCAAGATTCGAGAATGTGGGTAATTCACTGTAAGGATTTCGAAAAGTATTCTAGACACCAACGTACACAAAAAAGAAAGAAAGAAAGCAATTAGACCTAAATTCCTAAATCCCTTTTCCACGTTGATAGTGAAAAGCAACGTTTAACATTTTTGTTCAATGCTGTTATTGATCCAGAAAAAGTGTATGTTTTCAGTTTTCCGCATATATGTATGACAACCAATTAATTACTATAAAACTGCGCATTATTAGCTAATTTGAAACGTTAAAAGACAGGGAAGAAAAAGTTCATTCCGACAACGATAAAGCAGGAATATGAAATGGATGAATTATTGTGTAAATAAATAATAAAATTAAGAGGGCAAGAGAGACTTGCCTCAACTGTCTTCGTACATAGATGGTAGTGTCGAGCCCAACACGAACAAGTTTTTTTTTTTTTGGTATCCATAACATGTGACATATCAAGTACAATCTTCACAACTTGACTGTTTACTAATCACCCTCTCTTCGTTTCGGAAAACTAGACTCGATGTTCGAACTTCTAAATTTAATCTCGGGTGAAGCCCTGAAATTAGGATCCGCCGCGGGTGGTCTAGCTGTAGTATCCTGTGGTGGCGGTCTAGGATATCGAGGCAGAGATGCATACCTTCTTGAAGGACCTCTCAAAGCGCCACCTTGCTCCATATATACCCGAGGTGTTGTTTAACGGATCATCTGGAATGAATGAAATTGTAGCCCAAAGAAATACTAGCCTTAACCAATGATGTCAACATAGTTTTTCCAGACACTACAAGAAAAAGTTTATTTAGCATCATAAAACGTTTTGAGTTATGTTGGTAAAGTGGTTGTGACTAAATTTTAGCAATTGTTTAGCAACACAATTTGTTGCTACCGTTGCTTAAATTTAGCCACACCCATTTTAGCAACATTAACGAAAAAGTTTTATGATGCTAAATGTATTTTTTCTTGTAGTGAGAAATCTCTTTATAACTTCGGATTCCAGAAACCCAAAGCATAAAAGACTAGGAGTTTTGATCACTAGTATGAAACACTTAATTACATCCTCTAATCCAAATCTCCCTAATAGTAGGTTGCGAGATGTCGATCAACATTTTATAGTTTACAATTATTAAGCACTAAATCCTCATGTAAGGGGAATATCGAAAATGACAAAAAAAATTCAGACAAAATACCGAAAGTGGGGAAAATCTACCAAGGTGGATTTAGTACTTTCGATGTTTTGTTTAGACATGTTTTGTCATTTCCTATGTTCCACGTACTTGAGGATTTAGAGCTTGGTAAATGTGACTTAGAAAATGTTGATATACTTGACATCTCGCACTTACTATTAGGGAGAGTTTGATTTGAGAATGTAAGTGTTTCATACTGGTGATCAATGCTCCTAGTCTTTTATGCTTTGAGTGTCTGGAATTCGGAGCTAGAGAGATCCGGATTGATCATTTGTAAGGTGGTGAATGGGTTGGGTTTCGGTTGACCCATACTATTTTAATGATTTTCCAATTTATCTATTCGATGATATAATGCTTGGTCTTTCGCAAAAAAAATATGTATATTTCAGAACTTAAAATGTTGGAGCATTCGATAACGAAGCCACTGGTTCAAGAGGAAGTCGATTCGAAGTTCGAACAAGTAAGTTACAAATTTTCGTAAAATATAAGCCAAACACTGGTGCTATCAAGGCAAGCACTGGTGCTTCACACGTTGAAAACTGACAGAATGTTCCAGAGGCCCAAACATTGGTACTTCATGGTTAAAGCACCGGTGCTTCAGATTTCTGGAACTCGAACCCACCAGCAAGCACTTCCGCATTGGTGCTTCAAGTTGAAGCACTAGTGTGTCGGTACACAGATTCATAAAAATAGCTTTTCGATTTTTTGAACAGTCGCTTTATCTATTGGATATAACCTATAACCAATCCAAACAGTCGTCTGGTGTCCAATGGTCATTTTGGGCTACATATACACCTTCATATCTCTCCCAAATAACCAAGAATGAATCATAATTTCCATTGAAACATAACTTAGGCTAAAACTCCACCAAATCTCACAAATTAGCTTAGTTAGAAGTAATCAAATAGTGAGGGGTTTTCTAGTATTTCACAATATTGGTAAATAACAAATTATAAGCTCAAATTTGAGAGAGTGATTGGATATAGGTTTAAAAGTCAATTTGTGACTTAAAGCTCTAGATTAAACATTCGGGTTTACTCAAGGTTTCAGAAGGAGTTTTTAAGATGGGGTTTTGTATCCTCTTGCACTTATTAAGATTGTATTCTCGGTTAGAGGGTCGGCAAATCGATTGATTAACTCGATAGGATTTGTAATGTTGGAAAGAATATTATAGTGAAATACTCGGTAAACTAATTTTCAACGAAAGGACGTAGGCGGGTTTGTCAAACCTCTATATATCGAGGTGTCAATCTCTATTCCATTACTCTTCACTTTCCGCAACTTATTTATTTGTGATTGTGCCGCTTGCTTCAACTTATTTATTGTTTGTCATCATATATTTATTATTGAAAGTAGATATCGATCTAGTTGGCTTGTTAGTTGCTCTTAAAATTGAATTCCGCAAAAAACGCTTAAAAACTTATTCACTCCCAATTTGAGGTTTCGCCATCTCGGGCCAACAGTGGAGATGGTTGGAGCTGCAGCCTTCTCCGCCCTCATTTGAATAAAAAAATATGTATATACAATTTTACAATATATATTGATTAAAGTCTTCAAATATTAGTGTTTCGAACCCCATTTACCAAAATTTATAGTCTGTAACCCTTTCAATTTTTTCGTTTCGTCCATGTGTACTTAAACAAACGGGATCCCTTGGGTTTGTTTTATGCCCATTCCTAAATTAATTGAGAGTTTCTATGATCCAATCTGTTTTCTTAACAATACTCTTGTTACATACTCCTATGGTAATTATAACTAAGAACTAAGAAATAATCTCAAATATCTCTAAAAACCTATATATATTGTCCTTGATATAAAGTTGTAGCAGCAAAAAATAGAACTAACCCAGAAGAAAGAATACAAATTCTAATGAAGGGGTTTCTTTAGTAAGAATATAGTATAAATATCAACGAAAAGGAAAGAAAAAAACTACATTTATTAATCAGAATATGTAAAACAAACAAGTAAGTATTGCTAATTTGTCTCTAATTTTGTGAAAAATATTTATCTAGATTTGTGTTTTAATACTTATTAGCTATAGGTCAGGGAGAGAGAAGTAGAGAGTGAGAGGGAACAATATATATTATTATCGGTGAATGAATTTGAGATATAAGATCACCTAACCCTAATTGTAGGGTAGAAAGTATGGTTACAAAATCTACTTAGTACCCAAGCAAGATATCTAATAGTAAGGAGCAAGACTCCACTATAACCTTTTATAATATTCTACAACCTTCTACAAGACTCCTTCTCATACGTCTTGAGTTATTCGTTTTCATGCAGTCGATTCGATTCGAGTTCATTCGCAGTGCTAAATACATAAAACCTTAGGGTTAGAAAACCTAGTGTGGGACAAAATCGGTACCTGAGAGAAACTGTATAGTTGAATGATATACGTCGAAATTTCATGTAAGTAACTAAACACAAAATAGTGTTACTCATCAAAATCTTGATAGAGCAAACCCAATGAAAAAATCTATGATCGAAGCAAAAAGAGTGTAACCGTGGTAGTAGAAGGGGTTCAACTACAAAGCAAGTGTCTCATCAAAATCTTGATAGAATAAACTCAATGGGAAAAACCTTTAGTCGAAGGACAAAAAAGTAAACAGTGGTAAAAAGTCTACGACATAATATTCTCTCTGATTTCAGGAACGTATAACAGAGAACGTGTCTCGTTAAAAACTTTGCCAAGAAAAACCCAGTTAGAAAAAACCTTGGATTAAGAAAAAAAAACATACAAGTATAAAATAAGATGCTCCTGCTCACTTACACACGATAGGGTGCGAGATAACAAATTGATATGCATGGTATATTTAGAGATTCATGTTACAAACACGAAACCAATAGCATATATATTACATATTCTGTTTGCAATTAACACTAACATGCGGCCTTCAAGCAAGCAATAGTGGTTATACATGGAAGGTGGATTTATTCTTACACATGCAAGTTCTATAACCAAACAAAATAGGATGCATACGGCTGTAACAAGTGATTTAGCTTATACAATTAATATGCGTATAACATGTGACGTGTAACGTGTACAGTGTAAATTTTTTTGCATACGGGTACCTTACACTGATACGTTGATAAATGTCGATATAGCAATAAACCAATAAAGCCGGATAAATCTCAAAATTTATATTGTAAAACCAGGATACTAGTTGTACTCTAATCTTAATAACAGTGCTCATAACATATTTGTAATACTTATTAGCTATAGCTTAGGGAGGGAGAAGTAAAGAGAGAGAGAGGGGACAATATAATATTATTATCAATGAATGAATTAGAGATATAAGACCGCATAACCCTTCTTATATAGTAGAAGTTAGGGTTACAAACCTTATTTAGGACCCAAACAAGATCCCTAATAGTAACGAGAAAGACTCCCCTAGAACTTTCCAGAGTCTTCTAGAACATTCTACAAAAAAATTGTATTTTTTATGGAAATAATTGTGCGCCTTTAAAGCGTACTATAAGATTTTGTAAGTCGTCTATTTGGTCCAGACATTATCCTGGCTTTTTAAAAATATCCTAAAACAAACTTAATAAGATTTTAGTCTATTTGTTTTCATGTTATGTCCAAGCATTATCATGACCGTTCTAACCAATTAATCGTCAACTGTTTGGCTTTGGTTCTGTTTTGACCAAAATAATAATTAAAACCGAACCAAACTAAACTAATTTTGAAGAAAAATACTGTGTAAACGTTTCACTAAGATATGAGTTTATAACTATTTTATCACAAAATAAAACTTAATTGCATTTTTGATAAAACTTATAAAGTTTGTACATTATAAACTGACAATATCGGTTTGCTTTGTTCGGTTTCAAATCACTAAAACCACTAACCGAACCGATTAGAGCGATTTATGGATTTATAAACCAAACAAACCTAAAAGACAATCCGGTTTGTTTGGTTTATGATCGTTTGGTTCTCGTACCCCCTTGTGCATGGTTTTCTTTTGATTTTGTTAAAACTTAAAATGTGAGAAAGTGCGATCGTTCCTTTTTAACATTAATTGGAATTAATGTTATGTTTAGTAGTTTAGGAGTACGAACGGACAAAATAGGCATGGTTTGACCCGAATCAGACATGGTGTATGTGGCCAAAATATACAATTTTGTACCAAACCAAATTTTATGCATCCGTTGATTCGGTTGGGTTTGGATGGAAAAATAGGACAATTAGGTTTGGATCAAAGTTTTCCAAATTGTTCACTAATGGTTTTGGAAAACAATTTCACCTAACGTGTTTATATCCTAACCATTTACACCCTTAATAACAATATATTAGAGCTTGAGGAATTATGACAACCCAAAGATTCATGTATATTTCTCAAAACTAATTTATTGTTGAAACTAGAAAGTACAAACCATCTAAAATAACTGTGTTCGTCTTATATCTTTAAAAATACTAGTGAATGAAGAATTTAACTGGTTTATAAAGAAGGTACAAATAAAAATTCATAACATAATGCAATTTTTTATATATGTAAATGGGAAAGATTACCGTTTTCTAGAGATAATGATCACCATACATTTGCATCAATGACTACATCATCTTCGAGTCCGGATCATCTAACTCCTAGTCTATGTCCCCTTTCGTGCCTGCTTTCTTTTTTAACCCAATATATTTGTTCAAAACTTTATGCAATTACTATTATACATGTATCGATACACTCCAACAATGTAAAAACTAGTATAAAATAATTAGTTAAATTAAAAAAAATTGTCCATGGCAAAATTATAGCCAAATATTATGAAATTTGCATATAATATATTATAAAAGTCTATAAAAATGTGTAACAAGTTGTAAAAATATATAATTTGGGCAAAAATAAGAAAGGAACGAAAGGTAACGAAAGTAGGGGACAGAGGATCCGGACTCATCATTTTCCATTCTTGTAGGCGCATCAGAATTAGAGTTATGTCGAGGGTTATACAATTCTTGTTAATCGGCTTATTATATTCGAGCCCCAACAAGTGTCACAAAGGGATTGGTTGTGGTGAGCTGTAGATTTGTCAACATAATATCCACGTATAATGAGAATACCTTTCTTTCCATTAAATACTCAATACGTATTGATACAATGTTTCTAGTCTAAAATACATAATTTAATGTTACTTTTATTTTTTTATTTATTAATTATTGATTAATTTCATAATGGTTATGAATAACGTTGTACATATTATTTATACATATTAATGTGAAGATGATTTTTCGTAGTATAAAATAATACAAAACACTTAAACGACTTGATTAAATTACTTCGTTTTTCAAATGTTTACCTTAGTAAGTGGCCGGGGTCTTCACTAAAGCTAAAATTACTAGATAAAAAAGTAAACATTAAGATACTAAAATCGTACACCCATTTTGAATCATTGGCGGAGCTACGAAGTTGTATCGAGTATATACGGACCAATATACTGCAAACCCTTAAATTGAGCATAATGCATCATTTTATACAAGCAAATCAAGGGTTGCCTCTTCAGTACGAGGGGCAATCGCCTCTCGCCTCACGACTTCCAATACTTTCTAGGCGTTACCATGCTGAAGATCACGAAAATAATTAATTTAATTTATATATATATATATATATATATATATGTGTGTGTGTGTGTGTGTGTGTGTGTGTTTGTGTGTGTAACAAAAATATACGTGTAAATATATGCTAGTAAAAAAACTTCACCCCCACCTAAACCAATTTAAGACCGCCAAACTCGAAACTTCTTGTGTTTCGAAAGTGAATCTATCAAATTTGATCAACCATTGACGCCATTAGAAACATTTGCCGGTAACCAAAGCATCACGAAATAATCAAAAGGAAGGAGTAAGCATGACCATAACATAGAAATCACACTTGGAAAGGGTGTGTCAGATCAGTTAAGTCTTCCGGTCTTAGATTCTCCAGAATTCAAATTTATTGTATTTCGCCTCTACACATCTTCACTTTGTTTTCTGGGCTCTAATGAGTTACACGCATAGTTCGAAAAGGTCAAATCTCTGATACTTTTTTTTTTGTTATGGGATGGAGTCTATCTTGGAAATAATAATTCTTATTTGCTTTGGCCTCAAAATATTTGAGCGTGTCGAAGCACACATATGATCACGTCGTCGAAGATTTTTTCTTCAAAAAAATGCAAGGAGAATGAAGTTAAGATGACTGTGGATTTAAAAAACATCTCCCACCTTTTCTAACATATTTTAGAAACACACGTTAAGAATGAAGTTAAGAATGAAGTTAATGATACCATCTCACCTTAGAAGAGTTATGAGGACTGATAATTTGTATCTTAATTATCTTCCTTGGACCAAATTTATACATATTTCATATTTGCCATGTTTGTTTGCGGTATAAAAGGTGCTACATTATTAATAGTATCGTGAGACACACGTTATATATATATGAATTGTTTACACAAATTGTATTCGGTGTTGTATAAAATATAATACTAATTATAATACAATTTATTTTAATAAAGGGTATAACTAATAACACATATATGAATAAGGTATTATTTATCGCGCTAATAGTAGCTAGTTATAAATTATAGCCTATTATATTACCATGTAAACAAACATGACACTCAAATTACAAAAATGTTATGAGTATTATTGGCTTTTACAATTTTAGTAACCAACATATATTTACGTTTTATGAACTTAGCAACAAACGAATTTTCGTACAATTAAGGGTTGCACAACCATAAATCGACGAAATTTCAATCCGTATGTCTCACATTTATGATCCTGTAACGAATGTCGACAGAATCGTACTCACTGTATGATACGTGGTCAGACATGACCAACCGGCACTTTCGTCATTCTGTCCAGCATCATTCCCTTTAAGTAGATGAAATTAGACAGTTCATTGTCTAAATATAATTAAAAAAAATACTAAGACTTTACGAACTTTACAAACTAAGAAAATCCGCAATATCTATGTAATATTTCTTTTTAAGTAGAAATTGTTAGTTAACAACAAATTTATTTAACACTGGTTATGTTATATCATTCAGTAACTTTAACGATATTAAAAAAACTTGTTGAATTTAACAATAGACCTAAGTTGATGATGACGTGCCAAAAACAATTAACACACTTACATAATTAACCATTTATTCCACAATACTAACCATGAATTAACATAAATAAATAAATAAATATATATATTTTTTTTTTTTTTTAACAGGGCCAACCTCTATTGAAACAAAAATCGAGTTCATGCCAAGGAACAAGCCTCCATGGCTAGCTTAAAAACTGACAAAATAACACAGCAAAACAAACTGCTGATAGAAACAAGATCAAACTAGAGAAAATCTAAGAAACATACTTAAAACCTCAAAATGCATACAAAAACAACTATTTCATAAGTTCATAAACCATGCCAAACACACAGCTCCCATCAACCTCTGGAACAGTATCACTTGGTTGCGGTAAATAAATAAATATATATATATATATAACTGAATTACAATGGCAAACCGATGTAAGACTTGATTTTAACATGCATATGTGACACTTAATATAGATTTTAGTGGAGTTGTGTTAATATTTAACATATAAAAATTAACATATTCTCTTGGCTATCAAATGATGAGTTCAATCTATCAACATCCGTAAAAAAAAAACTCCAAATGTGAGATTTAGTGAGTGCAATTTCGTCGATTTATATTTTTAGTCTTTTAATTGAACAAAATTTTGTAATTTGCTAACTCAATCATTCAAAATAGTACTGTAGTACCCAAATCATTAACTATAAGAGCCAGTACCCAAATCATTAACTATAAGAGCCTACGCATCAATTTCTTTAAATTTTACCATAATTTTGGGTGAAACACCTATTTTTTCTAACTTAACAACAAATTTAACCGAAACACATTTTATCAATCTCGCTATCACATTTCTTTTAATTATATTATAATAGTTTTAATCAATAAAATAAGAGCCAATCAATGAGATAGTGTGGGCCCAAGTGATAATGTCATATGATAGAAGATGCTCAATTTTTCTACATACATGTTTTTTGAAAAAACGGTCAAATCGTACATTTTTTTTACGAACCATAGATTTTAAGTGCAGACCGTAGATCATATCTACGGTTTGGGTTTCAGTCAAAACAATAGATTAAATGTACAGACCATACATATTATCTACGGTTTGCACTAAAAAATTACCAAAATACCCCTCCGTCGAATTACATTGGAAAACAGACTTTCTCTCTTTCACAGTTACATATTTTATATGAAAATAAAACCCCAAATCAACCAAAATAAAAACTCTAACCACAAAATTTCGTCCGATTAAACCACATTAACCTTTAATTCACCGAATTAGATATGCTAATTCAAAGTATTTCTTAATTCCCTATTTTATTATTTATTTTAAAAGTTTCAATTTGTAAAATAGGGAAAAAGTTATAAAATATGCCAATTGATTAATTGATTATTCACTTGGTGATTATAATTTCTTGTTATTTGTTTATATTAATTAAAAAAACTTAGAGTTGTTGATATTTTTCTCGTTTTATAAAAAATAGGGTTTTTATTCAAATTTGTTTATTTAGATATTTATTAGTAATTGTTTGGTTGTCATTAATTGTGTATGTTTCTTATCTTGTTTGAATTGGGAAAAATAAAAATTGTTAGAGTTTATTAATATTTACCCGTTTTGAAAATTAGGGTTTTTTATAAAATTTATTGATTTATATGTTAATTATTTTGTTTCCATAAATATTAGTTGTAACTTTTATGTGGAATCCTAGCTAATCTAATACTTTTGAAAAGCGAGCATGGTTTGTTGGCCTAATTACTTTCTATATGGATATATTTTACCAACTATATTTGCTAGGCTAATATATAGGCTAACATTTTCCGACAAATTGTTTAATTTTATATCCATTTTTCATACAGGTTCTCCATGTTTCAGCCAAGTCCATATATTAAAGGTAAGATGGGCAACTTACGCTAGTCCGGTCATATATCAAATAAGACTTGGGCGGCTAGGAGAGAATAGGGGAGATGGAAGGTGAACAAGATACGACTATACAATTATAGTTGGGAGATACTGATGTCTCCAACGGTGGTACATAATATGATTAGAGCGGGCTTTTATGCTATTCACATAATATGTAATTATACCGTAAATCGAGGCTTTTTTAAATCATTAGTGGATAGGTGGCGTGATGAGACCCACACTTTCTATTTTTACGGTGGAGAGTTGGGAATATCTCTACAAGATTTAGAGATCATGTTTGGATTGATGGTGGATGGTCATGCTGTTATCCGGTCGGAGAGGAATGATAATAAGGCAACCAGGTTGGATTTGGTAGAGAGTTTGTTGGGTGCTCGACCTCCAGACAATCAAGTTGATACAAACTGTTTAATGGTTAGACTTGATTGGATATTACGTACTTTTAGAGAATTACCCCCGAGGTTAGTGAGGAGCGGTTGTTATATCAGTATACGGCTGCCATGCTACTCTTGTTTGGTGCACATGTTTTTTCAGAGAAAAGCAGTTATCATAATCCACTATTGCTTATGCTCTTTCTTGAGGATTTCGATACGTGTGCAGAATATAGTTGGGGATCAGCTCTCCTGACTTGGTTGGAGGTTAATTTATGCAAATTGTTTCGGGGTAAATCTAATGAAGTAAGCGGTTTAGTGATGTTTCTTGATATGTGGGCGATGACTAGGCTACTGGTTTTTAAACCGTCTGAATGATTGCCTGCTGATATACACCCACCTCAGGGATTGCCTAGGTATCCCCTCGGCTACAGGTATGATATTATTTAATTTTTGTATTCGATTTTCATTTTTTTTTTTTTTGTATTTATCATTTAGTTAGTTTGTTTATATTTGTTGTTTATCTACTTTACTTGTATATTACAGATGGAAAATGTGGAGGCTTGCTAATCCTAAACCATATGTCTACGACCATAATGTGGTCCATTTACGGGACCAGTTTGACCAGATGTCGCCTGAACAAGTAAATTTTCACTTTCTTATTTTCTTCATGTAATTGTTACATATTATATGTTGTATATGATTGCAGCTTGGTCTTATTTGGATATTACATACTTGGATAATATTAAATTTTTGAAGCAGTTTTTTACACATCTTTTAAGTTGTTTTTTAAACAGCTTGTAAGTTGTTTTTACAAGACTTTTAAGCTGGTGTTTTTTACACAGCTATTAAGCTGTTTTTAAACAGGTTAAAAGCTGTTTTTTTAAACAGCTATTAATTTGTTTTTTAAACATCTTTTAAGATGTTTTGTACATAGCTTTTTAACTTGTGTTTACATATTTTTACAATAATTTTGCAGTTTACAGATAGTCTGGCAGTCTTACGGGAACATCGATGACTATCTGGAATATTGCATGCGGGATCGTGATATGTGACATTCTTGCGTTACGCTCATTTGTAATGACAAGATTGAGTTCCATCCGGCGGACAGGTTCATGAGCCAGTTTGGTTTTGTTCAGATTGTCCCTACGAATATTTGGAAAACCAATCAGAGTCACGGGAAGGATAGAAGATATGGGAATAAATCTGACCAAAAGCACGATTGGCCTGAACTTTTCAACGAGTTTATAACCGTGTGGAATGACCGCCACAACCGACCTATTAATGGCGACTTAAGTACGTCAGATCTACGGTTTGCAGTGTAAATACCCTTGCATACCCTATCTATAAAAATCCGCCAGCAACACTTATATAATTCTGGAAAATTTTGTTTGATTTGACAACACACAAGTCCGTCCTTATTATTAAATGATAAACTTATCCGTAAATAACTTCTCAATGCATGATTAAAATTTCAAAATATTTAAATATGAACTTTTTTTTTACAAATAACGAACCTATCTAGCTTGGCCTGCTTGAGGCTTTTCACTTAATTATACAAAAAAACACGCTGTTCAGCTAAAGACCAAAATTTAGTATAACTTAAGTTTAAAGCAAAAAATCAATCTTAAAATCTGCAACCAAACAAACCCATAACAAGATCAGATGCATTACCAGTCTGGGATAAGGCGAGGCTGAAGGGTGCCACACCAGTGGTTTGGGTCCACTAAACCAGCAGCATTGCTCAGCCAATCAATTCTGGACACCTCAGCAACCACTGTTGGGACACCGTAACCTTTTAAGGTCTGCTGAAACTTCTCGTAATCACTTGTATTATTCCCTAAACCCTACAAATATAAAGTATGTAAGGTAATTAAAAACTTATACGTAGTTGAGAGGTGACATAAATCTTGATCAAATTTTCATTCCTAGGCAAGTCATTTAGGAATCCAAGTATACTAATAACCTTATCATGACAACAAAGGATGACCAACATGGTGTTAGTGATTAGGTTCTAGGAGGTCCTTGGTACGATTATACCTTGTCTTATTATATATCCTCGGTTCTACCTAACATAGGGGTCTCAGAAGAAATCTTTGCTTCAAATTGAGAATGAAATGGATATTACATTGTACTAAGCTAGAACCAAGACGAAAGAAGAACTTATAATCGGCAAACAATAACAATTCTACGCCAATTCAAATTTATTAAAGTGGCACTACAGCAAAAATAGTGCTTAGACCAAATCTATTTCTTAGTTTAACTAACTTCCTTTTCTAGTAAAATAAACTTATAAAAGGCGAGTATTCTTAATAACAAAGAACTTTACTGCATCTTTTAAGCTGATAAACCCCAAAAACACTCAAATTTTAAGGTGATAAACAAGCAACCAGTGTAAACATTTTGCCCATAATAGTGTCCCTTACCTAGAAAGAGACAAACTTCATAAACTGCCAACCAAAAATGAAAAAATAAATAATACCTTTTTGAATAAACGCTAAAATGAGGAAACCAATGTATTTTTTTTTTAAAAGCCAGCTGGGTAATAAATTAAATACCGAGTATTGGTTATGCTTTTTTCCCCCAAAAACACAGCTTAGAGAAAAGAAAAAAATATTAACTGGAAGAATAATGCCAGGTCGGCAGTTGAGGGCGGCAGAACAACAGAATTTTCGGCGACTTTTGAGGCTGTGTTGCGGCGGCGGTGGCGGTGGCAATGCCAGACTCAAAGCCATTTTCCCACCACTCACTCACTCACTCCCCACTGACTGGTTGCTTTTTTTTTCTATATTTTGTTTTTATTAATACTTTGGCCCTAAATACTATCAAACTTATTTTTATTAATACTTTGGCCCTAAATTTTTTTTAGTTTTTACTAATATTTTGGCAGCAGTTTTACCGCAAAACTCTATATAGTTAGAAAATGCGTTTCTATGAAAATCTGTTTCGTTTTTAAATCATACTCTTCGGAAAACGTTTCTGAACCATAAGTGAAATATTGTAAAATACTTCAATAATATTTTTTCGTAATTCTAATTATACAAAAACTGATCTTTACTGAAACTTCGAGAAAGCTTTTACAATAATATTTTTGTAATAAATTAGAAAAAAGTGCATCACAACATGATGAAACAAGTTTCTAATATAGAATATGTAACATTTAAATAAATTATTGGCATTGTTACTTAAATTTTAACAATATTGAATATTCATTCGTATTATAATTGTGGAATCCAAAAATTAATATAAGTTATGTAAGAAAGTCATATATTTTTTATTTTATTATTTTCCTCTATAACGGCGCTTCGCGTTTCATATAAATTTTCTAACTGCGTTTCATGTTTCCGTTTCCCATACCGCTTCTTGTTCCCGTTTCACAAGTTGCAACTATGTTTTGGCCCTCAAATTTCACCCCTCAAGCTTTGCCTACCATACAAATATGCTAATACAAATTTTATACCACTACAGTAGCACACTTATGCTATACCAAAATGTGGTATCCCAAAAGTGTGGTAACTGGTAAGGTTAATGTATGGTACTGTACATTATCACTGTTGGTTTCCGTATACGAAATAACAATTAAACAATAATAAAGGATTAAAAAGAAATATTCAAAAATCAGTGTAATCTTTATTAATTCAGAATTGAAGCTGAAATTACAGATTACAACATGTATGTACTGAATAGAAATTAAAGCAAACGTTATTCAGATTATATCAATTAATAATCTGATGTACTGTATTGAATTAAATAGAAACTGCCGGAATGTAAAGTATAAACTTTAACAGCCGGACTGTTCTGATTGAAATAGAAATTACAGGACTGAAATGAAACTATTCTAATTACAGAATTGAAATTACAGAATAGAAACAGTACTTTAAAGAAATTACAGAGAGGTAAAAAGCAGAATTGAAAATTACAGCTAACTACATCAAATTAAAATACTGAAATAAAATTGCAGAATTGAAAAGACAAAAATATAAATTACATAATTTAAATTACGGTATTTAAAAGACAGAAATAAATAGACGAGGCGACTGTAAACAGTCCGCCCTTAACCGATATTCGCCCAACCACCTTAAAGTTTCTGGTTGCGTTGGCGCTTCGATCCCAAGGTACAACGTCTCGGATGACTCGCCGGAAACTGGCGACGAGTGAAGCTCGAACTGTTGGTGGGTGGTTCTCTCTCTTTCTAAATGCTATGGGAAAATTATTATGTTGTTTTCAGAATGTAAAGAATGTATATTAGAGAGTGGGAGAACCAGAACCGGAACATTCCCCAAGTCCCAAGTCCCGCGACCCGTGACCCATGCCCGTGTCTGAGCCCGAGACCGAGACCGAGCGAATGCGCGCGTGTGTGGTACACTTGCCTACACACACCTATGAGGCTACACATTATTACCACTTTCTAGTGGTGAATATGTATATAAATTATTCAAAATAGTTTTTCCTCTTTGATGTGGGATAATCATTTCAGTGGCTTACCCATCCATTTGTTTTCCCACTTCCTCTCCCAAAATTCCAGATTTCGTCTCTCCATGGTCCAACTTCGGAGCCAATTTCCATTCACACGCATTCACCTAATAGGTCATACGATATACCGTTTCGAAGCTTGTCACACAAGCTACTCAAAACACTTGAGTACGGAGTCTAAACTTAAGATTCTTCGCATGGAATTTGACCAAACTTTTGCTGACCAATTCGGAAAACACCATGTTTGGAGGATCTCCAAGACACAGCAGCTCTTCCCATTATAAACGCATATCCACCCGTCGACCTTATGCTATTGGAGTCTGATATCCAGTTGGCATCTGAGTACCCTTCTAGTACCGCTAGATATCTGGTATAGTGCAGCCCGTAATCGGCTGAAAACCTCATATATCTGAGAAGTTTCATGATGGCCTTCCAGTGTTCCTCATTCGGATTGCTGGTGTAAATGCTCAGTCTACTCGCTGAGTTTGCTATGTCTGGTCTAGTGTAATTCACTATATACATGAGACTGCATATGACTCGAGAGAACTCCAATTGATTCACACTCTTACAGAAATTCTTTTTCAGGTTATAGTTGAACTCAATTGGGGTTCTCGACATCGCCTTACTGCCCTTGTCAAACTTGTACACTACTTGTTTAACATAATGACTTTGTGACAAGGCATACCCCTATGATGTTTTGGTAATATTCATACCAAGTATTACATTAGCTGTACCCAAATCCTTCATATCGAAGTGTTGTGACAACATTTTCTTTGTGGAGCTGATTCTATCAGTACTCACAATTATAATCATGTCATCCACATAGAGACAGACTACGACACAGTCTCTTCCACTTCCTTTAGTGTAGACACATTTATCGCACTCATTAATGCGAAAACCGTTTGATAGCATAATTCTATCAAACTTCTCATGTCATTGCTTCGGTGCTTGTTTGAGTCCATATGGAGACTTTACAAGTTTGCACACTTGGTGCTCTTTACCAGAAACTACAAACCCTTCCGGTTGTTCCATGTTAATTTCTTCTTCTAGTTCTCCATTTAGAAATGACGTCTTTACATCCATTTGATGTATTTCCATATCAAACAAAGCTGCGAGAGCAATGACGATTCGGATAGACGTTTTCCTGGAGACAGGAGCATACGTGTCAAAATAATCGACACCTTCAGTTTGCCTGAAGCCTTTTACTACAAGTCTCGCCTTGTATTGCTCAATCGTGCCATCAACCCTTAACTTTCTCTTGAAGATCCACTTGTGACCTAGGGGCTTACATCCTAGTGGAAGATCCACTAGTTCCCAAGTGTGGTTTTGCATGATTGACTCAATCTCATTTTGAAGATACACTTGTCACCGGTTTGCCTTCAACCATGAAGGTTAAGAAATCAGGTCCAAAAGAAGTTTCCTTCCTTGCCCTTTTGCTACACCGAGGCTCTTCCTCTTTCTATGACGGTTCATTTGCCCCCACATTTCCTTCACTGTTCAACTCTTGAGTTGGTACAGATGTAGGTAATGTACGTGAAAATACACCTTCAAAGAAAGAGGCCTCTCGGCTTTTTATATACGTATCTGCGTACACATCGGGATTGTCCGACTTGTGTACGAGAAACCGATATGCACTACTATTATATGCATATCCGATGAACACACAGTCCACCATTTTAGGCCCAACTCTCATCCTCTTAGGAGTGGGAACTAGGACCTTTGCGAGACAACCCCAAACCCGTAAGTTCTTATAACTTGGTTGATGACCTTTCCATAATTCATATGAAGTCTTATCTCACTTCTTATGTGGTAACTTGTTTAAAACATAGTTTGCGAAAAGTATTGCTTCCCCCCACATGTTCTGGGGTAACCCATAACTGATTAGCATAGCATTCATCATTTCCTTTAGCGTTCTATTTTTACGCTCGGCAACCCCATTTTGCTCGGGAGTGTATGGGGCTGGAGTTTGATGTATAATGCCGCTTTCATCGCATATTTGCTCAAACAGTGATTCAAATTCACCGCCTCTATCACTTCTCAATGTTTTAATTTTTCTATTGAGTTGATTTTCAACTTCGGTCTTATAAAGAGCGAATTTCTCTACTGCTTCGTCTTTACTTCTCATTAAGTAAACATAGAAGTATCTAGTACAATCGTCTATAAATGTGATAAAGTACTTTTTCCCTCCTTGTGTTTGTATAAACTTTAAGTCACATACATCCGTGTGTATTAGACCGAGAGGTTCACTTTCTCGTTCAACATGTTGAAACGATGATTTCATTAATTTTGCCTCTACACATATCTCACATTTGTGTTTCTTATTAAAGACAAAATTTGGTATTAGTTTTAAAGATATTAATTTCTTTAATGAATTATAATTCACGTGACCTAATCTTTAGCACCTTTATTGGGAGCAGGTGTCCTAGCCTCTTATTATTGGCCTCTTGGGCAATAGTCATTACATTACTTGTCTTAGCCTCAGATTTAACACCTTTATTGGGAGCAGGTGTCCCTACGTTTAACTTAAACATGTTCTTGGTCATATAGCCACGACCTACATAGACACCATTTTTGGTGATTACAATTTTATCAGATTGAAAAACAAGCTTGAACCCGTTCTTCACCATCACAGATCCGGATACCAGATTCTTACGGATATCCGGAACATGGAACACCCCTATCAACCTCAGCTCTTTTCCAGAGGTCATGTTCATCACCACCGATCCTTTTCCTCCCACCTTGTAAGTAGCAGAATTCCCCACAAAGCAGCTTTTTCTCTCTACCGCCTCGTAGGTCTTAAACATCCACCGGTTAGAGCAGATGTGGCTTGTGGCGCCGGTATCCAGCCACCACTCTTTGGGGTTGCTCCCCACGAGATTCACCTCAGAGACCACATAAGTGAAGTGGTCATCATCTCGTCCTCCCTCGGCCAGATGTGCCTGAGCTGGAACTTTCCTTTTCTTCTTGCCTTTGAAGTTCTTCGAGGGGGGGGGGGTTAGGCTTAACAGTGCTTTTATTGTCATAACAGTCCGCGACACGATGGACGGTCCTGTTACATACCAAGCAGGTTCCCGCAAAACGTTTCCGCTTGACGTTGGAGCTTTCGACCACATTGGCATTTGCCATCGAGATGTTAGCACCACCGACTCTCCTTACGGAGTGACGGTTGCTCACCTCGATATTGAGATTCTCAATGAGCCCCTCCGGCCTCATTTCCTTCCGCTTGTGCTTCGGGTAGTTTTGAAAGTCTTTCCAAGATGGTGGCAATTTCTCAATCATGAGTGCCACCTGGAAAGGCTCATTAATCACTAGCCCTTCAACTTGCTCAATGACACCCCGCTGTCAGTCATACGGTACTCATGAAAGTCCATACAACAAATCTATTTGTGCAAGCGTTATTCACTTTGTACTTGTTTTCGAGAGTTTCCCACAACTCCTTTGTAGTAGCTTTGGGCTCGAAAAAACTGAACAACGTGTCATCTAGAGCACATAAGATATAGTTCTTGCATAGGTATTCGGCATGTCTCCATGCCTCAACCGAAGAGAATGAATGCTCGTCCATATCGTCCTCACTTAGGACGGGAGCAGTCTCCTTAAGAAACCTGATCATATTCAGGGTGGTGAGATAAAACAGCATCTTTTGCTGCCAACGTTTGAAGTTGTCTCCCCTAAATTTTTTCGGTTTCTCCAGATGAGAAGTCGGCAAAGTAGGCACTGCCGAATACATCGGTGCCTTGCCCTTGGCCACAGCCTTGGCTCTAGCCGCAGCCTTGGCCATAGCCGTGGCTCTAGCCGCAGCCTTGGCCGCGGCTTTGGCCGTAGCCGCTGCTTCGGCCGCAACCTCGGCTTTGGCCGTAGCATCCGCCATTTCCGCAGCCACGACGGCTTCAGCCGCTGTAGCTACGTCATCGGCGTTAGCCCCCACATTCGCATCGCCCCCAGTGTTATGGACATTTCCACCAACCACTAGGTCATGCTCACTCCCGACAGGAAACTCAATGGGTGAAGTGTTTGTCATCTGAAACGACAACACAAAAAACGTATGAGATACGTGTACAATAAATTTTATAAACAAAACTCCAAAACTGAAATTTGGGTTTGTAAAAGAAATTTATTTAAACAACAAAAATAAAATTAAACGGTTTCCTTTTGAATACCAATACGGTTGATATCAAAAGGATTATAACGATTCTTCTTGAATACCAATACGGTTGGTATCAACAAGATCCTTAAAAACAAAATCAAATTGTTTGGAATTTTTCTTTGCAAATAAAATTCTAATATGATTTAGAATTGAAAACAAAAAAGCATTATTTCTTATAAAATAAATAATTGTATTAATTAATACACGAAAGAAACAACAGAATTATAGATTAAGATTGTTGGTTTCCGTGTACGAAATAACAATTAAACAATAATAGAGGACTAAAAAAAATATCAAAAACCAACGTAATCTTTATTAATTCAGAATTGAAACTGAAATTACAGATTACAACATGTATATACTGAATAGAAATTAAAGCAAGCATTATTTAGATTATTATCAATTAATAATTTGATGTACTGAATTGCAATTAAATAGAAACTGCTGGACTGGAAAGTATAAACTTAACAGCGGGACTGTTCTGATTGAAATAGAAATTACAAGACTGAAATTAAACTATTCTAATTACAGAATTGAAATTACATAATAAAAACAGTATTTTAAAGAAATTATAGAAAGGTAAAAAACAGAATTGAAAATTACAGCTAAGTACAAGAAATTAAAATACTGAAATAAAATTGCATAATTGAAAAGACAAAAATATAAATTACAGAATTTAAATTGCGGTATTTAAAAGACAGAAATAAATAGACGAGGCGACTTTAAACAGTCTGCCCTTAACCGATATTCGTCGAACCACCTTAAAGTTTCTGGTTGCATTGGCGTTTCGATCCCAAGGTACAACGTCTCGGATGACTTGCCGGAAACTGACAACGAGTCAAAGTCGAGCTGTTGGTGAGTGGTTCTCTCTCTTTCTAAATGCTATGGGAAAATTATTATGCTGTTTTCAGAATGTAAAAAATGTATATTAGAGAGTGGGAGAACTAGAACCGGAACATTCCCCAAGTGCCAAGTCCTGCGACCCAAGTCCCGCGACCCGTGGCCGAGACCGAGACCGAACGAGCGTGCGCGTGTGTGGTGCACTTGACTACACACACACATTTGAAACTACACATTATTACCACTCTCTAGTGGTGAATATGTATATAAACTATTCAAAATAGTTTTTCCTCTTTGAGGTGGGATAATCATTTGGGTGTATTCCCCATCCATTTGTTTTCCCACTTCCTCTCCCAAAATTCCTGATTTCGTCTCTCCATGGTCCAACTTCGCAGCCAATTTCCATTCACACCCATTCACCGAATAGGTCGTGCGATATACCGTTTCGAAACTTGTCACACAATCTACTCAAACCACTTGAGTACGGAGTCTAAACTTTAGATTCTTCGCATGGAATTTGATCAAACTTTTGGACTTGCGACCAATTCGGAAAACACCATGTTTCATGGTTTTTCCAACAATTACATCGATAGCGTCACAAAAAATCAAACTAACAGTTAGTCATGTCACATTATACTGTATATAACTATCTCCTAATCAATTTGATGTTAACATTACTTGAATTTGTTTTCTAACCATGAACTATCAATAGAGCAATTATATTTCCAAAGTGAGAGTTTTAATAGCGAACCTCTCATTCAATCATTAAGGTACAATTCTAACCAAAGCGTAACAAGTCCAGTAAGTACTTAGTAAGAATTAAGAAATCCAGTGATTAAACAATCTTGAATCTACTCAATATAAACTATATAACTACAACAAAATTCCATAAATCTACGATTATAATATCAAAATTCTGCCTTTAAATCATTTTAATAACTTGCAGGTACATACATATTGATCTTTGAAGGCATATAATAAACTAATAAATTAGTATTTACCGGCGTAAACGAATGTTCTAAAAGTCGAGCCTATACTAAATTAGGCAGAGTATAGAAACCTAGCAGATTAGGCAGAATTAAGCGGATTAGGCGTTGATTAAGAGCAATTGGGTTCAATGAGGCGTTATGTGACCAATTTCCGCCTATTACCCACCTTATGTCTTTTTGGACACCGGCGTAACCTATCTAGCTTCTATTAATAGACGTAATGTCCACCTTTAAAATGATATAATTTTTTTCTTGTTTGTAAGCCTTAAACTTTTCACTTTTTACTTTGTGTCCTATTTTAATTGCATCCATGAAAATCAAATTTGGAATGCGGATCAACACCCTTAATTTGTAAAAGTAAATGTGGTTTCGATTCGGTGCACCTATGACTTCGATTATAACTCCGTTATCAGGAATCTATTTTCTGGTCAAGTTATAGTTGGATTTGGGTCTTGGCCTCTTTTGCCATTCATTGTCATTTTAATTATTGGCTCTTCCAAACGGCTGTTATGATTAATAACGCCCACGAGAAAATATTCAACTAAGAAGGAATGTATTCCTCTACTCATTATGAGGTTGGGCTAAAGTAAAAGAATGTGATTCCTTCGTGTAGAGTTTTTGATAATTTTTGCTTGAGATTCGACATGATCCCTTAATTTGTCAACTAAATGGCAGCATTTACATAGCTCTATTCCAAATTCCTTTTTTTTCTCAATAGATCCTTAATTTGAAACGAACGACTGAAAACTGTAATTATTTGTAAAATAGTATTGATGGTCATGTGGCAAAAACCTAGAGTAGAACCAATAGAACATTCAATTGGCTGTAGCGTGTAGAATGTTATGTAACTCGAATGACATTTCGGTGATCCATTAATTATTTTTGATAAAATGCATTTGAAAATTGCATAATTAAGTCTAGTATTGAAATAATCCATGAGCATTGAATTCTACTCCAATATAAGATTCAACCGACCAAGTTTATCTACTTGTAAGCATTGATATTTCTGCCATTTTTTGTCATCCAAACACTCCAAAAGGAGGGGGGTCATTGATATTTCTGCCATTTGGGAAATCTTATTTTTAAGATTAATCAAAAATATTTTTTGCCAACTAGAATCAAAATATCAAATAATAATTGCAATATCGTTGCTTTATGTATTATAGAATTACTGAAAATCCCCCGCTTAGAAATGTTAATTAATTCATAGAGAATATAGCATTGATATTTCTGCCATTTGAGAAATCTTGTTTTTAGAATGAATCAATTGATATTTTTTTTGCTAACTAGAATCAAAGTATCAAATAATCATTGCAAATTCATCGTTGCTTTATGTATGGAGTTACTGGAAATCTCCCACTTAGAAATGTTAATTAACTCATACGGAGTATTAAAATTTGTATATTTGTTTCCTTGTCCATGCGACCAAACTAATTGTATGTCATTAATTTTTTTCAGCCTTTGCTCATAATTTGAAACTAGATTAACCTCCCAAGTTTCAGAAACGTAAGTTTAAACCTATAATAAACTATCATAGCAATTTACCCCTTTTTATATACTTTCAGTATAAGAATAATAGAGTACAAGAACAAAGATGCATAGATGGCAGTTTGTACTTTAGACCACTAATGAATTTTTACTTAATCAGAGAACTTGATGATTACATTCTCGAGTTAAAGAGAATTACTGTAAGAGGATTTGCTGCGTTTCATATAAGAGACTTGTCGTTTTGTCGGTACAAGATCCCGTGTAACGAGAAAATTAACTCAACTCATTAGTTAATAAAACAAAGCTGGTAGTTGCCATTAAGCTCGTGAGCTGCCACAAACCAGCGCAAAAAATTGCACTTAACACGATTTCCGAACATAACAAGAAACAACTTATACAAAATCCCTAACAGGTACATGAGCGGCTTCCTTCGCAACCCAATATATCTTATCATCATTGTACATACAATCTACGTACAGTATCATAACATATATCAGACTTTCATCGTTTCATGTGTAAAATAAAATAGAATGAGGTCTATGCAAAACTTCCAAAAAATGCAAGATGAAAAGTATAGTAACCGAAATAAAAAGGATGAAACGGATTTTACAACCTTGACATTTACTGATTAACCAAATGTAGCAGCGAGGGCTACAGACTCCTTGTATATAAATGAGTTATCATAAATTTTGTATTCATCAATCTTACCTTGCCAAAGACACAAACTCTTTCTTGAACTTTATTTCCAAACCCAAAAAAATTGGCCACCACCAGCAATCAAAACAACAACACTCAAGAAGTGGTTGTGGAAGTGAGACCTAATGTCATGGCCTTACAATTTGGCAGTAAGGCGAACATATACGAGATAGCCATTTTCTGAATCCTTCTTTCCCTACTGACCAAACGCCGGTCCCAAAACTCCCAACCCAGGCATTAAATAACCCAAACAGTTCAAATAAAGATTCAGTGAAGGCCAAGTTTAATGGGTGGCAAAAGCCTCACCGTGAATGGTGCGATTGGGCTGAGCGCTTACGGCCAATCCACGAAGGCACCTGGAAAAAAGCAGGAATCTTGGAGGCTATAAAATCGACGGCTTTTACAATCTGTCAAGATAAGGACATCATATTGGATATCACCCAGAAATGGCATGGTGATTCAAAAACATTTATTTTCCAGTGGGGGGAAGCTTCCGTCACCTTGGAGGACGTGTGTCCTTGGAGGCTTCTTGGTCACTGGAGACTCGCTATCCACACACACCTCTCCTGGTATGAATGAGGTTGATGAAAGGATAAAGGCCGCAAGAAAGCTCATTAACCAAACCCCAACCAAGAAATGTACATACAACCTTTGGTTGAGACATTTCACTGACGAAGGGAACAGTTTTGAAATAGGACTACCCCAGGAAAAAGAATACAAATTTCAATAAAGGGTCTTTACTTGAAAAGAATATTGTACAACTATCTACGAAAAGGAAGAAAAAAGCTACATTTTTTAATCACAATATATTTAAGCTCGGAGCCGTCTCCAGCCGTGGAGCCGACTTTGGCGGCCATTGTTGAGAATATATAGAGAAAAGTCAATTTTTTTTTGATAATTTAGTAATTTGTTTATATTTTTTGTGAAATTAGTTAACGAATACATTTACTACACTTAGCTACCACACGTTAACAAAAATGTTTCAAACTATCACCATTAACAATTTCAGAAGTAAACTTCATTTTTTTTTTCATAAGGAGGCCTTTCCGACTAAATCGTTTTCAAAATCATGTCACCTGTTATCACGCGATCAAATTAAAAGTTATTTTACTGTTTTGCCTTACTTTTCACATTTGGATTAAATGGTGTAATTTAGTTGTATGTTTATATCTTTTAGCTTTTTGGAGGAAACAAAATGAGTGGTTAAACTAAAATAACATTTAATTTGACCGCGTTATGGCATGTGACACGATTTTGAGATCAAATTGGCTGAAAGACCTCTTTCTGAAAACATAGCGAAGTTTGAGTACATAAATTGTTAATGTTGATAGTTTGCTATATTTTTTTATTAACATCTAGTGGTTGAGTGTATTAAATGTAATTTTTCCCATAGTACTCTCTTAAAATATATAAGAGAATATTATATGTGAGTTTTTTAAGTCGTGTATTTAATGACAATATATTACACCTTTTTTTTTTAACAAAGAAGAAATTACATATATGAAAAGTATGTACAAGTTGGATTCCGCTGGTTCTTTACAACGACTAGCTAGATGCCAGTGTTACAACGACTAGCTATGTTTTCATCAGAAACTTGATATGTCACTAAAAAAATATTACTTCAAACAGAGAAATCACAGTGAGCTTAGCAGGTCCAATTGCCTGCTAGAAAATGCTACAGGCTGCCCCTTTTGAGACAATACGGCGCCAATCCCCGTACCCGAAGCATCTGTGTCTATAATAAACTGGTCAGAAAAATCAGATAAAATTAAAACAGGCCTAGTCGATACCGCCCGTTTAAGTGCCTCAAACGCCACTTCCGCTTCAGGTGTCCACACAAAATCCCCCTTCTTCAACAACTGGGTCAATGGTCGAGCAATAATACCATAATTTTGCACAAATTTCCTATAATATCCCGTTAGTCCCAAAAAACCCCGCAAAGGCGTAATATTCTTTGGTTTCGGCCAAGCCACCATTGCCGATATTTTAGCCTGGTCAACCCGCACACCCTCACGACATATAATATGTCCCAAATACTCCACCTCAGTCTTACCAAAAGCACACTTAGACGGCTTTACTGTAAAGTGATTATCACTCAAAACCTGTAAAGTGCGACGAATATGGTCCAAATGTTCCTCCCAAGTGCGACTATACATAAGAATATCATCAAAAAACACTAGAACAAAAGAACACAAGGTTGGAATATCGCGTTCATAGCCGCCTGAAAAGTAGAGGGAGCATTGTACAAACCAAACGGCATGACCATATACTCATAATGTCCATGGTGTGTACAAAACGCCGTCTTGTGCACATCCTCTGGTCACACCCTAATCTGATGATATGTAGATCAAGTTTCGTAAAAAATTGTGCACCGTAAAGCTCGTCCAACATATCATCCACTGTCGGAATCGGAAACCTGTCCTTAACTGTCACCTCATTAAGCGCCCGATAATCCGTACAAAATCTCCAGGACCCATCCTTTTTCTTTACGAACAAGACTGAAGACGAAAAAGGGCTCGAACTCTCTCGAATAAGACAAGACCGTAACATCTCCGACACCTGCCGCTCTATTTCATCCTTCTGAAAATGAGCATACCGATAAGGGGCCACATTAACTGGTGTAGCCTCATCCTTTAGCTGAATACGATGGTCATAAGGTCGTGTCGGTGGTAACTCACGAGGCTCTTCCAAAACCTGTTTGAAATCACGAATAACCGCCAAAATATCGGGAGGCACCCCCTCTAAATCCCCCTCTATGCTGCGGCCCGTCTTGGCCGATATGGCCATAAATAACTCGGCCCCTTTCCTCCATTAGCGCATCAACTCATCCAACCCCACAACTTCTTATGGTCCCACGTGAAGAGACTCCAACACCACCGTCGTTTCTCCCAACATAAACTGCATGGTCATGCTGGCGTAATCTAGTGTAACCCGTCCTAATGTACAAAGCCACTCGGTCCCATGTATGACGTCAGCCCCGGTGAACCATGCAAAGTCATACTAAAGTCGTGACCTTGCAAGCTCAGTGGTACAAACCCAAACCTCGTATCGCAAACTAATACATCTCCATTGGTGACCCTAATCCCAAACGGATCCACCTTCTCAACCGGTAATCCCACACGACGAGCAACATCACTATGCACAAAATTATGTGTAGAGCCTGAATCGATCAAAACGCTGATCGGGTGCCGCCTTATAGACCCCATAAAACGCATAGTCCTCGAACCAGACCCGCCCGTCAATGCATCCTGTCCCACAACTGCCTCATCGACCACGAAGCCATCGGTATCATCCTCATCAGCCACTAGAAGGAACGCCTGTGGTGCTTTGCAACGATGCCCAGGAACATAAGGCTCCTCACAATTATAGCACAACCTCTTCGTCCACTTGTCCTGTAATTCCACAGCCATCAAACCTCGTGGTCTACCCGTCGGTCCAACCTTGGACACCGGACCGGCCGGTGCCCCACCCCCTTGCCGAAACACACTCATACCGCCCCACCACCGGCGACAGTCATGGCAGTGGTGGCCATGGCAGCCACGGTGGTCCCCGACGTCGTAGTTCGGTTTCCACCCTTTGTAAGTTGTAACTTGTCGTCGTACCTCCTCGCAATAGAAATTGCTTCCTCAACCGACCTCGGATTTAACACACGAACATCGAGCACAATCTTTGCTTTCATACCCCTTAGCAATACTCCCAACAAAGCATTCCGCTGTTCTAGTTGCAGTTTTGCAGTTAGATTCCAAGTGAAATTGCAACCACAGTTGGAACCTAAGTAATAATAATGGACAGAACTGAATATAGTTAAATGTACTTGAAATAAATCACACGCACATTTAACAACGGAGTTCACCTAACTAGGCTACGTCTCCGAGACACTCACCCAGTTTATGATATTATAAAAGCTTACAATATAGGATTCAAGTCTTATTGAAAAACACTCAGACTCCCTCTAGGTTTTTCTGCCTATCTCTATATTGCTCCTACCTTATAACTATCAATAAATCAATGGCATCCCACCATTGTTTTCTTTTGAAGCTCACTGTGTATTCTCTCAAGAATGGGTTCTTTATAATTTAGAACACACACTTTTTACAAGCTAAGTTATCAACTATATAAGCAAGTAAAAACAATCTTCTATCTTCAATGTCTTTTGTGATTGCTTTTGACTTTATTGATTGGCTTCAATCTCTCCAAGCATTACGTGATTCTTCAGCGTGGATTGACTCCAATCATCATTGGTTGATACCTGTTTAATAACAAGCTTGAAAATAGGAGTTAGTCTTTTCCTATAACAAGGAAACATATAAAGACAATATCTTTTAGGATAATATCTTTTTATCTATATATGAAACATTAAACTCCATATTACATTCAATCTTAAACAAATCATACTGATTTTGATAAGGAACAAAGATTGAAACAAGTGATAAGGATTTGCATAAGAATAGAGATATAGATTTATCTATGTAAAGGAAACATAACTTTATAAAACTAATCTCTTTATATCTTTTAGGAAAAAACTTTCCTTACCACTTTGATATTCTCAATAAACGCGTACTAGACCTTTAGGATCATATGAGAATATATCCTGCATAGTTTAGAACAAATAATTACCATTAAAGAATATATATGCAGATTTACAGAACTAGACAGAATACTGCAAAGCAGCAGGTTGTAACTGTGGTTGCAACTAAGGTTGCAACATTTACTTGAAACCACCCACGCTGTCTTAGCAGGTTGCAACTGAGGTTGCAACATTTACTTGAAACCACCCACGCTGTCTTAGCAGATTGTAACTGCGGTTGCAACATTGCTTGAAACCTGTCAACATTTGTCTCAGTAGGTTGTAACTGAGGTTGCAACATTGCTTGAAACCTAACAACTATGTCTTAGTTCTTAAACAAACAGTTTAGGATTATTAAGTAAAAACCAATAGACAACAAATAGTATTTAGACCAGAAATCTGGTCCTAACAATCTCCCCTTTGTCATTGGTTTTGACAAATCAATTAAGTTTATAAATCACCCCAACCACCTGCAAATTCAATTTCAGCACAGTCTTACACTGTATATCTTATAACAATACTTAAGAGATATCTGTTTAAGCTCCCCCTGTAAGTTAGAATTGCAAGCATCAAATAAGCACAAAATATATCCATTCACAGATTTTCAGAACAGATTCAATTCTTAAGACAGGCATACTTCAAAATGGAAATTGCAGAATTTTTTAAGGCCAAAACATGGCACAACAAGGTCTTAGTACATCAATTGTAATTGAAATTAAAAACAGCAACATAAAGTCTTGAAACTGAAAACATAAGCATAAACTTTTCTTTATCTCCCCCTATTTGTCACAACCTTGACAAACTAGTCACGAGGTATGTCTGACCGAGGTGGTCTTTCCCTTAGAGGTGTGTCTTTGAAAACTTCTTCATCTTCTTCCTCACTGCTTATTGAGAAGCCATCATCACTGTGAGTAGCATCACTATCCCCATCATCCTCACTCTCTATGAGATTCACCAGTAGCTTCTTGATTTGATAATCATCAGCATCTAGTTCATCCCTTCTTTCCTGATTGTAAGCCAACTTTTGTTGCAGATACCACCTCACTCCTTTCTTCTTTTCTGAAGGAGCACTGGAGGTCTCCTTTTCCTTTCCTTTGTCTCCAGAAATGTCATTGACATGCCCTTCTTTTAGCAGTTTTGCAGAAATATACAGGGCAGAGGGACAATCTGTGATTGGTTCATTAGAGATACTAATAGGAGAATTTTCAGACATAGATGAGACTTGGCTTAGAATCACACCAGTGATTAGACAGGGGAAGGGAAGCAGAATGGAGGGAGAATTTGTATCACTGAAATCTCTCATAAGATTGAAAACATGATGAGAAAAGTTAATTGGCAAAGAAGACATGATTTTATAGAGAAAGATGGCCATTTATTTGTTCACCTTGGAGGGTTGTTGGGTAGGAGTCCAATTAAACCTAGCTATTTTGTGTAGCACAGCAGCACACAATGTGAGAAAGGATGTTTTGATGGAAGTGCCATCAAATCTGTTGTTCTTTCCAGTGAGAACCAGAGCAATGACTTCCATATCATAATCAACATTTTCCACAGAAGGATTGGATGCATTCAGGAATTCATTGATTAACTTAGGGGTAAAATCTAAAGTTACACCCCTCAAAAATACTCTTCCATATGCAGGGTTACCCTCATCAAAAACATTGCTACTTAGATTGGCATAAAATTCCTTAACAACAGTAGGGTAAAAAGAATCAGCATAGCAAATAGTTCTGGCTAATCCGACAGCAGACAGCAGTTTTTCAACATACACCTGTATGTGTGGATAACTTACTAAATTAAGCTTCCTTTCATAGTGAATTTCCCTGCTAGCAAAGGCCCTAAACCTCCTATACATTTTCCTACTCCAGAAACGAGGATCAACCTCATTGAACTTAGGAACATAATCAAACTTAGCAATAATAGGATCATTATCATAATTTCTCCTAGCACGTTTTTTAGACCTCTGTTTCTTAGAAGAGGAAGACTCACTTACCTTTGCTTTAGAGCTAGGACTTGTTTGGGATTTAGACAAGAAATCCCTAAGAGTACAGTCATCATCAATGTTGAGGTTGGGGTTTTTAGGAGAGTTTGATGACATGGTTTCAACTTAGGGTTGCAACCGGATTTAGAACACGGCATCGGGTTTTTCAGAAAACTTAGGGTTTTTAATAGAAAGAGAGAGAGAATAATTCTGATAATTATGATTGATTTGGAATATTAAAAGAGGTTTGTATAAATAGCAATAAAGGCCAAATCTTTTTGCAATTAGAAAAAAATACGCTAAAATCAATTTTAAAACAGATTTTGCTAGAATTATGGAACTTTTTTATCAACAGAAATTTAAAAATTAAACACAATAAAATCACGAAGGAAACAGTTTTTCAGAGATATAAATCTAGCAATAAATAAAGAAAAACATTCCTTGTAAACAGATTTACCCAAAATTTTGAATTCTAAGTAGTTGAAGATTTTAAGGAAATTTTGACTTGATTCAAGAGAAGATAGCAAATCAGGAAGATATTAGCAGTTTTGAAAAACAGAACACTAGCAATTTACTCAAGAATATATGTTTATCATAGAGTAGCTTAAATAGAAATTATATTTTAAGAGATTAAATAGAGCAAATTCATTTTCATCTCTACACAAAAACTAGTTTGATGATCTCAGCAAGGAAAGAGTATAAGTGATGTCAAAAATAACAAGACTTTGTCTTGGCTTTTACATTTAAGAGTGTTTGGACAATCACTGAATTTTCAGTATTATGAGTATGAGGTTTCAACTGATGTTGCAACTGAGCTTGCAACCAGTATAGCGAGCATGTGGTTTCGACTGGGGTTGCAACTGAAGTTGCAACCACTATATAAAATGTGCACTTTGTGCTTGCAACTCTATTACCAGAGAGGTTTTAAGACAAGTTACCTCACATCTGTTTTTGAGACACCAAAAAAAGCGGCTTTTTCAAGAGAAAAACTTCAAAGCTCAATCAAGACTTACCTCTAGAACTAAAAAGTATTAAAGGTACTCAAAAACATTCATACATAGCAAGAGTATTCAATTAGATCCATAGTGACATACCCCTATATCACTTCTTAAAGATTCAAATTTATTAGTATCAAGGGGCTTTGTGAAAATATCAGCTAATTGTTTTTCAGTTGAAACATGTTCTAAAATTAAGCTTTTTCCTTCAACTAGTTCTCTGATAAAATGATGCCTTAGATCAATATGTTTAGTTCTGGAATGTTGAACTGGATTCTTTGCTAAATCTATAGCACTTTTGTTATCACAAAACAAAGTTAATATTTCTTGCTTAACATTATAGTCACTTAACATCTTCTTCATCCAAATAAGTTGAGTACATCCACTTCCAGCTGCAATATATTCTACTTCAGCAGTAGATAAAGAAATGCAATTTTGCTTTTTACTAAACCATGAAACAAGTTTGTTTCTAAAATAAAAACAACCACCAGAAGTACTCTTTCTATCATCTATGTTTCCTGCCCAATATGCATCACAGTAGCCAACAAGAAAATGGTTTGTGTCTTTAGAATACCATAATCCTAAGTGAATTGTGCCTTTGACATACCTTAAAATCCTTTTGACAGCTAGAAGGTGAGGTTCTAAAGGGTTTGCCTGATACCTGGCACATACTCCTACACTCAAGCACATATCTGGTCTACTAGCAGTTACGTAAAGCAGACTTCCTATCATGGATCTATAAAGACTAGGACAGACACTTTTACCTTTATAATTTTTGGACAGTTTAAGGGTGGTACTCATAGGGGTTTTCTTCTCTTTACTCTCACTTAGACCAAACTTCTTAACCAGATTATCTGCATATTTACTCTGACATAAAAATATGCATTTTTCATTCTGTTTAACTTGCAATCCTAGAAAGTAAGTTAATTCACCACCACCACTCATTTCAAATTCATTCTTCATATCAGAAATGAATTCCTCTTTCCTTTTATTAGAAGTGGAGCCAAATACAATGTCATCAACATAGATTTAAGCAATGATTATATCCTTAGTAGTTTTCTTAGTAAACAGAGTTTTATCAACCCCCCTCTGTTAAAACCTTTTTCAATCAAGAACTTGGTTAATCTATCATACCAAGCTCTAGGAGCTTACTTTAGACCATACAAGGCCTTTTTCAGCAAATAAACATGTTCAGGAAATTTAGGCTCTTCAAATCCCTTAGGTTGACAAACATAAACCTCTTAATTAATCACACCATTCAAAAAAGCACTTTTAATGTCAAGTTGAAACAATTTAAAATCATACAGACATGCAAGAGAGAGTAGCATTCTAATGGATTCAATTCTAGCTACAGGAGCAAAGGTTTCATCAAAGTCAATTCCCTCAATTTGTGTATAACCCTGAGCTACCATGTAACGACCCGGCCCTACGGACCGAACCGCCATGCCCGTATCAACAATATTGTCCGCTTTGGCACAACTTCCCAGGGTGGTCACCCATCCTGGTACTACTCCAGGCTAAGCAAGCTTAACCGTGGAGTTCCGTCCTCGCTATTGTGCCGCACGGCTTTAAAAGGCCTTGTTAATAGGAAATGGATCTCTAAGCTCATATACCACATGGGTACTCTCATATCTGGGCGATGTGGGACTGACGCACAACACCGCACCACAGAATTTCCTTCCGGGAAATCTGGGTCGTCACAATCACCCTCCCTTTAGGCACGACGTCCTCGCCGGCCACGTCGTCCTTCAGGGGTCCACACACATGTGCTAGTCCCCACATTTCCGGCCAGATAGAGGCTCTGATACCATCTGTAACGACCCAGCCCTACGGACCGAACCGCCATGCCCGTATCAACAATATTGTCCGCTTTGGCACAACTTCCCAGGGTGGTCACCCATCCTGGTACTACTCCAGGCTAAGCACGCTTAACCGTGGAGTTCCGTCTTCGCTATTGTGCCGCACGGCTTTAAAAGGCCTTGTTAATAGGAAATGGATCTTTAAGCTCATATACCACACGGGTACTCTGATATCTGGGCGATGTGGGACTGACGCACAACACCGCACCACAGAATTTCCTTCCGGGAAATCTGAGTCGTCACATACCAACCTGGCTTTATTCCTGATAATCACTCCATCTTCATTACTTTTATTTCTAAAGATCCATTTAGTCCCTATCACATTTTTATTAGAAGGTCTGGGTACTAAAGTCCATACATCATTTCTCTCAAATTGAGACAATTCATCTTGCATAGCTAAAATCCATTCACTATCTTCGAAAGCTTCTTTTATATTCTTAGGTTCTAACTGAGAAATATAACAAGCAAAGTGAACAACATTATTTCTTTTACCTCTGGTTTTCATACCTGAAGCAACTTCTCCTATGACATTGTCAAGAGAATGATTTTTTTGAGTCCTTACATAGCGAGGCTTGCTAGTTGACTGAACATGAGAACTTTCTTCTTCTTCTTCAGACTCAGCAGTATTCTGGGTTTCAACCTCAGTTGCAACTGGACTTCCAACCACTGTTAGACTGCTTGTTTGCTGACTTTCTTCAGTTTCATTTCTTGTCATTTCTGACCCTTCATCATCACTTGTAGTCTCATCCACATCTTTTAAGTCATCAAATATAACATTATAAGACTCCATAACACAGTTTGTTCTTAGATTAAAAACTCTAAAGGCTCTACTATTCTGAGCATAACCAAGAAAGATCCCTTTATCACTCTTAGAGTCAAATTTACCTAGATGTTCTCTATCTCTAAGAATGTAACAAACACACCCAAAAACTTGAAATTACTTAACATTTGGTTTTCTACCTTTCCATATTTCATAAGCTGTCATGGTAGTGCCTTTAGTAATGTATAATCTATTAACTATATGGCAGGCAGTGTTAACAGCTTCAGCCCAAAATCTGTTGGCAAGTTTCTTAGAATTTAGCATGACTCTAGCCATTTCCTGAATGGTTCTATTCTTTCTTTCAACTATGCCATTTTGTTGTGGAGTCTTTGGTGCAGAGAACTCATGACTGATTCCTAAGGAGTTGCAAAACTCTCTAAACTTGTTGTTTTCAAATTATCTTCCATGATCACTTCTGACCCTAGCAATATTACCACTGATGGAACCTTTTTCAAGTTGCAGTTTTAAGCACATAGTTTTAAAGAGATCAAAAGTCTCAGACTTATCTTTCAAAAATACTACCCAAGAGTATCTAGAGAAATCATCTAGAACTACCAAAATGTACTTTTTTCCACCTATACTGGCAGTTTGCATAGCACTCATTAAGTCAATATGAAGAAGTTATAGGATTCTCTTAGTGTAGATTTGACTAGTACTTTTGGGAATACTCTTTGTTTGTTTACCAACAGCACAATCACCACAGACACTTTGAGTTTTAGCACTAAGTTTAGGAATACCTCTTATCAGTTCCTTTTTAACAAGCTTATCTAAGGTTTTGTAATTCACATGGCCAAGCCTTTTATGCCAAATATCAACATTATTAGTAATAGCTTGATTACACCTATTCTGAGGCAATTCTTTTTCAGCCTTTTCAAAAACATATCAGCTGTTTGTTGTTCTAACTCCAGTCATGACCAAATCATTTTTAAGATCAGTAATTAGACACTTATCTTTGTTAAACTTAACAATCATCTTGTTGTCACATAGTTGACTAATACTAATAAGATTAGCTTTTAGACCATCTACAAGAAAAACATCATCAATATCAGGCATTCCAGGTTTGTTTAAGGTACCTTTACCAACAATTTTACCTGTATCTCCACCTCCAAACACAACAGTGTTTCCTGTAAGACTAATGACATTTTTTAGGAAACTTGCAGTACCTGTCATGTGCTTAGAACAACCACTGTCAAAATACCAATCATTAGAAGTAACAGCATTTAAAGAAGTAATAACAACTTTGTTATTAGCAATTAAGGTAGATTTTTCCTTAACTTTCCAGACCCAGTTCAATTTTTTATTGACAGAAGCCAACCAGCTTTTCTGAGAAATATAATTTTTGTTCCTCTTTAAATAACACTGGATTTCTAAATGACCAGATCTTTTACAGAAGTTACAAAGTTTAGTTTTGAAAGTAGAGTTAACCTCAAAGCTATTCAGTTTTTTCTTGGTTGCACCTGTGGTTGCATCTATGGTTGCAACTGTACTTCTAACATTTCTGGTTGCAACTGTACTTCTAACATCTCTGGTTGCAACAGTACTTCCAACCTTATTGTTAATAACATGAGTTTCATCTTTAACAAGAGTTTTAACAAAGGTGGTTTTTCCAGTGTTTTCATAGCCATAATAACCTAAGCCACTGTTATCTTTAGAGGCTCTAGAATAGGACAGCATGTTATCTAATTTTTCTGAAGCAGAAACATTCACCAGTTTTATTTTCTTTTTAGTTTCAGTAAGTTCAACTAGCTGTTTGTTAAGCTGTTCAGTGAGACTTTTAACTTCATCATTTAGATTAACATTAAGTTTGTTCAAAATCAAGGATTGCTTACTCAGGCATTGATACTTTTCATAAAGAACAAGATATTGTTGAGTAATGTTTTCATCAGTAGGTTCTTTCTCATCACTACTATAGGTTTTAAGAGCAGTTGTACCTATGGTTGAATCATACTCACAGTCACTTTCATAAGTAGGTTCTTTTTCAGTGATTATTCCCATAAAATTAAGAAAATTAGAATCATCCTCTTCATCACTGTTGCTCTCAGAATCACTATCATTGTGAGTGATTATATAAGAACTTTTGTTCTCTTTTAAAGTATTTGCACACTCAGACTGGATGTGACCAAAACCTCTACATTCTCTGCATTGAATTTCTCTAGGCTTGTAATCTTTGTTATCATATTCTTCAGGATTCCACTTCCCTGTAGAATTATTGTTAAACCTAGATTCTGACTTAACTTGATTATCCCTTTTCTGAAAGGTTTTTGATGCTCCAGTATCATCCTTTTTTTTCTTATAAAACTTTTTGTAGACCTTTTTAGCAAAGAAAGCTAGCTGTTCTTCATCACTCACTTTCTCACAGATCTTAGATTCAAATTTTTTTAGCTTGAAAGGCTATTCCTTTTTCTGGTCTCTTCTGTTTGAAGAATTTAAGTTCATGAGTACTCAGATTTCCTATAAGTTCTTCAAGTTTAAGATTATCTAAGTCTGTTGATTCTTCAATAGAAGTAACCTTAATCTCAAACCTTTCTGGAAGTGACCTTAGAGTTTTCTTAACAAGTTTTGCATCACTGTATTTTTCACCTAAGTTTCCAGCTTGATGAGCTATATGACAAATTCTACCATTAAACTGTTCAATGGTTTCATCTTCCTCTATTCTTAAGTTTTCAAATTGAGTGGTTAACTGTTGGAGTTTAAAAGCTTTTACTTTAACAGTTCCTTCAAAGGTTACTTGTAAAATGTCCCATGCCTCTTTGGCAGTTTCACAATGAGATATATACCTGAACACACTGAGAGTTACACCAGCAAAGATCAAGTTTATTGCTGTGGAGTTTGCACTTGATTTTCTGTCCTCATCAGCAGACCATCTGTCTTCAGGTACATAAACCAGTTCACCTTCACCATCAATGGCAGTTGGAAGCTCCCAACCATACAACACTGTTTTCCATGCTTGTTCATTTTGTTGTTTGATAAAAGATGTCATCCTTATTTTCCACACTCCATAGTTAACTCCTCCTTCAAGCAATGGTGGTTTGTTGAACGCGTTTCCTTCCCTCATTAAATCCATCTTTACTAGAACACAGGATCCACACTAAGTAAGGTCTAGTGTGAAGCTCTGATACCAATTGAAATTCTTATCCGCTGTTCTAGTTGCAGTTTTGCAGTTAGGTTCCAAGTGAAGTTGCAACCACAGTTGGAACCTAAGTAATAATAATGGACAGAACTAAATATAGTTAAATGTACTTGAAATAAATCACACGCACATTTAACAACGGAGTTCACCTAACTAGGCTACGTCTCCGGGGCACTCACCCAGTTTATGATATTATAAAAGCTTACAATATAGGATTCAAGTCTTATTGAAAAACACTCAGACTCCCTCTAGGTTTTTCTGCCTATCTCTATATTGCTCCTACCTTATAACTATCAATAAATCAATGGCATCCCACCATTGTTTTCTTTTGAAGCTCACTGTGTATTCTCTCAAGAATGGGTTCTTTATAATTTAGAACACACACTTTTTACAAGCTAAGTTATCAACTATATAAGCAAGTAAAAACAATCTTCTATCTTCAATGTCTTTTGTGATTGCTTTTGACTTTATTGATTGGCTTCAATCTCTCCAAGCATTACGTGATTCTTCAGCGTGGATTGACTCCAATCATCATTGGTTGATACCTGTTTAATAACAAGCTTGAAAATAGGAGTTAGTCTTTTCCTATAACAAGGAAACATATAAAGACAATATCTTTTAGGATAATATCTTTTTATCTATATATGAAACATTAAACTCCATATTACATTCAATCTTAAACAAATCATACTGATTTTGATAAGGAACAAAGATTGAAACAAGTGATAAGGATTTGCATAAGAATAGAGATATAGATTTATCTATGTAAAGGAAACATAACTTTATAAAACTAATCTCTTTATATCTTTTAGGAAAAAACTTTCCTTACCACTTTGATATTCTCAATAAACGCGTACTAGACCTTTAGGATCATATGAGAATATATCCTGCATAGTTTAGAACAAATAATTACTATTAAAGAATATATATGCAGATTTACAGAACTATACAGAATCCTGCAAAGCAGCAGGTTGTAACTGTGGTTGCAACTGAGGTTGCAACATTTACTTGAAACCACCCACGCTGTCTTAGCAGGTTGTAACTGTGGTTGCAACATTGCTTGAAACCTGTCAACATTTGTCTCAGTAGGTTGTAACTGAGGTTGCAACATTGCTTGAAACCTAACAACACTGTCTTAGTTCTTAAACAAACAGTTTAGGATTATTAAGTAAAAACCAATAGACAACAAATAGTATTTAGACCAGAAATCTGGTCCTAATACATTCGGTGGCCAATTACGAACTCGCGAAACAAGACCCTCAAAATATCGCAAATAGTCTTTTAACAAACCAGTGTGTTGTATTTGTTTAAGTGCCTCGTCGTAGTTTTCGAACTCCATTGGACCGAACCTATGCATAATCCCCCTTTCAAAGTCAGCCCATAATATTTCCCTCCCCTCATGTCGAGACAAGAACCACTGCCACCAGTAATTAGCCTCCGCATCTGGATGGAAAGCCGCTATTCTAACTATGTCCCTAGCCGGTACCTCCTTAATCGTAAAATATTGGTGCACCCTATTCAACCATGATGTCGGATCTTTCCCTGTAAATTTCAGAAAATCTACTCTAACCATATTTTGGATCCTTTCCGCATAACCCATTCGGTCACTATGCGGTTCGCGGTCAATGTTACTTTCACCCTCCCAATTCTCTTCCAACCCATCCTTCTGACGATACCCACGACCGTTATTCAACCCATGTCATACCCGTCATAGACAGGGACCGAACCAGGACCCCACCCGCCTCGTCCCCTGTCATCACCGTCACCAGACCGTCGGACTGGGCTCGGCTGTCACAGCCTGTCCAGTCTTCCACCAGCCGGACCGCCACCTCCGCCCGCCGCCACGCCCATTCACCAACCCTAAATTTTGAACCAACCCTAGCAATTGATCCAACTTTGTTCCAACTTTGAAGCTTGAAAACGGGATAGGGTAGTGCAACATCATCAGCACTCAATTCTAAGAAACCAACTATAGTCTTCTTTCCAACTGCCAAAAGTACGGATCGCTTATCATCGCCATCGAAGAGGCTATCAAATTTATTCTTTAAATTAGGGCTTATGTTTTGGCAAACAACTTAATGGGATGTCTCGCTACTCAAACTGAATTGGACAATTTTTAAGACAAAGCCTGGATCAAAAATGAAGTAAATGGACCCCTGACAATAACTCAACTCGTAATCATCCAAGTGTCTGATGCACTTGGGGGAGCAGAGCCTATATCACATGGCGGTGTCTCTTTCTCCAAGTGTGTGCACCTCGTACTTCTTCACAAACCGAGTAGTGTAGTGCATAGAGAAAGCACGAAAGACCTTGTTGGTAAAATATCCAATCCCAATTTGTCGGTAAAATATCGACAATTGAAAGAAACCGAAACATGAATAGTAAGCTCATCAAAGTATGAAATCTAGGACCTAACAACAATGAAGGGATCATATGAGAAATTTTTGGTGGCAAAACAAGTGTCTCTCTAGTCATCGAGTTATATATAACTGCCGGGTCAAGCTTCATAGTGGAGGCCATACTTAACATTCCCTTGCACGAGCTCATGACCTTTAGGTCATGAAACTTTGTCGTACGGGGGAGATTCCAAAGTTTTTGTTGTTGCATGTTGATTAAGTGAAGTTTGGTGACATTTTCAAGTTTGTGTTTTTTTGTTCTATAACCGAGACACTTGCTTGATGGAAGTGGATCTTTTGTTACTGCGTACGAGTTCTTGCATACAGTTGCACATCTAAAAGTTGTTTCGATTGGGAGCAAAGGCATTACCATGTAAACTATATCCAAGTACAAAACTGGAGCTTCTTCACAAGTCTACTTTTTCTTCTGTCGTTCTACTTTCATCTTTGAAAAAAATGTAATTGTTTCCAAAATAAGCAGCAACCAACAACAAAATTCTAGGCGTTAGCGGATGTCCTTCCTAATAGTAGGATGCGAGAAGTTGAGTATATCATCATTTTCTAGTTTACAATTATCAAGTACTAAATCTTCAAGTACGGGGAACATTAAAAATGACAAAACAATTCTAGACAAAACAACAAAAGACACACGTCAAAGGTGTAATATTTTTAAACACGGAAGACGGCGAACCCCAGAGTTATACTACATTGTGGCTCTACTGTAGATCATAGGTTTGGTTCGTGGATTAATTCCGTGGTGTTAAGGAAATTGATGTTTTTTTTTTTATTAGATTACTTGAAACTATAACTCGGGAGATTTTCTTTAGCGAAATATTATTTGTTTTGAAACTTGATGGAAATATTTTTCTTCAAATTCTGGATTCTGCATGTCTTCCGTGTTTAAAGATTTTACACCTTCGACGTGTGTATTTTGGTATTTTGTCTGGAAATGTTTTGTCCATTTTATTTTCCCCGTACTTGAGGATTTAGTGCTTGATAATTGTAAACTAGAAAATGTTGATATACTCGACGTCTACCACCCTACTAGTAGGATTTAGTGTCTTTTGGTGTTTTGTCGGGACATCCACTAAAGACTACAATTTTGTTGTAGGTCGTTGCTTATTTATGCAACAATCAAATGTTTTTCGAAGATGAAAGCAGAATGACAGAAGATAAACTAGACTTGAGAATTAAGAAGCTCCAGTCTTGTACATGGATATAGTTTACATGGTACTGGCTTTACTCCCAATCGAAACAACTTTCATATGTGTAGTCGTATGCAAGAGCTGGTATGTCGAGAATATAATCTAGATGTCACATTTTATAAGATTTTTGGAATCCAAGTGATGGGCCGAAACTAATTTAAGTTCCAGTCACCCGACCCAATAAAAAAGAGCTTAAAAGTTATTTTGAAGCTTAAAAACTAACTTATAATCTATACGGAAAAGATATTAAAATGTAAAAAAGAGCTTACAAAAAAAGATTATAATCTACACGAGAAATATATAAGTGTAAGAAAACAGTTTAAAAGTTTTTTTTTTTTTTTAACTTTTTTAGTTTTTTTTAGTGTTTGTTTGAATTATTAAGTAAAAAAAAAAGATATAAAAAAGTTACGAAAATAATATTTTTTTTGTCACTTGTAAGATGACATAGATTTAAAAATCTTGTAAAAGTAGTGACATGAACAAAAATCTTCTTAAAACGTAACCGGGCATCAAAGAGCCCAAAAAGATCCACGTTTCATCAAGCAAGTGTCTCAGTTACAAAACAAAAAAACACACATACATCTTCATCCTACACTTGAAAATGTCACCAAACTTCACCTAATCAACGTCCACGGACAAAAACTTTGGAATCTCCCCTTACGACATTGTTGCAGGACCTAAAGGTCATGATCTCGTGCAAGGGAATGTTAAGCATGGCTTCCACGAAGAAGTTTGACCCGACATTTATATATAACCTGATGACAAGAGAGACACTTGTTAGGACCTTACTATTCGGGTTTCAGTTTCTTTCAATTGTCGATATTTTACAAAAAAGTTAGATTGGGTAATGATTATTCTACAGAGAAATTCAAGGTCTTTCGAGCTTTCTCTATGAGGTACATTACTCGATTTGTGAAGAAGTACAAGGTGCTCACACTCGGAAAACGAGTCACCACCATGTGGCTAATTAAGCTCAGCTCCCCCAAGTGCGTCAGACACTTGGACGCATACGTGTTGAGTTATTTCCAGGGTTCCATTTACTTCATTCGAAACGAGGCTATCTTAAAAATTATCCAATTCAGTTTTAGCAATGAGACATTCCGTCAAGGCGTTTGGTCATTTTCCAAAACATAACCCCTAATTTGAAGCATAAATTTGTTAGTGATGATGATGACTGGTCCATACTTTTGGCCGTTGGAAAGGAAACTATGGTTGGTTTCTTAGAATTGAGTGATGATCGATGATGTTGCACCGCCCGATCCTGTTTTCAAACTTCAAAGTTGGAACAAAGTGACTAGCACAGAGTGGGTGAAGTTCAACGTTCTCACACAAGTAGAAAATGGAAAGTACTTGGGCGGGAAAAAATACGTTTAGTCTAGTCTATTAACAGTGTTTAACAATTTAGGTAATAGAGTATCACTTCTATCAATTTTTGTATTAAGCTATAAATTTTTGCCCAATTAAGGACCTAAAAGAATAAAATGAAGAAATTAATGTTATTATATCTCAAATTTCGGGATCTATTTATGAAGTACTTTGGCACGAAAGCAACTCGTACGATTTTTTATTTATTTATAAAATGGATACATCTTTAAAATTTAAATATTAAATTACATTGGATAAGGCCGTATTGTTGTGGACTTGCCTGTTTCGACCAAAAAAGTTTCGACAAGTTCAGCAACAGACATACTTTGTAGTTAGCAGGAAGTTAACGTATTCAAATATTTAGAGTTAAAATAAATCATTAGTTGAAAGAAACTTCTTAAATTTTCTTTCTGTATGATTTTTTAAGTAACTGTGACCCTTACGGAAGATGTTTATAATCTGCAATCCAATGTATTGAAAAATATAAATCTTGTAGTGTTGTACATAATAAACTCAATATTACTACAGCTATTCAAAAATGTCAGTAAAGAACATATCCAGATAGAGACAAGCTTTTCATTAAAATATTATGAAAGTGAATTAAAGACGGTCTCTAGACTCAAGTACAAGTGTCAGACTGACACCTTGTGTATCTAGCAAGACTCTTCCTTTTCTCATCATATACATTACATAGTGTAATTAAAAATAGAGGAATAGTTCTAAAACAATAAAATGGAGGAAACAACAGAAATGATCATGAAACATAAAGAAGAGATGATCATGATGGATTCCTGGTCAAATCCGACCCGACGACCCGCCCATTTCCTCAACCCAATTCTCTCCTCCTCCAACCTTCCTTTTACCACCTTGAACTCTCACCACCAAAACCTTCCTAGCCGCGTGGCATTTACTGGATATAAAAGCCCGCTTCGGAAATGGAACGAACGGGTTGACAAAATGCAACCTCTCCACTAGTCCACATGGCACGAAGCCGTATCTATCATGCCATCATGACCTCTATAAAAATCAAATTAGACAAGATGTGAATATTGTTCTAGAGCTAGCCAAGAGGTGGTGCCACGTGACGAAAACTTTTATATTTCCTTTGGGAGAGGCGAGTGTTACGCTGGAAGATGTTTTTGTTCTAGGTGGGTATTTGGTTCTTGGTGAATCCCGTTATATCTCCAATTAAGACCGTCATAAAGTGGAGTTTATCAGGATAGATGAGAGAAATTAAACAATGTGAGAGAAGAAATAAACAAGTCGAAATCTAAAAAAGTTGGTCAAGTTATGTGGATGGATCATTTTATGGGTAGTGGGGGTTAAGTTGAGCAGTAAGCTTTTCTGATTCTCTGGCTATTGCGATATGTGTTCCCGTTCTTGAGAAATGTGGTTGGGAGACATCTTCACAAGATTGCGTTTGGGCTTGTCAGATGGATCAGAGTGGCGCTTGCTCCTGTTGTGCTTGTTTATCTTTAGAGAGCCTTGAGTTCCTTGAAGGAACAAATAGTTGTTTGTAGTGAAGAAAAGGCGATCAATGATAGACTTAATCTGTGTTCAAAAATACTGTTAGTTCATATTTGAGTTTGGGAAAGATTTCCTAATATTAGTCCACGACATAATATTATCGGGGAGGGTGAGCTGAGAATGAGTCGTTAGAATGAGTCGTTGGAAAGATATTGGTACAAGATTAGATGTCAATGGTGCTAGAGAGTTTGTTTGGAGGCCTTACACTATGCCGGGAAGTATCTATCCAGAAATGTAAAATGGATCTCCACCATTTCAGGTATGCAAGATGATTATATGTCATTTGCTAAATTTATTAGGGTATCTGAATTAGTAAGTCTAGATTGTATACAATCATATTCTCCACATCATTGCCTTCAACAACAATTTTCTGGACAAACTTTGAGTCCTTCCACCAATTCAAGTACCATTTTGTGATAGCAGATTCATCTGTTTTTGGCGGTATATACAATTTCTCATCTCCAACTGTCTTATTGAAAATTTTCCAAACGATTTCAGAAGTACTGTCGAAGAAAGCCACTTTCCCAGGGATACCGTGATCCATCCTAAATTTCATCGAGACACGATGTGGATAATATGATTGTATACAATCTAGCCCTACTAATTCAGATACCCTAATAAATTTAGCAAATGACATATAATCATCTTGCATACTTGAAAAAGTGAAAATTAATTTTTCATTTTCTGGATAAAAATTGTACTTCCCCGACATAGTGTAAGGCCTCCAAACGAACTCCTTAGCACCATTGTTGATTGCCAATTTCACCCTCTCTCTGATCATGTACCAATATCCTTCCAATAACTTATTCTCAACTCACCCTCCCCGATAATATTATGTCGTGGGCTAATATTTGGAAATCTTTCCCAAGCTCAAATCTGAACTAACTGCATTTGTGACCACAGATTAAGTCTATCATTGATCGCATTTTCTTCACTACAAACAACTATTTGTTCCTTCAAGGAACTCAAGTCCTCGTAAAGATATGTTAGCACAACAGGAGCAAGCGCCACTCTCGTCCCTCTAACAAGCCCAAATGCAATCTTTTGAAGATGTCTCCCAACCACATCTCTCGAGAACGGAAAGTCGGGAACACATATCGCGATATCTAGAAAATGAGAAAAGCCTCTTGCTCAACTTCACCCCCACTTCCCATAAAATGATCCATCCACATCACTTGACCAACTTTTTTAGATTTCGACTTGTTCATTTCTCCTCTTACCTTGTTTAATTTCTCGTTTATCCGGATAAAATCCACTTGATGATGGTCTTCGATCAGAGATATAACTGATTCACCAAGAACCAAATACCCACCTAGAACAAAGACATCTACGAGCGTAATACTCGCCTCTCCCCACACAAAAAAATACCCACCTAGAACAAGAACCAAGAACCAAAGTGTTCTTCGCGTCGCACCACCTCTCGGCTAGCGCTAGAACAATATTCACATCTTGTTTAATTTGGATTTTAGAAGCCATGATGGCATGATAGATACAGGATTCGTGCCAGGTGGACTGGTGGAAAAGTTGAATTTTGTCGACCCATTAGTTCCATTTTCGAAGTGGGCTTTTCCATCCGGTGAATGCCGCATGGCTAGGAAGGTTTTTGTGGTGAGAGTTGAAGGTGGTAAATGGAAGGTTTGAGGAGGAGAGAATTAGGTTGAGGAAATGAGCGGGTCGTCGGGTTGGGTTTGACCCAGAATCCATCATCGTCATCTCTTCTTTACACTCCGTGATCATTTCCGTTGTTTCCTCCATTTTTTTTGAGAACCATTCCTCTGTTGTTAATTACTGTATATATGTATGTATCTAATCTATATGATGAGAAGAGGAAGAGTCTTTTTAGGTACACATGTTATCAGTCTGACAATTGTACTTGAGTCTAGAAACTATCTTTAATTTACTTTTATTATATTTTAATGAAAAAACTTGTCTCTATCTGGAGATGTTCTATATGGAACTCGTTTGGCTATTGCTCCAGCAGTTGTTGCTGTGGTTTACCAAGATTTGAGTTCGATAAAGAATATGTTAGTATCTCCTTCGTAGGGATAAGACAGAAAAAGGGTTAATTCTAAAACAAACATTTGGGCACCGTTTCTATTGGTGCAGATTTGGGTTTGGGAGATCAGGTTTTTAACTTTTAAGGCCAACCCTAATCTGATTCAAGTCGGAGAGCCAAGATTTTCCAGGTGGTAAGAACAAATAACATTGAAAACAGACGATCTAAGGAAGGCTTTCAATTCGGCCGGTGAAGATTTCCAATGGCAACCATACTGTATGGTCGTAAATAATTGGAGATTCAACGAGTTTTATAGGACAAATGGAGATTTAGTCAATGTTGAGACTGGTATGGACGAGGATATAGTCTTTTGCTCTGTGAATTAGGGACCTAACAAGCTAGTTGGATTGGGAGATCTTACCCAGAAATATCTGCCACATCTTGTGGCTATGCAGTTTGGGTACGATCAAGATATTCCTGCTATTGTCCCTAGATTCAACGGAAGTCCTGTTCTGGTTGGGAATATTTCATGAGACCAGTTAGGGATACCAATATATATCTACCTCCTCATCTGTTTGAGTCGGATGTTACTTTTCGATACTTTTCTTGGTAGGGCCTCACTGTGACAGCTGAGGAAGAAAAGATTGAGAGTAATGTGGAGAAATCTCACTCGAAAACTGAAATTCAAATCTCTAAGAAACGTACTAAATATAAAGAAGATTGTGATCCTCTCAATGACCTATCAATGGAGAGTTATTGAGACTTGTTCACAAGAACAATGTAGTTGAAAAGGGAGTTGTAAGAGAGCACAAATGTAGTTGAAAAGGGAGTTGTTCACAAGTGCAGTTGAAGTAGCTATAACACTTGACTATAGTTATTCAAATGTCTATTTCTACCAGGCTTTCATGTTTTGTCACTCAAAGATATCTGAATTCTTAGATGTCACTAGTAATTAAGATTTGTCACATTGAAAATATATTTGAGGGTCACCTTATTAGAAACATCAGAACTAGATACCAGTACGGATTGTCATATACGATTAGCAGCAATTAGTACTACCACAATGCAAAGATAACATGTCAAAAAAAATTATGAATACCCTAAAGAATGAACGCGTTCTTCAACTTCTTTGGCCTGTTCAACATAAGTGGCATACCATATTTCGCTATAAATTGATCCATCCCAGCTATCAACATCTCTAATTGGAAGAAACATAGTCCGATACGTTTAAAAGTAACAAGAATTGAAGTCACGGTAAGAAGGCAAAAAAAAAAGAAAAAGAAAAATAACCTCGAAGGAAAATGTCGAAGTCGTCAGCATATCCTTTTAATTTCCAGTAAGTGTGGCCATCAGTATCGGAAATTAGATTTCTTGTTCTGGTAGTCTCATAGCTCCGTTTTTCTATGAGAATTATTGGCGAATATCAGTTAGATTCTAGGATCAAATATTGTAGAGGATGCTAACTCAAATAATGGGAACAATAAAATCTACCAATTTCAGGACATTTACAAAAGTAAATTTCTCTTTACCGATTCCACACTGAATCAAAAAATATTATTAATTTCATTCATTTATTTTGTCAATCCATTTGATTGATTGTTAATCAAATCACAGTCTAAATATTTTTCTTTTTAACTAAGCAACCCTATCACGTTTACTAAATATAGATTCAAATTTACAATGGAAAGGCAGTATGAAAATTAACCAAGAACAAAAATAAAAGTTTAAAAACAAACTTGTATACTCACTTGGTACACAGAACTTCATCACATAGAAAAGTAAGGATTTTAATCCTTGTTGAAGAGCTTAAACTTCATACTCATCAACTTCCAAATTAATACTGTCCAACTTCAGTATCTCCAATATATCGAGAGGCTTGGAGAGGCAATTCTGCAAAGCTTGTAGCCATGATGAATCCTTGCCACTTCTAAACAAGAAAAAACATAGATATCAGTATATTATCCTACTCAATAGAATTTAATCGACTAATTTTGAATTATAATACGTACTTATTTCTAAGTTCTTGTTAATCATGGTGAGTAAAGAAATATGGCGGATAACTGGGGACTGTTTTCTTAGTGAAATTTCTGTAGTATAGTACTTTTGTTTTGGAATGTGGAGTTCTCAAGTAACAGAAAAAACCGTCGAATCTAAGAAATGTTATATGCTTAAATATAAGCTTATATATCAAATATCAAATATATAAAAAAGATGGACAATCAAACCTATTTCTCGATTCACTAGAAGCCCAAAGAGGTGAATAGGGTCCCAAATAAGGAGAGATGTAAAAAGCAAGTCCGATTACGTCTCTTCCTAATCCTAAATGGAACGTAAGGATTCATATCTAAATATAGTATCTATTTAAATACGCTCGAACAACCCCTTCTCATAATGAGAATGTATATCCCTATTTCGGTCTGGTCCGGTATGGAATGAACTTATGATCATGGAATCGACTCGATCATCAGATTTTAGATTATAAGTTCATAACCCTATCCCATTCCCGTTTTGGACGGAACAGGTTTACCAATTCTTTGGTTCCAGCTAGTGAGAGGGATCTTAAACTATGTAATAGACCCTAGAACCTAAAAAAGGGTATCCTGAGCAATTGTAATGATCGGGTTCATTGATATTCCTGGTATAGTAGATGCTATTACAGATACAATCATACTAAATTCTAAGGAATTGTTTGATCTTATCTTTTATAATTTCCCACGTAAGGGGTTATTTCTTGGTTTCGTCCGGTCATTAATAACTTTATTATTTTTAGATAATAGTAGATAGAAACAACGCTTGTAAGGAGTCCTAATTAAACCAAGAAATATAGGCATGCCTGCCATCCACACCAGAATAAATGGAGTTTTTCGAAAAAACCAACTAGTGGAGGAAGACCCCCTATTGATAATACTTTGACCGAGGCGAAGAAACTACACTTTCGATGATGACAATAAGGCGTCTTGTTTATGAAATGAAATTTCGTTTGCCTATGTTCCGAATGAAATTACGTGTTTTAGTTGGAGTCGGTTGCAGCGTCGGCTGCAACTAAGTATGTAACTGACAAAAAAGTAAATAACACAATTGCATTTTGAAAAAGCCTACGATCGTCGACTTGAGTCTTATAATACCTAATGAATCCCTCACTAGTATAATTCTATCAAACTCTCGCTCCTACCTAATCAACTATCAATCTCACCATGACATCCTGTCATGTTTTTTCTCTCAAGAATAATTTTCTCTCAATAATTTCGTGGGTTTCTTTCTCTCTTTTTCTTGTATACTCCATGGGGTAGAAAGCCACAAAATAATGAGTATAAATGGCTTTATTTATAGACTTACAAAAAAACCCTAATTCATGACTAAATAGGAAGTACTTACTTTCTTGATATTTAGTTGCTTGACAAATCTTTTCTTTGAATATCTTCTAGTATACAATCCAATTAGTAAAAGATCTCTTTATTTGTTTATTCAATCTTCCAGAATTGTTGCAGATCTCTTTTTACTTGGTCATCACTTTTTTGCATTATAAAATCTTTTTGACCGAATCTTTCCATATTCTGTCCAATATAGTCAGTTGTTGCCTCGGTTGTAACTGAGTTTGCAACTTACACCTGCAATTTGTCATAACTTGACAAAAACGTTACACATTAACTGTTAACATATATAATTAGAGTTCATTATAAATTTTCTCAATCTATTTTTGACATAATCGTGACAAATAAAAAGGTTACAATAACCTTGTAATTCGGATCTAACATGAAATATTCAAATAGTCTACTACTATAGTAATAAGTTTTAGTCAGAAATATAATGGGCTGGAAATTAGAGAAGTATGCAATTCTTTCCACGCTTAAAACAAGTATCATGCAATTCTTGATACTGAACGATCAAGTGTAGAGATAACGTTTATAATTGAAATAATTTATATTGCTGATAAAATTTAACCCCCTAAGGCAAAAAAAATGCAAGAACAAAGGAGTATCAAATGTTATGAAAACAAAGGAGTGATTAAGATAAAAAAAAAAAAAAAAAGAAGGAGTATCAAGCTTACCATTTGTTCTTTTTTTTTAGAACAAAAAACAATGCAAATTCACACGACATAAATGACTTTCGTTCTTTTGACGCATAGTTGGAGTCGATCAAGATCTGACAGTGCCTCGAGTATTTTGAGAAAGTCAACAACTTCATGGTAAACTCATCCTCTTCTATCCGATTTTATAGAATTGAAATTTCAACTTCTCTATAAATTGGCAATTTCTTAAAAAATACTTAACATACTTGCCTTTTAACTTGAATCGAGAATCTTGCATGCATTGTGAATTCTATGAATTCGACTTCTTTAAAATACAATGGCAAACAAGAACGTATACTTGTGAAGCTTACAAGATTAGTGTCCTCCCATTCCCACGCGATAAAACCCTGGAAATTAACGAACCGATATTTAATAAAGCGAATAAATATCATTCAGGCAAAAAAATGCTCATAAAAAATTAGACTTTCATTAACTTACCTCCGTAAAAATGATAGCTTCCAGGTGAGTTGGCGCATTCAGACGATCTGGTAATGATGCAAAAGAGGATTCGAGACATAACCAATCTCCAAGCAGCTGGCAAGATTCGAGAATGTGGGTAATTCACTGTAAGGATTTCGAAAAGTATTCTAGACATCAACGTACACAAAAAAGAAAGAAAGCAATTAGACCTAAATTCCTAAATCCCTTTTCCACGTTGATAGTGAAAAGGAACGTTTAACATTTTTGTTCAATGCTGTTATTGATCCAGAAAAAGAGTATGTTTTCAGTTTTCCGCATACGTGTATGACAACCAATTAATTACTATAAAACTGCGCATTATTAGCTAATTTGAAACGTTAAAAGACAAGGAAGAAAAAGTTCATTCCGACAACGATAAAACAGGAATATGAAATGGATGAATTATTGTGTAAATAAATAATAAAATTAAGAGGGCAAGAGAGACTTCCCTCAACTGTCTTCGTACATAGATGGTAGTGTCGAGCCCAACACGAACAAGTTTTTTTTTTTGGTTATCCATAACATGTGACATATCAAGTACAATCTTCACAACTTGACTGTTTACTAATCACCCTCTCTTCGGAAAACTAGACTCGATGTTCGAACTGTCTAAATTTAATCTCGGGTGAAGCCCTAAAATTAGGATCCGACCCGGGTGGTCTAGCTGTATTATCCTGTGGTGGCGGCCTAGGATATCGAGGCAGAGATGCATACCTTCTTGAAGGACCTCTCAAAGCGCCACCTTGCTCCATATATACCCGAGGTGTTGTTTAATGGATCATCTGGAATGAATGAAATTGTAGCCCAAAGAAATACATAGATGTGAACTTAGTTTTTCTAGACACTACAAGAAAAAGTTTATTTAGCATCATAAAACTTTTTGAATTATGTTGGTAAAATGGATGTGGCTAAATTTTAGCAATTGTTTAGCAACACAATTTGTTGCTACCGTTGCTTAAATTTAGCCACACCCATTTTAGCAACATAAATGAAAAGGTTTTATGATACTAAATGTATTTTTTCTTGTAGTGAGAAATCTCTTTATAGCTTCGGATTCCAGAAATCCAAAGCATAAAAGACTAGGAGTTTTGATCACTAGTATGAAACACTTAATTACATCCTCTAATCCAAGTCTCCCTAATAGTAGGGTGCGAGATGTCGATCAACATTTTATAGTTTACAATTATCAAGCACTAAATCCTCATGTACGGGGAATATCGAAAATGACAAAAAAAATTCAGACAAAATACCGAAAGACGCATATCGTAGAAGCAAAGTCTTTGAATATGGAAGACATGCAGAATCAGGAATTTCAAGAAAAAGATTTCCATGAATTTTCAAAACAGATAGCATTTCGCAAGAGAAATTCTCCCAAGTTAGAGTTTCAAATAGTCTAAAAAACTAAAACATCAATTTCCTTAACACCATGGAATATCATGGAATTAATCCACGAACCAAACCTATGATCTACAGCAGAGCCACAATGTAGTCTAAACTTCTCAATTGGATTAACATTATAAAGTGTCAAGAAACAAGTAACACACTGACATAATTTATGAAGTTAGTTTTAGTAGCTTCAACGTTTGATCAGTAGTAGAAGAAACAGCATGAGAATTATGAAAGTGGGGTAAATCTACCAAGGTGGATTTAGTAGTAATAGCATTTTATCAGGTGGGAAAATATCAAAATTGAGCAATGGAACGTAAGTAAAGAGATACTTACACCTGGTAGAGCGAATACTTGTACGGACCGAGTATTTAGTTAGGAGAAAGGAGAGTATAACGAATCTTAGATAATCTGGTAGAGAACTTAGTCTGTTCATTTTCGTTAAGCCTAGATAATAGGCGAGATTTCCACCGATATATAATATGCATATACATTTAGAGGGAGAGAGAATGAGACAATGTATCTGATTAAAGTGTATTTATACTGCCTCAACAGAGCGAAACACATGACGATACACATGTCTTCATTCTGTTGAGAGAATATAAAGACACTTGAATCAGATACACTCTCTCATTCTCTCTCTCCCCTAATATATATACATATTACATAACGACGGAGAATCTAGCCTATTATCTAGGGTTTACGAAAATGGACACACTAAGTTCTTTACCAGATGATCTAATATTCATTATACTCTCATTTCTCTCAACTAAATACTCGGTCCATACAAGCATTCTCTATACCAGGTGGAAGTATCTCTTTAATTACGTTCCATTTCTCGATTTTGATATTTTTCAACCTGATAAAAGTAACTTTGTTACTATTAAATCCACCTTGGTAGATTTTCACCACTTTCATAATGCTTATGTTGTTTCTTTTACTCATCAAAGTTATGTTGAAACTAATAAAACCAACTTCATAATTTATGTCAGTGTGTCACTCACTCACTTGTGCTTTATCACTTTATAATGTTAATCCAATGGGTACGTTTAGACTACATCATGAATCTGTTGTAGATCATAGGCTTGGTTCGTGGATTAATTCCGTGATATTCCCTGGTGAGGAAATTGATTTTTTGTTTTTTTAGACTACTTGACACTCTAACTTGGGAGATTTTCTCTTGCGAAATGCTATAATTTCTGAAATTCATGGAAATCTTTTTCTTGAAATTCCGGAATTTTCATGTCTTCTGTGTTTAAAGACTTTACACCTTCGATGTGTGTCTTTCGATGTTTTGTTTAGACATGTTTTGTCATTTCCGATGTTCCACGTACTTGAGGATTTAGATCTTGGTAAATGTGACTTAGAAAATGTTGATATACTTGACAGCTCGCACCCTACTATTAGGGAGATTTTGATTTGAGAATGTAAGTGTTTCATATTGGTGATCAATGCTCCTAGTCTTTTATGCTTTGAGTTTCTTGAATCCGGAGTTAGAGAGATCCGGATTGATCATTTGAAAGGTGGTGAATGGGTTGGGTTTCGGTTGACCCATACTATTTTAATGATTTTCCAATTTATCTATTCGATGATATAATGCTTGGTCTTTTGCAAAAAAATAAAATGTATATTTCAGGACTTAAAATGATGGAGCATTCGATAACGAAGCCACTGGTTCAAGAGGAAGTCGATTCGAAGTTCGAACAAGTAAGTTACGAATATTCATAAAATATAAGCCAAGCACTGGTGCTATCAAGGCAAGCACTGGTGCTTCACACGTTGAAAACTGACAGAATGTTCCAAAGGCCCAAACATTGGTGCTATCAAGGCAAGCACTGGTGCTTCACACGTTGAAAACTGACAGAATGTTCCAGAGGCCCAAACATTGGTACTTCATGGTTAAAGCATCGGTGCTTCAGATTTCAGGAACTCGAATCCACCAGCCAGCACTTCCGCACTGGTGCTTCAAGTTGAAGCACTAGTGCGTCGGTACACATGTCACGCCCCAAAATCCATAAACACGGACATCGAGGCGTGACCTTTTTAAATAAAAGAAAAGAGAACCTGTTGGTACGAAATTAAAATTTTTAAAAGAAAACATTTGCAAGCTAAAGGAACAATTAACGGATAAATAAAAAGTTTGCCAAACGCGACTACAAGACAAGATTTGTAAAAGCTAAAAGTTAACAAACGAATGAATTTGCCCGTAGGCTACAACCTCAAAATGAACTAAATAAAAAGAAAGTGATTAAAGAAGCCCCGAACCCATGCGATACCGCTATAATGCAACCTAGCCAACGCCTCAACCTAATTTGTACCTGAAAGAAAAAAATTGTAACGGTGAGTCCCACGCACGTAACTAGACGGGACGGCACCACAAATACCGTCACTCCATCCCTTAAATGCAAGAGCTCACAAATTCTACAACTACGATAATCGACGTATAAAAAGAAATATAATAACATTCTATAACGGGATGAATTAAATAAATTAAATAACGTCAACACAAATCTATAACAAACATGGACCTCTCATGCCACCTACCCCAGTCCGTAAGGTAGGTCATTCCCTATCCCCACGGCCGTCTTCTGTCCCCGGAATTAGGAAGAGACAGAGACCATTGCAACATAAAAGTAGATTTATAGTGCGCACTTGGACCTCTCATGCCACTCGTCCCAGTCCGTAAGACGAGTCATTCCCTATCCCCACGGCCGTCTACTGTCCCCGGAATTAGGAAGAGACAGAGACCATAGCTAACATAAAATAAATATAGTGCATACTAGGACCTCTCATGCCACTCGCCCCAGTCCGTAAGACGAGTCATTCCCTATCCCCACTGCCGTCTTCTGTCCCCGGAATTAGGAAGAGACAGAGACCATTGCTAATGTATCAATATTAAGGCCTCGGCCGATAATATTATACTATTCATATAACACATTCTCATACATATAAATATTAAGGCCTCGGCCAATAAATAATAAACCAATCATTTATCACATTCTGTTACGTCATTCTAACGTAATTCAACGAAACCCAAAAGCATAGGTGCTAGATTCGCAACTAGTCAAACAAGTCTAATCAACATGAAAACTCATTCAAGCATTCTAGCAAACACCTTGTATGCATAAACTACAATGCATCTATATTCAACAATAAATTACCCAATTTAACAACAATTATAATAACACAATATCAATACATAAAGACATGCAAACTCATCCATATTCTTTTCTTGAGTGAATTAACAATTAAGTGAATTAAACATATAATCAACTAAACCCAATTAACAATTTAAGAACATAAATAATATAAAAGGCAAAAACCCCCAATTTATAATAAACGTAAACCCTAATCCTAACATACACCCTCGTCTAGTCGCTATGGATAACCCCCGTTACCTTAGCGTGTAGAGGAGATGATTCCGGCAATAATCCGCTAACGTGGTTTCTCTTCTTCTTCTTGTTCTTCTTCTTCTTCTTCTTTTCTTTTCTCTCTTGTTTTTAGGTTTAAAAAAAAATGAAAGTGGCTGATTTTTAGGTTTAGAAAAACTGTTTTTAGATAGTTTGTGGAAGCGAACTATTTGGTCCCCAAAGTTCTAAAAGCTAACTCTTAATCCAAAAATATAGTTTTACTACTCAAAAATAACAAATCTTTAGAAACAAATCTATTGGGTCCTTTTTATTAGTAAAATTAGTAACAGGTTTTTAAAATAAGGTTTTTCGGAAGAGTTTCGGTTTTTGGCTAAAAATTAGTCGAGTGGCTGGTTTTTGGTAAAATTTGAATAAAACGTTTTTGGATAAATTAAATCCTAATTAAAAACACTAATAAAAATACGGGATGTTACAACACAGATTCATAAAAATAGCTTTTCGATTTTTTGAACAGTGGATTTATCTATTGGATATAACCTATAACCAATCCAAACAGAGTCGTATGGTGTCCAATGGTCATTTTGGGCTACATATACACCTTCATATCTCTCCCAAATCACCAAGAATGAATCACAACTTCCATTGAAACATAACTCAGGCTCAAACTCCACCAAACCTCACAAATTAGCTTAGTTAGAAGTAATCAAATAGTGAGGGGTTTTCTAGTATTTGGCAATATTGGTAAATAACAAATTATAAGCTCAAACTTGAGAGAGTGATTGGACAGATGCTTAAAAGTCAATTTGTGACTTAAAGCTCTAGATTAAACATTCGGGTTTACTCAAGGTTTCAGAGGGAACTTTTAAGCTGGGGTTTTGTATCCTCTTACACTTATTAAGATTGTATTCTCGGGTAGAGGGTTGGCAAATAAATTGATTAACTCGATAGGATTTGTAATGTTGGAAAGAAGATTATAGTGAAATACTCGGTAACGTAATTTTCAAGGAGAGGACGTAGGCGGGTTTCTCAAACCTCTACATATGGAGGTGTCAATCTCTGTTCCTTTACTCTTCACTTTCCGCAACTTATTTATTTGTGATTTTGCCGCTTGTTTCAACTTATTTATTGTTTATCATCATATATTTATTATTGAAAGTAGATATCGAGCTAGTTGGCTTGTTAGTTGCTCTTAAAATTGAATTCCGTGAAAAACGCTTAAAAACTTTACCGAAGAAGAAAGAATACAAATTCTAATGAAGGGGTTTCTTTAGTAAGAATATAGTATAAATATCAACGAAAAGGAAAGAAAAAAACTACATTTATTAATCAGAATATGTAAAACAAACAAGTATTGCTAATTTGTTTCTAATTTTGTGAAAAATATTTATCTAGATTTGTGTTTTAATACTTATTAGCTATAGGTTAGGGAGAGAGAAGTAGAGAGTGAGAGGGAACAATATATATTATTATCGGTGAATGAATGAGAGATATAAGATCACCTAACCCTAATTGTAGGGTAGAAAGTATGGTTACAAAATCTACTTAGTACCCAAGCAAGATATCTAATAGTAAGGAGCAAGACTCCACTATAACCTTTTATAATATTCTAGAACCTTCTACAAGACTCCTTCTCATACGTCTTGAGTTATTCGTTATCATGTAGTCGATTTGATTCGAGTTCATTTGCAGTGCTAAATACATAAAACCTTAGGGTCAGAAAACCTATTGTGGGACAAAATTGGTGCCTAAGAGACACTGTGTAGTTGAATGATATATGCCGAAATTTCATCTAAGTAACTAAACACAAAATAGTGTTACTCCTCAAAACCTTGATAGAGAAAACCCAATGGAAAAATCTATAATCGAAGGAAAAAGAGTGTAACCGTGGTAGTAGTAGGGGTTTAACTACAAAGCAAGTGTCTCATCAAAATCTTGACAGAATAAACCCAATGGGAAAACCTCTAGTCGAAGGACAAAAAAGTTAACAGTGGTAAAAAGTATACGACATAATATTCTCTCTGATTTCAGGAACGTATAACAGGGAACGTGTCTCGTTAAAAACTTTGCCAAGAAAAACCCAGTTAGAAAAAACCTTGGATTAAGAACAAAAAAAACATACAAGTATAAAATAAGATGATTCTGCTCACTTGCACACGATAGGGTGCGAGATAACAAATTGATATGCATGGTATATTTAGAGATTCATGTTATAAACACGAAACCAATAGCATATATAATACATATTCTGTTTGCTATTAACACTAACATGCGGCCTTCAAGCAAGCAATAGTGGTTATACATGGAAGGTGGATTTATTCTTACACATGCAAGTTCTATAACCAAACAAAATAGGATGCATACGACTGTAACATGTGATTTAGCTTATACAATTAATATCCGTATAACATGTGACGTGTAACGTGTACAGTATAATTTTTTTTGCATACGGGTACCTTACTCTGATACGTTGATAAATGCCAATATAGCAATAAACCAATAAACCCGGATAAATCTCAAGATTTATATTGTAGAACCAGAATACTAGTTGTACTCTAATCTTCAATAACAGTGCTGATAACGTATTTGTAATACTTATTAGCTATAGCTTAGGGAGGGAGAAGTAAAGAGAGAGAGAGGGGACAATATAATATTATTATCAATGAATGAATTAGAGATATAAGACCGCATAACCCTTCTTATATAGTAGAAGTTAGGGTTACAAACCTTATTTAGGACCCAAACAAGATCCCTAATAGTAACGAGAAAGAGTCCCCTAGAACTTTCTAGAGTCTTCTAGAACATTCTACAAAAAAAATTGTATTTTTTATGGAAATAATTGTGCGCCTTTTTAAAGCGTACTATAAGATTTTTGTAAGTCGTCTATTTGGTCCAAACATTATCCTGGCCTATCTAAAATATCCTAATACAAACTTAATAAGATTTTAGTCTATTAGTTTTCATGTTATGTCCAAGCATTATCATGACCCTTCTAACCAATTAATCGTCAACTGTTTGGCTTTGGTTCTGTTTTGACCAAAATAATAATTAAAACCGAACCAAACCAAACTAATTTTGAAGAAAAATACTGTGTGTAAAAGTTTCACTAAGATATAAGTTTATAACTATTTTATCACAAAATAAAACTGAATTGCATTTTTGATAAAATTTATAAAGTTTGTACATTATAAACTGACAATATCGGTTTGCTTTGTTCGGTTTCAAATCACTAAAACCATTAACCGAACTGATTACAGCGATTTATGGATTTATAAACCAAACCAACCCAAAAGAAAATCCGGTTTGTTTGGTTTATGATTGTTTGGTTCGGCTTTTTTGGTTCTCGTACCCCCTTGTGTATGGTTTTCTTTTGATTTTGTTAAAACTTAAAATGTGAGAAAGTGTGTGAGGAATATATGTCGTATGAGGAAGGTCCTGGAGAAATATTGGACTATCAAGAGAAGATGTTTCGTCGAAAAAAGATCAAGATGGTCAAAGTTTGGTGGAGAAATCATCGCAAGGAAGAGGCAACATGGGAGCTTGAACAATTTATGCGAGAGAAATATCCTCAGTTGTTCGAGTAGCATAAGTAGTAAGTTTCGGGACGAAACTTTATTTAAGGAGGGGAGAGTGTGAAACCCCAATATTATTCTTAGTAATTATATCTTATTCATAGCAGTTTTTTTAAAAAAAAATTGGTTACACATTCTAAGTTTATTAGTAATGGTTTTAGTTACTCAGTAGCATGACTATTAGTGTGACATTACCGAGTTATGGAGTGAGTATTTTTTTTATAGAAAATAGAGAAGTGATCGGACCAAATTAATAAGTAAATTTAACTATAGGTACATATATTGTTCAAGTGACATAGTTATCCAAACACTCCTAAGTTGCACGTAAATCAAAAACCAAACAGATTTGTTTTGAAAACCATCATTTTTGCACACATAAACAAAAACTGCATAGAGAGAGAGAGTACAGTGGTCAAGAAGGAGACTAAAGAAAGTAACCACCAGAACCTCAATTTTCTTAAGGTAAGTATTTTGATTTGTGATCCATCATTTTTGTAACCAAGTACCTAAACCCTATATGGATTAATTTGGACGTGAATTGTAGAAACCATCTGTAAATATTGGTAACTATAAAAAGTAAAGTATGTATATATATATATATATATATAGCAGCAATTATGTTTTAGAGTTAGTAGTTAGTAATTATGTTTTAGCAATTATGTTTTAGCGTTAGTAGCAAGTATATATATATATATATATAGCAGCAAGTATATATATATATATATATAGCAGCAAGTATATATATATATATATAGCAGCAAGTATATACATATATATATATATAAAAAGTCTAGAATTTCAATTGGTTTTAGCGTTAGTAGTTAGCAACTTATTAACTCACGGCGCCTGTATTATGTTCAGGTCATTCGCTTAACAGTACTAGGGGTATTTCGGGTTGTTCGGACTCGGACCAGGTGAGTGATTTCATACCGTATACAAACTTAATTTGTTTCCAGGCTTATTTGAGATTCTGCTATATACTAATCGTTATTTGCAACCTATTATAAAAGTATAGCTTTTGATTATATTTTTGTGAATTATTATTCAACGATTTCAAAAAGATTTCAGAATGATTGATTATGTTTAGGGAATTTGATATTTGAGTTGATTATTTAGGGGCCAGAATTAATGACTTAAATTCCGAGAAACAGGACTCTTAAGTGGGGTGACTTCGGTGGCTAGAGATTAAGCTACTTAAATGTGCGACTCTAGTTTTCTCAACGGTATTGGAATAGGCCTCTTAAGTGGGGTGACCTTACCGGATTGTCTTAAAAGAAAACCTTAGGTCGCCAACCTAGGTGACTTTTGAGTATGATAGTTGGATCCAACAGGCTATTCGTCCCGAGAAATGAACTTATGGCAATGAACTTCTTCTGGTTTTTCTAAGTGATTATCACTATTATTATTTGTCCAGTGATTAATTTGATGTTATATTGACTTATTACTTGACTGTATTTATACCTTTAAATGTAGATTACATGTATATTTTATGTTGTTATATACCTTCTTGCCTATTTACAAAATAAATAAGAGATACAGCTTGGACTAAAACTGAAAAGAAGTGCGATACTATTTAACGTTTTTGTTTTGCAAATTTCTGTAGGTTTCGTTATCTTTCACTAAGCTCGTTTGGCTTAATCTCTCTTTAAAATTCTTTTCAGGTGCGTGAATGAGCTAAGTGACAGAGTTGTTATGGGACCGGGTTGTAACCTCCATTAGGCGTTTATTCATTTAATTAAGTCTAATACGATTTCGAATCTTTTCTTTATTATTGATTGAAATGAGCCACAAATATGTTATTTTCTTGGGAGATTTATCTTATCTCAGTCTATTGGATCATGAATATTTTCATTTCGGCATTGAATAAGAACTCATGACTAAATAATCTCTGTTTGATTTATCTAATTCTTTTTCCCTTCCTTGTTAATGTGAGCGATTACTGCTGTTTACTTGGTTGTTTTGGTAATTCCTTTCGTGTTTGGCTTATGTGTATCACATGTTCATGCACGTGGTACTCAACCGTGTACACATTCCGTTTTGGGATGTTACATTTGTTGGTATTCAGAGCTAAAGGTTCTTAGTCTAGTGAGTCTTTGCTTTATTTGATTTTATTTATTTATTTATCTATTTTTATCATTTTAGTGGAGGTCCGGTCGCCTTGAGTATCCGGAATATTAGGCAGGCCGTAGTACTAGGATGAACCTATATTTACTCACCTGAAGGTCACGAAAATAATTAATTTATATATATATATATATATATATATATATATAATAACAAAAATATACGTGTAAATATATGCTAGTAAAAAAACTTCACCCCCACCTAAACCAATTTAAGACCGCCAAGCCCTAAACTTCTTGTGTTTCGAAAGTGAATCTATCAAATTTGATCAACCATTGACGCCATTAGAAACATTTGCCGGTAACCAAAGCGTCACGAAATAATCAAAAGGAAGGAGTAAGCATGACCATAACATAGAAATCACACTTGGAAAGGGTGTGTCAGATCAGTTAAGTCTTCCTGTCTTAGATTCTCCGGAATTCAAATTTATTGTATTTCGCCTCTACACATCTTCACTTTGTTTTCTGGGCTCTAGCGAGTTACACGCATAGTTCGAAAAGGTCAAATCTCTGATACTTTTTTTTTTGTTATAGGATGGAGTCTATCTTGGAAATAATAATTCTTATTTGCTTTTGCCTCAAAATATTTGAGCGTGTCGAAGCACGCATATGATCACGTCATCGAAGATTTTTTCTTCAAAAAAATGCAAGGAAAATGAAGTTAAGATCACTGTGGATTTAAAAAACATCTCCCACCTTTTCTAACATATTTTAGAAACACACGTTAAGAATGAAGTTAATGATACCATCTCACCTTAGAAGAGTTATGCGGACTAATAATTTGTATCTTAATTATCTTCCTTGGACCAAATTTATACATATTTCGTATTTGCCATGTTTGCTTGCGGTATAAAAGGTTCTACAGGATTAATAGTATCGTGAGACACACGTTATATATATATGAATTGTTTATTTACATAAATTGTTTACACAAATTGTATTCAGTGTTGTATAAATTATAATACAATTTATTTTAATAAAGGGTATAACTAATAACACATATATGAAGAAGGTATTATTTATCGCGCTAATAGTAGCTAGTTATAAATTATAGCCTATTATATTATCATGTAAACAAACATGACACTCAAATTACAAAAAATGTTATACCTGCCTATAAGAGTATTATTGGCTTTTACAATTTTAGTAACCAACATTTACGTTTTATGAACTTAGTTAGCAACAAACTAATTTAACACTGGTTATGTTATATCATTCAGTAACTTTAACGATATTAAAAAAACTTGTTGAATTTAACAATAGACCTTAGTTGATGATGACGTGCCAAAAACAATTAACACACTTACATAATTAACCATTTATTCCACAATACTAACCATGAATTAACATATATATATATATATATATATATATATATATATATATATAACTGAATTAAAATGGCAAACCAATGTAAGACTTGATTTTAACATGCATATGTGACACTTGATATACATTTTAGTGGAGTTGTGTTAATATTTAACATATAAAAATTAACAAGACCGAAAAAAAACCAAAAAACCATTATGGTCGGTCTAAGATAATAAATGGAAAAAAATACGTTTAGTGTATTGTACTCCTAGTGTTTAACGATTTAGATACCGCAGTATCAATTTTAACAATTGAGATACCAAAATACGAAATTTGTCATAATTGAGAATCTACTGTTAAACAAAATGATGAAATTACACTCATATTCTCTTGGCTATCGAATGATGAGTGCAATCTATCAACATCCGTCAAAAAAAATTCTCCAAATATGAGATATAGTGAGTGCAATTTCGTCGATTTATATTTTTAGTCTTTTAATTGAACAAAATTTTGTAATTTGCTAACTCAATCATTCAAAATAGTACTGTAGTACCCAAATCATTAACTATAAGAGCCAGTACCCAAATCATTAATTATAAGAGCCTACGCATCAATTTCTTTAAATTTTTCCATAATTTTGGGTGAAACACCTATTTTTTCTAACTTAACAACAAATTTAACCGAAACACATTTTATCAATCTCGCTATCACATTTCTTTTAGTTATATTATAATAGTTTTAATCAATAAAATAAGAAACAATCAATGAGATAATGTGGGCCCAAATGATAATGTCATATGATAGAAGAGGCTGAATTTTTCTACTACAATTTTTCTGAAAAAACGGTCAAATCGTACATTTTTTTACGAACCGTAGAATTTAAGTGCAGCCCGTAGATCATATCTATGGTTTGGCTTTCAGTCAAAACAATAGATTAAATGTACAGACCATACATATTATCTACGGTTTGCACGAAAAAATTATCAAAATACCCCTGCGTCAAATTACATTGAAAAACAGACTTTCACCCTTTCACAGCTACATATTTTATATAAAAATAAAACCCCAAATCAACCAAAATAAAAACTCTAACCACAAAATTTCGTCCGATTAAACTACGTTAAGATTTAATTCACCGAATTAGATATGCTAATTCAAGGTATTTCTTAATTCCCTATTTTATTATTTATTTTAAAAGTTTCAATTTGTAAAATAGGGAAAAAGTTATAAAATATGTCAATTGATTAATTGATTATTTACTTGGTGATTATAATTTCTTGTTATTTGTTTATATTAATTAAAAAAACTTAGAGTTCTTGATATTTTTCTCGTTTTATAAAAAATAGGGTTTTTATTCAAATTTGTTTATTTAGATATTTATTACTAATTGTTTGGTTGTCATTAATTGTGTATGTTCCTTATCTTGTTTGAATTGGGAAAAATAAAAATAGTTAGAGTTTATTAATATTTACCCGTTTTGAAAATTAGGGTTTTTTATAAAATTTATTTATTTATATGTTAATTATTTTGTTTACATAAATATTAATTGTAACTTTTATGTGGAATCCTAGCTAATCTAACACTGTTGAAAAGCGAGCATGGTTTGTTGGCCTAATTACTTTCTATATGGATATATTTTACCAACTATATTTGCTAGGCTAATATATAGGCTTACATTTTCCGACAAATTGTTTAATTTTATATCCATTTTTCATACAGGTTCTCCATGTTTCAGCCAAGTCCATAGATTAAAGGTAAGATGGGCAACGTACGCCAGTCCGGTCATATATCAAATAAGACTTGGGAGGCTGGAAGAGAAGAGGGAAAAGGGGAGAGGGGAGGCGAACAAGATACGACTATACAATTATATTTGGGAGATACCGACGTCTCCAACGATGGTACATAATATGATTAGAGCGGGGTTTTATGCTATTCACATAATATGTAATTATACCATAGATCGAGTCTTGTTTAAATCATTAGTGGATAGGTGGCGTGATGAGACCCAGTCGGAGAGGATTGGATTTAGAGAGTTGGGGATATCTCTACAAGATTTAGAGATCATGTTTGAATTGAGGGTGGATGGTCGTGCTATTACCCGGTCGGAGAGGAATGATAATAAGGCAACCAGGTTGGATTTGGTAGAGAGTTTGTTGGGTGCTCGACCTCCAGCCAATCAAGTTGATACAATATGTTTAACGGTTAGACTTGATTGGATATTATGTACTTTTAGGGAATTACCCCCTAGCCTAGTGAGGAGTAGTTGTTATATCAGTCTACGGCTGCCATGTTACTATTGTTTGTTGCACATGTTTTTTCAGATACAAGCAGTGATCAGATTCCACTATTACCTCTGCTCTTTCTTGAGGATTTCAATACGTGTGCAGAATATAGTTGGGGATCATCTCTCCTGACTTGGTTGGAGGCTAATTTATGCAAATTGTTTCGGGGTAAATCTAATAAAGTAAGCGGTTTAGTGATGTTTCTTGATATGTGAACGATGACTAGGCTACTTCTTGTTAGACCGTGTGAATGATTGCCTGCTGATATACACCCACCTCAGAGATTGCCTAGGTATCCCCTCGGCTATAGGTATGATATTATTTAATTTTTGTATTCGATTTCCATTATTTTTTTTGTGTATTTATCATTTAGTTATTTTGTTTATATTTGTTGTTTATCTACTTTACTTGTATATTACAGATGGAAAATGTGGAGGCTTGCTAATCCTAAACCATATGTCTACGGCCATAATTTAGTCCATTTACGGGACCAGTTTGACCAGATGTCGCATGAACAAGTAAATTTTCACTTTCTTATTTTCTACATGTAATTGTTACATATTATATGTTGTATATGATTGCATCTTGGTCTTATTTGGATTTTACATACTTGGATAATATTTAATTTTTGAAGCAGTTTTTTACACATCTTTTAAGTTGTTTTTTAAACAGCTTGTAAGATGTTTTTACAAGACTTTTAAGCTACTGTTTTTTACACAGTTATTAAGCGGTTTTATAAACAGCTTAAAAGCTGTTTTTTACACAGCTTTTAAGCTGTTTTGTACATAGCCTTTTAACTTGTGTTTACATATTTTTACAATAATTTTGCTGATTACAGATAGTCTGGCAGCCTTACGGGAACATCGATGACTATCCGGAATATTGCATGCGGGATCGTGATATGTGGCATTCTTGCGTTCCCCTCATTTGTAATGACAAGATTGAGTTCCATCCGGTGGACAGGTTCATGAGCCTGTTTGGTTTTGTTCAGATTGTCCCTACGAATATTTGAAAAACCAATCAGAGTCACGGGAAGGATAGAAGATATGGGAATAAATTTGACCAAAAGCACGATTGGCCTGAACTTTTGAACGAGTTTATAACCGTGTGGAATGACCGCCACAACCGACCTATTAATGGCAACTTAAGTACGTCAGATCTACGGTTTGCAGTGTAAATGCACTTGCTTACCCTATCTATAAAAATCTGCCAACAACACTTACATAATTCTGGAAAATTTTGTTTGATTTGACAACACACAAGTTCGTCCTTATTATTAAATGACAACTCTATCCGAAAATAACTTCTCAATGCATGATTAAAGCTTCAAAATAACTAAATATGAATTTTTTGTTTACAAATAACGAACCTATCTAGCTTGGCCTGCTTGAGGCTTTTCACTTAATTATACAAAAAAACACGCTGTAGTTTGGCCGTAGTTTTACCGCAAAACTCTATATAGTTAGAAAATGCGTTTCTATGAAGATATGTTTCGTTTTTAAATCATACTCTTCGGAAAATGTTTCTGAAACATAAGTGAAATATTGTAAAATACTTCAATAATATTTTTTCGTAATTCTAATAATTCAAAAACTGATCTTTACTGAAACTTCAAGAAAGCTTTTACAATAATATTTTTGTAATAAATTAGAAAAAAGTTCATCACAACATGATGAAACAAGTTTCTAATAAGAATATGTAACATTTAAATAAATTATTGGCATTGTTACTTAAATTTTAACAATATTGAATATTCATTCGTATTATAATTGTGGAATCCAAAAATTAATATAAGTTATTTAAGAAAGTCATATATATTTTATTTTATTATTTTCCTCTATAACGGCGCTTCGCGTTTCATATAAATTTTTGAACTGCGTTTCATGTTTCCATTTCCCATACCGCTTCTTGTTCCCGTTTGACAAGTTGCAACTATGTTTTGGCCCTCAAATTTCACCCCTCAAGCTTTGCCTACCATACAAATATGCTAATACAAATTTTATACCACTACGGCAGCACACTTATGCTATACCAAAATATGGTATCCCAAAAGTGTGCAGGTAACTAGTACGGTTAATGTACGGTACTGCACATTATTACGGTTGGTTTCCGTGTACGAAATAAAAATTAAACAATAATAAAGAACTAAAAAAAAAATCAAAAACCAGTGTAATCTTTATTAATTCAGAATTGAAACTGAAATTACAAATTAAAAGATGTATGTACTTAATAGAAATTAAAGCAAACGTTATTCAGATTATTATCAATTAATAATCTGATGTGTACTGAATTGCAATTAAATAGAAACTGCCGTACTGGAAATTATAAACTTAACAGCCGGACTGTTCTGATTGAAATAGAAATTACAGGACTGAAATGAAACTATTCTAATTACAGAATTGAAATTACAGAATAGAAACAGTAGTTTAAAAAAATTACAAAAAGTTAAAAAATAGAATTGAAAATTATAGCTAAGTACAGCAAATTAAAATACTGAAATAAAATTGCAGAATTGAAAAGACAAAAATATAAATTACAGAATTCAAATTGCGGTATTTAAAAGACAGAAATAAATAGACGAGGCGACTGTAAACAGTCTGCCCTTAACCGATATTCATCCAACCACCTTAAAGTTTCTGGTTGCGTTGGCGCTTCGATCCCAAGGTACAACGTCTCGGATGACTCGCCGGAAACTGGCGACGAGTCAAGCTCGAACTGTTGGTGGGTGGTTCTCTCTCTTTCTAAATGCTATGGGAAAATTATTATGCTGTTTTCAGAATGTAAAAAATGTATATTAGAGAGTGGGAGAACCAGAACAGGAACATTCCCCGCGACTCGAGTCCTGCGACCCGAGCCGAGACCGAGCGAGCGTGCGCGTGTGTGGTACATTTGCCTACACACACACCTATGAAGCTACACATTATTACCACTTTCTAATAGTGAATATGTATATAAACTATTCAAAATAGTTTTTCCTCTTTGATGTGGGATAATCATTTGGGTGGCTTCCCCATCCATTTGTTTTCCCACTTCCTCTCCCAAAATTCCAGATTTCGTCTCTTCATGGTCCAACTTCGGAGCCAATTTCCATTCACACCCATTCACCGAATAGGTCATGCGATATACCGTTTAGAAGCTTGTCACACAAGCTACTCAAACCACTTGAGTACGGAGTGTAAACTTTAGAATATTCGCAAGGAATTTGACCAAACTTTTGGACTCATGACCAATTCGGAAAACACCATGTTTCATGGTTTTTCCAACAATTACATCGATAGCGTCACAAAAAATCAAACTAGCAGTTAGTCATGTCACATTATACTGTATATAACTATCTCCTAATCAATTTGATGTTAACATTAGTTGAATTTGTTTTCTAACCATGAACTATCAATAGAGTAATTATATTTCCAAAGTGAGAATTTTAATAGCGAACCTCTCACTCAATCATTAAGGTACAATTCTAGCCAAAGCGTAACAAGTCCAGTGAGTACTTAGTAAGAATTAAGAAATCCAGTGATTAAACAATATTGAATCTACTCAATATAAACTATATAACTACAACAAAATTCCATAAATCTACGATTATAATATCAAAATTCTGCCTTTAAATCATTTTAATAACACGCAGGTACATACATATTGATCTTTGAAGGCATATAATAAACTAATAAATTAGTATTTACCCGCGTAAACGAATGTTCTAAAAGTCGAGCCTATACTAAATTAGGCAGAGTCTAGAAACCTAGCAGATTAGGCAGAATTAAGCGGATTAGGCGTTGATTAAGAGCAATTGGGTTCAATGAGGCGTTATGTGACCAATTTCCGCCTATTACCCACCTTATGTCTTTTTGGACACCGGCGTAACCTATCTAGCTTCTATTAATAGACGTAATGTCCACCTTTAAAATGATATAATTTTTTTCTTGTTTGTAAGCCTTAAACTTTTCACTTCTTACTTTGTGTCCTATTTTAATTGCATCCATGAAAATCAAAATTGGAATGCGGATCAACACCCTTAATTATTTTTGATAAAATGCATTTGAAAATTGCATAATTAAGTCTAGTATTGGAATAATCCATGAGCATTGAATTCTACTCCAATATAAGATTCAACCGACCAAGTTTATCCACTTGTAAGCATTGATATTTCTGCCATTTTTTTTCATCCAAACACTCCAAAAGGAGGGGGGTCATTGATATATCTGCCATTTGAGAAATCTTATTTTTAAGATGAATCAAAAAATATTTTTTGCCAAGTAGAATCAAAATATCAAATAATAATTGCAATATCGTTGCTTTATGTATAGAATTACTGAAAATCCCCCATGCAGAAATGTTAATTAATCCATAGAAAATATAGCATTGATATTTCTGCCATTTGAGAAATCTGGTTTTTAGAATGAATCAATTGATATTTTTTTTTTACCAACTAGAATCAAAGTATCAAATAATAATTGCAAATTCATCATTGCTTTATGTATGGAGTTGCTGGAAATCTCCCACTTAGAAATGTTAATTAACTCATACGGAGTATTAAATTTTTTATATTTGTTTCCTTGTCCATGTGACCAAACTAATTGTATGTCATTAATTTTTTTCAGCCTTTGCTCTATAATTTGAAACTAGATTAACCTCCCAAGTTTCAGAAACGTAAGTTTAAACCTATAACAAATTATCATAGCAATTTACCCCTTTTTATATACTTTCAGTATAAGAATAATAGAATACAAGAACAAAGATGCATAGATGGCAGTTTGTATTTTAGACCACTAATGAATTTTTACTTAATCAGAGGACTTGATGATTACATTCTTGAGTTAAAGAGAATTACTGTAAGAGGATTTGTTGCGTTTCATATAAGAGACTTGTCGTTGTGTCGGTACAAAATCCCGTGTAACGAGAAAATTAACTCAACTCATTAGTTAATAAAACAAAGCTGGTAGTTGCCATTAAGCGCGTGAGCTGCCACAAACCAGCGCGAAAAATTGCACTTAACACGATTTCCGAACATAACAAGAAACAACTTATACAAAATCCCTAACAGGTACATGAGCGGCTTCCTTCGCAACCCAATATATCTTATCATCATTATACATACAATCTACAGTACCATAACATATATCAGACTTTCATAGTTTCATGTGTAAAATAAAATAGAATGAGGTCTATGCAAAACTTCCAAAAAATGCAAGATGAAAAGTATAGTAACCCAAATAAGAAGAATGAAACGGATTTTACAACCTTGACATTTACTGATTAATCAAATGTAGCAGCGAGGGCTACAGACTCCTTGTATATAAATGAGTTATCATAAATTTTGTATTCATCAATCTTACCTTGCCAAAGACACAAACACTTTATTGAACTTTTTCTCCAAACCCAAAAAAAATGGCCACCACCAGCAATCTGTAACATCCCGGATTTTTATAAATGATTTTATTTATGATTTAATCTATCCAAAAACGTTTTATACTAATTTTTAGCCAAAAACCGAAACTCTTCCGAAAAACTTTATTTTTAAAACCCGTTACTAATTTTATAAATAAAAAGGACTCAATAGTTTTGTTTCTAAAGATTTCTTATTTTTGAGTAGTAAAATAATAGTTTTGATCATGAGTTAACTTTTAGAACTTTGGGGACCAAATAGGGAATGACCTAGCTTATGGACTGGGGTAGGTGGCGTGAGACGTCCATGTGTGTATAGATGCGTGTTGGAGTTACTTAATTTATTTCGTTGTATGATGCTATTACATCTCTTTTCATACGTTGCTATTGTAGTTGTTATTTGTGAGTTATTGCATTTATTGGATGGAGTGACGGTATCCTTTGTGGTGCCGCCCCGTCTATGTATGTGCATGTGACTCACCGTTACAGTTTTGTCTTTCAGGTACAACTTAGGCTGAGTCATTTGGATAGGAGCATTAGCGATGTATCGCATGGGTTCGGGGATTCTTTTAGTCATTTCTTTTTACTTAGTCCATTTTAAGGCTGTAGCCTACGGGCAAATTACATTCGTTTGATACCTTTTCTTTTATAAATCTGTTAAAACCATATTGTCTTATAGCCGCGTTTGGCAAACATTTTTAGTTCATTCGTTTAATTGTTCATTTAGCTCGCAAATTGTTTTCCTTTAAAAGTTAAATTATGTACCAACAAGTTCTTTTTTCCTTTTGTTCAAAAGGTCACGCATTGATATCCGTTTTTCGGATTTCGGGGCGTGACAAATCAAAACAACACTCAAGAAGTGGTTGTGGAAGTGAGACCTAATGTCATGGCCTTACAATTTGGCAGTCAGGCGAACATATACGAGATAGCCATTTTCTGAAGCCTTCTTTCCCTACTGACCAAACGCCGGTCCCAAAACTCCCAACCCAAGCATTAAATAACCCAAACAGTTCAAATAAAGATTCAGTGAAGGCCACGTTTAATGGGTGGCAAAAGCCTCACCGTGAATGGTGTGATTGGGCTGAGCTCTTACGGCCAATCCATGAAGGCACCTGGAAAAAAGCAGGAATCTTGGAGGCTATAAAATCGACGGCTTTTACAATCTGTCAAGATAAGGACATCATATTGGATATCACCCAGAAATGGCATGGTGATTCAAAAACATTTATTTTCCAGTGGGGGGAAGCTTCCGTCACCTTGGAGGACGTGTGTCCTTGGAGGCTTCTTGGTCACGCATCTCTCCTGGTATGAATGAGGTTGATGAAAGGATAAAGGTCGCAAGAAAGCTCATTAACCAAACCCCAACCAAGAAATGTACATACAACCTTTGGTTGAGACATTTCGCTGACGAAGGGAACAGTTTTGAAATATGACTACCCCAGGAAAAAGAATACAAATTTCAATAAAGGGTCTTTACTTGAAAAGAATATTGTACAACTATCAACGAAAAGGAAGAAAAAAGCTACATTTTTTAATCACAATATATTTATGCTCCGAGCTGTCTCCAGCCGTGGAGCCGACTTTGGCGGCCATTGTTGAGAATATATAGAGAAAAGTCAATTTTTTTTTGATAATTTAGTAATTTGTTTATATTTTTTTTGTGAAATTAGTTAACGAATACATTTACTACACTTAGCTACCGCACGTTAACAAAAATATTTTAAACTATCACCATTAACAATTTCAGTAGTAAACTTCATTCTTTTTTCATAAGGAGGCCTTTTCGACCAAATCGTTTTCAAAATCGTGTCACGTGTTATCACGCGATCAAATTAAAAGTTATTATATTGTTTTGCCTTACTTTTCACATTTGGATTAAATGGTGTAATTTAGTTGTATGTTTATATCTTTTAGGTTTTTGGAGGAAACAAAATGAGTGGTTAAACTAAAATAACATTTAATTTGACCGCGTTATGACATGTGACACGATTTTGAGATCAAATTGGCTGAAAGACCTCTTTCTGAAAACATAACGAAGTTTGAGTATTTAAATTGTTAATGTTGATAGTTTCCTATATTTTTTTATTAACATCTAGTGGTTGAGTGTATTAAAAGTAATTTTTCCCATAGTACTCTCTTAAAATATATAAGAGAATATTATATGTGAGTTTTTTAAGTCGTGTATTTTTGACAATATATTAAACCTTTTTTTTTTAACAAAGAAGAAATTACATATATGAAAAGTATGTACAAGTTGGATTCCGCTGGTTCTTTACAACGACTAACAAGATGCCAGGGTTTCAAAGAGTCGAACTTACCTAAAACACCCTATGTTTTCATCAGAAACTTGATATGTCACTAAAAAAATATTACTTCAAACAGAGAAATCACAGTGTCAATAATCCCTTTTGTTTGTACCCGAATATATTACGGCTTAAAAAAATGAATTGACTAAAATTGACTAAAAAATGAATTGATTTTATTGTCAAAACTATTTACTACAGTCCATTTTATGTTACTCTTTGTTTCTTATTGTGCCTACGTATTAAGTTAAAACTTAATCTAGCAACAAACTGCAAATATAGTTTTATTACATAATGCAAAAAATGATTATAGGAGTATATAATAAGATTACCTATTTTATCTGATAAATCACTTATTCGTTATACATATACAGTCATTGGCAACCTTTTACATTCATCTTCATCACTATCTTCACCACTTTCATTCTTTCGATCGTCACTAATACATTGATTGCGATTCATTTGGAAATAACGTGATTGTGCTCAAGCCTAAGGTCGTTCTCGTTGTTTATATACTGAGTTTTAAATGGGCTTGCGAGTCGTGGGCCTTAACAACTGTCACCAGGGGATTGGTATGACTGGCGTGTAGATTGGTTAGTGTAACGCACATGCATGATGAGAATACACATTTACTGTAACATCCCGGATTTTTATAAATGGTTTTATTTGCGATTAAATTTATCCAAAAACGTTTTATACAATTTTTAGCCAAAAACCGAAACTCTTCCGAAAATTTTTTATTTTTAAAACCTGTTACTAATTTTATAAATAAAAAGGATCCAATAGCTTTGTTTATAAAGATTTGTTATTTTGGAGCAGTAAAATAATAGTTTTGTTTATGAGTTAACTTTTAGAAGTTTGTGGATCAAATAGTTCGCTTCCCCAAACTCTCTCAAAACAGTTTCACGTAAAACACTTTTTATCACACTTTTCAAAACAAAAAACCTAAAAGAGAGAAAAGAGATAAAAGAGAGGTTCCAAAACTTAGGAAGAAGAAGAAACCACCATTAGCAAGTTTTTACCGGAAGCATCTCCTCTACGAACTAAGGTAACGGGGGTTATCCATTGTGACTGGACGGGGTTGTATGTTAGGGTTAGATCTTGCGTTTTATAAAATTTAGGGGGTTTTCTTTTATTTCAATTATATTCTATTAAATTGTTAATTGGGTTTTATGTGTTGCTCTTTTGGTTCACTTATTTGAATTTGAGAATTGGGAATTTAGACATATGAATTTCGAATTAATGAGAATATAGATGGGTTATGTGTTATTATAGTTGTTGATGAAATTGGGTAAATTTATGTTGAATAAAGATGAGTTGTAGTTTATGTATACAAGGTGTTTGTTAAAATAACTGAATGAGATTTTATTTTGTTGGACTTGTTTGGCAATTTGATTTTTGGGAGAATTGATACTTATGAGTTTTGTTGAGGTTTGTTTGGCAAGAAATTAATTGATAGCTATAAGGCTTGTTTGGCTAGTTGTGATTCTAGTACATATGCTTATGTGTTTGTTGAATTGCGATAATGTGACATTTGGGAATGCTAGTATTTTGAGAATGTGATTTTGTTGGAAATTGTGATAATTGAATGGTATAATATTATTGGCCGAGGCCTTGAGTTTTATTTATTCGCAATGGCCTATATCTGTCCCTATACCGGGGGAATAAGACGAGCTGAGGGGTATAGGGAATGACTCATCTTACGGACTGGTGCGAGTGGCGTGATAGGTCCAAGTGCGCACTTTAAATATTTATATGTTGGCAATGGTCTATGTCTCTCCCTATACCGGGGACATAAGACTAGCCGAGGGGTATAGGGAATGACCTACCTTACGGACTGGGATAGGTGGCGTGAGAGGTCCATGTGTGTTATAGATGTGTGTGTTGAAGTTACTTAATTTATTTCGTTGTATGATGCTATTACATTTCCTTTGATACGTTGTTATTGTAGTTGTTGTTTGTGAGTTCTTGCATTTATTGAATGGAGTGACGGTATCCTGTGTTGTGCCGCCCCGTCTATGTATGTGCGTGGGACTCACCGTTACAGTTTTGTCTTTCAGGTACAACTTAGGTTGAGACATTTGGATAGGAGCATTAGCGATGTATCGCATGGGTTCGGGGCTTCTTTTAGACGCTTTCTTTTTACTTTGACTATTTTTGAGGTTGTAGCCTACGGGCAAATTAAATTCGTTTGGTATCTTTTCTTTTATAAATCTGTTAAAACCATCTTGTCTTGTAGCCGCGTTTGGCAAACATTTCTATTTCATTCGTTTAATTGTTCATTTAGCTCGCAAGTTGTTTTCCTTTAAAAGTTAAATTTTGTATCAACAGGTTCTTTTTCCTTTTGCTTAAAAGGTCACGCATTGATGTTCGTTTTTCGGATTTCGGGACGTGACATTTACTATCATAAAATGTGCAATAGCCCTTTTTCGTTTTCTTATCACCTAAGATGGATTACTATTATGGATCACTAGAGAAAGTAATAAAAAAAACATATAATTGACTTTAAGTATTTCCCTTTTTACGTCTCTTACCCTATCAAGCAATCGAGAAATAAGTAAACTATAATAAAACAAAACAAACAACAGCAAGAGTGGGAGACATGTTATACTTGCACTCATTTTCGACTATTTCAATAACTATGGGTCGCGGTCTCTTTTACCATCAATTGTCACCTTTAATTCTTGGCTCTTCCAAACGGGTGTTATGATTAATAAAGCCCACATAAAAATACTCAAATGAGAAGGAATATGTTCCTCTACTTTATTACACATTTAACCGAGTTATTCTTCTTATTAATTTTAACACAACCATGGATATAAAACTAGAGATTCTTTTTGGGACGAGGTACACTTGCCAGAGATATCTGATATCTGGTTGGTTGCACTAGCAACTTGGAGGTCTATAAATAGCTTTTTACAGTGAGGAAATACTAGGTCAATCCAGCTTAAACGTTCTGACTTGTCTTAATCAGAAACTCAGAAAACACGGCTTAAACTAGATATTCGAATTCACAACTTAGAATCACGAAAACAACAATAAAAACGAGAGTAAGCTTCAAAACTAAAGTCGAACATAATAAGTTGTTCTAATTTAAAATCATGCACATCCGTGCATCGATAAGCGCTCAGAGTAATAAAGACATGAAAAAAATGGTAATATGCTAAAGACAATTACTTTAGTTTTCAAAATTAAAAATGTTACAGGAATGCTACAGATCTCGGATATCTAAGTATCCTAATGAATATTATCCCAAACAATAAAAAAATCCCTCATATATGGTTCAATGGAATATTACAAGGTATATAACATTATATATTTTTATAGGAGTTTCACTTATACTGCTAGTTACACCTATCTAAGAAAGTGCTGCTTCTATTACAATATCGCGTTTGGTTTTGTAACACATATGAACTTCAGTCTTTGAGGCTTCATCTTTCTGGAAGATTAAAGAAGACATACACATGATATTTGTATTCTTATCAATAAAAAAAATTAACTGAAGTAAATTATGGACGAACAATGAGAAAAATAAGTTAAAAAATTTCAGTTGTTCTTATTTCTCATATCAATTATTGATCTATTCGTCAAAGTTCAATTTTGCTTCTTCCTAAGATTTCAGTCTTAGTCATGATGAGTCATTCCTCAGAGAGTCCAACGACACAGGACTTAAGAATTTGAATAAGCAAAGAAAACTGAAACACATTCCGTAAAACTACAGTTGAAGTAGCTATAACACTTGACTGTAGTTTTTCAACAGTCTATTTCTACCCGGCTTTCAGAGTTGAAATTTATAAAAGTCTATAAAAGGGCTTTAAGAGTTGCAGTTAAACAAGAACATATGTCAATATAGGTTTTCATAAAGGAAATCCTCACCATCCTGATTAAGTCTGTACTTTTTCTCTTCTACTAAGATCTTTAAAGTAATCTTTAAATCTCGCAATATCAGCAGTTGCATGCATAAGCACCACCCTCGAAAAGTACAAAATATATCGGTGTTAGATCATTTAAAACTTATTTAACATAATCACAGTTTTTCCTAGAGTGTTGTTAGTTTAGGTTTGGCAGTACAATACAACTAACAAAAACTCAACTAAGGAACCTCAATGGGCATCTTAAAAAAAATAAAAAAAATCAATGTGGACTAAATCAAGCACAATAAACTAAAAGAAAACAAAGATAATTAAAATTAAAATTAAATTCTAGCTAACCCATTGTTCAGAAGCATCATTTTTTATTGTTTATAAAAGACTGTATAGTAGCTATAACCTATATTTAATATATTATAAAAGTCTATAAAATTGCGAAAAAAGTTGATTTTTTTAAAAAAAATTGGACGAAAATAAGAAAGGGAGCACGGAAGGGGACATGAAATAAGGGACATGGGATCTGGACTCACAATAAAGAAAAAAAGTTTATTAATTCCTTCACTTCTTCAGTCCAGTTGATCGATTGTTTGTCAAATGACAATTTAAATCTTTTTCTTTTTCTTTTTCATAGAGCAACAACCTCATCACGCTTTACTAAATATAGATTCAAATATACAATGAAAAGCAAGTCTGAAAATTGATCAAGGCAAGCTGTATTTCCATTTCTTCAAATAAGATAACGAATTACTATTACTGCAAACAAAGTATAAATTAAATAAATCAAAACTTGAACATGCCATGAGTTGCTTTGTTTTGGGCTTCTGTCACCTTAGCATGAGCTTTAGTTATTTCAACTTTTAATTTTGAAATAATTTCACGCTCAGAGTTTGAAAGACTATCACCATTATTAGCAACAACAGCTTCACGCAACTCATCTTCCTAAAGGCAACAAAAGCTTTGCGCACCTCATCTAATGCTCGAGCAACAAAACATACCTAAAAGCAAAACAAAACAAAATAAAACAAAAAAGGATTTTTCTTAGCTCAAATGTATACATATGGATTCCTTGGCTCATAACTTTAAACCATGATACCTAACTTCTCATCGTATAAGAAAGAATTTGGGTTCCTCCAGCTAAAATTTATTTTCCAAGCCAGAAAATTAGATACTTCGAATTTCATATGATCAACCAAAAAGGCATATATATACATCAACTTATAAGCTATAAAAAAAGTCTTTAAGAGTTGCAGCTAAACAAGCACATAAATCAATATAGGTTTTCATAACGGAACTTCTAGGGAGTTAAAGTTATCCTCACCATCCTCATTAAGTCTCTACTCTACTAAGATCTTTAAAGTAATCTTTATATCCCGCAATATTAGCAGTTTCAGGCATAAGCACCACCCTGGAAAAGTACAAAATCTATCGGTGTTAGATCATTTAAAACTTATTCAACATAATCGCATTTTTTCCTTCATTATTGTTAGTTTAGATTTGGCAGTACAATACAATTACCAAAAACTCAAGTAAGGAACCGCAATGTGGACTAAACCAAGAACCGCAATGCATGACATTTCAAATGCTCTATCTATTAAACTCTGGTGGAAGTTCAGAAAACAAAAATCTTTGTGGTCTTTATTTATGAAAAGAAAATATTGCAAGAAAACTCATCCTAATCAAGCAAAAAAGGCTATTTATAATGACACTTGGAACAGTATTCTTGAAAATAGAGAGGTGGCCGAAAATAATATTATGTGGCTTGTGGGAAAAAGAAATATTAATGTAAATTGGAATAACTGGAGTGTGAATGGTTCAATCAAATGCTTGAATGTGCAAGACAATATTTTACTAAACGATATTAGAGACAATGGTGAATGGAAAAGATATATTATTAACATTGTTAGGATTATATTTCTGCCCTAGTAACTATTTGTTGTCAATTGGTTTGAACAAAATAATCCAAGTTGAATGTTAATAATTAAGACAGTTTTATGTTTACATGTGAGATTGCAACCTCGGTTGCAACCACAGTTCCAACCTGATAATACGTAGGATTCTGTCCAATTCTGTTTAACTGCATTACTTAATCTTTAAAGTCTTTTATTTGAATTAAAGTATGCAGGGTATATTCTCATTTATTTAAAAATATTTACTTTATATATATTGAGAATATTAAGGTGATGAAGAATGGAACTTTCTTAAAAAATAAATGGAGATTAGTTTAGGAGATATTGTTCATTTTATTGTGCAAACTAAATCTTCATTTTTATGCAAAGTATTTATCACAAAATTTAATCTATGTGTTTACAAAATCTGTTATGATCCAATTAGATTGAATGTTATATAGAGTTATGGTTTCAAAATATATTACGATTTTATCTCTAAAAGATATTATTTTATATGTTACTTGTTTAAGAAAATAGTAACTCTTATTGTCAAGCAAGTTATTAACATGTATTAACATGAAGATTGAGATCAATCAAATGCAGTAGTATTTCGTGTAAAGATGGAAAGATTGAGATCAATTAGAAGATGCCAAATCAATCAACAAGATCTTGGAGAAAGAAGATTATTTTACTCTTTAAATAGTAAATAACTTTGTTTGTAAAAAGTGTGTGTTATAAATTATATAGAACTCAGCTTTGAGAGAATACACAGTGAGCTTTTAAAACGAAAAACAATGGTGGGATGTCACTGATCTTTTGAGTAATAGTTATAAGGTATGAATGAGCAATTAAGAGATAGACAGAAAAATCTAGAGGGAGTGTGAGAGTTTTTCATTAAGATTTGAATCCTATATTGTAAGATTTTTATAACATTATTAATCTGGGTGAGTGCCCCGGAGAGCTAGCCTAGTTAGGTGAACTCCGTTGTTAAATATGCGTGTGAATTAGTTCAAGTACATTTAACTTTACAAGTTCTGTCCATCATTATACTTAGGTTCCAACTGTGGTTCCAACTGTACTTGGAACCTAACTGCATAACAACAACTACAACAGCGGATAAGAATTTCAAACATTATCTACCCTACTAACATATATCATTACTTTGGTGCAAAGTTGAGAGAAAATACCTATTACAATGATATTATGGTTTGGAAGGAGACTGGTACAAGGGATTTCTCTATCCAAACAGCATGGAATCTGGTGAGGAGTAAAAGTAATATTAGTTGGGTTAATTCTCTAATCTGGGATAAAATTTTATCTCCTAGAGTTTCTTGTTTCATGTGGAGAGTTATTTTGAAGATAGTGCCTATTGATAAAAAAAATTCAGAGCTAAGGTATTGAGCTTGTATCTAAATGTGATTGTTGTAATAAAAATGAAGAAGAACCGGAGTATTTGTTTGGTTATGGTATAATTGCTCATGCAATTTGGGCATACTCTGACAACAAATTTGGTATTATCTATAGTAATCAATGTATCACGGGAAGATGCATGAGCTGCTGGTTGCAATCAAACTCTTCTTTAAAGGGTAAATGCATTAAAATAATTTATTATGTTATTATTTGGTGTATTTGGAAAGCAAGATGCTCAAGCAGATATGAAGGTGTTAAAAGGACAAATGAGGGGATTATTCAAACTACCATTACACAGCTTTATCAATTTATTAAACGAGATAAATCTTTTGGTGACAGTTATGATATTTTCTCTGAAGCTAGTGAGTTTATTACTCCTACAATAAAGAAGATGACTAAATTGTTTTATTGGTCAAGTCCCCCTAGATCTAAACTTAAAATTGATGTTGTTGGTAGCTTCAAAACAGATCAACACTTTTCAACTATAGGAGGTATGGTGAGAGATCACAGAGGTAAATTTATAAATGGTTTCTCTATTATTGTTCATGCGGATCCTATTTTGGAAACCGAAACTCTAGCTACTTTGCAAGGAATCTCTTGTATAGAAGAAGGTGGATTCATTATTGAAAGTGACTCTCAATAATTGGTAAACATTATTTCAAATAAAGCAAATTAAAAACATTATGTACAAGAAAATCATCGAGATCTCTCATAACTTTAGAGAAGGGAATGAAGCTGTGGACAATCTGGCAAATAGTGGGCTCGATCTCATATCAGAGGATCTAGAAGAATATCCTAGGAGGTTGGTAAGTATTCTGAAGTTTGGTAGAGATTGTACTCCAAATCTTCGATGAATTTGTTGTAATCGCCATTGTTGGGAAGGTTGGAAGAGAGAGAAAGGTTGTCGGTCTATTTTGGAAGCAGAGTACCTGACTCTGAGTCAGGGTTACTCTGCTTACCACAACCATTGGATCTGCTACAGTTTAAATTTAATAACAGATCCAATGGGTGTGGGAAGCAGAGTAACCCTGACTCAGAGTCAGGTACTCTGCTTCCGTCTATTTTCTGAAATGAGAAGGGGGAGAGGTGACGCGTGGATTTAATGGAGAAAGTTTAGCTTAATTACGTTTCAAGTCCTTTTAATTTCAAGTTCCTTTATTTTGGTTTGCAAAGTTTTATCTGATCTAATTTTGATACCTTTTTCCCTGATTGGAGCACTTTTGGCCCAATCACTTTGTGGGGTTTTTTCCCCACATTTTAATTTTTTTATAAATTAATAAAATAAAAATGTAGGTTTTCCCACCATTAAATTAAAAAAAATTAAAAGAAAACAAAGATATTTAAAAGTAGAATTAAATGCTAGCTAACCCATTGTTCCAGAAGCATCATTTTTATGTGAATGGATAACAACCAAGCAATTTGACTTACAATTTGTTTCAGTTGGGATCATCCAGCTAAATAGCAACTTCTTGGTAATTGGTAAACTCATTCTCTTCTACCCGACTCTTATAGAATCAAATTTTCAACTTCTCCAGAAATTGGCAATTTCTTAAAAAATGCTTGACATACTTGCCTTCTAACTCGAATCCGGAGTCTTGCATTGCGAATTCTCTGAATTCAACTTCCTTAAGATACAACGACACACATAAAGGTACACTTGCAAAGCTTATCACATTAGTGTTCTCCCATTCCGACGGATAAAACCCTGGAAATGAACAAACCGATATTAAATAAAGCGAATAAATATCATTCAGGCGACAAACTGCTCATAAAAAAATAGACTTTCATTAACTCACCTTCGTAAAAATAATAGCTTCCAGGTGAGTTGACCTACTCAGAAGATTTGGTAATGATGAAAAAGAGGCCCTCGAGACATAACCAATCTTTAAGCAGGTAAGATTGGAGAATGTGGGTAATTCACTATAATGATTTCGAAAAGTATTCTACACACCAAAGTACACAAAAAAGAAAGAAAGAAAGCAATTAGACCTAAATTCTTAAATCCTTGTTTCCACGTTGACAGTGAAAAGGAACGTTTAGCATTTTTGTTCAATGTTTTTATTTATCCAAAAAATGACTATTTTTCCAGTTTTCCAAATACGTGGACAATCAATTAATTATTATAAAACTGCTCATCAGTAGCTAATTTGAAACGTTAAAAGGCAGAAAAGTAAATAAATGTTGACTCCGACAACGATAAAACAAGAATATGAAACAGATGAATTATCATGTATATGAATAAGAAAATTACTAGGGCAAGAAAGACACTTGCCTCAACTGTCTTCGTGCATAAATGGACATGTTGAGCATGAGACACAACACGAACAAGCTTCTTTATTACACTGGAATGAATGAAATTGTAGCCCAAAGAATTATACGAGCCTTAACCTATGATGTCAACTTACTTTTTCCATAAATCTCCCTAGCTCCGAATTCCAGAAACTCAAAGCATAAAAGACTAAGAGAATTGACCACCAGTATTATTATTATTATTTTGAAAATGTATTTATCTGAAAAATGAAATTCAACCTACAAAGATCATAAATATATCACATTAAATTATTATAGAGAAGGCAGAGATGAAATTCACGCCAAATGCAAAAGACTAGGTTTAAAAGCAAATGACTTTGGAGCGATCTATAGCTTATACATGCAAAAATTTAAACACATAGCTGGTCTTGTACAATATTGAGCTATAAGCTCTAACCTAAGATCTGGTACCGACTCGTCCGAAAATCCAAGGTGGACCATGTAGTTTCCATTATCTACTTGGGTGAGAACGTTGAAGTTCACCCACTCTGTGCTAGTCACTTTGTTCCAACTTTGAAGCTTGAAAATGGGAGGGGGTAGTGCAACATCATCAGCACTCAATTCTTAGAAACCAACTATAGTTTCCTTTCCAACTGCCAAAAGTACGGATCTCTCATCATCGACATCGAAGAGACTGGCAAATTTATTCTTCAAATTAGGGCATATGTTTTGGCAAACAACTTAATGGGATGTCTCGCTGCTCAAACTGAATTGGACAATTTTTAAGAAAAAGCCTGGATAAAAAATGAAGTAAATGGACCTCTGACAATAACTCAACTCATAATCATCCAAGTGTCTAATGAACTTGGGGGAGCAGAGCCTATACCACATGGCAGTGTCTCTTTCTCCGAGTGTGAGCACCTCGTACTTCTTCACAAACCGAGTAGTGTACTGTATAGAGAAAGCTCAAAAGACCTTGTTGGTAAAATATTCAATCCCCATTTGTTGGTAAAATATCGACAATTGAAAGAAACCGAAACCTGAATAGTAGGCTCATTAAAGTATGAAATCTAGGACCTAACAACAATGACGTGATGATATGAGAATTTTTGGGTAGCAAAACTAGTGTCTCTCTAGTCATCGGGTTATATATAATTGTCGGGTGAAGTTTTTTAGTGGAGGCCATGCTCAACATTCCCTTGCACGAGCTCATGACCTTGAGGCTTTGAAACATTGTCGTAAGGGGGAGATTCCAAAGTTTTTGTTGTTGGACGTTGATTACGTGAAGTTTGGTGACATTTTCATATTTGTATTTTTGTGTTCTATAACCGAGACACTTGCTTGATGAAAGTGGATATTTTGTTACTACGTATGAGCTCTTGCATACAAGTGCACATCTTAAAGTAGTTTCGATTGGGAGCTTCTTCACAAGTCTAGTTTTTCTTCTGTCGCTCTACTTTCATCTTTGAAAAAAATGTGATTGTTTCCAAAATAAGCAGGAACCAACAACAAAATTCTAGGCGTTAGCGTATGTCCTTCCTAATAGTAGAAAGACATCGAGTATATCAGCATTTTCTAGTTTACAATTATCAAGTACTAAATCTTCAATTACGGGGAACATTAAAAATGACAAAACATTTCCAGACAAAACACCAAAAGGCACACGTCGAAGGTGTAAAGTCTTTAAGCACGGAAGACTACCCCCAGAATTATACTACATTGTGGCTCTACTGTAGATCATAGGTTTGGTTCGGGGATTAATTCCATGATATTCCGTGATGTTAAGGAAATTGATGTTTTTTGCTTTTTAGGCTACTTGAAACTATAACTTAGGAGATTGATATTCTGTGGTGCTATTTGTTTTGAAACTTCATGGAAATCTTTTTCTTGAAATTACGGATTCTGCATGTCTTCCATGTCTAAAGACTTTACACCTTTGACGTGTGTCTTTTGGTGTTTTGTCTGGAAATGTTTTGTCCATTTTATGTTGCCCGTACTTGAGGATTTAGTGCTTAATAATTGTAAACTAGAAAATGTTGATATACTCGACGTCTACCACCCTACTATTAGGGAGGACATCCGCTAACGACTACAATTTTGTTGTAGGTCGCTGCTTATTTAGGCAACAGTCAAATATTTTTCGAAGATTAAAGCTGAATGACAGAAGAAAAACTAGACTTGAGAATTAAGAAGCTCCAGTCTTGTACTTGGATATAGTTTACATGGTAATGACTTTACTCTCAGTCGAAACAACTTTCACATGTGTAACTATAAGAGCTGGTATGTCGAAAAAATTAGCTAGAGGTCATCTTTTATAAGATTTTTTGAGTCCAAGTGCTGGGCCGAAACTAATTTAAGTTTCAGTCACCCGGTCTAATAAAAAAGAGCTTAAAAGCTGCTTTTAAGCATAAAAAATAACTTATAATCTATACGGAAAATATATTAAAATATAAAAAGAGCTTAAAAATAGAGATAATAATCTACACGAGAAAGATGTGTAAAAAAATAGCTTAAAAGCTGTTTTTTTAACTTTTTTTTAGTTTTTTTTAATGTTTGTTTAAATTATTAAGTAAAAAAAATATATATTAAAGTGTATAAAGCTGTTTTTTTATTAATTTTTTTGTAGTGTTTGTTTGAATTATTTAGAAAAAAAAAAGATACCAAAAAGTTACGAAAATAAATTATTTTTTTGTCACTTGTAAGGTGACCAAGATTTAAAAATCTTGTAAGAGTAGTGACATGAACAAAAATCTTCTTAAAACGTGATCGGGCACCAAAGAGCCCAAAAAGATCCACTTTTTATCAAGCAAGTGTCTCGGTTACTAAACAAAAAAACACACATACATCTTCATCCTACACTTGAAAATGTCACCAAACTTCACCTAATCAACGTCCAACGACAAAAACTTTGGAATCTCCCCCTTACGACAATGTTGCAGGACCTAAAGGTCATGAGCTCGTGAAAGGAAATGGTAAGCATGGCTTCCACGAAGAAGCTTGACCCGGCATTTATATATAACGTGATGACTACAGAGACACTTGTTTTGCCACCAAAAAATATGACTACGTCATTGTTGTTAGGTCCTAGATTCCAGAGTTTAATTAGGACCTTACTATTCGGGTTTCAGTTTCTTTCAATTGTCGATATTTTACGAAAAAATTAGATTGGGTAATGATTATTCTACAGAGAAATTCAAGTTCTTTCGAGCTTTCTCTATGTGGAACAGTACTCAATTTGTGAAGAAGTACAAGGTGCTCACACTCGGAAAAAGATTCACCACCATGTGGCTAAGGCTCAGCTCCCCCAAGTGCATCGGACACTTGGATGAATACGTGTTGAGTTATTTCCAGGGGTCCATTTACTTCATTCAAAATGAGGCTTTGTCTTAAAAATTGTCCAATTCGGTTTTAAGAAGCAGATGGTGACGGTCTGGTCGAAGGACCGGATCGTTACAATTTAGGTACTAGAGTACCATTTTTAACAATTTTTGTATTAAGCTACCAATTTTTGCCCAATTAAGAACCTAACAGAATAAAATGGAGAAATTAATTAATGTCATTATATCTCAAATTTCGGGATTTATTTATGAAGTACGTTGACAAAATTATGATCATTATCTTATAGGTGAGAGAATGTTAGTGCAATTTCGTCATTTTGTTTAACATCGAGTCCTCAATTGTGACAAAATCTATAAATTAGTAACTCAATTGTTAAAAATAGTACTCGAATACCTAAATTGTTAGCCAATGGTAGTAGAGTACATTAAACGTATTTCTTCCCTACTTGGTCCACCTTGGATTTTCGGATGAGTCGGTACAAGATCTGAGGGTAGAGCTTGTAGCTCAATATTTTACAAGACCAACTAAGCGTTTGAATCTTTGCACGTATAAGCTATGGATTTCTCCAAAGTCGTTTGCTTTTAAACCTAGTCTTTTGCCTTTGCCATGAGTTTCATCTCTGACTTCTCTGTAATAATTTACTGTGATATATTTATGGGGAAAAATACGTTTAGTGTACTTTTTATGATCTATGTAAGTTGAACCACTTTTCTCTCAAAGGGTATAATTCGTGAATATTTGTAAGAAAGATTCATGAATTATACACTTTGAGAGAACACTTCGTAAGATGAGATAATAGAGAGATTGATAGTTGATAACCTTGAAGTGAGTAGATAGGCATATACGTGAGTGAAGCTTAGTATTGTAAGACTCATCTCTAATCATTGTTCCTTAAAATATCAATATAAAACATGGTGAGTGCCCTGAAAACGTAGATTAGGATTAGGTCGAACTCTGTAATTAAACTGTGGTGTCATTTAATTACAGTTTGTTATTGATTCCATATTCAGTAACAACTCCGATTATACCTATAGTTTAACTGATAAGCGTAGCTGCACTTGAAACTAAGGCAAATGTTATTTCAAGATGTTATGAAATAATCGACATGTTTATAAGGGACGGAAGATCTTGACTCGATAAAAACTTTATGTCACAGCCTAAGGAAAAAAATGAATAACGGTATAACGCTTTCATTAACCTCAAACGTGGCGCGAAAGCAACTCATACGAAATATTCTTTTTTATAAAATGGATACATCTTTAAAATTTAAAATTTAAAATTTAAATTACTTTGGATAAGGCCATATTGTTGTGGACTTGCATGTTTCGACCGAAAAAGTTTCGACAAGTTCAGCAACAAACATACTTTGTAGTTAGCAGGAAGTTAACGTATTCAAATATTTAGAGTGAAAATAAATCATTAGTTGAAAGAAACTTCTTAAATTTCCTTTACGTATGATTTTTTAAGTAATTGTGACCCGTACGGAAGATGTTTATAATCTGCAATCTAATGTACTGAAAAATATAAATCTTGTACATAATAAACTCAATATTACTACAGCTATTCAAAAATGTCAGTAAAGAACATATCCAACTAGAGACAGTTTTTTCATTAAAATATTATGAAAGTGAATTAAACACGGTCCTAGACTCAAGTGCAAGTGTCGGACTGACACCGGGTGTATCTAGCAAGACTCTTCCTCTTCTCATCATATACATTACTGTTAGGACCAGATTTCTGGTCTAAATATTGTTTATTGTCTATTGGTTTTTACTAAATAAATGCTAACTGTTATTAAGAACTAAGACAGGATTGACAGGTTCCAACTACCAGTTGCAACCTCAGTTACAACCTACTAAGTTAGTAGTATTAGGTTTCAAGTACCAGTTGCAACCTCAGTTACAACCTGTGTTGACAGGTTTCAAGTAATGTTGCAACCTCAGTTGCAACCACTAGTTCCAACCTGCTGGTAAGCAGAATTCTATCTTGTTCTATAAATCTGCATAACTATTCTTTAATAATATGTATTTATTTTAAATTATGCAGGATATATTCTCATATGATCTTAACAGGTTTAGTATGTGTTTATTGAGAATATCAAAGTAGTAAGGAAAGATTTACTAAAAGATATAAAGAGATTAGTTGTGTTTCCTTTTCATAGGAAAATACTATATCTAAGGTATTTTGCAAATCCTTATTACTTGTTTCAATCTTTGTTCCTTATCAAATTCAACATGATTCGTTTTAAGATTGAAAGAAATATGGAGTTAATATTTCATACATAGTTTCAAAGATATTATCTATAAAAGATAATGTCTTATATGTTTCCTTGTTGAAGGAAAAGACTAACTCCTATTTCCAAGCTAATTGTCAACAAGTTCTATCTTTAGAAGATTGAGGTCAATCTCACGTTGAAAAGTCTCATGATATATGGAGAGATTGGAGCCAATCAAAAAGAGTCAAAAGCAATCATCAAGACCTTCAAGAAAGAAGATTGTTTTTACTTACATAAATAGTTGATATCTTAGCTTGTAAAAAGTGTGTGTTCTAAATTATAAAGAACCCATTCTTGAGAGAATACACAAAGAGCTTTAAATAAGAAAACAATGGTGGGATGCCATTGATTTATATTTGATAGTTATAGAGTAGGAGCAATATAGAGATAGGCAGAAAAACCTAGAGCGAGTCTAAGAGTTTTTCATTAAGACTTGAGTCCTATATTGTAAGCTTTTATAATATCATAATCTCGGTAAGTGCCCCGGAGACGTAGCCTAGTTAGGTGAACTCCGTTGTTAAATGTGCTTGTGTTCACTTTAAGTACAGTTCTGTCCATTAAATACACTTGGTTCCAACTGTGGTTACAACCTCACTTGGAACCTAACTGCAAAACTGCAACTAGAACAGCGGATAGGAATTTCAATTACAATTTAGATACATACATATATAGTGTAATTAAAAATAGAGGAATAGTTCTAAACAAAAAATGGAAGAAACAACATAAATGATCATGAAGCATAAAGAAGAGATGATGATGATGAATTCCGGGTCAAATCCGACCCGACGACCCGCTCATTTCCTCAACCCAATTCTCTCCTCCTCCAACCTTCCTTTTACCACCTTGAACTCCCACCACGAAAACCTTTCTCGCCGCGTGGCATTTACTGGATGGAAAAGCCAGCTTCGGAAATGGAATGAATGGGTTGACAAAATGCAACCTCTCCACTGGTTCACCTGGCACGAAGCCGTATCTATCATGCCATCATGGCCTCTAAAAATCAAATTAAATCAGATGTGAATATTGTTCTAAAGCTAGCCGAGACGTGTTGCAACGCAACGAATACTTTTATATTTCCTTGGGGAGAGGCGAGTGTTAAGCTGGAAGATGTTTTTGTTCTAGGTGGGTATTCAGTTCTTGATGAATCCAGTTGTATCTCCGATTAAGACCGTCCTAAAGTGGAGTTTATCCGGATAGATGAGAAATTAAACAATGTGAGAGAAGAAATGAACAAGTCGAAATCTAAAAAAGTTGGTCAAGTTATGTGGATGGATAAATTTATGGGGAGTGGGGGTTAAGTGGAGCATGAGGCCTTTCTTGTTCTCTATTGCAATATATGATCCCGTTCTCGAGAAATGTGGTTGGGAGACATCTTCATAGGATTGTGTTTGGGCTTGTCAGATGGATGAGAGTGGTGCTTGCTCCTATTGTGCTTGTTTATCTTTACGGGGACTTGAGTTCCTTGAAGGAACAAATAATTGTTTGTAGTGAAGAAAAGGCGACCAATGATAGACTTAATCTATGGTCACAAATGCAGTTAGTTCCGATTTGAGTTTGGAAAAGATTTCATAATATTATCTCACAACATAATATTATCAGGGAGGCTGAGCTGAGAATGAGTCATTGGAAAGATATTGGTACATGATTAAATGTCGGGAGAGTGAGATTGGCAATCGACAATAGTGTTAAGGAGTTCGTTTGGAGGCCTTACACTATGCCGGGAAGTATCTATCCGGAAAATGAAAAATGGATCTCCACTTTTTTAGGTATGCAAGATGATTATATGTCATTTGCTAAATTTATTAGGGTATCTGAATTAGTAGGGCTCGATTGTATACAATCATATTCTCCACACCAATGCCTTCAACAACATTTTTCTGGACAAACTTTGAGTCTTTCCACCAATTCAAGTACCATTTTGTGATAGGAGATTCATATGTTTTTGGCGGTATATACAATTTCTCATCTCCAACTATCTTATTAAAAAATTTCCAAACGATTTCAGAAGTACAGCCGAAGCAAGCCACTTTCCCAAAGATATCCTGATCCATCTCAAATTCCATCGAGACACGATGTGGAGAATATGATAGTATACAATCTAGCCCTATCAATTCAGATACCCTAATAAATTTAGCAAATGACATATAATCATCTTGCATACCTGAAAAAGTGAAAATCCAATTTTCATTTTCCGGATAGAAATTGTACTTCCCCGACGTAATCTAAGGCCTCCAAACAAACTCTTTAGCACCATTGTCGATTGCCAATCTCACCCTCTGTCTGATAATGTACCAATATCCTTCCAACAACTTATTCTCAACTCACTCCCCCGATATTATTATGTCGTGGGCTAATATTAGAAAATCTTTCCCAAGTTCAAATCTGAACTAACTGCAGTTGTGATCATAAATTAAGTCTATCATTGATCGCCTTTTCTTCACTACAAACAACTATTTGTTCCTTCAAGGAACTCAAGTCCTCGTAAAGATACGCTAGCACAACAGAGCAAGTGTCACTCTCGTCCCTCTGACAAGCCCAAATGCAATCTTGTGAAGATGTCTCCCAACCACATCTCTCGAGAACACGAAGTCGGGAACACATATCACGATAGCTAGAAAATGAGAAAAGCCTCGTGCTCAACTTCACCCCACTCCCCATAAAATGATCCATCCACATCACTTGACCAACTTTTTAGATTTCGACTTGTTAATTTCTCCTCTTACCTTGTTTAATTTGTCATTTATCCGGATAAACTCCACTTCATGACGGTCTTCAATCAGAGATATAACGGATTCACCAAGAACCAAATACCCACCTAGAACAAAGACATCTTCAAGCGTAATACTCGCCTCTCCCTACAAAAAATTAAAAGTGTTTGTCGCGTCGCACCACCTCTCGGCTAGCGCTAGAACAATATTCACATCTTGTTTAATTTGGTTTTTAGAAGCCATGCTGGCATGATAGATACGGGTTTCGTGCCAGGTGAACTTGTGGAAAAGTTGAATTTTGTCGACCCATTCGTTCCATTTCCGAAGAGGGATTTTCCATCCAGTGAATGCCGCATGGCTAGAAAGGTTTTTGTGGTGAGAGTTGAAGGTGGTAAATGGAAGGTTGGAGGAGGAGAGAATTGGGTTGAGGAAATGAGCCGGTCGTCGGGTCGAGTTTGACCCGGAATCCATCATCATCATCTCTTCTTTATGCTCTATGATCATTTTCGTTGTTTCCTCCATTTTTGTTTTGAGAACCATTCCCCTGTTGTTAATTACAGTATATATGTATGTATCTAATCTATATAATGAGAAGAGGAAGAGTCTTGTTAGATACACCTGGTATCAGTCTGACCCGTGTACTTGAGTCTAAAGACTGTATTTAATTCACTTTTATTATATTTTAATGAAAATACTTGTCTCTATATGGATCACTATTTTAAAAAGCGCGCTATATTGCGCAACATTTCGCGACATAGCGCTTTTCGAAAAAAACTGCCTACGCTAAAACGCTATTTGGGTGGAAAAACCCTAAATTCGCACTATTGGGACCAAAAGGGCAAAAAACGCGAAATTTTGGACCAAAAGCGTAAATAGCGAGTTAGGAAAAAAAACAACGGATCTAAATAATTAATATATGTTGTGTAATTTTCATAAAAGTGTGTGTAGTCTAGATGGTTGTGATAGTGCATTATGTTCCAAAGACCCAAGTTCAAAATTTACCTGCAGCAACATTTTTCTATTTGCGTTTTTAGCATTTCTCTCGAAAAAACGTTATGTTAGCGATACCGCTATTTAAAACATTTATCTGGATATGTTCTATATGGAACTCGTTTGGATATTGCTCCAGCAGTTCTTGCTGTGGTTTACCAAGATTTGAGTTCGATCAAGAATATGTTAGTATCTCCTTCGAAGGGATCAGACAGAAAAGGGGTTAGTTCTAAAACAAACATTTGGGCACCTTTTCAATTGGTGCAGGTTTGGGTTTGGGAGATCAGGTTTTTAACTTTTAAGGCCAACCCTAATCCGATTCAAGTCGGAGAGCCAAGATTTTCCAGGTGGTAAGAGCAAATAACATTGAAAACAGACGATCTAAGGAAGGCCTTCAATTTGGCTGGTGAAGATTTCCAATGGCAACCATACTGTATGGTCGTAAATAATTGAAGATTCAACGAGTTCTATAGGACAAATGGAGATTTAGTCAATGTTGAGACTGGTATGGACGAGGATATAGAGTCTTTTGCTCTGTGAATTAGACCTAACAAGCTAGTTGGATTTGGAGGTATTACCCAGAAATATCTGCCACATTGTGTGGCTATGCAGCTTGGGTACGATCAAGATATTCCTGCTATTGTCCCTAGAATCAACGGAAGTCCTGATTCTGCTTGGGAATATTTCAAGAGACCAATTAGGGACAACAATATATATCTACCTCCTCGTCTGTTTGAGTCGGATGTTACTTTTCGATACTTTTCTTGGTAGGGCCTCACTGTGACCGCTAAGGAAGAAAAGATTGAGAGCAATGTGGAGAAATCTCACTCGAAAATTGAAATTTAAATCTCTAAGAAACGTACTAAATATAAAGAAGACTGATCCTCTCAATGACCTATTAATTAGAGAGTTGTTGAGACTTGTTCACAAGAAGAATGTAGTTGAAAAGGGAGTTGTAAGAGAGCACAAATGTTCGAACACATAGAATTCTGAAAATAGGCCTTTGGGTTTGAAGATAAATGTAGCTCGGCCTTTGGGTTTGGAGATTAATAGAGCTGGTGAAGATAAGGAGATTAACGGAGCTGGTGAAGAGTAGGAGATTAATGGAGCTGGTTAAGACAATAAGATAAATGGAGCTGATGAAGACAAGGAGATTAATGGAACTCGTGAAGATGTGGAGATGGTGGCGGATCCTATGGAAGCAAATTCATTTGTTGATGAAAATGGAAATGAACAGAAAAGTATTTTGTCATCTGAAGTAAGTTATGATGCAAAAAAATTCCCAAGCTGGTATGAGCCGCGCAAGCGAGATATGAAACTCAGAAATCGAATTAGCAGGCTCGAGAGGTTGGTTTCTAAGATCAAAGCTGAAAGATTTGAGCGTGATGTTTAAGGAAGTTCCTGTCTCAACCTTAACTAAAACTCGATGCCTAAATATCTTTCTGATAGTTATATACAACTTTACTTTGGGAAAAGAATAGGAAGTTTACTGCTTTGTCAGCAAAAGAATAGTTCCTAAGTGCCAGCTGTTGTTAGCATTAGTGATATACTTGCATAACCTAGAAGAAAAGGAGTACCCTTGTAATTTTCAGAACAAGAAAACATCACATTGTACTAAGTAAACTAGATTCTAGCAAAGGAAAGGAAACTGAAAATGCTCCAACAAGTCAAGACAGTGGTGGCAGGGTTGACGGGAGACCGTCCCGGGCCTCACGGCTCCGAAGGTCACAAAAAATTTAATTTATGTATATGTTAAAAATATGCAATGAATATCTGCTAATAAAAAAACTCCATACAAGTAAAATGACATAATTATTTTATGTCAATTAAAAAGTATGATTACACGATATGAATAGAAAAAAGTATCAAATGATATATTAAATATATAAAGATTGAGCACAACGAGAAACGGGACCTGATATTTTTGCCCCAGGGAACAAAAACACTAGCCCTGTCCCAAGTCTACGGGCATCCAAAGCCTCGGACAGATATAGAAAAAGAAATTGGGTTAATAAAAAAGTATAGATTCAATAGTTATGATCGACTGTAAAATGATAATTACATGTCAAGAATCTTGCAATGGAAAACACAAACTACAGTAATCAAACAATAAAATCATCTGTGTAGTGTAATACAGAAGACAACTACAAGAATTTAAGTTTTGATGAAGTCGTATTTTGTTGAACAAGCAACAGACTACAAGTTACACTGATACACCACATATAATCGACAAACATGGCAATCGATTGTAATTGTGGTTTGGGTTGAATAAATTGGACATGGCAATCAAATCTTGACTTAAAGAGCACTCTTTACATAATAATCAGAAAAAGAATGAGATAAATGAGACCTTTAAATCATATATAGCATTAATCATGCCAAAAAGACATCTAAACAGTTACACCCATTCATACCTTTTTTCCTAATACCTAAACGTACCATGTTTTTATCCAGTTTCTCTAATACATGTATTGCTATCTTTTCATGACGATAAAAGCACTATGCTTCCCTTTTATTTTTCCAAAACTAGGCAGCAGATAACTAAGTCTACGAAATATATTTGCCAAAGCAACTTCGTCCAAAATTGAGACAGAAATTTCCTCAGTCACTGTGCGGGGGGCGAAGCCAGGATGTGTAAATGGGGGGTGCCAAAAATATATGTACAAGTAACATATTTTTATGGGGGTGCCAAATCTACACCTAAAAAAAAATTGTACTAAAAAAAAATTGCATCACTTGGGATTTCTAAAATTATGGAGGGTGCCGTGGCACCTGATCGTCCCCACTTAGCTTCCCCCATTTCTGTGCCCAAAGGTTTTACTCTGAAAGTTCTCATTTTATTTTATCAAGTACTGTAATTTTCAAGAACTTTTCAATTGTTACTTTGTTTTATTTTGTGGGGTTTTTCACCGACTTTTTTCTAATAAATAAAGGAGTGGGTTTTTCCCACCATTAATATAAAAAAAAGATCTACAGCAGAGCCACAATCTAGTCTAAACTTATCAATTGGATTAACATTATAAAGTGCCGAGACACACGTAACAAACTGACATAATTTATGAAGTTAGTTTTAGTAGTTTCAACGTTTGATCAGTAGAAGAAACAGCAGGAGAATTATGAAAGTGGGGAAAATCTACCAAGGTGGATTTAGTAGTAATAGCATTTTATAAGGTGGGAAAATATCAAAATTGAGAAAGGGAACGTAAGTAAAGAGATATTTACACCTGGTAGAGAGAATACTTGTACGGACCGAGTATTCAGTTGGGAGAAATGAGAGTATAACAAATCTTAGATAATCTGGTAGAGAACTTAGTCCGTCCATTTTCGTTAAGCCTAGATAATAGGCGAGATTTCCGCCAATATATAATATGTATACATAGTTAGAGGGAAAAAGAATGAGACGGTGTATCTGATTAAAGTGTGTTTATACTGCCTCAACAGAGTGAAACACATGACAATTCCGTTGAGACAATATAAAGACACTTGAATGAGATACACTCTCTCATTCTCTCTCTCCCCCAATATATATGCATATTATATAACATCGAAAAATCTAGCCTATTATCTAGGGTTTATGAAAATAGACAAACTAAGTTCTTTACCAGATGATCTAATATTCATTATACTCTCATTTCTCCCAACTAAATACTCGGTCCATGCAAGCATTTTCTATACCAGGTGGAAGTATCTCTTTATTTACCTTCCATTTCTCGATTTTGATATTTTTCCACCTGATAAAAGTAACGTTGTTACTATTAAATCCAACTTGGTAGATTTTCACCACTTTCATAATTCTTCTGTTGTTTCTTTTTTACTCATCAAAGTTATGTTGAAGCTAATAAAACCAACTTCATAAATTATCTCAGTGTGTCACTCACTCACATGTGTCTTCTCACTTTATAATGTTAATCCAATGGATACATTTAGACTACATCGTGATTCTTTGTAGATCATAGGCTTGTTTCGTGGATTAATTGCGTGATATTACGTGGTGAGGAAATTGATTTTTTTTTTTAGACTACTTGACACTCTAACTTGGGAGATTTTCTTTTGCGAAATGCTATCTGTTTTGAAACTTCATGGAAATCTTTTTCTTAAAATTCCGGATTCTTCATGTCTTCCGTGTTTAAAGACTTTAAACCTTCGACGTGTGTCTTTCGGTGTTTTGTCTCGAAATGTTTTTTCATTTCCGATGTTCCACGTACTTGATGATTTAGAGCTTGTTAATTGTGGCTTAGAACCGTACTAACAGGAATATTTTGATTCGAAGATGTAAATGTTTCATACTGGTGATCAATGCTCCTAGTCTTTTATGCTTTGAGTTTCTAGAATCCGGAGCTAGAGAGATCCAGATTGACCATTTGAAATGTGGTGAATGGGTTGGGTTTCGGTTGACCCATACTATTTTAATGATTTTACAATTTATCTATTCGATGATATAATGTTCGGTCTTTTACAAAAAGATAAAATGTATATTTCAGAACTTAAAATGATGGATCATTCGATAACGAAGCCACTGGTTCAAGAGAAAGTCGATTTGAAGTTCGAACAAGTAAGTTACGAATTTTCGTAAAATATAAGGCAGGCACTGGTGCTATCAAGGCAAGCACTGGTGCTTCACACGTTGAAAACTGACAGAATGTTCCAGAGGGCCAAGCACTCATACTTCATGGTTAAAGCACTGGTGCTTTAGATTTCAGGAACTCCAACCCACCAGCAAGCACTGCCGCACTGGTGCTTCAAGTTGAAGCACGAGTGCGCCAGTACACAGATTCATAAAAACAGCTTTTTAGATTTTTCGAACAGCGGGTTTTATCTATTGGATATAACCTATAACCAATCCAAATGGTGGTATGTGTTGGTTTTGGTACTATTTCGAATACGATAAAGTAAAGGACAATAAATTAAAAGACAGGAACGCAATGGAAATAACACTTTATTTCTCACAATTGGAATATGAATTACAATTCCTGACTCGTACAGAATTAAATTAAACTGCTGGACTGGTTTTGCAAATAACCAAACTGCCGGACTGTTTTGGAAATAAAACAAACTGCCGGACTGTTTTCAACAAATAAAAAACTGCCGGACTGTTTTGTAAATAAAACAAACTGCCGGACTGTTTTAACAAATAAGAAACTGCCGGACTGTTTTAAACAAACTGCCGGACTGTTTTAACAAATAAAAAACTGCCGGACTGGTTTTAAACAAACTGCCGGACTGGTTTTTAACAAATAAAAAACTGCCGGACTGTTTTTTGTAAATGCTGGAAATTACAGAACTGAAAAGTAAATTACAGAATTGAAAGACTGAAAATAAACAGTACTGAAAAGTAAATACAGGAAAGAAACAGTACAGAAAAGTAAATTACAGAAAAGAAATGGTACTGAAATGAAATGTACAGAATGTAAAGGACTGAAAAATAAATAACAGAAATAAAAATAAGAGGCAACTGCTGAGCAGTTTCCCTTAAACAATATTTCCCGAACCACCTTTAAAGGTTTCTGGTTTCGGGACTTTGTTCCCAAGGTACAACTTATATCTCAGAGTGGCTCGTATGGAAACCGGCACCGAACCACAGGTCGAGCTGTTGGTGGTGCGGTTCTCTCTCACTAAGTGTATGCTTATGCTGTGAGTTGTGTGTATTCTGCTGTGTTGAAATGAGAGGGGGAGGGCTGCCTTTTATAGGCTCTATAGAAACCACAGCCATAATTGTGGTCATTAATTCCGGGAGTTACACCCACAGAATCCGCTCAATTTAATTCTGAAACCGCAGCATTTCATCTCATTCATTGCTGACGTTTCTCTTGATGGAAACTCTAGGGACTCCTTTTGTATTTTATACAAAACTCCCTATTCGGGTTTGGACCCAAGACCCAAGACCCGAGACATTCCCCAAATCCCAAATCCCAAGCCCGCGCCCGCGCCCGAGACCCGAGACACGAGCGAGCGAGCGTGTGTGGTACACACTAATACTCTTAGGTGTATGTGGACATGTTAGTTTAATAACTACATGGGTTGGTATGTTATATATATTGTAAAATTAACTCTTAATCTTCCAATATGGGATTATACTAAATGGTTTTCCATTACCATTTCGGTTTTCCAGATTTTCCAGATTTGAGCTCCCAAGGTACCAACTTTGAAGCCAATTTGTATTCACACCCATTCTCCGAATAGGTCATGTGATATACCGTTACGAAGCTCGTCACACGGGCTACTCAACCACATTGAGTACGGTATAAACAACTCAGCGCTGTTACACGAAATAATGACTCGAAGTTGGTCCAGTGACCATTCGGAAACACCCATGTTTTCACATGTTTTTCCAACAGTATGGTGTCCAATGGTTGTTTTGGGCTACATATACCCCTTCATCTCTCTCCCAAATCACCAAGAATCAATCCTAACTTCCATTGAAACGGGTTGACGGGTTTTATGCCCACTCCTAAATTAATTGAGAGTTTCTATGATCCAATCTGTTTTCTTAACAATACTCTTGTTACATACTCCTATGGTAATTATAACTAAGAACTAAAAAATAATCTCAAATATCTCTAAAAACCTACATATATTGTCCTTGATATAAAGTTGTAGCAGCAAAAAATATAACTAACCCAGAAGAAAGAATACAAATTCTAATGAAGGGGTTTCTTTAGTAAGAATATAGTATAAATATAAACGAAAAGGAAAGAAAAAAACTACATTTATTAATCAGAATATGAAAACAAAAAAGTAAGTATTGCTAATTTGTTTCTAATTTTGTGAAAAATATTTATCTAGATTTGTGTAATAATACTTATTAGTTATAGGTTAGGAAGACAGACGGAAAGAGTGAGAGGGAACAATATATTATTATTATCCTAGGGTTACCCAAGCAAGATACCTAATAGTAAGGAGCAAGAGTCTTCTATAACCTTTTACAATTTTCTAAAATCTTCTACAACACTCTTTTTTATACGTCTTGAGTTATTCGTATTGATGTAGTCGATTTGATTCGAGTTCATTCACAATATTAAACACATAAAAACCTTAGAGGCGAAAAATCTAGTGTGTGACAAAACTGGTACATAGGAGAAACTGTGTAACCGAATGATATAGGTCGAAATTACATGTAAGTAACTAACCACAAAATAGTGTTACTCATCAAAACCTTACTAGAGCAAACTCAATGAAAAAATATATGATCGAAGGAAAAAGAGTGTAATAGAGGAGTAGGGGTTCAACAAAAAAACAGATGTCTCATCAAAATATTGCCAGAATAAACTCAATGGGAAAAAGCTCTTATCGAAGGACAAAAGAGTAAATAATGGTAAGAAGTATACGACATGATACCCCACCTGATTTCGGCAAGGTATAACAGGAAACGTGTCTCGTTAAAAACTTTACGAAAGAAAACCAGTTAGAAAAAACATTGTACTAAACACAAAAATAAAATATACAAATATACAACAGCATGCTCTGCTGATCACTTGCACATGACGTGGTGCAAGATAACAAATTGTTATGCATGGTATATTTAGAGATTCATGTTACAAACACAAAACCAGCTGCATATATATTACATATTCTGTTTGCTATTAACATTAACATGTGGCCTCCAAGCAAGAAATAGTGATTATACATGGAAGGTGGATTTATTCTTACACATGCAAATTCTATAACCAAACAAAATAGCATGCATACGACTGTAACATGTGATTTAGCTTATACAATTAATATGCGTATAACATGTGACATGTAACGTGTACAATATAAAAAAATTCTGATATGTTAATAAAGATGGATATAGCAATAAATCAATAAATTCAGATAAAACTTAAAATTTATATTATAGAACCAGAATACTAGTTGTACTATAATCTTCAATAACAGTGCTCATAACATGTTTGTAATACTTATTATTATCAAATGAATTAGAGATATAAGATCACGTAACCCTTCTTATAGAAGTTGAGGTTAGAAAAGCAAGATCCCCAATAGTAAGGAGAAACACTCCCCTGGAACTTTGTAGAATCTTTCAAAACCTTCTACAAAAATTTGTATTTTTTATTGAAATAATTGTGCGCCTATTTAAAGCGTACTATAAGATTTTTGTAAGTCGTCTATTTGGTCCAGACATTATCCTGGCCTTTCTAAAATATCCTAAAACAAACTTAATAAGATTTTAGTCTATTTGTTTTCATGTTATGTCCAAGCATTATCCTGACCCTTCTAACCAATTAATCGTCAACAGTTTGGTTTAAGTTCTGTTTTAACCAAAATAATAATTAAAACCAAACCAAACCAAACTAATTTTGAAGAAAAATACTGTGTGTAAAAGTTTCACTAAGATATGAGTTTATAACTATTTTATCACAAAATAAAACTCAATTGCATTTTTGATACAACTTATATAAAGTTTATAACTGACAATATCGGTTTGCTTTGACTTGGTTCGGTTTCGAATCACTAAAACCACTAACCGAACCGATTAGATCGATTTATGGATTTATAAACCAAACCAACCCAAAAGACAATCCGGTTTTTTTGGTTTATGATCGCTTGGTTCGACTTTTTTTGTTCTCGTACCCCCTTGTGCATGGTTTTCTTTTGATTTTGTTAAAACTTAAAATGTGAGAAAGTGCGATCGTTCCTTTTTAATGTTAATTGGAATTAATGTTATTTTTAGTAGTTTAGGAGTACGAACGAACAAAATAGGCATGGTTTGACCCGAATCAAACATGGTGTACGTGGCCAAAATATACAATTTTGTACCGAGCCAAATTTTATGCATCGGTTGATTCGGTTGGTTTCGATGGAAAAATAGGACAAATAGGTTTGGATCAAAGTTTTCCAAATTGTTCACTAATGGTTTTGGGAAACGATTTCACTTAACGTGTTTAAATCCTAACCATTTACACAATAACAATATATTAGAGCTTGAGGAATAATGACAACCCAAAGATTCATGGTTATTTCTCAAAACTAATTTATTGTTGAAACTAGAAAGTACAGACCATCTAAAATAACTCTGTGTTCGTCTTTATATCTTTAGAAATACTAGTGAATGAAGAACTTAACTGGTTTATAAAGAAGGTACAAATAAAAATTCATAACATAATGCATTTTTTTTATATGAGTAAATGGGAAAGATTACCGTTTTTTAGAGATAATGATCGCCATACATTTGCATCAATGTCTACATCATTTTCGAATCTGGATCCTCTGTCTCCTAGTATATGTCCACTTTCGTACCCGCTTTCTTTTTTAACCCAATATATTTGTTAAAAAAGATTGAAAAAATTTATGCAATTACTATTATACATGTATCGATACACCCCAACAATGTAAAAAGTAGTATAAAATAATTAGTTAAATTAAAAAAATCGTTTAGGGCAAAATTATAGCCAAATATTATGAAATTTGCATAGAATATATTATAAAAGTCTATAAAAGTGTGTAACAAGTTGTAAAAATATAAAATTTGGGCAAAAATAAGCAAGGAAGCACGAAAGATAACGAAAGTAGGAGACAGAGGATCCGGACTCATCATTTTCCATTCTTGTAGGCGCATCAGAATTAGAGGTATGTCGAGTGTTATACAATTCTTCTCAATCGACTTATTATATTCGAACCCCAACAACTGTCACAAATGGATTGGTTGTGGTGAGCTGTAAATTTGTCAAAATAATATCCACATATAATGAGAATACCTTTATTTCCATTAAATACCCAATACGTATTGATACAATGTTTCTAGTCTAAAATAAATAATTTAATGTTACTTTTATTTTTTAATTATTGATTAATTTCATAATGGTTATGAATAACGTTGTACATATTATTTATATGTACGTATTAATGTGAAGATTTTCTGTAGTAGAAAATAATACAAAACACTTAAACGACTTGATTAAATTACTTCTTTTTTCGAATGTTTACCTTATTAAGCGGTCGGAGTCTTTACTAAAACTAAAATTACTAGATAAAAAAATAAACATTAAGATACTAAAATCTTACACCCATTTTGAATCATTGGTGGACCTATGAAGTTGTATCGAGACCATTATACTGCAAACCCTTAAATTGAGCATAATACATCATTTTATACAAGCAAATCAAGGATGGCCTCTTCGGTGGGAGGGGCAATCGCCTCTCGCCTCACGACTTCAAATACTTTCTGGGCGTAACGACGCTGAAGGTCACAAAAATAATTAATTTCATTTATATATATATATATATGTAACAAAAATATACGTGTAAATATATGCTAGTAAAAAAACTTCACCCCCACCTAAACCAATTTAAGACCGCCAAGCCCGAAACTTCTTGTGTTTCGAAAGTGAATCTATCAAATTTGATCAACCATTGACGCCATTAGAAACATTTGCCGGTAACCAAAGCCTCACGAAATAATCAAAAGGAAGGAGTAAGCATGACCATAACATAGAAATCACACTTGGAAAGGGTGTGTCAGATCAGTTAAGTCTTCCGGTCTTAGATCGTCCCGAATTCAAATTTATTGTATTTTGCCTCTACACATCTTCACTTTGTTTTCTGGGCTCTGTGATACTTTTTGTTATGGGATGAAGTCTATCTTGGAAATAATAATTCTTATTTGCTTTTGCCTCAAAATATTTTAGCGTGTCTAAGCACGCATATGATTACGTGATCGGAGATTTTTTTTCTTCAAAAAAATGCAAGGAGAATGAAGTTAAGATGACTGTGGATTTAAAAAGCATCTCCCACCTTTTCTAACTTATTTTAGGAACATTCTTGTGATAATGATGCCATCTCACCTTAGAAGAGTTATGATGGCTAATAATTTGTATCTTAATTATCTTCCTCGGACCACATGTATACATATTTCATAATTGTCATGTTTGCGGTATAAAAGTGGTATAGGATTAATAGTATCGTGAGACACACGTTATATATATATATATATATATATATATATATATATATATATGAATTGTTTATTTACACAAATTGTTTACACAAATTGCATTCGGTGTTATATAAAATATAATACAAATTATGTTAATAAAGTGTAACTAATAACACATATATGAAGGTATTATTTATCGCACTAATAGTACATGTTGGAAAAACCTTTGGTTTTGTTTTGTTTTGTTTTGAATGCAATTAAGTTGTAGGAGTTTCAAAACTTTTATATCACCATATTGATGGCTTTCATAAGTTACAAAGTTTGCATAAATATGACGGTATTTCATCATTTTTCTAAGCTTTTGATGACAAGAAAAATAAATATCATATACACATGCACACATTCACATATGCATACATATAGAGAGAGTATCTCACCACCAACGGTTCGACCGTGACTCGGTGTCATTTCCGCCGAGTCACATGTGATATACGTTGTACCTTGAAAATGAAGTGTCTCATTTAGGCAGAAGCAGAGGTGGCTAAATTTAATCCATTTAAGCGAATTGTCGAAATATCGTTTAAGCGAAACTGCTTACAGTTATCTCGTCTCGGATTTTAGTCCATTTCGGTATCATTTACTTTCTTTTATGTTAAAACTTTTATTTGATATTTATATTATATTTGAGGATTTTATTTTCTGTTTATTTATCCATTTCTTTTCCATAGAAATTATTGTGTTTATTTACAACATATCCAACAGTCTTAAACGATATTTTTATGTTTGATACGTTAATACAATAATTTCGGTGTATGGATTTACAGAAAATTATTTTCTTGGCTAAGAAATTAAGTTGTTTGGAAAATAATTTTCTAACAAATATTGGTTTTTAAGAATTTGGTGTTTACGACTGAATTGTCGAAAACGGTTTTTGTTTGTTTTACCCTTTTTGAGGGTTTTGCGAACATCCGTATGTTCGGTTTTATACCGTCACATATGTATAGTCGCACTTTATTAGCATGTATAATTTGTGATTTGGTTTAGACTATTTTTTTGCTTGTGTACACCGTGCATGCATGATTAAGTATGAGTTTTGCCCATTAATATGTTTATCTTTTAAATATATGAAACGAGTAAGTAATGGGCAGCATTAATTATTGTCATGTGAATAATTCTTTGTAACATATGAAACGGCAGTTGGTAATAAACCCTCGTGGATTTATTGGTTCTATGTGTAGAATTAAAATCGTACCTTATATGTTTTGATGCATTTTGTGTATACTTGTGTATAAGCATGCTTAGATATATTTTTGTGTCATGTATGAAGTTGCATGTAAATACACGTACATGACTTATTTGTTTATGGTTGCAAGAGTTATGGTTTGTTTTGATAAGCTCAGAACAACATGAATTTATTAGCATGCATTTGTGCATTGTATCATATGTATGTTCAGCATATGTATATTAGTTTAGTAGTACTAAAGAGCATATTTGGTTGTGATTTGAGAATATATTTTATCATCTTTTGGATTTTGAGAAAATCTAAAATTTGTTTAGTGATGTTCTAATGATTAAATGGTTAATCATGGATTTTGAATTTAACACGTTGGTGTTATAACTTATAAATTGTCTCTTATGTGCATATGTGTGTATGTTAATATTCAGGAACGTGGTTCTAGAAGTGAGTTAATAGACATTTTGTTTATGGCGTTACAAGCCTGTAACAAGAGTATATGGTGTTTGCTCTATATATATATATATATATATATTTCATATATTGGAATTCTTTTCTCATGACAAATTGAATATGTAGTCTTGTATATGTATGTTGCTCCAGTAACGTTGAATATCCATATTTGGTTGGGAGAATCAATTTTTTGAGTTTAGGTAATTATGTTTATGATTACTACTTTTAATGGATTTGTTTGGCTTTGAATAATATATGTACACGTTACTTGTGTAGTAGATTTACATGTGATATTGACTTAGATTTTGTCTTTCTGTTAATTTCAATTTTAGCAAATGGTTAGTATTACATTAGTGACTAGTGTAACGTAAGGTACTATACTTATTTGGCTAGAAATTATCATGTGTAAGAAACCAGTAGTGTGAGTCTGGTCTGTGGTATTTGAAACGTATAAGCTAGATTTTGATTTAATGTGCTTTTAAGTTTTAAACCGTTTTTGGAACGTTACTAACTTACTATATAATAAATCATGTGGAGTTTTTTAGTAGTAACTTATTACATTTATTTATTTATGAGTAATCTGGTTAGATAACTAGATAATATTGTTAGTGGGTTTATACATAATAATTGTTTTCATATTAATAAAAGAACTAACAATTTCCAATAAGTGTTTGTATAGTCATATGGATCTTTATTGTCGAATCGGAGAATTAATGTTTTCGAAATAGTTCATGTAAAAACATTAATTTGGGGCTTACGAAACAACTGGTTTCGAAATAGTTCTTGTAAAACCATTTTATGATTTTCAGAATTTGGGGCTTACGACAGAACAGTTTGAATTCTGAGACTATTGTTTGTAAAATCAGATTTATCTGTTGTTTACGGCTGAATAAATCTTTCAGAATTTGATGATATTTTTCGGGAATAAACTAGAATAATCTTGCAAAATCAATTTATTGAAACGATGCATGGTTATAGAAATTTGGTGTTTGCAAAGAAGGAGTTTTAGTTTTATTTTCCGAAATTAGATTGTGCATGTATGTTATTTGAGATAACCAACAATTTCATACCGGAAATGTCCGGAACACAATGGTGCTGGAACTGACCAGAACATTGTGGGTGCTGGTGTAACTCCTATTAATTTTGTATTAGTGCATATTAATGACGGGGGTTACAAATTTAAAACCATCATTATTAAAGACACTAATGTGGTGATATAATGGGTGGTATCCTTATTTATTATGATTTATTGCAATTTAATTTGGAGGGTTACAAAATTTGTAAAGGTAATCATTAATGAGATTAATGACGAGTATTTATAACTTCTTATTAATTATGATTAATGGCAATTTAATTTGGAGAGTTATGAAGTATTGTAACGACAGTTATTATTGGCAGTTATGGAGAGCTTTATAAGCTACCAATGAATTGCAATGACGAGTTGGTTACTTATTTGGATAAAATGTTATTTAATAACCAATTTTGTTCATCCAATATCAAATAATTTGATGATTAAACAAATTATAAATGGTCGTTGAGTTTTATTTTAAAAATAAACAAATGTCGGCTATTTTATTATTTGTTGAAATAACATTTTATTAATTTGCTTAAACAACATTTAATAATTTGTTGAAATTAACATCTTATTTATTTGTTGGAAAAAAAATATTTAAAAATTTATTGAAATAACATATTATTAATTTGTTAGCAAAACATATTTTGAATATGTTGAGTTTGCTATTATTGAAAATAGTAATTTAGTAATATTATATTACTATTATTAGGGGACAACTCAAGTGTCCCCAAATGTGGAGGTAACCCATCGATACAGTACGTCGAGAATCTAGTCATGCCCCAACGTGTCGGCGGGCGAGTGGGAGAATACCTAACGGTTCAGTGGTATAGACCTTAAACGTCTGAAATAAATGATACAATTCATTTACCACCTTGAAACCGGTTAAGTTTCTCAATTAAAATGGTCATGTCCTGAGTGAGGACAAAGGAAATACACGAACTGTGGTGGTGTTGATGTGTGAAAATGTTTTAAATGTTTGAAATTCCACTAACAAGTGCAAGCATACTAATCTGAATCATGACTAGTGGTTTTGAAACTTAAGGGCAGTAGCCTTTCGGTAGCCAAAATACTAGGATAAGATTGTGATAAGTTTGTTGTTTGTCGCAATACATGAGAGACTATTTGTTCAAAATGAGCATTTTAGTCGATACTCTTGTGGTCAATAATGACATGTTGAGTTATTCAACTAAGTCACTGATTCGACATGGTATAGTAGGTCATAAAAATATAAAACCATAAAGGTTTTGTTTTTCTAAATCTATTATTTAAATTGAAACATAAATAGGAGTTTGTGTTTGAAGTAATGTATTGCTAAGTCTTCAGTTCGAAATTTTGAACGGAGTACATATTCTAATGGTTTGGTGCATTTGAGATGCGTACAAACCAAGAAGAGGTTAAAAGGTATTTACTCAATTTATTGATGTTTGTACTAAACACTTATATGTCTTCTTGATGAGAAATAAAGACAAATCAGTCGAGATATTCATTCAAGTAAAAATGAATACGAGAATCCTATTGTTGAGCATTAAGGCTTGTCAGAAAACATGGTTTAATCATGGGTGTTCTGTTTGTGTTAATCTACCAATTTTAACCCAATGATTAAGAGTTAATCATTAAATTATAGACTATTCTTGGACGTGTTAGATATTTTCTAACTAGTTCCGAAATTGTATATTCACATGGTTATGAATACATGGTCAGTGTGAATGAAACGGTGAACATGAGTAAGCGGTGCCATGATGTGTCTTGATATGTGGGGCGATGACTAGGCTACTGCCTGTTAGACCGTGTGAATGGTTGCCTGTTGATATACACCCACCTCAGGGATTGCTTAGGTATCCCCTCGGCTACAGGTATGATATTATTTAATTTTTGTATTCGATTTCTGTTATTTTTTTGTGTATTTATCATTTAGTTATTTTCTTTATATTTGTTGTTTATCTACTTTACTTGTATACTACAGATGGAAAATGTGGAGGCTTGCTAATCCTAAACCATATGTCTCCGGCCAAAATGTGGTCCATTTACGGGACCATTTTGACCAGATATCGCCTGGACAAGTACATTTTCACCTTCTTATTTTCTATTTGTAATTGTTACATATTATATGTTGTATATGATTGCATTTTAGTCTTATTTCGATATTACATACTTGGATATTATTTAATTTTTGAAGCAGTTTTTTACACATCTTTTAAGCTGGTTTTAAACAACTCTGTTTTAAAAACAGCTTGTAAGTTGTTTTTAAAACAGCTATTAAGTTGTTTTTTTACACAACTATTAAGATGTTTTTTAAACAACTTGTAAGGTATTTTTACACATCTTTTAAGCTGTTTTTTACACATCCATTAAGTTGTTTTTAAATAGCTATTAAGCTGTTTTTAAACAGCTTGTACGCTGTTTTTAAACAGCTTAAACAACTTTTTTTAAACAGCTATTAAGTTGTTTTTTACAGAGCTTTTAAGCTGTTTTGTACATAGCTTTTTAACTTATGTTTACATATTCTTACAATAATTTTGCGGATTACAGATAGTCCGACAGCCTTACGGGAACATCGATGACTATCCGAAATATTGCATGCGGGGTCGTGATATGTGGCATTCCTGCGTTCCACTCATTTGTAATGAGAATATTGAGTTCCATCCCGTGGACAAGTTTAGGAGGCAGTTTGGTTTTGTTCAGGTTGTCCCTACGAATATTTAGAAACCCAATCAGGATCACGGTAAGGATAGAAGATATGGGAATAAATCTGACTAAAAGCACGATTCGCCTTAACTTTTCAATGAGTTTATAAGCCGTGTGGAATGACCGCCACAACCGACTTATTAATGGTGACTTAGGTACGTCAGATCTACGGTTTGCAGTGTAAATACACTTGGATACTCTATCCATAAAAATCCGCCAACAACACTTGCACAATTCTGGAAAATTTTGGTTGATTTGACAACACACAAGCTCGTCTTTATTATGAAATGACAACCCTATCTGAAAATGACTTCTCAATGCATGATTAAATATTCAAACTGACTAAACATGAACTTTTGTTTACAAATAACAAACTGTAAGAAAAAATACGAACTGTAAGTCAGATCTATGGTTTGTAGTGTAAATATCCTTGAATACCATATCCATAAAAATCCGCCAACAACACTTACACAATTCTAGAAAATTTTGGTTGATTTGACAACACACAAGCTCATCTTTATTATGAAATGACAACCCTATCCGAAAATGACTTCTCAATCCATGATTAAAGGTTGAAAATGACCAAACACGGACCTTTTTTTTATGAATTTGAATATAAATATTGTATATTCTTACCAATCATAACTCTCTCAAATCAAACACAAACATTCACTCTTCAAAAATACTGCTTTCTCAAAACAAACACAAACGCTCTTCAGAAATGATTATGACTAGAGTTATGACATCAACCAGTGGGACTACAATTATGTTGATTCCTCCATTAGCTCAAACGAGAAACTAATGGACTATACATAACATTTTGAAGTTGATTATTTGACTTGGATTACAAGGGATGAAATGCTTTCTAATATTGGTGACGTGGCTGAAAATTGGGGTTTTATTCTTATGATTAATAGGTCTTGGGAGGGGGGTGGGTGTGGTGATGGGAGAAGAGCACCATATGTTGATATTGTGTGTGATAAATTATGGGTTTACGAAAAAAAAAACCATCTTCCACAAATTCAGGTACAAAAAAAATTAGATTGTCCCTTTTTTCATTAAGGGTTATGTATTTAATGATGAATGAACGTGTCATGTAGAAAATGGACACCATAACCATCCTCCTCCCACTTACTTTCAAGAGAAAACACGACGTGCTCATTTAACACAAGAGTAAAAAGAAATGGTTAAAATTTTAAGACAAAATAGTTTTAAACTTAGTGCAATATTAGAGGCTATAAAAAATCAAAACTCTGACAATGTATCGAACACTAAAACGATACATAATTATTTGGCTGGTCTGAAAGTTAAAGTGCGAGGTGGTAGAAACCCGATACAAGAACTGTTTAATTTGTTGGATAGACATCGTTATACTTTCTTCCATAATATGGACACAACAACTCATTGCCTGGAGAACTTGTTTTTTGCCCACCCTGATTCTATAAGGATGTTCAAATCTTTTTCTAATGTATTGTTAATGGGCAGTACATATAGGACAAACCGCTTTAATATGTCATTTCTAGAAGTCGTAGGGATGACATCAACAAATCAAACATATCGTTTAGGTTTTGTTTTCATGAGAGATGAGACTCACTAAAATTATACATGGGCTTTAGAAAAATTTAAAGAAACATGAGAGGGTTGTACACTACCAAGGGTTTTTGTAACCGATAGAGAAATTGCCTTAATAAATACGTTATCCGTTATGTTTCCTAATTCTTATCATATATTGTGCACTTTTCATATTGCAAAATATGTTTTGAAAAACTGTATAAAAAATAAATAAAAAACCAGACGAGAAGTGGTAAACGTTTATAAATAATTAGGATTTAGTGGTTCATGCTGAGACGATAGAGGAGTACAATACTAACCGATTTGTTTTCAATTCCTCTTATATATCGTATCCTGATGTGCTTAAGTATATAGTCAAGCTGTTACATGATTGCGCTGATAAGTTTGTTGCATGCTATACAAACCATTCAACACATCTAGGTAACAGAACTAGTAATCAGACCAAACAACAATACGCAAAGCTAAAAATATATATTTCCACAAATAATGAGACGCTTGAAAATGTTTGGATAGTAGTGAATAAAATTCTTAATAAACATTTTGAGAATATTAAGATAAAGTTGGATAAATGAATATTCTTATTTTCCACATCCAGAATGGACACCTCTCTTTAAAAATATTAGGTCATATATCACACACCATGACTTTAATTTATTATTTGAAGATTAAAAAAATTATACTGGACAGTCTGCTGAGAATTGTTCTTGTGGTAAAAAGCTGTCTCACGGGTTACTTTGTCATTATATTATGAGTGCGCATATTACCATGATTATGGGGTTGATGGTGATATAGAAGGGTTTAAAAGTGTTTATTCTACTAAAACTAATGTTGAAAAACGGCGCATGAAAACACAAATCTGAAAGATAATTTTACACTGTAGAACATTCATGAATGATCCTGAAGTGAGACAAACTAGGGGAAGAACTGGAAAGGAAAAAATTCCAGTAATAGAGATATGTCATGATGAGAGTATGTGGAGGAAGAGAGTGTTAGTGCTAGTAGAGATAAAGAGAAAGGTAAAGCGAAAGAAACACAAGAGGTAAAGGTAAACCCAACTAAGAGGACGCGAAAACGGACAAACAACCCCACCACCACTAGGCAAACCTTTCAATATAGTGAGCAAATATGACCCATGTTACATAATTACATCGATACGGTTTATGATGTGCGTGGGGATGGTAACTATGGGTTCCGAGTAATTGCAAAGGGGATGGGTAAACAAAATGGGGCAAATGATTGGTACGCAGTTAGATGTGAGTTGTTTTAAGAGATTCAACAAATGAAATGTGTTTATTATGATCTGTTTGGTAATCTCGATTTTGAATGTTATGAATATGATTATATTTTATCCAGTTTGAATTATTATCATCCTATAGATCCTGCCCTTTGGGACAAATGTATGAGATTTCCAGCTTATGAGTTTTTAATTGCATCTCATTATAATATATCAATTGTATTGTTGTCATTATGGCCAGACAAAAATGAATTATTAAAAATATGGAACACCACTTTTTTAGCTCTTTATACTGGGCCGCCTCGTGCAACGACATATTAAATCTCTAGTGTAATGGTGTATGTCAACAATTGTCATTATGCAGAAAAGAAGGGATCTTTCCAATGCCAAGTATTATAGTGCGATGGGAACAAATGTGCACTGAACCTGCTGAACCATGGAAGGAACTTTTTCGAGAAAATTTCAAATTATACAGTTAAAAAGGCAATCGGGAAAGCAAATCCTAACTGAATAACAAGTTTTAAACTTAGAAAGTCCATAATTAGTTTTTTTTTAATGTTGGGTACTCTTTTTCCAAATTGTTGTAAACTGCTTTTGATGAGATTCAAATAAAATTATATGGTGTATCATGTTTAGTTAAATATCTTTTATAAAATTTAGTTAATGTTTCATATTGAGTTAATTTATTTTATGAAATTTATATAGTGTATCAGTGTTTCATTCAAAAAAATTAGCAATTGCCACGAAATTGGCAATTTAATTAATATTTCATATTGAGTTAATTTCTAATATATGAACTTATAGATACTTATAAAAAAAAAATAACTGTAAAAAAAAAAAAAACATCCAAGTGTTGAAAAACAAACCAATGTACCATATTGCATCTCTAATAATTATCTCGTATTTATATGGAAATGTATGATTTCAAGTGTTTCATATTCCTTACTTGACCTACTAAAACTTGCAAAAATAATAAAACTAAAATGATCAATAAATCTCAAGTTATCTACTTCACAAAAAGCCAACATGATGAACCAACATTTGAAAAATCATCCAAGTTACCATATTGCAACTCTAATAAACTAAAAAAAAATTGTCAAATTAACTAAATATGAAATTTTATAAAATATAAATAAACTAAACATGAAATTTGTCAAATAATTTTTTTTTGGGTAAATTTTTGTTATAATTGACCAATTTTATGTTAAAAAAAATCATGTTTAAAAGATTTAGTATTTTATAAAAATTTCATTTTTAGTTTATCTATATTTTTAAGAATAGGGCATTTTGTTTTTTATAAAAAAATTAAAGTTTAGTTTTAAAAAAATTCATGTTTAATTTTTAAAATTGGAGTATTTTTAGTGATAGTGACGAATATTCAGTTTTTACGAAGAAGCAGAGACTGGTACTGTAATTAAGGCAAACCGTACATATTATCTACGATCTGTATATTTAACCTACGGTTTTGACTGAAAGCCAAGCCGTAGATATGATCTACAGTATGCACTTATAAAATCTACGGTTCGTAAAAAAAATGTACGATTTGTATGTTTTTTCAGAAAAATTATAATACAAAAATACATGCTCATGATAGAATAACGGGTGTGGAAGGGTGGAGAAGTAAAAATGGTCCCACATATTTTTTTTTTTAGAGAAAATTAAGTATTGGAACATGAAAACAAAAGTATTTAAGGATTGGTCCGGCTATAAAATTTAATTAATGATTGATCCATTATTTTTTAAACTAATTAAGAATTGGTCCATTTCCCCTAACTAACCAATAAAAATGTAAAAAATCAGAAAAAATGAAAAAATTCCAGAAAATAAAAATGCAAAAATAAAAAAAAATGAAAAAATCCAAAAATACAAAATAAAAGAGGCAAAACCCCGAAAAAACACGACTTTTTTTAAAAAAAATCCCAAAAAATCAAAAAAAATCCTAAAAAATCCCAAAAAATCAACAAAAATCCAAAAACGCAAAAAAAAATAGTCTGAACCATTTTAATTCATTTTGGTTCAGATTGTTTTTAAAAATGACTTAAAATGGTTCAGACTGTTTTCAAAATGACTTAAAATGGTTCAGACTGTTTTTAAAATGACTCAAAATGGTTCAGATTGTTTTTAAAATGACTTAAAATGATTCAGACTATTTATTTATTTTTGTGTTTTTGGATTTTTGGATTTTTGTTGATTTTTTGAGATTTTGTTTTGATTTTTTGGGATTTTTTTTAAAAAAATTCATGTTTTTTCGGGGTTTTGCCTCTTTTAATTTTTTTTGGATTTTTTCATATTTTTTTTATTTTTTCATTTTTGCATTTTTATTTTCTGGAATTTTTTTATTTTTTCTGATTTTTTACATTTTTACTGATTAGTTAGGGGAAATGTATTAATTCTTAATTAGTTTCAGTTTCATGAACTAATTCTTAATTAAGTTGTAGATAATGTATGAGGAGATCATTGATCTTCATCTCTGCATATTTACGGAAAGAATTAGCAATGGGTAAATTGTGGAATGGTTTAAATATATTGATGCACCGTTGTTTTTTTTGGGACGGGAAGCCTAATTATATTTTTTTTAGTCAGGCTAAGAATATTTCGTTTCACTTGTAAATATTAGGAAATTCTAAAAAAGAAAAATCCAAGGTCATCGATTTCACCATTTTGTTAATTTTTATGTTTTTATAAATTTTTTGGTACGTTATTGTTTATTTAGCATTATTTGACATTTTAAAGAGATATAATTCATAAAAAAATATAAATGCTTTTTTTTTTGCACTTTTTTTTTGTTTCAAGTTATAAATAAATAGAATAAGCGATTATTAAAATAAGTTTAAAAAAATCAATGATTTACTAAAAAAACAAGGTGGTGTTAGTCTTGTTATACAAAAAATTATAGTTTTACACGCTTTAAATACATGAATCAAGTTAAAAAAGCCTATGCCTATGGGGAATTGATAAACTCTAGCCATAGTAAATCTATTTTTTTCAGAAAAAAATACGTTTAAAGCAGTGTACTAACAATATTTAACGATTTATATATTGTACTATTCATTTTAGCAATTGAGCTACTAATTTACAAATTTAATGATAAAATTACGCTCACGTTCTCACATGTTGAATGTAATTCTGTCAATATCTCTAAAAAAAAAAATTCCCAAATATGAGATATATCGACTGTAATTTTATCGATTTATGTTGTTATTCTGTTAATTAGATGAAACTTAATAGCTCCGTATGTCAATTATTAAAATTAATACTTGACTACATCTCAAGAGACGTTAACCGGTTCGGAGCAGTAAAGTTATTTTTTTCCCATTTTTTACTGATGCTATTTTGACTATTTAAACGTTTGTTTTTAAGTTGATAGAGGAAAAAATAATTAGAACGAAAAACAAAATCAAACTTTGCTCTCTCTCTCTCTCTCTCTCTTTCTCTCTAGTCACCTGATAAATATTTAGTGAATTGAATTTTGGGCCTTTTTCAACTCTAACCCAGGTTCATCTCTACCTCTTGATTATCTTTTTATTTCTTTACACCTTATTTTTTTATTACTTGTTGTTTGTTAATAGGTTTTTATTCGTTGCTTCTTGTTTTGTTTTTTTGTTTGTTAATTAGAGCTTATTTAGGATTTACTATTGCAATAAATCCACAATTTTTAATTCTTCTAAGTTTCCTTTTTGTGGGTATGATGTGAATTTGTTTGTCCAATAAAGTTGAAAAAACGCCCATTATTTTGCGCCTTAGGTATTAATTTGATTTCTTTCTTCCTTTTTCTTCACTTTTTTGTGTTAATTTTTTTATAGTCCAAATTAACCTTTTTCTGTTATGATCTTTGATTATCTTGATTACAATAAAAAAAAACTCATCTTTTTTGTATCGTCTCCTTCTAAAACCTAAAACTCTCAACTTTGCTTATTCTTTGGATTAATGGGTTTTCTTATTTTGGCCCAGATCACTTTAATTGTTACAAATTCATTGAAAAAACCAAGTAAATTCATCTGGGTATTGTTTATTTTTGGGAGATTTAGTTGAATTTTATCCTTTTATTTGCTCCTTTAAGTAAAACCCTAACCGACTTATATCACTCGACAAATTATAAATTCCTTAAAAAAACAAAGTAAATTCATCTGGGTATTGGTTATTTTCGGGAGATTTAGTTGAATCTCATCGTTTAATTATGTTCTTTAAGTAAAACCCCAAATTGAGTCATACTACTTTATATGAGAATGAAAAGCTCTACCAATCAGTGTATATTAAAATTTATAGATATAGCTCCACCAGTGCTGCAGCTGTTGCAGTTTCTGTGAAAAAACCAAGTAAATTGATTTGGGTATTGATAATTGTGGTTGTAGTAGGATTTGTTTACTACTAGTTTTATATATCCGATCTTAATTATTCGAAAACTTGTCATTATATTAGCTTTTCCTAGTAAAATTCCAAATTAACTCAAATCACTTTAACTGTGACAATTACATTGATAAACCTAGTAAAATTCATCTGGGTATTGGTAGTTTTAAGAGATTTAGTAGTTTCTTTAACTAAGTCATCTGGCTATACTGAATAACCTTGGGTTGTTGTTAATTTCATACATTCCATTTTATCACTTCAAAATCTCGTTGTTTTTTTTTTTTTGGAATCCCAGTATCCCTATATACGAGCCCTGGCTGCTCTGTTACAGTTTCAGTGAAAAAACCAAGTAATTGATATGGATCTTAATAATTTTGATTGTAGGGTTTACTACTAGTTTTATACATCCGATCTTAACACTTTGAAGACTTGTCAATTTATTAGCTTTTCCAAGTAAAAACCTAAATTGACTCATATCACTTTTAACTGTGATAATTTCATTGAAGAACTAGTAAAAGTCATTTGGGTAGTGGTAAATTTGGGAGATTTAGGGTGTGTTTGGCGGACAGATTGGAAGCACTTCCTAGGTCCAGAAGCTCATCTAGCAAAATTATGAGTGTTTGGTAAGTAAAAGCAACCCATTTCCCAAAAAGTTCGGAGCATTAGAAGTCCAGTTGGGAGAAGTTGTTTTTGACACTTCTGAAAATAGACTTCCTCACAAAGTCAAAATGAAAAATACAATGCGTCATTTTTCTCTCACTCTCTCTTATACTAATAGAACTATTTTCTCTCTCGTCCGATAGAATTTCTCTTTATGTGGTCTCAATCCTTAATCTATTCTTAAAATTTTCCCCTCTATCTTTATAAATCAGTAGTTATCTTCTCACACAAAGTTACCGTGCCTTTTTCGGCATGGTGTTGAATTTCGTAGATCTCAATAGGAGATGACCTCCATCAGATTTTTTTCCACCGCTGCAATTGCAAATTCTATTCTTGCATCCTATAACAATTGTTAAAAATGTTTTTTAAAATAAAATTATTGTTCGCAGTAGGTTGTTTTTGCATATTTATTTAGCAATAATGCTTTTATCGATGTTTTTTTATTTTTGTAATTGTTTATAAATATTTGGTTTTTAAAGTGATACAAAATTTATTAGTATATTTTTATGTGTGTTTTCGTAGTATATGAATTATTGTGGTATTAAGTCATTTCGAACTTATACATATCAAACGCAGACAAAACTTATAAAAATCAAAAGCACTTTTCCACCAGACGCTAATTTTTTCTAAAGTACTTTTATATAAGTCACTTTTCAACAGCATTTTTCCAGACAACACTTTTTAGGGAAGCACTTGATTTCCAAGCAGCACCTTAGTAGTTTCTTTAATTAAATCTTGATCAAATTTGTGAAAATCTGGATATATTGATTACCATGGGGTGGTTGTTGATTTCCGTCATTCCATCGTAATTCTTTGAAATCTCATCATTTTATAAGCTTTTAAAACTAACACCCGAAATGGCTTATATCACCTTAGCTTTTACAAATTCATTGAAAAACCAGGTAAATTGATCTGGGTATTGGTAGTTTTGAGAGATTTAGTTTAATCTCGTTATTTTATTAGTCCTCCAAGTAAAACCTTATTTGACTCATATCACTGATACACTTTCAGGGCAGAAACGGAAAATTCAAAACTACTACAACAGGGTTGTCGTATAGCATTACTGTTTTTTTCTTATGAAATAACCCTTCACCATAGTGAAACACGTCCTGCAAATTCCCCTCTCTCATCGTCATGAAGCTATCTTTCTCTCGATCCAAAAAACCCGCTTCCAAACAAACCCCCAAAATTCCCAACGATGACGAAACTGCAGCTCAACCTTCCTTTGAATTCGTCACAGAATTTGATTCAACCAAAACCCTAACAGATTCCGAAAAGAAGCCCAAAATCGCCCCTCTATCAAACGTGTACAATCCTTATAAGAAGATGAAGAACCTCGAACTCCCACTACACCAATCCGGTCCCACAGAAACCCAGTTTGAGGTCGAATCTGCTGAGAAACCCGCCGATCAGTCCAATATGTCCTATGGCCTCAACATTCGGAATTCGGGTAAGTCTTATTTTTTATTTTTTTATTCTGTTATTTGTTTATTAAAAAGTTAGGGTTTTTGTATGTGATGTGATTAGTCTTGGTATATGTAGAACGGGTACACACACTGCGCAATTAAATTTACATGTACATTAATTAATATATGAATAGAAGCACCCAATTATTAGTAGTTTACTTACACGTATCGTCGTGTGCCACTCCAGAATTATTGTTTCTAGTGTACTTGTTACATAGGTCTTAGGCTGTGTTGCGTGGATGTTTGTTGATTATGATATGTGTGGATATGGATGGGCACTTATCTCATCTATTGGCCAACGCCTAAAAGGGACTACAACATTCCTCCATTTTGAAAAAGTTTTGGTTTTCACAATGTGTTTTGCCGAAAAGTATACAGATTATAGGTTTTATCATCCCACATAATAGTGACAATTTATTCACATAAAGGTCTGCTGGTCCCATATAGCTGATTTGAGATATCGTATCAAAACCAATTGGATTCAGTCTTGAGATTACATAAACAATATGTGAGGAGAAATTTTGAAATCAAGGAAAAAAAGGTCAAAAAGAATTGTATGCTTGTTTTTTTCTCTTAATCAAGCGCACTTCTTTTATAACAGGTAACTCGGATACGTCTAGGGTTCCCGTAGATGTCGGTTTGTTGCAAAAACTGAAGCGAGATTTGAGAGACTTGCCGGACGATCCTGGGATGGATGAGTACAGTGAGATGCCTGTAGAGGGATTTGGGGCGGCCCTACTGGCAGGGTACGGCTGGCAGGAGGGAATGGGGATAGGGCGGAGCGCGAAAAATGATGTTAAGATTGTTCAGTATGTGAGGAAGACCGCTAAGGAAGGATTAGGGTTTAAAGATATGCCTAGCGTTAACGAGAAGAAGGAGAAAATAGGAAATAAAGTTAGAGGCGAAGGAGAGACAAAGGAGGTGGGGAGGTTTCATGTGGGTAGAGATGTGAGGGTGATTAGTGGAAGAGAGGTTGGGTTGAAAGGGAGAGTATTGAAAATTTTGGGTGGTGGTGACTCAGTGGTTTTGAGGCTCTCTAGGAGTGAAGAGGAGCTAAAAGTGAAGATCAACGATATTGCGGATCTAGGTTCGGTGGAAGAAGACAGATGTTTAAGGAAATTAAAAGAACTGAGAATGCAAGATGATAGTAGGAAAAATAAAGAGAGAAGTAGAGACAAAAGAAGAGAAGGCAAACGTGAGAGAGACGATGAGAGGAGAAGTGAATACATAAAAGAAAGTAAAGCCACGTCTCAAGTTTGTTGGCTTACGAGTCACATACGTGTACGTATAATTAGTAAAGACTTCAAAGGGGGGAGATTATATTTGAAGAAATGCGAGGTTGTGGATGTGGTTGGACCTACTACATGTGATGTATGTATGGATGAGAGTAAAGAGCTAGTTCAGGGTGTTGACCAAGAGTTTCTGGAGACTGCAGTTCCTCGTTGTGGGGGTCCGGTTTTGGTGTTGTCTGGAAAGCACAAGGGTGCATATGGAAACTTAGTAGAGAAAGATTCGGAGAGAGAGAGAGGTGTCGTCCGAGATGCAGATACTCATGCGATGCTTACTGTGCCTTTCGAACAACTTGCTGAGTATACTGGAGATCCAGATTTGATCGGATATTGAGTTTGTAAAAGCAACCACAATTTCAGCATCAGTGTAGTTTTTTATGATGAGGACGAGGTTGTAGATTTAGAGACTTTTTCTTCTTGTTTTCCTTTACTAAGCAATTATCATTGTATTACGATCTTAGAGATGGTGTGTTTCAATATTGGGTTAAATGGTTCTTTTCAGTTTGAAAATGTGGTGAAAATGGAATCCGAGTGGACTGTGATTGCTGATGCTTTTTCGATCTGGGTTGAAGGACTTCTAGAGAGGTGTTCTAGTCTTGAGAGGCTGGTTATTTTTGGGTTGTATCTGAGGCTGAGACCCACGAAGAATTTCTTATGTTAGCCAATTTTACTTCGTATATTGTGAGGCTGATGAAGAAATTTAGGCATGTGGAAATCGAGTCTCAAAATTTCAAGCGTTAAATGTATGGGAAATTGGAGTTTCTAAAGATTCTATTTGTGTTAATGTTCATTTTTCATCTCAAATACAATTGTTGACATCTTTAAAGCGTTTTTTCCGTGTTATAGGAGATGCGTCTTCTATTCTTTCCAAATTTTCTTATTTTGGCCCCTGGTAATGTGTTTTACTTGTATTGTTATCTGAATTGGAGTATTTCTAATTGCATTTTGATTATTTGGGCTCATATATCTGTCCTTGTTACGTTGCAACATATACGATATACCCTATAAGTTGTTCAGACCAATGTTTTAAAAAACGTTATAGCTAATATAGCGTTTTTGCGAAAGGTATGTTAAAAGCGGAAATAGCGTAGCAACATACCTTTTTACAATGTAATTTTTTTTTTGTCTAAAAATATAATAATATAGCATTAGATGGTCATAAAATTTATTTTAATTATGTTATCATACTAAAAAAGTTAAAAACAACCCAATGTGTAGGTTGTTAAGCAAATACGCAATCTAATACAACAAAGTTACAATATGGCAAATATCTTATCAATAGAAGTATTAAAATGGAAACTATAAGTTAAACAAGACATTTAAACGAGAAACGCATGGGCAAACTCTAACTGCGTTGTGGGCTAAATGTTATTTAAACCTAAATGTTATTTAAACCTTTTAATACCAATGGTGATTCTTTGATCACAAAATCGGTATAAAAAAAAATTGTAATCCAAAAATTCCGATATTTTAACAGCCCATTTCTAAAAAATCGGTACCTTTATCTATTTAGAACTCTATTAAACAAGATGATGATATCATTCATAAGTTTATTTACAAAAAACAAAAATAAAAAAAGAAATCAAATAACTTTTTTGCTTTCGAGCAACTTTTTAACTTTAAAATTGTATTGGTAATCAGTAAGAATAACTGATAGGCCTTGTTTGGTGGCAGGATAATTTTCAATGGGATTAGAAATGCAACAGGGACGAGAAATACCATGAAATTCCGACTTCGCTGTTCTGGTTGCTGTTACGCTGTTCAGTTAGAACTGTGGTTATAACTGCAGTTGCAACCACGGTTCTAACTGAACTTTAAAGATGAATATAACTCAGAATAAAAACGTACTTGAAAGTAAATTCACACGCACGTTTTTAAACCGAGTTCACCCAGAACTTTGGGCTACGTCTCTGAGGCACTCACCCAGATTTATGATACTATTTCAAGCTTACAATATAGGACTCGAGGCTTATGAAAACTCACAGACTATACCTCTTGATTTTCTGCCTATCACTATATTGCTATTACTAAATAGCTATCCCTTATAAACAATAACATCCCGTCATTGTTACTCTCGTATTTTTTTTAGCCCACGTGTATTCTCTCTAAGATAAGTTCTTTATAAGTTTAGAACACGTGATATTTTACAAGCAAGCAAGTATGAGACTATTTATAATAATAAAAGTCTTTCAAATCTTCGCATTCCTTTTCTTTAATCTTCAAAAATCTCGCTGCTCATTGAAGATTTGATCGTCATCTTTGTAACATCTTTGGAGATTAATCTTGTTAGGAACACATGTCTATTTTAGCTCCAAATCTTCTTAGGAAATTCAGCTACTTTGCTTGTAACAAAGATTTAGTTGGCTCCTTTTTAGGAGATAAACTCCTTCCAATCTTCAAGATATCTTGTCTATAATTCACATAATTCCAGCACAAACAAATCTTATCAAATCTGTTAGTACAAGTTAGTATATATCTTGAAGTAAGAGATAATATATTTATTCAAAAAGATTAACACGAGACAATCTTTTTGATAGATTTATATATGGAACAATATATCTCCTAACATGATTCAAACTTATACTCATCAAATCAATAACTAATCATTAGTATAAGATAGAATAAGAAAAGATTTATTTACCAAACTTAATGGTTGGTATGTAGTATGGTGTGGAAACAATGGTACCACTGGGTTATGAATTTGTATATCAGTGGGTAAGGGAGTGAGGGGAATTGGTGTAGCAAGCGATGATGTTGGAGTAGTATTGGCAAATGGAAATCTACGTTCATCAAAAACAACATGGCGAGAAATATAGGTTCGATTTGTGTCAAGATCGAGACATTTATATCCCCGGTAATTAGCACTATATCCTAAAAATATACACATTTTTGAACGAAAACTTAGTTTGAAACGGTTATATGGTCGAAGGTGGGGACAACAAGCACATCCACAAGTTCGTAATATTGTATAATCTGGGGGTTTTGAAAACAACTTTTCAAATGAAGAAATATTTTTGAGGATCGGAGTTGGTACACGATTAATAACGAAACATGCGGTGTTAAAAGCTTCTTCCCAATAGGAAAGAGGAATGAAGGACTCAGCTAGTAAAGTGAGCCCAGATTCTACTACATGTCTATGTTTGCGTTCGACTATACTGTTTTGTTGGTGAGTGTGTGGGCAAGGATGTCGATGTATTATATCATTTTCACGAAAATAGTTGGTGAATGTTCGAAATCCCCCCCACCCCAATCAGTTTGGACAGTTTTTATTTTAAGATCAAATTGTCTTTCAACTTGCTTTTGAAAGTATAAGAATGTAGTAAAGGCTTCAGATTTGTATTGTAAAGGGAAAATCCATACATATTGAGAAAAATGATCAACAATATTCATAAAATAGCATTTTCCATTAATAGATGGTGAATGAGATGGCCCCAACAAATCTAGAAACAATAAATTTAAAGGAATTAAAGAGACAGACTCGGAGCGTTGAAACGGTAGTTGTTTGCTTTTGGCTTGTTGACAAGAATTACAAACACTAAACGCTTTTTTATTTAAGCATGGTAAATAAAAACGACGGACAATCGACTCGGTAGTTGGATATGCAGAGTGCCCAAAGCGGGAATGCCTAATATCAATGGGAACACGGACACCATAAAATGCTGAAGAGGAATTTGTTTTGGTTGGTATGAATGGGTAAAGACCGACTTCACATTTGCCCTAGTGCAACACCTTCCTTGTGACTTCGTCCTTCACACAAAAATAAGACGCATGAAGTTCAACAAAAATATTATTATCAAGTGTAAACTTGCTAATAGAAATCAGGTTTTTACAAATTGAAGGAACTCTCAAAATATCATTTAATTTAAAAGTATTTGAGTTTGTAGAAATGGTGGTGTCGCCACTGTGAGTTATAGTTAAACCTGTACCATTACCAACTTGGAGCTGTTCATTTCCGTTGTATGTCTCCGAGTTTACGTTCATGTTTTTGAAGTCATCGGTGATGTGGTGTGTAGCCCCCGAGTCATGAAACCAAGGATCTCCAGTGGAATATGGCGTGGCAGTAAATACAGCTGGTTGTTGAACGCCACCTTGATATGATTGATCATGGCGAAATTGGCATTGAATAACAGTGTGTCCAGATTCTTTACAGAGCTGGCATCGGGGGGTGTAGGTTCCTGAATTATTTGTAACGGTTACGATTCTGGCCTCCTCGGTTTCCTCGGTAAGAACCGCCGCTTTGACTGCGGTTGTTATAGTTATCATATCGAGAAACAGGTTGGTTTCGGTTGTTATAGTTGCCATATCGAGAAGCAGGTTGGCTCCGAGCATGGGTAGGGGGGTCAGGTTTAGTCACAAGATTGGCTTCTAGATTTTCGATGGGTATTTGATTTGACTTATTTCGGTTCTCTTGTCGTTTAAGGAGGTCGTAAACTACCACAAGAGATGGTGGAGAGACCATGGTGTGGATTGACATTATGACATGGTCGAACGATGAGTTCAATCCTGCAAGAAGAAATGCGAGATAATCTGAATCTCGTAAGGGCTCGCCAATTGCCGCAAGGGTGGTTGAGATTTTCTTAATTTCGTCGAAATACTTGTCAACTGGTTCGTGTCCCTTCTTTATGGTGGTAAGTTCATACTTTAGCTGCGTAGATTGCGCTCGAGAGTGAAAGTGGAACAATTCTGCAAGAATATTCCAGACTTGATGTGAGGTAAAGTCTCCAATGATATGGGCAAGTAACTCCTCATATAGTGACGAAATGATGGTGCTCAAGATCAATTTATCCAGCTGAATCCAAACAGCGTAAGCCGGATTCACCTGGTTGCCTATGGTCGAGCTAGAGACTGGTGTTGGGATGGTAGTTGGTGGACAGGGGATGGTTCCGTCTACGTAACCATAAATATTCCGTCCCTTGAGATAGGGGACGAGCTGGGTTTTCCATAGCAAGTAATTGTCACGGTCGAGCTTTATGGTCACTGTATGATGCAACTTGATTATGGATGGGATTGAAGTTGTGACGGTACTGTCCGCGGTTGTAGTGTCAGTGGGAGTGGGTTCGGGAGCCATTAAGAGAAAAATGAAGATAGAAAAAATCAACGTTAGTTGCTGTGGCTCTGTGATATCATGTTAGAATCCATATTACTTTATCATTAAAAAGCCTCGTAATGGTAAGGATAAATATCTCTTTATAAAACACAGGCTCGATTATTATCTAGACGATGTGGGACAATTACTCTAACACCCTTAAGTATTTTCACTTCTCCGTTAAGAGTTAAGTATAAATTATTTTACATATGTTAAAGCAGGTTCTATGGAATTTCCAAAGTAAAAAAAAAAAAAACTACTAAAACTTTAGGAAAATAATCTGCAAAGTTTGAACAAGCTTTTTTGTAAAGAAGCAATGCTATGTTAAATTAGTTTTGTATAGTATTGCAGTATTAGTATTTATAGATAAAACTTTAGGCTACTCTAGACAAGACATTTGAGTTTGAAGTCCAATCCTCAACAATCTAATACCGCCTATATATATATATATGATATTTCAAAATGATGTCATTTTGTGGGATTTTGTGTGCATTGGACTCCTAGCCTCAATTAACACACCAAGCACATTATATATGTGCCACTACATATAGACTCCAATCGCACCAAAATAATCCCTTAAAAAAACACACCGCAGAAATTATATATATATATTATCCAATCACCTCCCCTACAAATTAGAAATTTCATATATAGAACAATGAAACAAAAAGATCTCATAATCCAAAATCGAAATACATAATAAATATGTTTATATATTCAGAATTAGATTTATGCCTTAATTGGCTAATATTAATTAAGAAGGGAAAAAGATACGACTCTTCCATTATTAAACTCTGTTAGGCGGCGGCGAACGTTGGAGTTGGTGTTAATTGGAGAGGGGAAGTGAAGTTTATGTTTCTCTGTTTATTAATTTGGGCGTTGATCTAGTCACAAGCTGAAACGGCGTAGTTTAGTACATGGTTTTTCTTTTCTTTTTAAAATACTCAGCTATTTACACTTTTAGTCCAGAATATCGCGTTTTTTTGCTTTTGGACCCAATAACGCGTTTTTTGCGCAATTCCACCCAAATAGCGTTTTTAGTGTATACATTTTTTTTCGAAAACCGCTAAAGCGCGCAAAGTTGCGCGCTTTTTAAAACAGTGGTTCAGACTAATTTGCTAATGTTCAATCTCTATGCTTGTGACTTGGGATCTATCATGTGCTTTCGATGCCAAACAAGCCTTTTGTTCGACCTGATTAATTATAGCAGTTGGTGGCACTAAGCTTGAAAAGATGTTCATTTTAGCTTTCATCTATCTCTTTTAGGTTAGCTCATGAATAATTCCCTTCAAATTCCACTTTCATGTCATTCTGTAATGTAAATACCATAAAACTATTTGTCTATTTCGATGGAGATTGTAAAAAAAGGATGACAAAATATTGCATTGTTGGTATGGGGGTATATGGCGAGCCTGATTTTATTCCCAAACTCGGATTAATCAATTCGCGTCGTCTCCGATCTATCAGGGTGTCTGATGAGGATGATGTCGGCCTCCGCTACGGGGTAATCTCCTTTCCTGCACAAGTAACGAACAGGGACCTGGGGTTGGTAGCAGGTTTTACCTCTCCGACGATCAAGTCAGTACTGGGTAAGACAGAAAGTAGGTGTGTAAGTGTAACATCCCGTATTTTTATAAATGGTTTTATTTATGATTTAATTTATCCAAAAGCGTTTTATTCAAAATTTTACCAAAAACCGGTCACTCGACTAATTTTACTTATAAAAAGGACCCAATAGTTTTGTTTCTAAAGATTTGTTATTTTTGAGTAGTAAAACTATATCTTTGGATTAGGAGTTACTTATTAGAACTTTGGGGACCAAATAGTTCGTTACCTCAAACTATCTCAAAACAGCTTTTATAAACCTATTTTTCAGCCGCTTTTCAAAAGCAAAAATCAGTAAAACAAATAGAAGAGAGAGAAAGAGAGAGAAGAAGAAGAAGAAGAAGAAGAAGAGGAAAAGGAAACCACCATAAGCGGGTTCATACCGGAAGCATCTCCTCTACGCTCTAAGGTAACGGGGGTTATCCATTGCGACTAGACGAGGGTGTATGTTAGGTTTTGGTTTTTGTGTTCATTATAAATTGGGGGTTTTTGCCGTTTATATTAATTGTGTTCCTAAATTGTTAATTGGGATTACTCGTTGTAGTTTTGGTTCCATTATTTATATTGTAGAGATTGAAGCCTTAGATATGATCATTTCGAATTAGCGAGATTAGGGATGGGTTTGCATGATTTATTAGTTGTTTAGGGGATTGTATAGTTGTTGATGGTATTGGATGAATTTATGGTGAATAATGGTTAATTGTAGTTTATGCATACAAGGTGTTTGTTAAAATGCCCGAATGGGATTTTACGTTATTGGAGTTGTTCGGCTAGTTGCGAATTTAGTACATATGGCTATGTGTTACGTTGTATTACGTTATTGGAGTTGTTCGGCTAGTTGCGAATTTAGTACATATGGTTATGTGTTACGTTGTATTACGTTATTGGAGTTGTTCGGCTAGTTGCGAATTTAGTACATATGGTTATGTGTTACGTTGTATTACGTTGTTTGGAGTTGTTCGGCTAGTTGCGAATTTAGTACATATGGTTATGTGTTATGTTGCATTACGTTACGTGACGTATGAGAATGTGTTATTTGCGTGAATTTATATTATTGGCCGAGGCCGTATGAGAATGTGTTATTTGCGTGAATTTATATTATTGGTCGAGGCCGTATGAGAATGTGTTATTTGCGTGAATTTATATTATTGGCCGAGGCCGTATGAGAATGTGTTATTTGCGTGAATTTATATTATTGGCCGAGGCCGTATGAGAATGTGTTATTTGCGTGAATTTATATTATTGGCCGAGGCCGTATGAGAATGTGTTATTTGCGTGAATTTATATTATTGGCCGAGGCCGTATGAGAATGTGTTATTTGCGTGAATTTATATTATTGGCCGAGGCCGTATGAGAATGTGTTATTTGCGTGGATTTATATTATTGGCCGAGGCCTTGTGTTTTAGCTGTAGTGGCAATGGTCTCTGTCTCTCCCTAATTCCGGGGACAGAAGACGGCCGAGGGGATAGGGAATGACCTGCCTTACGGACCGGGGTAGGTGGCGTGAGAGGTCCCAGTGTGCACTATTTACTTTTATGTTAGCAATGGTCTATGTCTCTCCCTAATTCCGGGGGCATATGACGGCCGAAGGGATAGGGAATGACTCGTCTTACGGACTGGGGCGAGTGGCGTGAGAGGTCCAAGTGCGCACTATAAATCTACTTTTATGTTGCAATGGTCTCTGTCTCTCCCTAATTCCGGGGACAGAAGACGGCCGAAGGGATAGGGAATGACCTACCTTCCGGACCGGGGTAGGTGGCGTGAGAGGTCCATGTATGCTATAGATGTGTGTTGATGTTATTTAATTTATCGTAGTTGTGGAATGTCATTATATTTCGTTTTATACGTAGTTTATCGTAGTTGTAGAATTTGTGAGTTCTTGCATTTATGAGATGGAGTGACGGTGTATGTGGTGCCGTCCCGTCTAGTTAGGTGCGTGGGACTCACCGTTACATTTTTGTATTTCAGGTACAACTTAGGTTGAGGCGATGGTTAAGAGCTTTAGCAAGGCATCACATGGGTTCGGGCTTTTGCTTTCTTTTCATGTATATTTTATTTTGAGGTTGTAGCCTACGGGCAATTTACATTCGTTTAGTTTATCTCGTTTTTGTAGCCGCGTTTGGCAAATACTTTTGTTTATTGTTTACTTGTTCCTTTAGCTCACAAGTCTTTTCTTTTAAAATTTTAATTTTGTACCAACAGGTTTCACTTTTCTTTGTTTTAATAAGGTCATGCCTCGATATCCATCCTTTACGGATTTTGGGGCGTGACAAGTTGGTATCAGAGCTAACTAGGTTCTTGTATACTTTGGGACGACGGGAAGATGGGTAACCATTGGACCAAGATCCATCGTATCATTTTTACAAAACTTTTTCCAAAACTCAAACTTTTTCTAAAACGGGGGGTTGCATTTAGCTTTAGTCATGTAGCTAGAATTTAGTAGTAGTTGATGAAAGGAAAGTTCACATGTGAGGGAAGTTGGGGACAATGAGGACGCTTGTTGATCCCGGCTCGCCAAACTAGTGAATAGACCTTTCGTTGGTATGTGTGAAGGAATGCCTTAGCGATGTGGAACTCTAGAGTATGCGAGGACGCTCGGATGCTTTAGGATAACGTATCGTGACGGGTTGTCCCTAGCACTTTTGTGTTGTTTGGATGCGTGTGCGAATTGTTATGGTGTATATGAGGTGTAAGTTGTATGTCAAGTAGTAACGATGTATTAGAGTGCGAGAATTGTGAAGATTGATGATTTTTTTACATAGCCGTTTTCATATTATTAACTTGTTTGTTAAAGTACATTTTTATGTGAATGGATGTTGATCATAATGAGTTTGTGGACTTAAATGGCTTATTTGTGTAATATATGCCATGTAGGATTTTACGAGTGTTGAGAAATTTTGCGTTTTTGAATCTTTATTTTCTGCAGTAAAAACGATCGGTCGACTGTAAAAACGATCGGTCGAAAATTTTCTGACCTCACTGGAAGGAATTGTACCAAAAACGATCGGTCGTTTTCCCAAAACGATCGGTCGAATTTTTGGTGATCTCACTGGAAGAATCTTGATCCAAAACGATCGGTCGTTTTGTCCAAAACGATCGGTCGTGTTCTGGCGATTTTGCTATTCATTTCGTTATACTTCAAACGCTCATAACTTCTTCGTTTTAACTCCGATTCTGGTTCCGTTTGAACCGTTGGCTTCGTTTTTCAGTGCTCTATCTTTCTGGCGTTTCGTAATTTTCATTTTCTATCTTTGGAAAATTCAAAGCGTTATATCGTCGAAATTGAGAATCCGTAAAAATCAGTTTTTGAACCTTAGAAAGCTTGATAAAGTGATTGATTTGCAAACCGAGCTTTTATCATGTATGAATATACATGTATGAGTAGTAGTGTCGAGTAAGACAACTAAAGTGTCGGTTTTAAATGTATGTAGTAATGGCTATTACTACAAGGACTGGTGGAAGGAGATCAGCTACACGCGGGGGCGCATCACCATCAAGCGATGCGGCTACCCGAGGTGGAGCAAATGTAAGAGGAGGAAGAGCTCCAAGGGGACGGGGAAAAACTCGAGGAAGAAGGGCTACTAGAGGTCGTGGGGGAAGAGATAACACTAATGCCCTACTACCCGAGCAACCCGAGGCGGAGGTAGAGGTTGAGAATGTTTATGAGGAAGTGAATGTGGAAGAAGAAGAGACCTCTGCACCGGAACCGGAAACGGTCAATGCTAATCAAGTGATGACCGACCTTCAGAAGGTGGTGCAAATGATGGTGCAAAATGCACAAGCTGGGAGTTCAAGCAACAATGGATTGCTTAACTTCACCCGATTGGGGGCTCCGACTTTCGATGGGTTAGGTGAACCATCCATAGCTGAGGGATGGGTGGATGAAATGGAGAAATATTTATCGGCTGCAGGAATAGTAAATGGGGAGCAAAGGATGAATATGGCTCAGTTTCACCTGAAGGGTGAAGCACGGAAGTGGTGGTTAGGAATTGTGGATACATACGACATAAGCAACTTCGAATGGAATGAGTTCATCGAATTGTTTAATCGACAGTTTCTTCCCGATTCTTATAAGGACGAAATGAGAAGACGTTTCGAGGAGCTATATCAAGGGGGTATGACCGTTCAAGCATACCAACTGAAGTTTACCTCACTCTCGAGGTATGCCCCAGAATCGGTTATAGGGGGTGCAGAAAGATGTAGGAGATTCATGAAGGGGTTGAATCCGACCATCTCGTTACAATTGGCATCGGCTCGACATGTCAACTATAATGAATTGGTAAAATCAGCCCAAGCTGTGGAAGGAGCTCTGCTCCATAACAAGCGAATCTCGGAGAAGTCAAAAACCGAAAATGCTCCGAGGGAAGAGAAGAAGCGGAGTTGGGATATGGCGAATAGTTCGCGATTTCAACAACCGGGAAGAGGAGAGAGGAGTTTTAATCCACCGCCGACAAACGTCGTGATAAGGGGAGCGTGTTTCCACTGTGGAGACGCGAACCATCGACAATTCGAGTGCCCTAGGGTCCAATGCAGGACATGCAACCGAATGGGACATACGGCAAGGGTTTGTCCCGGGGGACGAGGAAGAATCGACACCAACCGACCCTTTAACCAACCTAGGTTGCCACCACCACCACCAAGAGGACCAGGATTCGTACCACCACACCAATTACCTGGGAACCAAGGGGGAGGGTTTCGAGGTAACCACCAAGGAGGGGGAAACCGTGGGAACTACCGAGGAGGCTATCAGGGCCCGGGAAACCGAGGGAATCATGGGGGAAATCGAGGACCGCAAGGAAACCCACCAATTCAAGCTCGACTCTATGCCTTGCCACAATTGCCAAACCAAGGAGATCCGGCAAATGTACAAGGTATGGTTCTTGTGTGCTCGTCTTGGGCACATGTTCTTTTCGATACGGGAGCTTCGCATTCTTTTATATCTAGAAGTCTAGTTGAGTCTTTGTTGTTAGAAATTGGGGTTCTAGAGAACCCGATTATTGTAGAGACTCCTGTTGGGGGTCGAGTTGTGTTGGACCGAGTGTGTCGGTCTTGTGAGATGGTGGTCGCAGACCACGTGTTTATATTTGATTTAATTGTTATAGAGATGTCGGGGTTCGACGTGATTCTTGGAATGGACTGGTTGGTTCATTTCAATTCTTTCATCGACTGTGTTCGACGAAAGGTTTTCCTTACAACTTCATCCGGAGATGAGGTGTTCTTTCGTGGGGAAAGGGATGCTACCCTTTCTTCTATTCCATATTATTCCAAGCAGGTTGTGGGCAACCTGTCTTGTCTTTTGGCTAGTCTCTCGATAGTAGATAACGACGAGGAAGTGGAAACGTGGCCAAGCGTAGTGGACGACTTTAGAGATGTGTTTCCGAAGGATCTACCGGGGTTACCACCGAAAAGAGGTTTAGATTTTTCTATCGACTTGGTACCGGGAACGGCACCCATAGCCATTTCCCCGTACCGTTTGGCACCAGCAGAGTTGAAAGAGTTAAGTATGCAGTTAGAAGAACTGCTAGGAAAGGGGTTTATTAGGCGGAGTACATCACCGTGGGCGGCACCGGCCCTATTCGTGCAAAAGAAAGATGGATCGATGAGGATGTGCATCGACTATCGAAAGCTAAATAGGGTGACTATTAAGAATAAGTACCCACTGCCTCGAATTGATGATTTGTTTGACCAACTGAAAGGAGCAACGTTCTTTTCAAAAATCGACTTGCGATCAGGCTATCACCAATTGAGGGTGAAGGATGAGGACATTTCGAAAACGGCCTTTAGGACCCGGTATGGTCACTATGAGTTTGTGGTCATGCCGTTCGGGTTAACTAATGCGCCGGCAGCATTTATGGAGTTAATGAACCGAATCTTTAAGGAGTACCTCGACAAGTTTGTGGTGGTCTTCGTCGACGATATCTTGATTTACTCGAGTTCAAGAGAGGAACACGAGGAGCATCTCCGTTTAGCGTTGCTCACGTTGAGAGAGCATCAACTTTACGGAAAATTTAGCAAATGTGAGTTTTGGCTAAATGAGGTGAAATTTCTTGGACATGTGATCTCGGAAAAAGGTGTCAAGGTGGACGCGACGAAAGTTGAGGCGGTTTCGAAATGGGCACAACCGAAGAATGTGTTCGAGATTCGAAGTTTCTTGGGATTAGCGGGATACTATCGACGGTTCGTCAAGGATTTCTCTAAGTTGGAGACTCCAATGACTTACCTTACCAAGAAGGGGGTGAAGTTCATGTGGAGTGAGGCATGCGAGAAAGCTTTCCTAGAGCTCAAGAAGCGGTTGACTAGTTCTCCCGTACTAGTTATTCCCGAGCAAGGAAAGGGTTATCAAGTGTATTGCGATGCTTCGAAAGAAGGCTTGGGTTGCGTCTTGATGCAAGACGGGAAGGTTATCGCTTATGCTTCGCGACAACTAAGGATTCATGAAAAGAACTATCCGACTCATGACCTAGAGCTAGCGGCAATAGTTCATGCGTTGAAGATATGGAGACATTATCTGTTCGGGGAAAAGTTCAAAGTGTTCTCGGATCACAAGAGCTTAGGACATATTTTTACCCAACGTGATCTAAATATGCGACAACGACGATGGATGGAATATTTGGAGCAGTACGACTATGACTTGCACTATCATCCGGGAAAGGCCAATGTAGTGGCGGATGCTTTGAGTCGAAAGTCTCATGCGACCTTAGCGCATGTGGCGATCGAGGAATGGAGGATGATGGGAAAAGTGAACGAGTTCGACTTGGAGTTGGGACATGTTGATGTGGGGACCTTGTACACAATAGTGGTACAACCGGAACTTGTGAGTAGGGTTCTGGAAGCACAAGATGGGGACGAGAAAGTGGAGAGCTATGAGAAACAGATGAGTTCTAGCGAAGGATTAGATGGTTGGACGAAAGGAACCGATGGAGGACTACGATTTAAGGGAAGGACTTACGTGACGGAAAATATGAGGAATGAGGTATTAAAGGAGTTTCACCACTCCCGATTAGCCGTTCATCCCGGCGGGACGAAAATGTATCACGATGTGAAGAGACAATTTTGGTGGCCCGGAATGAAACGAGATGTAGCTTCATATGTTAGCAAGTGCCTAACTTGCCAACAAGTGAAGGCGGAACACCAAAGGCCGGCGGGTATGCTCCAACCCTTACCGGTAGCGGAATGGAAGTGGGAAAGGATAGCAATGGATTTTGTGACCAACTTACCTAAGTCGGTAGGTGGGAATGACGCTGTGTGGGTTGTGGTCGACCGTTTGACCAAATCCGCACACTTCATTGCGATTAAGATGACAAATTCGGTGGAAATTTTGGGACGGAAGTATATTAAGGAAATTGTTAGACTTCATGGGGTGCCGATTTCGATAGTATCGGATCGAGATGCGAGGTTTGTGTCGAGGTTCTGGGGCGCATTGCAAAATGCCTTAGGAACCAAGTTGACAATGAGTACGGCGTTTCATCCCCAAACGGATGGACAATCGGAGCGGACTATCCAAGTGTTAGAGGATATGTTACGCGCATGTGTGAATGACTTCAAGGGAGGCTGGGAGAGCCATCTACCCTTGGTTGAGTTTGCATATAATAATAGCTTTCAAGCTAGTATTGGCATGGCACCTTTCGAGGCTTTATATGGGCGGCCGTGTAGGTCTCCGGTGTGTTGGACCGAGGTGGGAGAAGCGGAAATGTTAGGACCGCAATTGGTTCAAGAAACGACAGAAAAGATTAAGTTAATTCGACAAAGGCTTGAGACGGCCCGAAGTAGGCAAAAGAGTTATGCGGATAAGAGGAGGAGACCTTTGGAGTTCGAAAAGGGGGATCAAGTATTTTTGCGGGTTTCACCCAGGAAGGGGGTTATGAGGTTTGGCTCAAAAGGAAAATTGAGCCCGAGATTTATCGGACCATTTGAGATCGTGGACCGAGTTGGAGAAGTTGCTTACCGGTTGGACTTACCACCAAAGTTGGCGGGGGTTCACCCGGTGTTCCATGTGTCGATGTTGAAAAAGTATCATCACGACCCTTCACACGTGGTGGACTTTGAGGACATTGAGGTTAGTGCTGATGTGACCTACGAAGTGGGACCTATGAGGATTATCGATGTGCAAGAGAAGGAACTTCGAGGAAAAACGATTAGATTGGTAAAGGTGGTTTGGAAACACCACGGGGCCGAGGAGGCAACTTGGGAACGTGAGGATGAGATGAAGAGGAAATATCCTAATCTCGACTTTTCTTTAGGTACTTTTCTTTAGATACATTCTAATTTCGGGACGAAATTTCTTTATCGGGGAAGGGTTGTAACGCCTAGAGTTTGGAGTTTATTTTTGGTTGTAACGCCTAGAGTTTGGAGTTTATTTTTGGTTGTAACGCCTAGAGTTACGGAGTTGTTGAGTTGTCTTTTATTATGTTTGATATTACATATAGGTGTTTACCTTATTTGAGATTCTTACATGTTGTTCATGTATTGAATTATGGAGTTGTTACGGGTCGTGAAACCTTATGTTTGATATTGCATATTTACCTTATTTGAGATTCTTACATGTTGTTCATGTATTGAATTATGGAGTTGTTACGGGTTGTGAACCCTGTGTATTTTATTTTTGAATTATCACACGAAGTGAGCGTTTACATTCTTATGGTCTTATTGTAATTTTATCATTTCTGGGTATAGTTGTTTAGATAGGAAATTTCGGGACGAAATTCTTTTAAGGAGGGTTAGTTGTAACATCCCGTATTTTTATAAATGCTTTTATTTATGATTTAATTTATCCAAAAGCGTTTTATTCAAAATTTTACCAAAAACCGGTCACTCGACTAATTTTACTTATAAAAAGGACCCAATAGTTTTGTTTCTAAAGATTTGTTATTTTTGAGTAGTAAAACTATATCTTTGGATTAGGAGTTACTTATTAGAACTTTGGGGACCAAATAGTTCGTTACCTCAAACTATCTCAAAACAGCTTTTATAAACCTATTTTTCAGCCGCTTTTCAAAAGCAAAAATCAGTAAAACAAATAGAAGAGAGAGAAAGAGAGAGAAGAAGAAGAAGAAGAAGAAGAGGAAAAGGAAACCACCATTAGCGGGTTCATACCGGAAGCATCTCCTCTACGCTCTAAGGTAACGGGGGTTATCCATTGCGACTAGACGAGGGTGTATGTTAGGTTTTGGTTTTTGTGTTCATTATAAATTGGGGGTTTTTGCCGTTTATATTAATTGTGTTCCTAAATTGTTAATTGGGATTACTCGTTGTAGTTTTGGTTCCATTATTTATATTGTAGAGATTGAAGCCTTAGATATGATCATTTCGAATTAGCGAGATTAGGGATGGGTTTGCATGATTTATTAGTTGTTTAGGGGATTGTATAGTTGTTGATGGTATTGGATGAATTTATGGTGAATAATGGTTAATTGTAGTTTATGCATACAAGGTGTTTGTTAAAATGCCCGAATGGGATTTTACGTTATTGGAGTTGTTCGGCTAGTTGCGAATTTAGTACATATGGCTATGTGTTACGTTGTATTACGTTATTGGAGTTGTTCGGCTAGTTGCGAATTTAGTACATATGGTTATGTGTTACGTTGTATTACGTTATTGGAGTTGTTCGGCTAGTTGCGAATTTAGTACATATGGTTATGTGTTACGTTGTATTACGTTGTTTGGAGTTGTTCGGCTAGTTGCGAATTTAGTACATATGGTTATGTGTTATGTTGCATTACGTTACGTGACGTATGAGAATGTGTTATTTGCGTGAATTTATATTATTGGCCGAGGCCGTATGAGAATGTGTTATTTGCGTGAATTTATATTATTGGCCGAGGCCGTATGAGAATGTGTTATTTGCGTGAATTTATATTATTGGCCGAGGCCGTATGAGAATGTGTTATTTGCGTGAATTTATATTATTGGCCGAGGCCGTATGAGAATGTGTTATTTGCGTGAATTTATATTATTGGCCGAGGCCGTATGAGAATGTGTTATTTGCGTGAATTTATATTATTGGCCGAGGCCGTATGAGAATGTGTTATTTGCGTGGATTTATATTATTGGCCGAGGCCTTGTGTTTTAGCTGTAGTGGCAATGGTCTCTGTCTCTCCCTAATTCCGGGGACAGAAGACGGCCGAGGGGATAGGGAATGACCTGCCTTACGGACCGGGGTAGGTGGCGTGAGAGGTCCCAGTGTGCACTATTTACTTTTATGTTAGCAATGGTCTATGTCTCTCCCTAATTCCGGGGGCATATGACGGACGAAGGGATAGGGAATGACTCGTCTTACGGACTGGGGCGAGTGGCGTGAGAGGTCCAAGTGCGCACTATAAATCTACTTTTATGTTGCAATGGTCTCTGTCTCTCCCTAATTCCGGGGACAGAAGACGGCCGAAGGGATAGGGAATGACCTACCTTCCGGACCGGGGTAGGTGGCGTGAGAGGTCCATGTATGCTATAGATGTGTGTTGATGTTATTTAATTTATCGTAGTTGTGGAATGTCATTATATTTCGTTTTATACGTAGTTTATCGTAGTTGTAGAATTTGTGAGTTCTTGCATTTATGAGATGGAGTGACGGTGTATGTGGTGCCGTCCCGTCTAGTTAGGTGCGTGGGACTCACCGTTACATTTTTGTATTTCAGGTACAACTTAGGTTGAGGCGATGGTTAAGAGCTTTAGCAAGGCATCACATGGGTTCGGGCTTTTGCTTTCTTTTCATGTATATTTTATTTTGAGGTTGTAGCCTACGGGCAATTTACATTCGTTTAGTTTATCTCGTTTTTGTAGCCGCGTTTGGCAAATACTTTTGTTTATTGTTTACTTGTTCCTTTAGCTCACAAGTCTTTTCTTTTAAAATTTTAATTTTGTACCAACAGGTTTCACTTTTCTTTGTTTTAAAAAGGTCATGCCTCGATATCCATCCTTTACGGATTTTGGGGCGTGACAGTAAGGAAGGGTGAGGGATCGGGCCGGTTACAACTTGTGGTGCCGGGTCTCAGTGGGTGTGTTTGGATAGTCCGGATGATTTTAGCTTTATCTCTCCTCTCTGTCTTTTTCTATCCCCCTCTAAGTAGAGTTAGAGGGGGTATTTATAGTATGATCAGAGGTGTATTAACCCTTGAATCACTCTGATCCAACGGCGTTTAGGTCATTTATGACTCTGACAAGAGTACTGTCCTTTTCCGGGGTCCACAAGAGATGGCCTGTGATTGGGCCACATCGATGAAACACTTAAAGGGTCCCCCAAGGGAGCAGCAGCATTAATTGGGGAAGCGTACTTGATACGCTTCCTAGGCCGGCGTGGTCACAGACCGGTCCATCCAGATCAGGGGTGATACGTGGCCTATGGTTGACAGATCCGGGTAGCATGCTGTGGTGATGGTATTGCCCCGGACGAGGGGGTGTCGACATTCCCTCGCCAGTATACTTTCCATTTGTTTAAACAAAATGACTGGGTGATGGCTTGTAACTTGCCTAAATAAAATGTCAGTCTTTAGTAACTTGCCCAAACTAGAATACTAGGTTTACTTTTTAGTCGCTTTCAAGTAATCTTCTGGCTTTAAAGCTGTTAATCAAGGCTTTCCCAGCTAAAAATTCCAACTCCTCAAAAATCGCAATATAATCCTTTCTTATCACCATCCTACCTTTATGAATTTGTTTATATTTGTAGGAAGGGGTAAGGAACGAAATCACGTAAGTAACTTGATTGCGCATACAAGAATAGTAATATTTACACTGTAGTACCTAAATTATATGCCAAGGAACATGTAAAAACTTCAAAAGACCTATTTACGAGACAAATCAAAAAAGGTGTAAAATGTAAGCATGTATGTATCTTACTGTCGAATATAGTCATACATCCATGAATTATTGCACTGGAGCTTTACGAAGAGCCAGAGCAGTAACCTACATCTAAAGTTACAAGGTAATTAACTGGAACATTGAGAGTGGATTGCAAAAACAGGGTAAAGTAGATAATTATTACAGAAACAAGCAGGGTCGAAGGTAAGTGGAGAGACCATTGGAATCCACGACACCTCACATTGTAACATACCTGACCCAATAGGGAGTCACACGACCGAATAACACGTGTGGCGGCACGTGGAAGACAAAGCCTAACTTAAACGCTAATAAAATACACACTAAAGTACTCAAATAATCAAATTGTTCATTAATAACAATATTGAGAAGTATTAAAGATATTACAAGCTAAACTGATATACAAACGCAACGGAAATAAATACTAAAGCCTATAAGATCTGTGTGGTCCCGACTAACTCGATATCCTGAAAACATTATAAAATCGAGGGGTAAGATAAACGAGCTTAGTGAGTGATAAAACTTGCAATATAATATAGGGTCGAAAATAGGTTTTATCATTTTATCATTTTCTTTCGAAAAATCAATATTTTGAACTTTACAAAATTCCCAAAGCATAGTGTAATATAAAACGTTTCTTGAAAACTGAAACCTTGTCGAACAAATAAAACTTTCAAACATTTTAAAAGGTGTGATCAATACGATAAATATAATGACAAATTAAGCTGGATTCAGACTTCCTGAATCTCTTTATTCTGTTGGACCAGACTTACTGGTTCTCTTTATTAAACAGACTTCATGATTCTGTTTATTCTTTATTCTGTGTACTTGGACTTGCCAAGTATCTTTCTATAGCTTAATTCACAATTATAATAAAGTAATATCACTTTTAAAAACACAAAATTTCTTTAAAACCTTTCATGCTTTAAAACATTTCACGTTTATTAACGTATCCACATATAATTCTCATTTCATCACATGTAATCTTTGCAATAATATATACATATATATTTTTTATACTTTCAAGATATAATTTGAACCTATAAATATTTATCAAAATATGAAATGAGATATTTTAATTATAGCAAAAGTGAAAACACTAACTTATATACGGATCCGAAAAGGATGCATTTTTACTACAAATAAGCCACGACAAATGAATGAGTTTTCTCCATTAAACCTCTCTGCTGGCTGTCCTAAAACTTGTGAATTCTCTCATAGCTCATTGAAACTATCGTATACCCATATGCAGTAGAAACTCCCTATAAAAATACTCTCTATAGGAATAAACTCCTTATAAGAATAAGAATTCATGTTTTCGACTTCAGACCAGTTATAAATAAGAATAAACTCCACATTGTAATAAGTCATACTTTTTTTGGGTCCCACCTTAATAAAAATTCCTCCATATAGTAATAAATGACATTATATTGAAAATATATATATATATATATATGTATATATATATATATGTATATATATATATATATGTATATATATGTATATATCTCGTTACATTAATTAAGTTTAACATTTTGCAAAATATTTATGTATCGTTGTTTGCGACATTAACTTGATTTTGTTGGTAGTTACTACATCCTTCAAATTTCGCATACGTAATAACTCACCTATATGAACTCTTTCTTATTGAAGCCAAAATATTTCTAACTTGTCAAGCATGCTTAAAACTTCTTGACACGGAACTTTTGGTATTTCTATACTATTATCCTCCGGATTATCTTCCTCCGCTTCTTGCCTAATTGCTGTAATGATTTCTTTTTCGGTTAAAGCGTGCGTGACTTGTTTCTCACTTGGATGATTAAGAAAGACATCCATATTCATTTGGTTAGTGTAGTGAAGTTCTTTAACCTGATTACTCAAATATGTAAGTATCATTTGATTCTCTTCATCCATTTCATTTGTAACTTGTAATTCATCAACAACTGGGATCCGAATTCTGTAATGCTTAAAGCAATTCGCAATTGTATGTGGCTTCACATTCATTGACCATGTGACAACTGCATTTACAATTCCATCAAGGATGGATATTTTTTCTGGTTCCATAACATGATTTTCAATTCGTTTCAAAAGCAGACAATTAAACCGACGACGATAATAACCTTTAAAATTTCTAATGATGCCTGCATCACATGGCTGAATTTTGGAAGTGTTATTTGGTGGTAAGAACATTACAGTCGTGTGACGAAGAGGGGGAATATTCTCCTTTTTGCTATGTGCACTACAATTGTCCATAACAAGCAAAACATTTCTGGTCAGACGGCTATCAAACAACTTTAGCCATTCCTGAAAGAGTAAGGATGTCATCCACGCATTTGAATTCGCTCGATAAGTACAGTTGAGTGTAGCACAGTTAACATTTCTAAAGCATCTAGGATTAAGAAATTTTCTAATAACCCAAAAAGGAACTTTGTCAGAGCCATCGCCATTGCAACAAACAACAATCGTGATTCTCTCTTTGTTTTGCTTTTGTCCCTCCAGCTGCTTCTTGCAAGAGAATTATCGGCTTGCATTCGATAAAATAGACCAGTTTCATCCATGTTGTAGATGTCCTTCCAAGCCCATTTGTCTAATTCTTCTCTTATTGAAGGAAAATTAGCTTCAATTTTCTCCATATTAACTGAACCACTCTCCCCAAAGCGTCGAAGGGAATAAATTGCATGTATTTGCTTGAACTTTCCCAGCCACCCATTTGAACATTCAAATGAGTTAGGTTCTGGATAGAGTTACTTTGAGAATATGCTCACCTTTTCTTTTAGTAATTCACCACTAATATTTTCATGCTCTTGGTTGCATACAAACCACTCATAGAGCGCGGACTCCATTAAAGGATACGTTACTTGTTTTAAACGTTTTGCATTTGGATTTGAAATTACTTCTTCCTTCTGGTTGATTGATCACTTGATGGTCTTGGATATTGCTGACTGTGATAACGTAACCCTATGAGTATCTTCTAACCACTTGGCAAGTTATTTTGCGTCCAACTCGGATTTGATTCTTTCCTTTTGCACAAATTGACGTGTATTTTTTCAGTAATTTGAGTTTGTTTATCAACTTTGCGTGCCATTATTGACTTGTTTGAAGATAATAAAAAGTATATAGTATTTATACATGTAAAGAAAACATACAAGAAACTTGATGAATTTACAAATTTCAAAATACATGTATTTGTTCTAAATTGGTACATGTATCTTCTTTATGTAGATAAATAAGTTTTTTGATATTTTCTATGTAAAAGTCCACTTAAGAATAAACTCACTATAGTCATACTTTTAATATGGTCACAAGGGTATGACTATAGCGAGTTTCTACTGTATTTAGTATAGTAATATGTATTTACTAACTTGGACAAGAATGTAGCACTAGTTTCCTATATGCGTACTTTTGAAATTTGTAATAGAAGTTTGAGACTAAATATAAAGACTAAAATTTAAGTTTTTATCCCGTAGCTACGTGGTATATATATCATACTATTAATATAAGCATACCCAATAAAAGTTGAGGCTGCCCAATTTTGCCCAATTTTTTCAAAAATACCTTTACTCTATTTTAATAATTACCAATATACATAATTTAATTAATTAACTATATATCCTCACTATATTTTACTAATTACGAATATAACCTAAATTAATTAACAATTCGTTTTAACCTCCATAACTATAATAAATGATACCAAATCTGAATATTATGTTAAAAATAAAATATATTACAAGATTTATATCATTACGCGTCTCACCCGTAACGCGTGTGTAATTTTTACTAGTAATTACGTAATTCAAAGGGGTGCAATAGTATCTCAACCATGTTAAATGCTCTCATCAAACCTTAGGTTTTATATATCACATTAACTTCTAACAAAATTTCATCTTTATAAATAACAGTAGCATAAGTTCATGTAAACAAAATCAAGGCAAGCTATAACGGATCCTTTAACTCACCTTTCAAATTCTACAACTTACATCATTACTAATACAATTAATATTAACTTAGGCTCATTAATTCCAATGCAACCTCGTTATCCTTTAATAAATCTACTTCCTTGGCATAACTTCATGTAAAAACAAACAAAGCTCACATTCCAAATTCCATAGGTTACATTAATTAGTACTATTAGCAGTAAAGTCTTTTAAGTTTCAGCACCATACTCCCCCCGGAACCTAAAAACTTTGATTTCTCATAAGATGCCAGCAGAGTCCTTAATGTAACATCTGCTGATCCCTGGTCGGCATCGTTTATGGTTAAGACTAGGACGGTATCTAATCGTCTTCGAACCCCCAACTTTCGTTCTTGATTAATGAAAACATCCTTCGCAAATGCTTTCGCAGTTGTTATCTATAAGTTATACCCGATCATGTTACTAAATAACATTGAATCATTTTCTTTCAACTTGTATCTTGGTAATTGGTAACGTGCAACTATATATAAACTATACAGCCTGTTTGATTACAATAAATTTATATACTTAACAAACAACATGCCAAAATAATATTAATGCTAATCACAAGAGAAAACCTTCTAATTCTAATTAATTACTATAACTATCTAAAACATAAATAAAAAATACGGGATTTTACACCCATAGTTACAAAATTTATGATTTTTAAAATTTTGTATCATGTATTTTTACTCAAATTTATTAAAATTGATCCTTTGGCACCGACATGATTTATAATTTCAATTAACATTACTTATAATGCAAATTCGGCATCCCCATATATATGGTTCCAGACTTCGCCCCTGGAAATAAGATTTACTGGAACAGCAGAACAAAGCCCTTTCGAGTTAAACCAAATGAACGCAATTTTCCTCTAAACGCTATTCTTCACACTACTTAGAAAAAGGAAAAAAAAAAAAAAAGGCAGTCGACACTATCAAGGTATATTTTGACTTCCACCGACAATAGAATGTCCTTTCTCACTATTCATTTTTAGATACATTACATTTAGGCTGGATTTTTACACTACAATTTTTCTAAAAAACACACACAAACCGTAAATTTTTTGTACAAACCGTACAAAAAAATGTACAAACCGTAGATTTAATTTATGGTTTATTGAATTACATAAATTACAGTTTTGGTCCTGCGTCAATTTAACAAAAAAAACAGAACAGCTCTCTCTCTCCCAAAAAAACAGACACGCTTTAAAAAAAAAACCCAGATCATCACAAATCAACCAAAATAAATACGATAACTATCAAATTTCGTCCGATTAAACCACGTTTATCTTAACTCACCAAATTAGATACCTTAATTCAAGTTATTTCTTTATTCCCTAGTTTATTATTTATTTTATATAGTTTCAATTTGTAAAATATTATCTCAGATATAAAATATGCCAATTGATTAATTGATTATTCACTTAGTGATTATAATTTCTTGTTGTTTGTTTATATTAATTAAAGAAAATTAGGGTTATTGATATTTTTCAAATAGGGTTTTTATTCAAATTTGTTTATTTAGATATTTATTACTAATTGTTTGGTTATCATTAAATGTGTATGTTCCTTATCTTGTTTTGATTGGGAAAAATAAAAATAGTTATGATTTATTAATATTTACCCGTTTTGAAAATTATGTGTTTTATAAAATTAGTTTTTTTTTAATTACTTTGTTTGTATAAATATTAGCTGTATATTAATTAAAAAAAATTAGGCTTGTTGATATTTTTCCCGTTTTATTAAAAAATAGGGTTTTTATTCAATTTTATTTTAATTTTTTATAATAACAAGTGCAACAACGTAAAACTTCGTTTGGTGAGACAGCTTACTTAGGTGCACTATAGATTAGATATTCAGTGAATACTATAACATACTTGTGTAATGATTTTTACATTAAGCGAGACTTGCCTGGTTGGTACAATCTACGGAAAAACCGGTTAAATATTTATATTCCGAAGTTGCTAAGATAACCATAAAGAACATAGGAAACAACTTTTAAGCTTTCTACCCATTAAATAGATTAAGATTGTTTATATTGTATGATTGCTTGTAAGATTGAAATTGAAGAAGTGTACAAAGATTCTGTCTTTTGAAGGTATAATTGGAATTCGAGATGATTTGTGATTGTTATGTTGCACATTATATTGGTCTGTAGTGGTTGTTTGTTGCATGTATTAGGTAAAAATGGTTTTGGTTGATTAAGATTGAGAATTTTTCAGCTTTCGAGCATATAGGCAGGTATATTTGAGGCTAAAAAGAAACAGTTTTTAGGCTTTCTAGCCGATACCCAACTAAATGCTATTCCTTTTAGATGCAAAAAGAAAATAAATACTTCAAAATGGATGGAGTAGAGGAAGATCCCATCATCTGAAGGTCTTGCTATATAAAATGGGTTATGATGGCGCTAGATTGATTTTATGTTCTTGTTTATTGCAGCTTTTAGGTAAAAATGCAAATTTTATGCGAGTATAGGAAGGTCCTGTATTGAAGGTATTGAGATGTGAAATGGATTCAGGTTGTTAGATTGGTTGGTTTAGGGCTTGCTGTTTCAGCTTTTATTTCAAAATTAGTTGGATTCTGCTAGACTTAGAGTTTGTTTGAATGGAGCTTTTAGGTAAATATTTTGGTTTAAAAGGTGCAGCTAAAAGAACCTAGTTTTAAATATTGTTTAGTTCAAAAGTTACTGGTTTTTTTGTCTAATTGCAGCTTTGAATCCTGGCTTATTTGTTCAACTCAGAAAACCAAGTTCTTTTTGTTTAATTTTACAGTGTTTGTACCTAAGATAGGTTTTGGCTTGGGAATGAGATAACAGATCTTCACTGACTATTTCTGTAGGAGTTGTTTATTTTACATTTGACACTCTCTTTCCTTGAGCACACTGACGTGTCGGTGCTTCTTGACAATGAAGCCATTTATGATATTTGTAGGAGATCTCTTGATATTGAGAGTCCCGCTTACACCAATTTGAACCGTCTTGTTTCCCAGGTGAAAATTAGTTCTTACACCAATTTTAACGCAACTTAAATAAGTTAATATCTTTAGGATACCATTATATGTTAAGTTCTTGGTGGTTAAAAGTCTCTAGTTTGATCCTTTTGGTTCTCGGTTTTCTAGTATTTTTTTCAACTTGTTCTTCCGATAATAGATTTTCGAATTTATAGCTTAAATCATATTAAGTCATACAAATTTCACTAGTAGTTTAATGAACCAAAAAGGGATTAAAATTGTACTTTTACATTGAATGTGAGCAAGAATTTTAATGACCATTGTTGAAGTCCATTCATTTGATCCGGTATTTGAACTCTGTAATTTGCATGCTTTAGTTTTTGAGCTCTGAAACCAGTTCTGTAGTTTACATGAGAATTATACATCATCGGAGTATCATGTTAGCAAATAATTGTCCAGATTTTGACCTTCTGTTTTTTAGGTGATTTCCTCATTGACGGCCTCTCTGAGGTTCGATGGTGCCTGAACGTGAACATAACCGAATTCCAAACAAACATTGTCCCTTACCCTAGGATCCACTTCATCCTCTCCTCTTACGCCCCTATCATCTCTTCCGCGAAGGCATTTCATGAGCAACTCTCAGTAGCTGAAATAACCAACACCGCCTTTGAGCCCTCGTCTATGATGGCCAAATGTGACACCCGTCATGGGAAATACATGGCGTGTTGCTTAATGCATCGAGGTGATGTGGACCCTAAAGACATGAATGCTGCTGTCCCTAAAGGCAATCGGGAAAACAAATCCTAACTGAAGAAGAAGTTTTAAACGTAACAAGTCTATAATTAGTTTTTTTATTATTATTTTTAAGTAGAGTACTCTTTTTTCAATTTGTTGTAAACTGATTTTGATGAGGCTCAAATAAAATTATGTGATGTATCATGTTTAACTAATATCTTTTATGATCTTTTATGAAATTTAGTTAAAGTTAATTTCTTTTATGACATTATGTGATTTTCAGCTAAAATTATGTTACATATTGAGTTAATTTCTTTTATGAAATTTATATAATTTATCATTGTTTCATTCAAAAAATTTGACAATTGGCACTAAATTGGCAATTTACTTAATCTTTTCATATTGAGTTATCGAAGTGTTGAAAAACAAACCAAGGTTATCATATTGCAGCTCTGATAACCATCTCATATATACATGGAAATGTATGATTTCAACTGTTTCATATTTCTTACTTCACTTACTAAAACTTGCAAAAAGAGTGAAATTAAAAGGATTAATAAATCTCAAGTTAAACACTTCACAAAAAGGCAACATGATTACCCAACTTTTGAGGCATACAGCTGCCAAGTATAAGAAAAAAGAAACAAAATTATTTATTTGCCAATCGCAAAAGTTTCTTTATATATCTATCTGGGCCAGTGAAACTACAAATCTATTAAGCTGAGGTCTTGACAAATCTATTCCAGTACCAATGCTTCTCCCAAACCAAGTACGTAGAATCCCGAGCAACTCCTTTTGTCTCAGGAACAAAAAGCACCACAAATATAGTCATTATTGCAATCCAGCCTGCATAGAATATAAATGCCCCCAATTTGAAGTGACAAAGTATGGTCAAGAATGTTTGCGATAACACGAAAGTCGTGGCGAAATTAGTTGCAATGCTTATGCTTTGTCCCGTGGAATAATAGTCACCATTGAACGAAACCAACTTTATAAATTAAGATTAAAGAAAAATGAACGAGAGTACACAATGAAAAAATGTAAAGAGGTTAAAAAGGGATTATCAAGTACTCAAGAAGTAGGTGGTTACAAATTCTGATAGGATAATTTGGCTCCAAGTTAAACGCATAATGAAACCGTTTGTTTTGAGGGAATTTGCATGTCTAAAGTAGAGGGGTGGCTTTTAACCTGAATTTATAGCCTTCACTATCTTGAATTAATCAATTAAAAGAGTTTATAGTTTAACATGTCCAGGCAACCCGACAACTGCTAGTGCGAAATGTAACAACTTTATCTGAAGAATTAGTCCAGCAAAACAAAAGCGTCGTTATAGTAGTATTTACAAAATTACCTCTGTTCGATTGTGGGTGGAAATCATCAGCATCAACAAAATTGCAATTGACAGATTTTGCCAGCATATCTCCAATTGTTCTGCAATGAACGCCTATTACTAAACTACTAAAATTAAATAAAAAAAACTTGCTCATTTTTTCGATAACTTTTTTGAAATGTACTTTCCAGTATTTAGGGAAACTAGCACTTGAGGTTAAGAAAACCTGGAAACCTTGTTTATAAGGATGATCAACCATTTAATTTTCATTTATAAATTACAAAGAATATAAACCAAGTTATAAAAAGTTGCAACCAAACAAGCTTTAAACAATGTGATGATAAGCGGGAACAATGAATTAAGCCTGCACCATTATAAATCACAAATGACTGATCATGGGCAAAAATATACTCAAGAATACAACTACAGAACCACATGCATTGTTTGGTTGCAACTTTGCGTTAACAAGATCACTTGTTATGAAATTGAAGAAAATGGGTTCTTTCGACTTCAAACTTCTGTCTTTTCCATAAGAAAAGAAAAACACTTTTTATTTTTCAAGCTGCAAAACAACATGCATAGCAACTTGTTGGTAAAACTAATAAGCCGATCTTGAAAATTGCAACCAAACGAATGCTTGATCTATTACCGATCTAAAACCGACTTGAAATACAATTGCTGCCATAATCCTGAAATCCTAGTTACTAATAATTTTATAACCAAGCACATAGATAAATAAACAAAGATGTAAAGATTGAAAAAAGGATAAGCTAACCTTTTCCATCAGAGACCATTTTTGGTTTTAATATAGTATGGAATAAGCTGATTGTTGGGCTTTGATCAAACAGCTGTATGTTTTAGCCTCTGCTGATATAAATCTTGATAATATGAACTTTTTTGTTATAATGAAGAATTCTTCTGAGAAATGAAGGAGGCCAAGGAAGACAAATGGTATTAAATTTGCCACAAAAATAGAGGGAAGACAAATGCAAAATAAACAACTCCTACAGAAATAGTCAATGAAGATCTGTTATCTCATTCCCAAGCCAAAACCTATCTTAGGTACAAACACTGTAAAATTAAACAAAAGCTCTTTGCTTTTCTCCAATTAGCATCAAGATTTATACTGACTGGTCAATTATAAATTTATAATACTGCCTCAACAAGCAATACCTAATAAATTTGACCGGTCTATTCATGAACTTAAAAAACAGCTTACACAGCCATTACGTTGTTTTTTAAACAGCTTAAAAGCTACTTAAAAAACAGCCTAATAGTTGTGTAAAAAACAATTAATGAAACCAAACAATTAGTAATAAATATCTAAATAAAAAAAATTGAATAAAAACCCTATTTTTTTATAAAATGGGGCAAATATCAACAATTCTAATTTTCTATAATTAATATAAACAAATAACAAGCAATTATAATCGCTAAGTGAATAATCAATTGACATATTTTATATATTTTTTCATATTTTACAAATTGAAACTATACAAAATAAATAATAAATTAGGGAATAAAGAAATATCTTGAATTAGGGTATATTTTTTGATTGGTGATTTGCGGTTTTTGTAGGGCGAAATTTGATTGATGATTTCAGGTTTTTTTGTTAACAAAATTGATGGTTATTGTCCTTGATTGATTTGGGGGTTTTTGGGTTGAAAAATTTGGGTGTTTGAGAAAGAGAAAGAGAAATAAAAAATATGTGTAATTTTTTCAGAGACTAACTGTGTAATTTTGACGCAGAGACTGACTGTGTAATTTTGACGCAGCGACTGACTGTGTAATTTTTCAGTACAAACCGTAGATTTAATCTACGGTTTGCACTGAATCACTGCAAACCGTAGATTTTTTGTACGGTTTGTACGTTTTTTTAGAAAAATTGTAGTATAAAAATTCAGTCTGTTACATTTATTTACTCTTATGTTACACAGTAAAGTAAGAGCTAAATTTTGAGGTAAACAAAGAAGTCAATGTTTTTTCTATCAAAAATAAAATAAAAAATGAGTTTGGCGTTTGACGTGCCTGAACACATATGAAGAATAAAATATTTACAGACAAACAAGAGATGTTGATCTAGTAAATTTAGGACGACCAAATGGTTTCATCGTTGAACCACGAATTGCTTTTGCAAAGTGATGCGTACACAAAAAATCATTCATAAAGTGAGGGATTCATACTCAACTATACATCCATAAAGTAGCAGAACGTATATTCAACATAGACGAGTTTTAAACAATTTCCAGGAACTTGAATATAATCTAGGAGTTGGGTGATGGGTTCTTCATGTAAGTAATTACGAATCCAACTGAAGATAAAATGGATAAAACCTGAATAAATAAATGTAGCAAGGCATGACCGAGCAAAAAACGAAAGGGAGGAGGAAGAAACTACGAAACCTAAAATGGAAAATGAACGATAAATGTAACACATCCCGTCACCATATGCTTTCTACCATCAATACTGTCCGTTTTGTCCCGATTTCGTCCTCGTTTCTCGGGCCGCATGGCTTTAAAAGGTCTTGGTGATAAAAAGGAGGATACTTCTACACATAGACTGGACAAAAATTAAACGTATTTGAAATTAAATTTACACGCACGTTTAACAACGGAGTTCACCCAACTCATGAGTTACGTCTCCGGGACATGAATTGGGTTACGTCTCCGGGACACTCACAGAGATTAGTGATATTATAAAAGCCAAAAATACAAGACTCAATACTTATAAAAAAACTCACTGACTCGCTCAAACTTTTTCGACATATCTCTATAGTGCTCATACTATATAATTATCACTCATAACATCCCACCATTATTTCAAGTCCATAGCATGCCACCATTTTTTATCACTTTTTTACTTCACTAGTGTGTCTTGAGGTAGAGTTTTTATAGTTTAAAAAACACACCTTTTACGAGCAATATTATTATCTATTTATACACATAAAAAATAATCTTCAAAATCTTATTCATATGATCTTTATTTTCATTCTTATATCTTGAGATTAATCTAAATCTTCTTGTCTCACACGAGTTATAGTAGATTTAGATTCATCTGATTTAAGATCCAATCTTCATGTCTCACCCTATATGACTGGTTCACAGCCCGTTTGTATAAAAATGTGTCAAATGGATAAAAAAAATAAAAAAAATTTGATTAATATTTAAGTTTAGGGTAGACCCCACTAGATATCTATATTTTTATTTGGGTTTCTAGTGTGTTATACAATTTGTTTTTAATTTATCAAATTCTAATTTATAGAAAATAGAAAAAATAAATTAGTTATTGAAAACTATTATCTAACCCTCCATTTTCTAATCTAATGGTGGTTAAAGTGACTGTACCGTAAGAGTCAAATAAGATGACTGTTTCAAAGAGCCACTCTTGCAAGTAAACAATGAGATATTGTTGCTATTTAAAAGAACATGAGATAATATTTTTATAGATAATATCTTTTAAATCAATATGATTGATCTCAATCATCATACTATTAATATAAACAAACTAAAAAAAAAATTGAGTCTGTCAAATTTTGCCAAATTTTTCTAAAAATACTCTCACTCTATTTTAATAATTATCAATATAGATAATCTAATTAATTAACAATTTGTGATCAATATATTTTCCTAATTACGGATGTAGGCTAAATTAATTAACAATTTGTTTTAACCCACATAACTACAATAAATAATACCAAATCTGAATATTATGTTTAAAATAAAATATATTATAAGATTTATACCATTACGTGTCTCACACGTAACGCGTGAGTAATTTTTACTAGCATAAAATATAACGACATAAAATAGATCTCCTATTTTTATAAATTGATTGAGATAAAGTTTGTTAAACAGAAAGAGATCTTGTTTCCTTTAAAAAGATCCCATAAGATATTAACTTTTAAATAAAATATTTTTGCTTAAACTCCATAAATCTCAACTTTATATTTTTATCAATAAAATATTCTCAACATATAAATCTGCTTCACGTGAGAATATATATACTGCATATATAATTTACATAGATTGAAAGGTGATAAATACTTGCTTGAGAATATGAGATTTTGTTACCACATTAAAAGAATAATATTATATATTTTAAAACTTATCTCCGTATTTCTCTTTTGAACATTCCATTCTTTATTATCTAATTATTCTCCAATATATAAATCTGATTTTGAGTTATAACTATGCTTGTAACTGTGGTTTCAATTTCACAAACTGTGTAAATAATTAAACATCTAATTTATATTATTTTGCTCAAAACAATTGACAACAAATATATCATTAGGTCACAAACTTGGACCTAACAACAACAAATATGACATTACAATTTAAATCGATTAGATTAATTATGAAAGGGTATAAAAAATAATAACATAAATATGAAATAAGGTCCAACCGGGAGTCAAATCCAGGTCGCTGGATTCAAAGTCCAGAGTGCTAACCACTACACCATAGAACCCTAGTTCATAAAATAATTCGCAAAAAGTTAAATAAAACATCGACACTTTTCATCTAAAAAAAAAAGCACAATGATACTATTACTACTCTAATTCTGAACTGATTGTTTCAGACACATTCACAAACCGATATCCCAATTGATAAATTTCTTTACAAAGGACAAAATGCTTGTTTTTAGTTATATATAGTACTCCTTTGAAGTGTGATCGAAAGGGAGGGGTTGATAAACCGGAATCTGGCTAATCATCAACTCGAACTCAAAATTTTGAGTAAGCTCATAAAAAATAAAAAATAAAGAACTCTACCAAGAAAGTTGTAGTCAACTTGTCTCCTTATTGATAAATGAACGGTGATTTAAAATTTTGTAAAAGCTTTGCGATATTTTCTGTAACTAAATTTAACATCAATTTTAATTGTTGTGAACTATATGCACTTCGACTGAACTATATACAATTTCGACTCAAAAATGGCATATTCATTCGACAGTACAGTATGCACTTTGAGATGAATTATATGTAGTTTGTGTTTAACTAGATACACTTTCAGTTGAACTATATGCACTTTTAACGAAAATGTATGCACTTCAAACAAAAACCGTGTGCACTTTTAACAAAACTTTTGACTAAGTTGTATGAAGTTTAAACTGAACTATATGCATTCAGAGTTTATTATATGCAATAGTTTGCACTATTTAAATGAAATTTTTTAAAAAGGCTCTTTTACGAGAAAAGTCATAGTTCAATGAAAAAACCACTTTTGGTTTAAAAGCCACTTATAAGTAAAAGAAACTTTGAAAAAAGATTGTATTTTCGGGGAAAACTCCATGTTTTATGGTGAAAAGATCCGGCATACAGTCGATTTACCATAAAAAAGGTTGTCATATGTGGAAACAAGCCGTGGAAGAAGACGTCGTTTTGGTGATAAAAGCTGGGTTTTTATATGAAGTGTCATTCTTTTTTGTTGATTAACGGCGTTGCCTGGTGAAGTAAGACACTTTAAGGTGAAAAAAGGCATACTTAAGTGAAAAAACTGGTACTAGATGGAAAAAAACATTTTTTGTTTGTTGAAAATGGCGTATTAAGGTGAAAACCATGCTTATGGTAAAAATGAGAGACTGTTTTTAGATGAAAAGATCCGCTCTTTGACAAAACATTTTTTTTTCTTCATATTTTTACTTTATTTTTGGATTTAACGCTGTTTTTGTTTTTGTTTTTTCCATTTTTTGCATTTTTTTTAATTTAACGATTTTTATGGAATATTTGAGTGATTTTTTTTATATTTAATACTATTTTTTTTGTTTATAGAAAAAGAAAGTAGCGGTGTAATGTGTTTTGAATTTATTAGTGGCAAACTTGTAAACAATAAGGTGAACAATTAAAAAGTTGCAACTATGTATCTTTATGTTTCCCGTTTAGTACCATGAACTAGGGTCGGAGAGAATTCCAAATACCGGACCCGATCCCGACCTGCAACTTTTCTGACCAAAACAAACCCCGACCCGACCCCTTCAAGTAATCCCCGACCCGATCACTTTCAGGATCGGGATTATTTTTTAATATCATCGGGCAACCGAAATATAATTAATATATTTAATATTAACTATTAATATTATATATATATATATACCTACATTTCTAATTCAACATATTGAATTACGATTAAGTGTTAAGTAAGAGTATTAAAATTGTAATTTATGTTCTTACTTTTTAAGTTAGCCTCGTATATGCCCATCAAATTCATCGTGTACTTGGTTAAATTATATTTGTGCTACCTATTCTTAAATGGGAAAAACTATATTTAGTGTACTGTATTATCTACTGTTAACGATTTAAGTAACAGACTGCGAGAATTAACAATTTAGATACTTCCGTTAATTAAAATGGATGGAAGTTAGTTTGAAATTTCAATTTGGTCATATTGTTTATAATATGCCTAAATTTAACCCCGAATTTTCTAAAATGTCTCATTTTAGTTTAAATTCATAAATATATATTCATTATATATATATATATATATAGGGGAAGGATCCATACACATATAAAAAAACACATTATCTTTACACATCAATCACATAATAAAAAGAATAAACACATAATCTTGACCATTAAAAGTTAGTAAATGGAGGGTTGTGATTGATGTGTAAAGATAATGTGTTTTTTTATGTGTGTATAGATCCTCCCCCATATATATATATATATATATTAACACACACACACAAACATACACATATCTATGTGTGTATGTGAAATTCTTATCCGCTGTTCTAGTTGCACTTTTGCAGTAAGGTTCCAAATGAGGTAGCAACCACAGTTGGAACCAAGTGTATTAATGGACAGAACTGTGTAAAGTTAAATGTACTTGAAATAAATCACACGCACATTTAACAACGGAGTTCACCTAACTAGGCTACGTCTCCGGGGACCTTACCCAGATTATGATATTATAAAAAGCTTACAATATAGGATTCAAGTCTTAATGAAAAACTCTTAGACTCTCTCTAGGTTTTTCTGCCTATCTCTATATTGCTCCTACTCTATAACTATCACTTATAAATCAATGGCATCCCACCATTGTTTTCTTTTAAAAGCTCACGTGTATTCTCTCAAGAATGAGTTCTTTATAATTCATAACACACACTTTTTACAAGCTAAGTTATCAACTATATAAGCAAGTAAAAACAATCTTCTATATTTAATGCCTTTTGTGATTGCTTTTGACTTTATTGATTGGCTTCAATCTTTCTAAGCATTACGTGATTCTTCAGCGTGGATTGACTCCAATCATCATTGGTTGATACCTGTTTGATAACAAGCTTGAAAATAGGAGTTAATCTTTTCCTATAACAAGGAAACATATAAAGACAATATCTTTTAGAATAATATCTTTTCATATTTATATGAAACATTAAACTCCATATTACATTCAATCTTAAACAAATCATACTGATTTTGATAAGGAACAAAGATTGAAATAAGTGATAAGAATTTGCATAAGAATAGAGATATATATTTATCTATGTAAAGGAAACATATCTTTATAAAACTAATCTCTTTATATCTTTTAGGAAACATCTTTCCTTACCACTTTGATATTCTCAATAAACGCGTACTAGACCTCTAGAATCATATGAGAATATATCCTGCATACTTTAGAACAAATAATTACCATTAAAGAATATATATGCAGAATTACAGAACTTGACAGAATCTTGCAAAGCAGCAGGTTGGAACTGTGGTTGCAACTGAGGTTGCAACATTTACTTGAAACCACCCACGCTGTCTTAGCAGATGCAACTGAGGTTGCAACATTTACTTGAAACCTGATAGTACTTGTCTCAGTAGGTTGTAACTGAGGTTGCAACATTGATTGAAACCTGTCAGTATTGTCTTAGTTCTTAAACAAACAGTTTAGGATTATTAAGTAAAAACCAATAGACAACAAATAGTATTTAGACCAGAAATCTGGTCCTAACAATCTCCCCCTTTGTCATTGGTTTTGACAAATCAATTAAGTTTATAAATCAACCCAAACACCTGCAAATTCAATTCCAGCACAGTCTTACACTGTATATCTTATAACAATTCTTAAGAGACATCTGTTTAAGCTCCCCCTGTAAGTTAGATTTGCAAGCATCAAATAAATACCAAAATATATCCATTTACAGATTTTCAGAGTAGATTCAATTCTAAAGACAGGCATACTTCAAAATGGAAATTGCAGAAATTTTTAAGGCCAAAACATGGCACAACGTAGTCTTAATACAGCAATTGTAATTGAAATTAAAACCAGCAACATAAAGTCTTGAAATTGAAATAGAAGCTTGAAAACAAAAAAAAACATAAACACATAAACTTTCTTTATTTCTCCCCCTATTTGTCAGAAGCTAGACAAACTAATCACGAGGAATGTCTGACTGAGGTGGTCTTTTCCTTAGAGGTGTGTCTCTGACAACTTTTTCATCTTCTTCCTCACTGCTTATGGAGAAGCCATCATCACTGTGAGTAGCATCACTATCACCAACATCCTCACTGTCTTTGAGATTCACCAATAGCTTCTTGATTTGATAATCATCAGCATCCAATTCAGCTCTTCTTTCTTCATTGTAGGCCAACTTCTGTTGCAGATACCACCTCACACCTTTCTTCTTATCTGAAGGATCACTAGAGGTCTCTTTTTCCTTTCCCTTTTCTCCAGAAATGTCATTGACATGCCCTTATTTTAGCAGTTTGGCAGAAATATATAGAGCAGAGGGACAATCTGTGATTGGTTCATTAGTTATACTAATAGGAGAACCACTAGTCATAGTTGAGACTTGGCCTAGAATCACTGCAGTGATTAAGCAAGGAAAGGGTAGGAGAATGGATGGTGAATTAGTATCACTGAACTCCCTAATAAGATTGAAAACATGATTACCAAAGTTAATTGGCAAAGAGGACATGATTTTATAGAGAAGGATGGCCATTTCTTTGTTTACTTTGGATGGTTGTTTGGTAGGGGTCCAGTTAAACCTAGCAATTTTGTGTAGCACAGCAGCACACAATGTGAGAGAGGATGTTTTGATGGAAGTACCATCAAATCTATTGTTCTTTCCAGTAAGAACCAGAGCAATGACTTCCATGTCATACTCAGCATTTTCCACAGAAGGATTGGGTGTATTCAGGAATTCATTTATTAACTTAGGGGTAAAATCCAAAGTTACACCCCTCAAAAAGACTCTCCCATACGCAGGATTTCCCTCATCAAAGACACTACTACTCAAATTGGCATAAAATTCTTTAACAACGGCAGGGTAGTAGGAATCAGCATAAGTAATAGTATTTCCTAATCCAACAACAGAGAGCATTTTTTCAACGTACACTTGTATCTGTGGATAACTAACCAAATTAAGCCTTCTTTCACAATGAATTTCTCTACTGGCAAAGGCCCTGAACCTCCTATACATTTTCCTACTCCAGAACCTATGATCAACCTCATTGAACTTAGAAACATAATCAAACTTAGCAAGAATAGGATCATTGTCATAATTTCTCCTAGCACGTTTTTTAGACCTCTGTTTCTTAGAGGAGGAAGATTCACTTACCTTTGCTTTAGAGCTAGGACTTGATTGGGATTTAGACATGAAATCCTTAAGAGTACAATCATCATCAATGTTGAGGTTTGGGTTTGTAGACATGGTTTCAACTTAGGGTTGCAACTGGACTTAGAGCATCGCAGTGGGTTTAATGAGAGAGCGTAGAGTTTCAGTAAAATAGGAAGAGAGAGAGAGTAATTGTGATTATTGTGATTGATTTGGTATAGTAAAAGAGTTTGGTATAAATAACAATTAAGCCCATATCTTTTTGTAATTGGAAAAAGATATACTCAAATCAATTTTGAAACAAATTTTGCTAGAATTATGGAAAAATCTTATCAACTGAAATTTGAAAATTTAAACACAAAGATATCATGAAGGTAGCAAATTTTTCAGAAAGATAAATCCAGCAGTAAATAAAGATAAACTTTCCTTGTAAATAGATTTATCCAAAAGTTGAATATTTAAAAGTTGAAGTTCTTAAGGAAATTTGACTTATTTCAAGAAAAATATAGCAGTTATAAAATATAGGACGTTTAAAAAACACGAATCTAGCCATTTACTCTAGAAGATACATTTATCATTGAATAACTTTAATAGAATTTAGATTTTAAGAGCTTAATTTGAGCAAATACATTTTCATCTCTACACAAAAACTAGTTTGATCATCTCAGCAAGTAAAGAGTATAAGTGATGTCAAAAAATAACAAGACTTTGTCTTGACTTTTTCATTTTAGAGTGTTTGGACACTAACTGAATTTTTCAGTATTATGAGTATGAGGTTTCAACTGATGTTGCAACTGAGCTTGCAACCAGTATTACGAGCATGTGGTTTCAACTGAGGTTGCAACTGAACTTGCAACCACTATGTAAAATGTGCACTTTGTGCTTGCAACTCTATTACCAGAGAGGTTTTAAGACAAGTTACCTCATATCTATTTTTTGAGACACCAAATAGCGGCTTTTTCAAGATAAAAACTTCAAAGCTCAATAAAGACTTACCTCTAGAACTAAAAAATATTAAAGGGACTCAAAACAGACATACATAGCAAGAGTACTCAACTAGTTCCATAGTGACATACCCCTATGTCACTTCTTAAAGATTCAAATTTATTAGTATCAAGGGGCTTTGTGAAAATATCAGCTAATTGTTTTTCAGTTGAAACATGTTCTAAAATTAAGCTTTTTCCTTCAACTAGTTCTCTGATAAAATGATGCCTTAGATCAATATGTTTAGTTCTGGAATGTTGAACTGGATTCTTTGCTAAATATATAGCACTTTTGTTATCACAAAACAAAGTTAATATTTCTTGCTTAACATTATAACCATTTAGCATCTGTTTCATCCAAATAAGTTGAGTACATCCACTTCCAGCTGCAATATATTCTGCCTCAGCAGTAGATAAAGAAATGCAATTTTGCTTTTTACTAAACCATGAAACAAGGTTGTTTCCAAAATAAAAACAACCACCAGAAGTACTCTTTCTATCATCTATGTTTTCTGCCCAATCTGCATCACAGTAGCCACTTAGAAAATGGTTTGTATCTTTAGAATACCATAGGCCTAGGTGAATTGTACCTTTTACATACCTTAAAATTCTTTTAACAGCTAGAAGATGAGGTTCTAAAGGATTTGCCTGATACCTGGCACAAACTCCTACACTTAAGCAAAGGTCTGGTCTACTAGCAGTTAAATAAAGCAAACTTCCAATCATGGACCTGTAAAGACTGTGACAGACACTTTTACCTTTATCATTTTTAGACAGTTTAAGGGTGGTACTCATAGGGGTTCTCTTCTCTTGACTTTCACTCAGACCAAACTTCTTAACAAGATAGTCTGCATACTTACTCTGACATAGAAAAATGTCTTTCTCATTCTGTTTAACTTGCAATCCTAGAAAGTAAGTTAATTCACCTCCACCACTCATTTCAAATTCATTCTTCATATCATAAATGAATTCTTCTATCCTTTTATTGAAAGTAGAGCCAAAAACAATGTCATCAACATAGATTTGAGCAATGATTATATCCTTTGTAGTTTTCTTAGTAAACAGAGTTTTATCAACTCCCCCTCTGTTAAAACCTTTTTCAATCAAGAACTTGGTTAATCTATCATACCAAGCTCTAGGAGCTTGCTTTAGACCATACAAGGCCTTTTTCCGCAAATAAACATGTTCAGGAAATCTAGGATCTTCAAATCCTTTAGGTTGACAAACATAAACTTCTTCATTTATCACACCATTCAGAAAATCACTCTTAATGTCAAGTTGAAACAATTTAAAATCATACAGACATGCAAGAGAGAGTAGCATTCTAATGGATTCAATTCTAGCTACAGGAGGAAAGGTTTCATCAAAATCAATTCCCTCAATTTGTGTATAACCCTGAGCTACCAACCTTGTTTTATTCCTGATAATCACTCCATCCTCATCACTTTTATTTCTAAAGATCCATTTAGTCCCTATAACATTTTTATTAGAAGGTCTGGGTACTAAAGTCCATACATCATTTCTCTCAAATTGAGACAATTCATCTTGCATAGCTAAAATACATTCACTATCTTCTAAAACTTCTTTTATATTCTTAGGTTCTAACTGAGAAATATAGCAAGCAAAGTGAACAAGATTATTTCTTTTACCTCTGGTTTTCATACCTGAAGCTACTTCTCCAATGACATTTTCAAGAGAATGATTTTTCTGAGTCCTTACATAGCGAGGCTTGCTAGTTGACTGATCATGAGAACTTTCTTCTTCTTCTTCAGACTCAGCAGTATTCTGGGTTTCAACTGCGGTTTCAACCTCAGTTGCAACTGGACTTCCAACCACTGTTGGACTGTTTGTTTTCTGACTTTCTTCAGATTCATTTCTTGTTATTTCTGACCCTTCATCATCACATGTGGTCTCATTCACATCTTTCAAGTCATCAAATAAAACATTATAAGACTCCATAACACAGTTTGTTCTTAGATTAAAAACTCTAAAGGCTCTACTATTCTGAGCATAACCAAGAAAGGTTCCTTTATCACTCTTAGAATCAAATTTTCCAAGATGTTCTCTATCTCTAAGAATATAGCAAACACACCCAAAAACTTGAAAATACTTAACATTGGGTTTTCTGTCTTTCCATATTTCATAAGCAGTCATGGAAGTGCCTTTAGTAATGTAAACTCTATTAACTATATGACAGGCAGTATTAACAGCTTCAGCCCAAAATCTGTTGGCAAGTTTCTTAGAATTAAGCATAACTCTAGCCATTTCCTGAATGGTTCTATTCTTTCTTTCAACTATGCCATTTTGCTGTGGAGTCTTAGGAGCAGAGAACTCATGACTAATACCTAAGGAGTTGCAAAATTCTCTAAACTTACTGTTTTCAAATTCTGTTCCATGATCACTTCTGACCCTAGCAATATTACCACTGGTTGAACCTTTTTCAAGTTGAAGTTTTAAGCACAGAGTTTTAAAAATATCAAAACTTTCAGACTTATCTTTTAAGAAAACTACCCAAGAGTATCTAGAGAAATCATCTACAACAACCAAAATGTACTTCTTGCCACCTATACTAGCAGTTTGCATAGGACCCATTAAGTCAATATGAAGGAGTTCAAGGACTCTCTTAGTGTAGATTTGACTTGTACTTTTGTGAATACTCTTAGTTTGTTTGCCAACTGCACAATCACCACAGACACTTTGAGTCTTAGCACTAAGTTTAGGAATACCTCTTATCAATTCTTCTTTAACCAGCTTATCTAAGGTTTTGTAATTCACATCACCCAGCCTTTTATGCCAAATATCAACATTATTAGTGATAGCTTGATTACACCTATTCTGAGGCAATTCTTTTTCAGCTTTTTCAAAAACATAGCAGCTGTTTGTTGATCTAACTCCAGTCATGACCAAATCATTGTTAAGATCAGTAATTAGACACCTATCTGTTAAATTTAACAATCATCTTGTTGTCACATAGTTGACTAATACTAATAAGATTAGCTTTTAGACCATCTACAAGAAAGACATCATCAATATTAGCCATTCCAGGTTTGTTTAAGGTACCTTTACCAACAATTTTACCTGTATCTCCACCTCCAAACACAACAGTGTTTCCTGTGAGATTAATGATATTTTTTAGGAAACTTGCAGTACCTGTCATGTGCTTAGAGAAACCACTATCAAAATACCAATCATTAGAAGTAACAGCATTTAAAGAGGTAATTACAGCTTTGTTATTAGCAATTAAGGTAGATTTTTCTTTAACTTTCCAGACCCATTTCAATTTTTTATTGACAGAAGCCAACCAGTTTTTCTGAGAAATATACTTTCTGTTCCTTTTTAAATAACATTGGATTTCTAAATGACCAGGTTTCTTACAGAAATTACACAGCTTCAACCTAAAGTTAGTTTTATCCCTAAAGCCATTCAGTTTATTCCTGGTTGCAACTTTGGTTGTAGCTGAGCTTCTAACCTTCTTCTGAAAAACGTGAGTTTTATTCCTGGTTGCAACTTTGGTTGCAACTAAGCTTCTAACCTTATTGTCAAAATCATGAGTTTCAGCTTTAGCAACAGCTTTAACAAAGGTGGTTTTTCCAGTGTTTTCATAACCATGATAACATAAGCCACTGTTATCTTTAGAGGCTCTAGAATAAGACAGCATGTCATCTAATTTTTCTGAGGCAGAAACATTGAACATTTTTATTTTCCTTTTAGTTTCAGTAAGTTCAACTAGCTGTTTGTTAAGTTGCTCAGTGAGACTTCTAACTTCATCCTTTAGATTAACATTAAGTTTGTTCAAGATCAAGGATTGCTTACTCAGACATTGATATTTTTCATAAAGGACAATATATTGCTGAGTAATGTTTTCATCAGAAGGTTCTTCCTCATCACTGCTATAGGTTTTAGGAGCAGTTGTAACAATGGTTGAAACAGACTCACAGTCACTTTCATAAGTAGGTTCTTTTTCAGTGATTATTCCCATAAAATTAACAAAATTAGAATCATCCTTTTCATCATTGTTGCTCTCATAATCACTATCACTATGAGTGGTTATATAAGCATTTTTGTTTCTTTTTAGAGTATTTACATACTTGGCCTGAATGTGACCAAAACATTTACATTCTCTACACTCAATCTCTCTAGGCTTGTAATCTTTGTTATCCTTCTCTTTTGGATTCGACTTTCCTATAGAGTTATTATTAAACCTAGATTCTGTCTTAAATTGGTTATCCTTTTTCTGAAAGTTTTTGGATGTTCCAGTATCATCCTGTTTTTTCTTGTAGAACTTTTTGTAAACCTTTTTAGCAAAAAAGGCTAGTTGTTCTTCATCACTCATTTGTTCACAGAACTTAGGCTCAGACTTCTTAGCTTGAAAGGCTATTCCCTTTTCTGGTCTCTTATGTTTGAAAAATTTTAGCTCATGAGTGCTTAGATTTCCTATAAGTTCTTCAAGTTTAAGATTATCTATGTCTGTTGATTCTTCAATAGCTGTAACCTTAATTTCAAACCTTTCTGGAAGTGACCTTAGAGTTTTCTTAACATGTTTAGCATCACTGTATTTTTCACCTAAGGTTCCAGCTTGATGGGCAATATGACAAATTCTACCATTAAACTGTTCAATGGTTTCATCTTCCTCCATCCTTAAGGTTTCAAATTGAGTGGTTAACTGTTGAAGTTTAAAAGCTTTAACTTTAACAGTTCCTTCAAAGGTTATTTGTAAAATGTCCCATGCCTCTTTGGCAGTTTCACAATGAGAGATATACCTGAACACACTGAGAGTTACACCAGCAAAGATCAAGTTTATTACTGTGGAGTTTGCACTTGATTTTCTATCCTCATCAGCAGACCATCTGTCTTCAGGAACATAAACTAGATCACCTTCACCATCAGTAACAGTTGGAGCTTCCCAACCATACAGTACTGTTTTCCAAGCATGTTCATTTTGCTGTTTAATGAAAGATCTCATTCTGATTTTCCAAACTCCATAGTTGACTCCTCCTTCAAGCAATGGTGGTTTGTTGAATGCGTTTCCTTCCCTCATTAAGTCCATTTTTACCAAAACACAGGATCCACACTAAGTAAGATCTAGTGTGAAGCTCTGATACCAATTGAAATTCCTATCCGCTGTTCTAGTTGCAGTTTTGCAGTAAGGTTTCAAGTGAGGTTGGAACCACAGTTGGAACCAAGTGTATTAATGGACAGAACTGTGTAAAGTTAAATGTACTTGAAATAAATTACACGCACATTTAACAACGGAGTTCACCTAACTAGGCTACGTCTCCGGGGCACTTACCCAGATTATGATATTATAAAAAGCTTACAATATAGGATTCAAGTCTTAATGAAAAACTCTTAGACTCTCTCTAGGTTTTTATGCCTATCTCTATATTTCTCTTACTCTATAACTATCACTTATAAATCAATGGCATCCCACCATTGTTTTCTTTTAAAAGCTCACGTGTATTCTCTCAAGAATGAGTTCTTTATAATTCAGAACACACATTTTTTACAAGCTAAGTTATCAACTATATAAGCAAGTAAAAACAATCTTCTATATTTAATGCCTTTTGTGATTGCTTTTGACTTTATTGATTGGCTTCAATCTCTCCAAGCATTACGTGATTCTTCAGCGTGGATTGACTCCAATCATCATTGGTTGATACCTGTTTGATAACAAGCTTGAAAATAGGAGTTAATCTTTTCCTATAACAAGGAAACATATAAAGAAAATATTTTTTAGGATAATATCTTTTCATATTTATATGAAACATTAAACTCCATATTACATTCAATCTTAAACAAATCATACTGATTTTGATAAGGAACAAAGATTGAAATAAGTGATAAGAATTTGCATAAGAATATAGATATAGATTTATCTATGTAAAGGAAACATATCTTTATAAAACTAATCTCTTTATATCTTTTAGGAAACATCTTTCCTTACCACTTTGATATTCTCAATAAACGCGTACTAGACCTTTAGAATCATATGAGAATATATCCTGCATACTTTAGAACAAATAATTACCATTAAAGAATATATATGCAGAATTACAGAACTTGACAGAATCCTGCAAAGCAGCAGGTTGGAACTGTGGTTGCAACTGAGGTTGCAACATTTACTTGAAACCACCCACGCTATCTTAGCAGGTTGCAACTGAGGTTGCAACATTTACTTGAAACCTGTTAGTACTTGTCTCAGTAGATTGTAACTGAGGTTGCAACATTGATTGAAACCTGTCAGTACTGTCTTAGTTCTTAAACAAACAGTTTAGGATTATTAAGTAAAAACCAATAGACAACAAATAGTATTTAGACCAGAAATCTGGTTCTAACAGTATGTGTATAAATGTACATATATACATGTATAAATACATATAATATTATGCATATGTATATATATTATTGCAAATAATATAAATTCCATATTAACATTTTCTTCCTAGATAAACGATGTGTGTGTATACAAATTAAATTATAAATACTTCAAAAATATTTTCTGTTTAAATAATTTAAAAAAATAACAAATTTCCTGCCGTTTTTCCATGAAAGTATTCGAATGATATGTGGCTTGAAATAGTTTTTTCCCAAATGTCACTTCTAAAACTCACGTTATTTTCATTTTAAAGAAAGTGTTATATTTTTTATTTTATTTTAAAATGAATTCTAAGAAAAATAATTTTTTTCAAAAAAAAAATTAGTCAAATAATATGTGTTTTTTGTTTAAATTGAGATATTTAATATGTGTGCATATTTAGGTGTTTTAGCATAAAGATTGTAAATTGTAACTTTTTAAAAAAATAGGATTAAATTTATACAATTTACAAAGAATATAACCAAAATGAAAGTAACTTCCATCCAATCAAGTTAAGGGCGGGCGGTACCTGAATTGTGAATATTTTGATAAATGAGTATCTCAATTGTTAATTCTCGTAGTCTGATACCTAAATCGTTAATAGTGGGTAATATAGTACATTAAATATATTTTTTCCCATTCTTAAATTGTAGTTTATGCGTTTAAATATGCTATTAGTTTCGCAACTTTGAATTTTATGTGTTCATCAAGTGAATTTACATGCAGTTTTAGCTTGTCATTTATACAATTTTTCGTGTTCTATTTTATTATTCCATTTTCATTATTTATTTATTTTTAATTTTCATAAAACTGAGTAGGGTAAAATTATTATATATGAGTTTGAGATAAGCGGGTAACAAACTGCGCCGCTAGTTCTCTTTAAATAACAAATCCTAACTTTCTAAAAAGACATATTCAGCCGAACTTGCAGTTAATATATTTATGTTCATAACTTTCTGCACTCTCTTGATAAGCTCAACAAACTCATGAATAGTTAAAAACCCAAATGTATCAAACGCAAAGCGTAAACAAAATGGTGCATACTTGATAGTTAATGACATTAAAAACATGTATAGTTTCTAGTTGATGGTACTATAAGAGTTTATAGTTGTTAGTTGATAATACCATCCTTTTATATATTTATTGTCTTTTTATCAAGACAGGATGTATAGTTGATGGAACTGAATCTAAAACTCGTACTTTATGATACTAAATGGTAAAACATCAACTGTTAACGGTAATAAAGTATAAATTGTGTTGAATAACCTACTACAAATTTTATTGAAAATATAATGGACTACAATATAATGGAGCAAGTCAATAACTTTAAGGCAAAACTTTTTAGTACCATTACCATTACATCGTTCCATACGAAAGGCATTGCTTTTGCTCCCCTCACTTAATTCCTATAGCAACATGCAACAGATTAGTACAATTAGGACTCATATCCACAATCCAAAAGAGCAAAGGATAATACTTTGTCAGCATGGAAAAATCAATTTATTTCTACAATTAAGGATGAATACTGTTAGGCCCATGAATTGGCTAACTTATTTGTCGTTAATATGGTTGTTTTATTGACTTTAATCTGATATAAATTGGTGCGTTTAATTGTTTGAGTTTATGTGAGTTTATATGTTACTAAATTATTTCAGTTACAACTGGACTTTCAACTCAACTGGTGAAGACAGATTACACATTTAGTTATAACTCACATATAACTGAGTTAATGGCGAATTTAATTGTGAAGATTCTGTCAACATAGATTTTTGAATTCTTATCATTAAAGATTTGTTCGTGGTATTAGTAGAAGGAATTAAATTAAATCAGAAAATATTCTCCAAAATATGAAAGTTAAATCAATCTACAATAAAAGAGCAAAAAGGAAAAAGGAAAGATCTATGAAGATAAATAAAAAAATATTTTTGAAGACAAAAGGAAAAATCTTGAATACATGTAAATAAAAGATACTGATAAATTTCGAAATAAAGAAGCTCAGTACTTAATTGATAACAAGATCAATTGATAACAAGATCAGCAAAGGAAATATCAAATCAATTACAAGATTGAATATTGAAGAAAGAAGATTTGATTGATTTTTATTTAGTCTTGTAACCGTATTATATAAACGGAGTATAGTTATAATTTTTACTTACCTCTCATAAAAAAAAGATTAGACATATTATTATAGAGAGAAAGAAAAAACACACGAGTGATATTCAAAAAAACAATCATAGACTTAGCTCTAGAGAGATTGATAGTGTTTAAGTTGTGATGTATTAGGTTAGACAATTACTTGACTGTCTCAGAGTGTTGTAAGTCTCAAAAACTATTAATGTCGTTGACATATCAATAAATCACTGGGTGAGTGCCTCAGAGACGTAGATATAGCATTAGATCGAACTTCGTAATTAAAGTCATGTGTTTAGTTTTGTTTATTCATTTTGGGTATTGAGTTCTGTTCAATTATAACTGAAAGCATAACTGCAGCTTGAAACTTAGGCAATAGTTTCTTTCAATTGGTATCAGAGCCTCACGCTCGATATACGTTGTGTGGATCCGGTGTTTCAAGTACTATGGACTCAATGAATGAAGGCGTATCAATTAACCGACCACCGTTACTATTAGGATCATCTAACTATGGTTTTTGAAAAGTCAAAATGATGGCATTCATCAAATTTCTTGATGAGCTTGCTTGGGATGCTATAGTCGATGGATGGTATGTTCCTACTACTGGAAGTGGTGATAATAAAGTTGAAAAAGTCAAAAGTGAATGGACAGCCGCCGAAAGAAAACTTTCAAACTCGAATTCTAAAGCCTTAAACTCAATTTTCTGTGGAGTTAAGATGAATGAGTTCAAACTGATCTGTAACTGTACTGTTGTCAAAGAAGAATGGAATACCCTATTAGTCACATTTGAAGGCACAACAAAAGTAAAGGCATCCAGCCTTCAACAAATCACAACCAAATTCGAAAATTTGAGAATGGAAGAAGATGAGAAGATTGAGAACTTTAATTCAAGGATCAGTGATCTTGCAAGTGAAGCATCAGCACTAGATGAACACTATTCCGAATCTAAATTGGTAAAGAAGACTCTCCGATCTTTACCCCAAAGATTTGAGATGAAGGTAGTAGCTATCGAAGAATCTAGTGATTTAGAATCAATGAAGATGGAAGAGCTGATTAGGAATCTAACAACCTATGAGCTAAATTTTCAAAATAAGGCTAGAAAAGGAATTGCGTTCCAAGTTAAGAAGAATAAATCAGTTATAACTGAAACTGAAGATATATATGATGATACAGAAAACTTTGCTCTATTTGTAAAGAAATTCTACAAACGATTTCAGAAGAAGAAAATCTTTCAAGATGATGGCAAAATGGTTTTTCAAAAAAGGGAATATCAAAATGAGTCTTATGATAATAATGAGGTTGAATATGAAGATAATGGGGATTATCGGTTAAAACCTAAAAACTTTAAATGTCGTGAATGTGGAGGCTATGGTCATATACGTTCTGAATGTGCAAATACTTTAAAGAAAAGCAAAGCGGTTATTGCAACCACCCACAGTGATTTAAGTGATTCTAATATTGATGTGAACGATGATAATTACAAAAATTTATGTAATTTTGCAACTACAGTAGAACATATGAATGAATCAGATTACATAGAAAAAGTGTCAGTTAAAATTGATAATGAAACCGATTCTGAAAGTGAGGGTGAAGAGTTTTCTATGGAGGAATTTGAAGAGAAATATGCATTATTATACACTAGCTATAAGGGTATGTCCAAAAAGGTGAAAGATTTGGAAGCATTGGTTAAAAGTTTGAAAAGAAAAAATTCTAAGATAAGTGAAGCTTTGAAGACAAAGCAGATAGAGCTTGATGAAACGCATAGGAAAATCAAACTTCTCAACAGCTCAGCTAGTGAAAGACTTGATGAAATTTTATCGGTTCAAAGATATGCTAAGGATAACTCTGGTATAGGGTATTCTGTAAATTAAGGAAGTGGCAAAATAGTGTTCATCAAGGCTCATTGTAAGCCCATTGTAAGTTTTAAAAAGTCTTCAGTTGTAACTGAAGATGTAAGTGAAAACTCATTTTTCAGAATTGCATCAAAGTCTTCAACTAAAGGTTACGTGAGGGTATGTCAGTACTGCAGGAAAAATGGTCATAATGAAATGGATTGTTTTAAAAAATCTTTGGACAAGAAAAGAATTCTCAATAATGTTTTTTTTCCTTATAAAAGAAGCACTTCTAAGTTTTTTTTCAAACCTGTCTCCAAATGGGTTTAGATACCTAAATAAAAACCTGACATAACCTCATGTGCGCATGCTTCTATTACTTCTTTAAAAGTTGTTGCATCTGATCCTTGTTATCTTAATAGTGGATGTTCTAGACATATGACAGTTAATGCAAAAATGTTTCAAAATATTGGTTATAATCTGGGGAGATATATTACTAAAACTGATGAATATGTTCCTGCATGTAATGGATGTACGCAACAGTTGTGGATGAAACAAATCCTAACGATTATAATGTTAAACAAGATTTTTTTATGTTGCTTTGGGATAATAAAAGTAGTATTGAATTTGCTAATAATCTTGTGCATCACTCTAGTTCAAAGCATATAGACATAACGCGCCATCACATTAGAGAGCTTGTCTACATTTAAATCATATTATAACTAAAAACCAACTGGCCGATATTTTTACAAAACCTTTAAATGTAAAGAAATTTGAATCCTTAAGGAGTGACTTGGGAGTCTGTTATTATGAAAATCTTTAACAAAATATGTTTATTGTGATACTTGAGTATCCTTTGATTTAAAATTTTGTGTAAATTTGTATGAGCTTATTAATATGGTTTTCTGAAAAATCTTTGTGGTTGATTTAATAAAAGAGGAGTCTAAAACTGTTATATTTCTTTGAGATCTTAAACCATATGTATGATGAGTTAAAACTGGGTTATAACTGAATAAAATCTTCAAATGATTATCTATATGAATATCAACTCTTAAGTCAAAATGACAAGATCTATTTGGAGAGACATTGATCAGTAGGTTCCGGCCACTGCTATCTATATCCCACCCGTTACCAAGGGAGATCAAGGATACCAACTTTTAACTGAACTGGATATGTGTGGCTACTATCCCAATGCCTGGCCTATTTTCTAGGGGTTTCATAGTGGATCCAGTCTTTATCCCATATTGTAGAGAATTTTGTTAATTAAAGACATGCAAATACTTGGAAAATAATGTTTAGATCTCTCAATAAAAAAGTCAGTTATAAAGAATATTTTTTATGAAAGAAAATCTTTTATGTACAAACTCCAATGCAGTATCAATTATATGTTATAACTGAGGAAAAACTCAAGGAAAATAAGGCATCTTTGTGTTATTCTTTTTCATAATTTTGTACCTAGATTACCTTATTATTATTATTTTAAATACGACATACATATGTGCTTAAAGTTACAATTTGATCTAAGTGCTAGCTGTTTCTATTGAGTGCTAATTACTATTCAATTATACCTCTATATAAGATTACACAATATTATTGGCCAAGTCAATAGGCATGTTTATTTACTCAAAAGAACGGCAGAATATTATGTTTCCTATTATATCATTAGCATGTGCTTACAAAGGCTCTTGTTTGGAGTTTAAGCTGAGTAATATGGAATGAGTTGACTGTTATGTTTTTTTATTCTGGTTGATTGATTATTGGAGAAAGTCTGTGTTTGAATTGTTTGTTTTTGGTTTTAGAAAGTCTGTGTCTTGTTGATGCTCAATCTGGTAATGATGCTTAGTTTGTCTTTTATTTTGCAAAAAGGGGGAGAAATAGAGAGTATGTTATATTCTTAGCCTTGTTAAACTCCCTGATGATAGTTGTGTGGTTTAAGCTACTCTCAAGTATTTTGTTCTATGTTGCTATACTATGTTTGAATACTTGATATATGATTTGTGGTTTATGAAAACTTGACACATGAGTTATAACTGGAAAGTGACTCAAAAATTCACAGGAAGTTGAACAGATCAAATATCCATTTATAACTGAATAAGTAACTTAGGGGGAGTTTTGTGACAATCTAATATGTGCTTAAACTCTGTTTATATTCGATTAAATGGCTCTTGTTTGCAGGGGAGTTTATATATGTTGATTACCAACTCTATTTTTTGCCAAATTAAACGACAAAGGGGGAGATTGTTAGGTCCAGGAATTGTCTAACTTATTTGTCGTTAATATGGTTGTTTTATTGACTTTAATCTGATATAAATTGGTGCGTTTAATTGTTTGAGTTTATGTGAGTTTACAGGTTACTAAGGTATTTTAGTTACAACTAGACTTTCAACTCAGCTGGTGAAGACAGATTACACATTCAGTTATAACTCACATATAACTGAATTAATAGCTAATTCAATTGTGAAGATTCTGTCAACATGGATTTTCGAATTCTTATGATTAATGATTTGTTTGTGGTATTAGTAGAAGGAATTAAATTAAATCATAAGATATTCTCCAAAATATAAAAGTCAAATCAATCTTGAATAAAAGAGCAAAAAGGAAAAAGGAAAGATCGATAAAGATAAACAAGGAAATATTTTTGAAGATAAAGGGAAAGATCTTGAATACATGTAAATAAAAGATACAGATGAATTTTGAAATAAAGAAGATCAGTACATGGTTGATAACAAGATCAACAAAGTAAATATCAAATCAATTACAAGATTGAATATTGAAGATTGAAGAAAGAAGATTTGATTGATATTTTATTTAGTCTTGTAACCGTATTATATAAACGGAGTAGAGTTATACTTTTTACTTATCTCTCGTTAAAAAAAAATAGGCATATTATTATAGAGAGAAAGAAAAAGCACACAGAAAAACAATAATAGAATTAGGTCTAGAGAGATTGATAGTGTTTAAGTTGTGAGCTATTAGGTTATGCAAATAGTTGAGTGTCTCAGAGTGTTGTAAGTCTCAAAACCTATTACTGTCAATGACATATCAATAAATCACTGGATCGAAGATGTAGATCTAGCACTAGATCAAATTTCGTAATTAAAGTCGTGTGTTCAGTTTTGTTTATTCAGTTTTTGGTATTGAGTTCTGTTCAGTTACAACTTGAGTTAAAACTGAAAGCGTAACTGCAGATTGAAACTTAGGCAATAGATTCTTTCAAATACATTTCTTAAACTTTAGATGAATACTTTATTTAGTTTAGTGTGATTAGTTCAATTTGAAATACTGATGTATTTAGTTAGATTAACTTTTGTGTATATATACCACCTCATAATACAAAGAAATACGCAACAATATTTACATGGTATCATTAAAAAATGAGTGGTGATATAATCATACACTATTTCACACACATTACTGCACATCATCATGCATGCATAAAACCCATATTTGCAATGACTTACTATTATGGTGGATTGTCTATTCTGTACAAATTACAACATATATATGAACATCAACTTATATACATCAATTTAAACATCAACTTTGATATTTTTACAATAACGCTCCAAATCAAGATTTAATTAATGCAAATATCCATGGTTTCACGACGGGAACACAAATATTCGTCTTGTTTTTTTTTTTATGTATAATGATATGTTTTGAAAATTATGGTAAAATTTAAATTTTCAAAACATGTCATTATACATCTCGAAAAAAAAAACAATATGCATATTTATGTTACCGTCGTGAAACCGTAGAGATTTGCATTAATCAAATATTAATTTGGAGCGTTTTTGCAAAAGAATATACAAGCTGATGTCTATGTTGATGTCCATATAACTACTCACATATGTATATATCATTCTATTATAATAAGTCCAATTTTGCCCAAATTTTTCAAAAATACTCTTACCATGTTTTAATAATTACCAATATAACTAATTTAATTAATTAACAATTTGTACTCACTATATTTTTCTAATTACGGATGTAGCCTAAATTTATTAACAATTCATTTTAACTTGCATAACTACAATAAATGATACCAAATCTGAATATTATGTTCAAAATAAAATATTATACGAGATTTATGCCATTACGCGTCTCACACGCAACGCGTGGGTAACTTTTACTAGTATATATGCATATATATACATATATATACATATATACATATATATATATTATTTTAAATTTGTATATCTACTCCAACTTAAGAAACTGAATGGAGTTTGACACCAACTGTTTTGTAAATAATTCCAGTTTCCTCGTTAATAAATATCTCTGTGTAGAACTGCTATAGATGTCTTTTTTTTATCCATCTACTTTTTTTTTTAAATAAGTAGGTTTCGCCAAAACGCATAGATCAAGCAAATGTTTAAGTAAAACAGAAGAATGATACAGAATCACGCCTTTAACAACGAACATGAGTTTGATTGCAAAAATTATATATGTAATGCAAGATTTTATTACAAAAATCGGAAAATTTTAAGTTCCGCACGCACTTCAACTCCAGAACGAGTCTAATAGGGTTTGGGAAGTCGGACCAACTGGACGCGACCTATTATGTTACTTGTGTATCCTGAATAACTAAATCCCTGCAAATTAGGGTCCAATTTACAAGAGCTTAAACACTCAATATAGTTTTACATACTCCATAATTAATAAATAATAAATTAAAACTGGAAAAAAATGTTTTATCAAGTGGCATATTTTACACATAAGAAATATGTCCATTTTTTAATTAGTGGACGAAGGTACTATTCATCAATAAAGTTGATTTTCTTATTTTTCCAAAAAACGTTACTCCTACTCAGACAATAAACACAAAGAGCTACCTAGCGTTTGATTGATACCAATTTGGCAATTTATTGTAAGTTTAGGTACCTAGTTGGCCAACATAGAATTTTAGGGGTTTCAATAGACAATAATCAAACTTCAGGGATAGTGAGTGATAATAACACAGATAATCATTTATATCCCCCTCCCACCACCACCACCACCACCAAAATAAAAAAATCATATATATCTCTTTCCATATCTTTCAGGCTGGATTTTTCGACTGCAAAATGTCCGTTTTCACGTTAAAACCGTAAATTCGAATTACAAACCGTAATTCGGATTTACGGTTTACCTCTTCTTCTCTTTTTAATAAAAATAAAAAGGTAAACCGTAAATCCGAATTACAAACCGTAATTCGGATTTAAGATTTACACGTGTAAACAGAATTGTTGTAGTCGAAAAATACAGGCTCTTCTATTATCTGCATGCCTTCTTTCTCTCTCTATATACTCTCTTCGTGCATTTTAAGTCTCCCTCTTATAAATTGCTACTTTTTAAGAATATTAAATTTTGATACATAAATTATCAATATTGCCCTTATAAATATCATAATTAAAGTTAATGTGGGTAACTTATTTGCTAAAAATTATTGTTGTTGTAGTTATAAATGGTAAGTATATAAAGGGTAAGAGAGTAAATTTGTTGCATTATAATTATCATATTGAAAACGCGCAGGCCGGCCCAAGCCCAAGACAATCGATTTTTTGGGGGGCAACTCCACGATGGCCGAATACAATTTTATTTTAAATTGTTATAGATATTTAAAAGCAAATCTATGTCAAATGAAGCCCAGTGGTTAAGCTTATTTAACTGTTTTGATAGCTTTTACATTGGTTTCAGGTTCAAAACCGTTAACTAACATTTTTATTTAACTTTTTTTATTTCCCCCTCTATTATGGGCAAAAAATAAATTATAAGCCTCGGGCAACAATAAATACCGGGCCGCCCCTGAAAACGCGGACACTTATTTTGGGACAAGCCAGTATAAAATAGTGGACACTTAATTAGCGACGGAATGAGTATTTATCTATAACTATGCATATTTTTCTATAAACTAATGGTATATATACCTATATCTATATTTACCTCCCTATCTACTAAAAAGCTGTAAATTTAATAATGTGGAACACAATTTAAATTTAGGGTTTAGTAGTTTCAGGAAAAAAAAAACTAGGTATGTTTTGGTGTAGGGTTTTGATGAAACTAAAATAATTCATCCTCTAAACTTTATCCTGGTTGTATATATGCAGTTCATTGTGGTTTCATTGAAAAAAGACATGTTCAAATATGCAAATGTAATTTTCAAGACAAATTTTGGGGAAAACGTAGGTTTAGTGACCCCAACTATCATACATTAATAAAATGGGAACCAAACTACTGACACTAACAATTAAGGCACCGAACTATATATTTTTTTTCTAAATTGGGGACCTCCGTCAATTTAAACCTTAGAGGGGGGTAAATAAGGTTTACGTACGATTTTCGCGGAATAAAAAATTTGAGCAATTAACAACGCAAATAGTAGAATTTATAACCAAACAAATTTTGTTAACTCTAGCAATCAAAACAAGCAATAATATAAGTGCGGAAAATAAAAGTTAAGGGAAAAGAAATAACACAAGATGTATAGAGGTTCGGCAAAACGCGCCTAGTCCTCTCCTCGGTATTCACACTACCGAGTATTTCACTAGAATCTTCTTTCCAAGATTACACCCTAACGAGCTAATCCATGGATTAAGCTCCCCCTTACTCTATGAGTATCTCGAATGAAAAGACCTAGAGCTTTTAAGCAATACTCGCTTATAAAGCCTCTACCCGATCACTCGCTCACAATTGAGTTTATAATTCACTCTACAATTTGAATTTAAAATGTATCACTCACTAACAAATAATATCTTGGTGTTTATATGATTACAATAAGATTACAACCAAGAGTATTTATGAATATAAGTGAGAAAAATGAAGTATAAGCTTGATTATGATCTTCAAGGAATAGCTTATTGTGTGTGTGAATTGGGGTGATTTTCACCAAGGATTTTGGGGGTATTTGAAGGCTAATTGGTCTTTGTTACCGTTGTATGAAGGGTTATCTCTTTACCCATTGGTTTTAACCAATTTCCCAATTATCCAGAATAAGTCAAAAAACTATTTTTTGAATTCTACAGAAAACAATCGGTCGTTTTCTGCATTTCGACCGGTCGTTTTTATAACGACCTCATTGGTCAATTTTGGACCAAAAACGATCGGTCGTTTTGTCCAAAAACGATCGGTCGTTTTGTCCAAAACGATCGGTCGTTTTTCTGGCAATTTCTCGGTTTTCCCGCTATACTTCGAATGCTCGTAACTTTTTCGTTTTAAGTCCGATTATGGTTCCGCTTGAACCTTTAGCTTCGAATTTAAGTATTCTATCATTTTGAACCTGAACAAGCTAGATAAAATTATTAGTACGCAAACCGAGCTTTTATCATGTTTTACATATTTTGTTATCATTAAAACAATCGATTAGAAGAACATCGTTCAACAGTAATGAAAGTGATTACGATGAAGAATGTTAATGTAGGAAAATTTTATGTTTAAAAGTTCCTTTAAAAAATTTACATATGTATTCAATTTTACTTACATCGATGGCACCCCAAAAGACACTTTGTTTTTTCTCAAAAGTTTGTCCAACTGTGCGGGTACAACCACGAAGGATCAACAAATTTACACGAGCAAACTTCACTTCAGTTATTAACACCACCCATAATCCATTTATTCCTATTTGTTTTCCATCTAACTTATAGAGAGGATCTTTATAAATGATAGTATCATACCCGACAACTTGTTTTGGGTAATCATCAATGTTAAGAAGTTGAACATCACTTCCGACCTGTATTTACATAAATAAATAAAAACTTTTAGAAATATTCCAGCAGCATCATAACTTATTCTATGGATAGAAATATATGGTATTAAACATATGAGAATGAGAGCGAAAAAAATGTTTCAACTTTTATGTTAAAATTCCTACATTATTTTTATTTTTAACATAATTTAACATATTCGTTACCATTAGACTACTTTTATGTTACAATTCGTCGTTACAAAATTTCTACATTCCCTCGAAATATAGACTTTGTAGTTATGGACAATTTATTAGTTCAACCCCGACTTTGTTCTCACAATCTGTTAATCTATACTTGTCTACAAGTTCACCATTTTGTGACATGCTCTACTAAGGTATCAAGAAAATATAAAACATCATAACTGCTCTATAAACATAAACCGAATAAACTCAAATATTAATTATGTACCTCATAAAAGGTTTTTGTATGAGCTATCTTTTGATGAGAGCTTTCGGCATCCGACATTTCCTGCAAATCATAGTTTGTCATCAAATGTCAATAGCCAAGCTAACATTTCCATCAAAATATAATATCGGAGCAACTAAAACGAGAAAATTAAATGAAAGACAAAGCCACATTATCCCACAATTGGATACCTATATTAATTAAATAGGTGAGAGTTAGTATACTACAATAACGCGTATCATGATTAAAAAAAAACCTAACAGATATAGTTAATTACCTCCGACTCTAATGATTTCTTGACTGAAGATTTCTTGAACCAAGATTTTACTGCCGAAGATTTTCTAGACTTAGGGATGGTTTTACCTGCATTATGGATTCTATCCCCCTCTATCTTTACTGATTTCTTGGCAAAAGGTTTCGTGTTCGGCGACTTTGATATGGTTTTGTCTAATCTCCCTCTAACTCTAGTGATTTCCTGGCCAGAGATTTCTTGACCGGATATTTAGGGATGGTTTCCCCTGTATTTTGGGTTTGTTGTACTTTCCTCTCTACTGATTTCCTAGACAGAGATTTCTTGATCGGAGATTTACGAATGGTTTCGCCGGTATTTTGGGTTTGTTGTACCTCCCTCTCTACTGTTTTTCTAGCCGGAGACTTTTGGATGATGTTTTGTTTTAGCACGAAACTCTTTCTCCTTCTCTTGGACGGGTAAAATCGTAAAAGAGAAAATTCATAGTCTATAAAGGCAAAAGAAATCATGTTTCTCCCCATGCTCCATCTTATGTAAATTTTTATCTAATCTGCCTACACAATATATTTTAAAAGTTTATACATGTACGAAAAAGTTATAAAAAAATGATTTTTTTTACGAAAAAAGCTAAAGAGACAGGAAAGGGGGCACGAAAGAGGAGACTATGGATTCGGACTCCTCTATCAGATCCAAATGTTTAATAATCGAGAAAGTTTTGGATTATAGATTAACGTGTAAATGTGAATGTGACCCTTTCGTGTAGTTGAATAGTTGCTTATGTGAAATTGCTATTTAATTTTCTCGAGTTGGTGTGGTATATGTATCGTTTTGTATATTAGCTCTTAAGTACCTCTCCCTTGTGGAGATCGAATGGTGAAAGTAAAGCTATGATCATATGAGTATGACGTTAAAAAACAATTATTTATTGTATTTCAAAAATACAATTATTTTATATGAGTATTACGTCCAGGTCAAAAACGGGATTTCTTCTTTACTTGAGGTGCACACATATAAACCATTTGTAAATGAACTTTCTTTGGTATGTAGTTTCCTGGAAGTAGATTTAATTGAAGTACACATACAGTTATTCTATAGGTGTTAGGTTATAAAATAGTTTATTGTTTATTCACGTTAATCAAAATTTTCTTAAATCTATATAAACAAAGCTGGTTTGACTTGGACTTGATTAGTATCTTGTGAAAATATTCGAATACATTATCACCCATTCACTGCAAGATAGAAGAAAATTTGGTCGGACAACCCTCTGGTACATACCTTTTCCCTTATGTAGAGTTTTATAAGAACTAGTTATTTTTGTGTTCCGAAAAGAACTATTAATAATACTTAAAAGTCTTATTTACCTAATATATGTTGTTTAGATCACCAGTTTTATATATTTTTACATTTTCCGACTCTTGAGCAATTCCCTTTTTTGATTTTTTATCATTAGCTTCAGTTGTATCCTTCATTCTTCATAATCACTAGGATCACTCGATTCAGTCAATTTTGTGAGCTTTTCAAACACAGTTTAGCCTCCTTTTGTTTTGAAGTAATGTGGCGAATACAAGATACGTGCCACAATTTTCCTTCACAAGTTCAATTTTTTTATTAGTTAACATGCTGCTTTTGTTTTCTTAGAATTGAACTGAGCGTTAGGAAATCAGGCGAGCTTAAAAAAATACAGAAATACAAACCGCACACACTCAATTTGATAACGGAGTTCACCCAACAATGACTACGTCTCTAGGCCGCTACACGTGACGATTATATATATTATAAGGAGAATTACAAGTGTAATCTAGCTTGATCACAAAGATATGTTTCTCTCAGAACTAGAACTCTCTCGCTATAATATTCTCTCTCAAATATGTGATAATTAAAATACAAGATAGGTGAGACATATATAGAACACATATTGGGTCTTATTACAATTTTTAGTGATGTGGGATAATCTAGTGAACATGGCCAAAACACATTTGGCTCCACAACTCAACAATCTCCCACTTTGAGTCAAATGTCGAGTGTTTCAAAAGAACTCTGATTATCCCCGACCACCGAACTCATTGTGCTCTCCCGAGCAGAATGCTCCCATCGGTATCCTTATATAGTAATTAGTACTCTTCCATCGTCGGCGAGTTACTCATACTTCCAGTGTAGTGCCAACCCTGAGTTTCCAGCTCGGAGTCCTACTAAGGTCGCACATAACCTCAGTTTGTCGATTGTAACAACATTCGTAAGCACATCGGCGGGGTTCTTAGCGCACTCAATCTTTTCTAGCGCGAAAATTCCATCTTCTAGAACAGCCCGGATAAAATGGTAACGGATCTGTATGTGCTTGGTGCATGAATGGAATAAAGGATTCTTAGCTATCTGAAGTGCAACCAAATCATCTCTTTGCTTGCTTCCGTTATCGCGACGTACTCAGCCTCTGTGGTTGACAGTGCAACGATCTTTTGCAGCTTAGATGTTCAACTCATAGCAGTACCACCGTAGGTACAAACACATCCCGTTGTGCTCTTTCGGCTATCCAGATCACCAGCCATGTCAGCATCAACATAGTCGTGCAGGCATACCGAGGTCTTTCGGAAACATAATGTTGAACTCACAGTACCCGGAAGATATCTCAATATCCACTTCACAGCTTTCCAATGGTGCTTGTCCGGGTTACTCATGTAACGACTGACAACTCCCACTGCGTGGGCAATGTCCGGTTTTGTACACATCATAGCGTACATCAAGCTACCAATTGCTGAAGCGTAGGATATGTTCGACATACTATCCTTTCCTTCCTCGTCCGAGGGTGATTGTTCCTTCGACAAGTTCAAGTGTGCGGCTAGGAGTGTGCCTACAGCCTTGACATCACTCATGCTAAACCGAGCCAGCACTTTCTTCACATACTCGGCTTGCGATAAAAACAAAGACTCATCCCTTCCTTGGGAAATCCTCATACCGAGGATCTGATTTGCGGCACCCGAATCCTTCATCTCAAAGTTTTTCGCCAACTATTGTTTCACCTTGTTAATTTCTACAAGGCTCGACCCGGCGAGCAACATGTCATCTACATACAGAAGTAGAATGACGCACGAAGAGTTCTCAAATCTCTTCACGAAACAGCAGTGATCACTATCACTTCTTTCGAACCCGGTACCCACCATGAAACTGTCAAACTTTTTATACCACTGTCGTGGTGCTTGTTTTAGCCCATACAAGCTCTTCTTTAGTTTACAGACCAAACTCTCTTTTCCCTTTTCAGCAAAACCTTCAGGTTGTAACATGTAAATTTCTTCTTCAAGATCTCCGTGGAGAAAATCATTTCTCACATCTAACTGTTCAAGATGAAGATTCTCATTTAAAACAATGCTCAACAATAGACGAACATTCATCAACTTTATGACCGGAAAAAAGATCTTAGTGTAGTCAAATCTTTCCGTTTGCTGGAACACTTTAACTACTAATCGTGCCTTGTATCGTTTCGAGTCATCTTGTTCCTCTTTTAGTCGGAACACCCATTTGTTACTCAGTGCCATTTTCCCATTGGAAAGTTTGGCTAACTGCCAAGTCACATTCTCTTTTAGTGACTTCATCTCATCCTTCATGGCGAGCTCCCACTTGCTCGAGTCTTTCAGCTCCAAGGCTTCCTCTCTACTCTCGGGCTCGCCTGCATCATTGAATAGTATGAAATGCATGGAAGGAGATTATTGAACAGTAGGTCTCCTTTCGCGATGACCTCGGCCCAATTCAGGTTGAGGAGTTTGGGGTAACTCCTCGTCTTCTTCAACATGTGCTGGTAGGTTGTCGAACACCACTGGCTCATCTTCAGCGTTATCTTCCAACTCCATTCTTGGAAACGCATTCATGTCGACTATACCACTTTCTTCGGACGGAAGCGGATGTTCTTCCACCATCACATTTTGTCGATCTTTGTACAAAATGCTTTCGTTGAAGATGACATCCTTACGGTGAATGATCTTCTTTGTTTGACCATCCCATAAGCGATATTCGAACTCAGTTCCACCGTACCCCACAAAGTAACAAACTTTGGATTTCGAGTCAAGCTTGGTACGCTCGTTTATATAGACATGGATATATGATAGACAACCAAACACTCGCAGGTGTTAATAAGAAATAGGATTTCCTATCCAGACTTCCTCGGGAATTCTGTTTTCTAATGACACTGAGGGTCCGCGGTTAATTAGATAAACCGTTGTGCTTACTACATTTTCCCATAAGGCTTTGGGTAGCCCACTTTACAGCCTCATACTCCTAGCATGCTCATTGATTGTTTGGTCCATTCTCTCGGCCATGCCATTTTGCTATGGCGTTCTTCGGATGGTCTTCTCCATTCGAATGCCTCTTTGTGCACAGAACTCTACGAACTTCGCATCAATGTACTCTCCACCATTATCGGACCTCAAACATTTCAGTTTATTCCCGGTCTCTAGTTCAACCATGACCTTCCATTCTTGAAATTTCTTAAACACTTCAGACATGTGTTTCAAGAAGTAGATCCATGTCTTCCTCGTCGAATTATCGATGAAGATCACATAGTACTGAGATCCTCCCAGTGAGGTTGCCGGAGATGGCCCCCATATATCGGAGTGGACAAGTGGTAGTTTTTCCTCCCTAGGAGCTTTTCCATCTTTCTGGAAGCTTACCTTCTTTTGCTTCCCAAAGATGCAACCTTCACATATGTTGAGGTTGACAGACTTCAAGCCTAAAAGTTAACTGTCTTTTGCTAACACCTTCATCCCCTTCTCACTTATATGACCTGAACATCTATGCCACATTTCAGAGCAATTTTGCGACACAGCTGCCGCAATTGTACATTCATCATCGGTCGTCATGTACAATGTACTGACTTTGCTCCCTTGTGCTATCACCATAGCTCCTAGTGAAACTTTCCAAGCTTCACTGCTAAACGAAATGGAGTATCCCTCTGCATCGAGTTGTCATACTGAAATCATATTCTTGGTCAACCTCGGAATATGCCTCACTTTTGCCAGCTTCCATACCGACCCGTTTGGAATGCGAATCTTCACATTTCTCATTCCAACAACATCCAACGCTTCTCCGTCGGCTAGATACACTTTACCGAAATTATCCGTAATGTAATTTTCGAATAAATCCTTCTGAGCGGTCGTGTGAAATGATGCCCCAGAGTCTAGAATCCACGAATCTATATTTCTCTGTACGGCAAGCATTAAACAGTCACCCAAATCCTCGTTGCTCGCAACATTTGCCACATGACATCTGCCGGTTTCCTTCTTCGGCTGCTTGCACTCATGGGCGAAGTGCCCCATACCCTGGCAATTATAGCATCGGAGATTTTTCTTGCTTCGATCGCTATTTTTGCCACCTCGGATTTTCCCCCTTCTACCTCTCGATTTCGAACGACTTCTTTTGTCCAATCTGTCCTTACCCCGGCAACTTGAACCGACGTTCAAGGCTGCTCTATCATTTGAGCATTCACCCATATCTTGTCTTCTGAGTTCCTCAGCGAGTATTTGATCTCGGATGCCATTGTAAGTCAGTTTCTCCTTTCCAATTGAGTTGCTGACATCAGCTCGTATGAACTCCCAACTGTTCGGTAGAGAGGCTAGCAGTATTAGGGCTATTACCTCATCTTCAAAATTTATCTCGACCGCATTCAACTGATTTATGGTGTCGATGAACTTATTCACGTGGTTTGCGACAGGTGTGTTCTCAGCCATGCATAGGTTGAACAATTTACGCATGAGATGTATCTTGTTGTTTGCGGATGGTTTTTCGTACATGTCGGTGAGGACCTTCATCATCTCCATCGTCGTCGTCTCTCTTGCGACGTTGTGTGCCACGCTCCTAAATAGTGTTAGTCGGATCACTCTCAACACTTGTCGGTCTAAGAGTTTTCATGCCTCCTCGGTGGTCATAGTCGGCCTTTCCTCGAGAAGAAGTGGTTAATGCATCTTCCTCCCATACAGATAATTCTCTATTTGCATTCTCCAGAATGCGAAGTCCTTTCCGTCGAATTTCTCGATCCCATGTGCGGTTTTGTCTTCTTTCGCCATCGATTTTCCTTTCGATCTTCGACCTTAGTTCTGCAAATATCGGGCTCTGATACCACTTGTTAGGAAATCAGGCGAGCTTAAAGAAAGAAAGAAATACAAACCGCACGCACTCAATTTGATAACGGAGTTCACCCAACAATGGCTACGTTTCCGGGCCTCTACACATGGCGTTTATATGTATTATAAGGAGGATTATAAACGTAATCTACCTTGATCACAAATCTATGGTTATCTCACAAATAGAACTCTCTCGCTATAATATTCTCTTTCAAATATGTGATAATTAAAATATAAGATAGGTGGGGACATATATAGAACCCATAGTGGGTCTTATTACAATTTTTAGTGATGTGGGATAATCTAGTGAAATGACCAAAACACATTTGGATTCACAATTCAACAATGAGTTGCATAAACTTGGAGAAAAAATTAATGCAGTTAGCCCCAGAATGATGACATACTGTGAGTAATTGTATGAGTTGATGTGAATCTATAATTAACGGTGAATGGTTCTCCATCGGTCCATCTGGTTAATTTTATTTAATATTGCACCTAACTTCATGCTCATATTATAATTATTTTTTAGTAGTTTAGTTCAATAAAATGGCATTCAAGTTAATTACTTCTCCAAGTTGGAACCAATAGCTTGGGAGTTGGGACTTCTATAATTTAACCTATGGTTTGTTTTATTAATGGATAGGAAAATGGGCGAATCTTCAGTGACTGCCCTTGTTTTATTTTTTATTTTATGGTGTCCAAATCAAGTAATTTCGCACGATTCAGATCATCGCTATTCTTTGAACGACTCGATTCCTTTATATGGTAACAAGGTTGGCCCGATTTACAACCCAAGGTACTTAAATGTTTCAATTGTTTAGACTTCCGATCTTGATTTCTTGAGCACTTTCTCTAAAAAGGATGATTTAAATTTCTGGGAATTGCTAGATTAGGTTCAAAGACCAACTTCAATCTGCAGAGATTGGAGATCGCTTGCAATTACTACTGGGAGATTCTTTTGATGATAGTTTTCAACAGACTGTTATAACTAGTCCAGTTTATTCGTTTTTCTTTCGTGAATGGATAGATTGTATACTTATGCAGCTTGTTCTTCTTTGTCATTTTTCATTTTCACTCCATTCATGTCTTTGGGAATAATTTGGGCAGTATATATAGACATTCCATGTGAGCAATATATTGGCGATCCGACTTGTGAATATACTATGGGCTTAATTTGCTGCTGTTTTTTTTTTTAGGAAATATGATTTGTTTACCAAGTCTAATTAACTTTTTGAATCACTCTGGACTCTGGTCAGAAAAAGTTAGACTGTCAACTATTTTCAGCTTATGAGCAAAGTAGAACAAAAAATGTTGTGCTTAAAAGCTGCAACCAAACAATATTGTTGTAAATCCAAAATTTACATGAGGCACTTTTAGTTCACAAGACGAAAACCATGTTTTTCTTAAACGGAAGAATCTTTAACTCGTATCTAAAAGGATTGAAACATTTTTTTTTCTAGGTATTGGATTGTTTAATTAAAGTCTTACACATTGAATTAAAAAGAATCCCTATTTCTAGAAGTTTGCTCTTATAAATCACCTAGATACCTGTTTTTCTGGTTATTATATATCATCTAGATACCTTTTTCTTGAGATTCATGTTTATGATTGATTAACATAAATTTAATGAAGTGTTATAATTTTTCTTTCTCTCTTGGTCTACTATGCAGTGAAACATACACATATTACGATTACCAATTCTGTTACTCAGGTCTCTTCTTTGCCAACACTCTTAAAAAAATTAATTTCCAATGATTATTACTGAGTTAGGAGTATTAATTTCTGCATTGTTTCAATCCGCCAGATCATGAGAAAGAGAAGAAGCAATCTTTCAGTGAAACATTAAATGGAGATCGTCTTTTTCCATCTCCATATAAACTCGACTTCCGTGTAGACAAATTTTACGACGTTGCATGTTCAAGAAATCTAACCATAAAAGAAGTTAAGAAGTTCCGAAAAGCAATTGCGCAAGACTACTACATTCAACTTTACTATGACGATTTACCAGTATGGATCTTATTCGGTGAAAAAATCAACAAAAGATACCTACTCATTGATCATATATATTTTACAGTATCTTACAATAAAGATCGTGTTATCGAGATCCATGCTCATCCAAACAAATTTGTATTTGTGGACTTAACAGAAGATAAAGAGGTTGAAGTAAAATTTGGGTATAGTGTAAATTGGATAGATACAAATGTTACATTCAATAAGAGGATGGAAAATGCACTGTCCCCGAATCGCCTTAAACCTCAGTGGTTTTCTCTTATTGCTTCTTTTTTACCTCTTCCCATCATATTTGCTTATGGGATGAGACTTTGTATACTCAAAAATGATATCAACAAGTAAGCCAACTACGGACTTATTATAAATTGGCAAATACTCTATTCCATAAGTTTTATAATTTCTCCTGTTTACCTTTTCTTTTCTTTCATAAAGGCATGCCAAAGATGCAGAATTTGGTGAAAATCAGGAGGCAAAAGGGATGGAAAAGCCTCCATGGTGATGTTTTTCGCTATCCAATGTATAAGTCTCTGCTGGCTGCTGTTGTTGGCTGTGGAACGCAATTAGTTGTTCTGTACGTATGTTCTTTTCAGATTCTTCTAATTCCTACATAAGCATGTGAAAAAAATAAACGGTGAGACTTATTTCCATGTTTATTTTTATCAATGCAGTTTGTTACTCATCATAATACTCGCAGTATTAGGAATAGTTCATCCTTATAGCCGAGGAGCTTTCACCACTACAGTGGTTGTCTTATATGCAATTACATCAGGCATTGCAGGTTATTCAGCAATTTCTTTATACAGCCAGCTCGAAGGGACTAATTGGGTATGATGCTAACATTAATATATACTTCCTCTATCTCTCAATAAGTGTCCACTACGAAACTGCGTGCAACTTTGACTTGCAAAAATCAAGTATCTAAATTGCCAAAATCAAATTTTTGAAAAGCTTAACGCTAATTTAAATGTTAAATTATATGATTAAGTTTCAAAAATACCCGTTTAGTCAATTTAGATAAACGAGTTTTGCAAGTCTAAGTTGCAGTAGACACTTATTTAGAATACAAAAAGTTTTTTAAATTTTGAAAGCGCAACCAAGTGTTTGTGCAATAGATTCGCTAAGACGTAAGTTTTGAGTTTTGTTGTTTTTTTGGAGTGTAAACAGTCATGTACATAAACAAACCAATACACGTTTTGAGCTTTTCAAAAACAATTTTTTTCTTTGGCCTAAGAGCAAAAGCAAGCATTGAAGGAATATGAAGCAAGTTTTCAAAACATGGTTTGCAAACTGACATCATATTTTGTTTCCATGTGTTCATTGTTATATTTATGACTTCTATTGACAGATCAAGACCTTGTTGTTAACAACATTCATTTATCTCGGACCACTACTGGTTACAGTTAGCACTCTCAATACCATGGCAATTACTTACGAAGCAACCGTAGTGTTACCACAAAGAGCTGTGTTAGCCTTGTTTAACATCTGGTTTTTTGTTGGTCTACCATTAATGTTGTTGGGCGGAACTTTCGGGAAATATGTTGGATCTAGATCCCATCCCCCATGTCGCACAAATAAGTGTCCAATGGAGGTGCCACGTCAGAGTTTGTATTGGAGAATATTTCCCCGAATGCTAATAGGTGGATTCGTGCTTTTCGAATTTACCAAATTGGAGCTTATATATGTGCTTTCTACTCAATGGAGTGTCAAAATTTACAATACGTATCCCTCCCTTCTTATCGTTTCTATTATGCTTCTTGTTCTTACCCCCATTCTTTCCATAAATTACACATACTGTCAACTTTCTGCCGAGGACCATAAATGGTGGTGCAGGTACATATTTTATATGATTGTAATTTTTGTTGGTTTCCGTGTACGAAATAACAATTAACAATAATAAAAGGACTAAAAATAAATAAACAAAACCAGTGTAATCTTTATTAATTTCCAATTGGAATAGAATAAATTGATTACAACATGTAGGTACTGAAACGTAATTAAAGCAAATGTTATCAGATTATTATTAATTAATAATCTGATGTACTGATTTGCAATTAATAGAAACTGCCTGACTGGAAAGTATAAACTTAACAGCCGGACTGTTCTGTTTTAAATTGAAAGTACAAGACTGAATTGAAACTATTCTAATTACAGAATTAAATTACAGAATAGTAATTACAGCAAAAAACAGGACTTTAAACTATTTACAGAAAGGTACAACAGCATAGAAAAGCTACAGCTAAGTACATGAAATTAAAATACTGAAATTAAAATACTGAATTGAAAGGACAGAATGTAAAAACCCAGAATTTAAGTGCGAAAAATAAATGGACAGAATAGAAATAAACAATTAGACGAGACTACTGTTAACAGTATGCCCTTAACCGATATTCAACTCAACCACCTTGATGTTTCTGGTTGCGTTGGCGCTTCGATCCCAAGGTACAACGTCTCGGATGACTCGCCGAAAACTGGCGACGAGTCAAGGTCGAGCTGTTGGTGGGTGGTTCTCTCTGGTTCTAAAATGTAATGTAATGTTCTGTGTGTGTATTTGACATGTGGGGGGTCTGCCTATTTATATATTTGCTGAGTATCTCAGCCATTAAGGTCACTTTACTACTGTCAGTTTTCGAAATTCGAAACTGCAGTATTAACTTTGCAATGAAATCACATTTATTGCAACAGTTACAGCTTTGCTGGAAGCTTTTCCCGAACAGGAACGCTTTTCCCGGCGCACTTTTTCCCCGACGAGCAAGCCCGCGTGTGTGATACACACATGTGTAGGTGGACACACTATTTAATATCCACATGGGATACCTTAGTATATATATTATAAAAATCACTCATGATTTTCCAATGTGGGATAACCCTCATGGGTTAAATCTCATTTCTTTTCTCATTTTCCAGCATTGGCTTTATTGCCTCTTTCGAGTACCAACCTTCGAGTCCAATTATCATTCACACCCTTCCTCCGAATGGGTCATGCGATATACCGTTGCGAAGCTCGTCACACGAGCTACTCAAACGCATAGAGTATGGCCTCAGAAAAACTGAGGAGTCACATTAAAATTGACTCAAAGATGGTCCCTGACCACTTGGAAGAAATATGTTTAAATTACATATTTTCCAACTTTTTTCCAACAATTTTTTTACTATATCATAGCTTGCACATCCAACTAATGACTTCAAGTATCTTAGATGTATTTTCGATTCATTTTGGGGTCGATATTACTAATGTAAAACCTATAAAATTCCCGTGGCAATGTCTTTACTTAGTTTTAGTCAGTGTTTTAAATAGCGTTATCGCTATCGTAGCGTTTTATCGAGAGAAACGCTAAAAGCACTAAATATGCACTAAACTTTAGAATATATAACAAAAAAAAATAATAAATGTATAGTTATATTAGATAGTAATAAAAAAAAATCAAAAAAAAAATTTGTTGTTGGTGAGTTTCGAACCTGGGTCTGCTGGAAATCACAGCACTGTCTCAACCATCTGAACTACAGACACTTTTATGAAAATTATACAATATATATTAATTATTTAGATCCGCTGTTTTTTTTTTTAACTCGCTATTTACGCTTTTGGTCCAGAATTTCGCGCTTTTTGCGCTTTTGGTCCCCTATAGCGCGATTTTAGCGCAATTCCACCCAAAATCGTGATTTTTCGTTGCGTTTTTTACCAAAAAAACGTTATTTCGCGCTACGTAGCACTACGTAGCGCGAATTTTAAAACAGAGGTTTTAGCTAACTAGTATGTCTGTTTTACAGATCGTTTATTAATGGCGGAACATGTGTCTTGATTATTTTTGGGTACTGCGTATATTACTTCTATCAACTATCAAACATGTCTGCTGTTTTACAAACGTTGTTCTTTTTCGGTTACACGGTCTGCGCATGCTATGGTCTTTTCCTAATGTTGGGTGCAGTGGGATTCCATTCGTCGTTATTCTTTATTCATTACATTTATCGGGCGATCAAGTGTGAGTAACCTACCTACCAAAAAAATAAAATAAAAAGGGCATGAGTGATCAAGCACGCGTATCAATCGGCTGCTACAAGATTGGTGTTGTGAATGGCCTTGGAGTTGGAAAAATGTAATCATATTTTCCAATGTTAATATTTCCCTTTTCTTTTGGTTGTTTCCTTTATGTATACTGCTACCTCCGTTTTGTATAGTTGTTATTTATCCCTTTTTCCTATTATAGGATTCTTTTGGTTATCTTCTTAAAAATTGCAATTAATACTATAAAGTGCATTCGGCATCGAAGTTAGAAGGCATACGATTTCACACAATCAGCGGGACTCTTCGAAGCAAATGAGGTACTAATCAATGTGTCACTAAAGTTGTCAAAGGAATTTCATCCATCAATGGAGAAATATACTAAACTTAATGACGGAATTATTGGAAATGACGTGCCAAACACTAGCTACCTTGTTTTCTTAATAAATCATTGATTTTTTTTGATTTTTTTTTTTAATAATCACTAATTTTAATTATTTATAACTTTTTTTTTGAAAAAAGTAAACATTTATATTTTTGAATTATCTCTCTTTAAAATACCAAATAACGCCAAATAAACAATTAAATTCCCAAAAATTTATAAAACACGGAAATCATTTTTTTCAAGTAATTAATAATAAAATGTTGAAATCATTGACTTAAGAAATTTTGTAGGAATGTTAGCGTTTTTATAATTAGGCCCCCCTTGATTTTTTTTCTCCATTAGATGTTTGCTGTGTTAGTCTAATTCGCAGTAAATTTGTTTGTCAACGTGGCTACCTAGGGCTAATGTAGTTGAAGGGTCTTATTGTATTTTGAGACAATTATTTTTCTAATTTTGATCTCTAAATATTAGATTTTAGAACCAAAAAAATATTTTCAACTCTAAACAATTATTTTTGCTCCTAAAAATTATTATTTGGAGATAAATTTTGATCGTGTCCAAATAATTTGTGTCTAAATGTAAAGTTTCTTGAAGTGTACATATGCATGTTTTTCACATAAACATGTGTTTGGGAGTTGAAACCTTTGGATTACACGAATATCAAGTGTTTCCAATCTACATATCTTTGTACTCCTTACCAAATTAAAGTTGCTCATACATGCAACTGTAAAACGCATTTTGACATAAACGAATCTATAGCCGCCAAGAGACCATATATATATCATACGATTTAGCTTTTTTTAGAATAATGAAACGTTTTGAGTGACATACAACTTGTTGATAGAAATGGTGAGTTGTGGATCAAGCTTTTAAGCTTAATATCCATTACATAATGTTTCCCAAAAGAACATGACAGGATAGGAGATATGATCAGCTCCACAATACTTTCAAAAATACTCAACTTCCAACATCACCTATTTTTCCGATTCGGCTTTTCTTTTTCCAGAGTTTTAGCCCCCAATTAGCCAAAGAAAATGAATTAAAACACCTATGCACAAACAAAGAAACGAAACTCTTGTGTGAGGTCACACCCGATCCTTTGACTAGCCAAAAAAGCGGGGTTGAGACTCGGTTGACGGTCTGAAAATATTATTTTGGGGGCAAAAATGATTAAAAGTTGATATTTTCTTGTCCAATGAAAGTGGATGAAAATTTGAAGTCGGAGCTAACATGGCGGGAACTTTTGAGTAGTACTGGACTACTTGTCACACCCTTCTTAATTCTTATCTTTTGCGAAACAATGTATATGGAGTCTGGGATCATTGAAATGTTTCAAAACAATGTAACAACTTGCAGAACACATCCACGCATTTAAACAAGCACAAAAACTAAAAAGTATAACAATGTAACGTCTCAAGCTTTCTCGTAAATCCCAGGTTATTTCACTTTCCCAAACCGGATTACGCTTGGATGAATGTCTGAAGAAACTTATTCCTAATTTCAACTTTGTACTTCTAAATAAACAAAATCAAAAGAAGAAGAAAAAGTTGCCGTAAGTTTAGGATCTAAAACACGAAAAAGGCCGGTATTATAAGTTACTTTCCAAAACATAGGGTCTAAATTGGAAATAATATTTTCTCCCTAAAAAGCCATTTTATGGATTCGTTTGGCAAGAAATTTATTTATTTTATAATAAACAAATTTTAAGTTAAAGAATTTGATAAAAAAATATATATATACCGTAGTTGGTTAGGCGTGTCTACTAGAGTAGCGTTACTTCCATTAGACCGAGCAAATGTGTTGAAGCGTTTGTAGATCTTGTCAACAAATTATTTGGTCAAAAATCATATTTTAAAAATCTGTTTAAAAAATTCAGACAAAATCTAGATTTTGTATTTTTTAGCCTTTTTAGGCTAAAAATATTCTTTTCAAAAGCTAAATATTATGATTATCCAAACACTCGTATGTTCCTTAAAATCTAAAAACAAAAAATGAGCTAAAAAAATTTGTTGTCAAACAAACTCTAGAAGTTACTTTTCAAAACATAGGGTCTAAATTAGAAATTATATATTCTCCCTCAAAGCTCTCAAAGGTTTAAGAAATACAGACTTATATAAATATATGATATATATATATATATATATATATATAATGGCCTTTTGTTCAATCTTCTCCTCTCGTTTCGTCGCTAAACCCTTTCCCATTTACTGTATATCTCAGTTTCGTCGCCAATTTAGTGACCAAATAGCGTTTTCCGTCGCTAAAGGGGAGCAAAAAGTTTCTCTAAGTAGCCCCGAGCTCGTCGCCTTAGAATATGCTGAGCTTAATCTCTCTGACAAAACCTCAGAGGTACTATTTTTTTTGCTTTTTTTAGTATTATTTTAAATTTTTTTATGTATCTATAGATTACAGTAGTTTGTGAGTATAAGTATATGAAGTGCTGGAATAAAAAAATTATACTCCAATTTATCTTGTATCATTGTATTTTTGTTTATATGTTAAAAATATACTCCAATTTACCATGTATCATTGTATTTTAGTTCATATGTTAAAAATATGCTACAATTTACCATATAATTTAGTTCATATATTAAAATTATACTCCGTATATCAATTTACCATGTAATTTAATTCATATGTTCAAAATATACTGCAACTTACCATATAATTTAGTTCATTAAAATTTTATTAATTTACCAGGTAATTTAGTCCATATTTGTCTATGTATTCCAGGTAATGTTTGGGATATGATTAAAAGTTCGTTTGGCAACAGATTTTTTTAGTAGATTTTTGGACTTTAGATTTTAAAATTCTGTGGGTGTTTGGCAAGTCAGATTATTCAGCTTCTGAAAATCTTTAAAATCCAGATTTTTAAAATCAAGCTTTTAAGTGGATTCTCAAAACAGATTTTTAAAATCTGATTTTGGACCAACAAATCTGTTACCAAACATAGCCTAATTTTATCCAATATATATTTTCTTGTGCATTTCTCAATGGTAGTAGCATTTAGTAAGTTACGGGTTTTTTTTCCTGGTGAAGTTCGCAAGTATATTCAAGGCGTATCGAGTTTTTTTTTTTTGTTACTTAAATGAATAAAGCTTAAAAAGGTACAATTACCTTGTGTGTTTGCGAAACAAGTCGACGACCACAACTTAATGGGTATATGATGTTTTGGGCCTGGATCTTTTTAAGACGATTTCTTATACAGTACAAAACAAAGTTTTTTCGAGTTTTCTTAAATTGGCTAAACCAGTAAACCTCCAAATAGAAAACACTCACAATTGTTATTTATTGGTTGGAAATTATGATGATAGGTTCGATGGATACCGGAAAGAAACTGAAACGCGACTCCCGTTATTGTTCATGAAAGTCCTTGTTTCGAAATTATTGTAACTATCTTTGCAATTAGCTCAAGCTTAAATTTGTGATTACTTGTGAACGTGTTGGGTCAAAACCACAAAGATCCAAAGGTCTCATTGGCAGTAAACATCCTTTTTCGGTTTTTCTTACGAGTGCATTTGTTTAAGTCAATACTGATAATCTAGAGAAGATGATTGATGTTTGGAAGAAATGAATAAAAAGAATGGCACTAAATTAACTATAATGTAAAAAAAATTGTTTAAATTAAGTAGCTCCAAAAGAAAACCAATTTATACAGAATCAAGTAGCCCATTGTGTTCCTCCTTCAATGTAGTAGCTTCGATTCTTTAGCAGGTGCCCAAATCCTTTTAACTTTTTACTCCCTATATTTTTTGGTTCCTGATACCTTCATTTGACAAAATAATGTGGCTTGTGCATGAAATGATTAGTGTTTGTTTGTTGCAGGATTTGGGTCATGTTCGAATACGTCAGCATGTCAATCCTCTTAGTGACCAATTCAGAGTTCTGTCTCTCTATCTCCTTTCATTATCATCTTTTTCTGTTACGTGGATTGTATTTTTGCCGAATGTAGCTAGCTTCTTTTTGCTTGGCATAGAAAAGCTTGCTAACCGAAGATATATGTATATTCCCTCTTATTTTGGCTAGGAGCCGACACCCGTGCCGAATTGGAATGAAGTTTACAAGGATCCGAGATTGCCACTTATGGTGGATGTAGGAAGTGGTGAGAGAAACAACTTTGCTTATGATGTTGTGCATTTTTTTCTCTTTCCTTGAGGTGTTACAATGTGTAGTTTGGTAGAGGTTGACTGTATATAGTATTTGAATCGCTTCTAATTACGAACACTATCGCAGGTAGCGGCAGGTTTATTTTGTGGCTTGCAAAACAAAATCCGACTTCCAATAACTATTTGGGTCTGGAAATACGCCAAAAGGTACATGAATATATCATATTGAGTGGTTTTTTTACTGTAACGGGGCTTGTTTGGTTGTAGCTTCTAAGTAAATAAGTTCCATCTTTTGGGTCGAAAAAAAAGTTACGATCTTGTAATGTAATGAATTAAGTAGGGTTTAATCGATTTAGCACAAAACAAAGAGGCAAAACCAATGAAACTGTTGTACTAATGACATTACTGCAACTCCTGAGAATGTCTGGTTTATTGGCGTGGTAACTGATATTCCAAACAAAAGTAATGCAAGAATGAAAAGAAAACTGAAACTTGCAAGCTTATAGCTTTTCCAGGCTAAAGAACCCAAAAAATCTAGTGTTTTAAGCTGGTCAACAAAATGTAGTCCAAATGTTAAAGGGAGGAGGAGATGCAAAAAAACTGAGTCGGAAAGCTGCAACGTAACAAGACCACCGGCTAACTTCTATATAAGAGCTTTGATGAATTTTATCCTGTTTTGCAGTTAGTCAAGCGAGCTCAGTACTGGGTTGAGGAGCTGGCGTTGTGCAATACGTAAGGTTTTCAAAGTTTGAATACTGTCTTGTTTCCAAATTGAGAAAGAATTTGAATAATATTTTCTTAATAGGCATTTCATATTTGCGAATGCCACTATTTCTTTTAAACAACTTCTTGCCACGTACCCTGGGCCTGTAATGCTGGTTTCTATCTTGGTGAGTCCAGCCCGTAATCTTTTGAATTTTACTTTTCGTTGTTTGAAGATGCACTTTCAGTTTTAATGAAGGATGCTAAGTTTGATTTTTTTTCTTTATTTAGTGTCCAGACCCTTATTTCAAGAAAAGACATCACAAAAGAAGGGTGCTGCAATCGCCTTTGGTGGAGTCTATTGTGGAGAGAGTCATGCCCGGAGGACAGGTATATCATTATGCTCACAATGTGCTTATATTTTGTGTTATACAGGGTGGCTAAATATCCACCCAAGTGTTAAAACATCATTCTGTACTGTCTTAAGTTTGTGTACCTTGTACAACTGTACAAGTAGTTTTTGATTTTTTTTCTTGTTTCATGGAACTGTTAGTAGGTATTTATTCAGTCTGATGTGCTTGAAGTGGCACTGGAGATGAGAGAAAAGTTTGATGCTGCTTCACACGACCTTGTACACATTGACGAAATTGGCCCTTGTTTTCCCTGCGAAGAAGATGGGTGGTTACTAGGTAATCCAATGGGAATAAGAACTGAAAGAGAAATCCACGCAGAACTGGAGGGTGCTAAAATTTATAGACGGTTATACCAAAAGAGATTATAACTTTTCCCCCTACAATCTACTTGTGAGTTGTTGTATTACGACACATAATGTTTCATTGAATGTTGCCAACTTAAGCACCAATTTATAAAGGTTTTAGCTGTAGTTGGAGAAACTAACCTGAGTACAATTTTGTATAGCCCCCGTTTATGTAAACGTCCTATTTTGACCATGTTTTTTTTGTTAAAATGTTACAATTTTACTTGCATTCATCCCCCCTTGTTAACAAAATCTGTGAATTTCTGCCTATCCGGCTATCCCTGGTTACACCACCATAAGTTGTTACTGTGTTATGCAAAAATGTCTTCCCTCGAGTTCTTTCTCTTGTGGACATTCCTTTAAGATATTGAAGATTTATTATCGTCTCTGATGTTGTTAATATGCAATTTTCATTCCAGTAAAATAAATCTACCTATTTTACTTCTTGTTAAAGACATTCATAAGTTTCTATGCGACAACTGAAGAAATACCTCTCCCTTGAATAATGTTGGAATAAGTTTCGTCTAAAAGAGTTCTGTAAAGTTGAAGTCATTGTTACTGGAAAATCATTTCCCCTATCAAAAAACGCTTTTCTCTCTTCCCGGTTCAGTTTTCTGTTTTTTCTTTCATTTTTGTCGTGTTTCACATTTCTAGTTTTCGTGTGGCTTCGCGCTTCAGTTTCGTAAATCATAAACTATAATTAGGACGCTTTCCGTTTTCGAAGTAACAAACACAAACTTGCTCTTTCTTATTTTTTACAACATCTACCATGGAAGGGGAAAGAGAAAAATCACAGTACAGAAAGTCAAAAGAAATCATGTTCTCATTATGTTATACTGTAAGTATATATATTTTTCTTCTCAATAACACCCTGAGGTTCAGATCCAGAAGAAGTATCGAGTTACGGATTAATATGTGCAATTGTGAATGTAACGCTGTCAAATGGAGTTGAAGTTGCTTATGTGGTTATGCTCTATGTTGGGTAAAATTGCTACTTACCTAGCTGGGAAGTTACTCCATTGGTCTTTTTGAGTATCTTTACACTTTTTTTACTTATTAATGTCGATGTACACACAGCTCAGTGGGCTAGATGCAGTATACTGAAAGTTGGTACATCCACCAAGGTTTAAATAAACCGGTCACAACAAAGATAAGTGATATTTTGTCTTATTCAAAAGCAGATCTCTTTAGGAAAATTGGGAAGACTTGAAACTCCTTCATTTTACTCCTATTTTATACTGTTACAGGAGTAGTAATTATCAGTATTCGATCTCATCGCAAAAAAAAAAAAAAAAAAAAAAAAAAAAAAAAAACCATTTCCAAAACGTCATTACTTGCAACTAGTGTTTAAATTATGAAAAGTAAATGTTCTGCAATTGAAAATGACATCTTATTAAAAAAAATGCGAAATCAAGCAAGCTTATATGTATTTGACGGTCAAAATTAGATTAGTGTAATGAACGCTTGCGATTATAAAAGAAGAATGTTTCACAAACAATTTGCAGCTTTGTAGCTCATTTGTATGTATCATTTGTAAATGAACTTTCGTTTGTATGTAGTTTCCCGGAAATGGACTTACTTGAAGTACACTCATATGACACGGTGAAGGCGAAAATAATACTGCGTCCATGTTAACTGGTTATTAAAAAAACCTTTAAAATATTCGTGTTAATCAAAATTGTTTTAGATCTATATTAACTATAAGCTGATTTGACTTGGACTTGGTTAAAGAGACTATTTCTACATGAGATCGTTAACATGATGCTATTAGTGTCTTATAAAAACATTTGAACACAATATTAATACTCATATAAACTGCAAGGGAAAATAAAATTTGTTCAAGAAATTCTCTGGTACACATCTCTCTCCTAATTTGAATGTTCACTTGTTCAGGTGTAGGGGAATATTATTGTGTGTTCAGCATAAGGATAAATAAAATCCGCAGAAGTTTTAGTTAGCTACAACTTTTTTATTTTAATTGATTGCTTTTACCGAGTATATATTTTTAACGGCGGTTTAGCATCTTCTTGCTTTCAACAAAATGTGGCAACTGGCAAAATACGAGAAAAATATATATCACCGTTTTTCTTCACTGGTTCAAATGTTTAACTAGAATTAACAAGATTTTTTGTTTATGGTGATTTAAAAAGCTGAGCTGCATCGAGTTAGAGGAGCAACTAATCAGTTAGACCAAAATTCTTGAAATACTGTGATTGATATATCGAGTTGATGATATCGTGAAAATCAGCAATTAAGGGTGAATTCTTTCCATCGGTTTCTTTCCAGCTAATTTAATTATATTCATAGGTTTATTTATTCAGGATCCGGTTCAATTAAAAGGTATTCAACTATATGTACTTCTCCCAAGTATATATATGAACCGAGCGAAGCCTTTATGAATTGAGTTACTGTTAATTTCTTGAATATGTAGGAAAATGCTTGAATCTTCAGCGACTACCTTTGTTATATTTCTTGTTTTTTGATTTCCTAATCAAGCAGTTTCGCATGATTCGAATCATCGCTATTCTTTCAACAACTCGATTCCTTTATATGCCAACAAGGTTGGCCCAATTTACAACCCCAGGTAATTAAGTGCTCTTCAATTGTTTAGACTTTGGATCTTGAAAACTTCCCCATAATTGATCTTTATAATTGTCAAATTTGGTTCAAAAACTACTATTAATCGGCAAAGATTGGAAATAGCGTACAACTACTACTGGGAAATGTTTTTGGGAATTTTTTGACAGACTGTAAATATCAAAGCGTGCATACCATTTAAGCGAGGGTGCAATGCATGCCTTGTCGAACAATGTAATCGTGGTGGTAGAAAGGCCTTTGTGAGTTGGAATTAATTGACTTGATCCAGTATACTGTTCAATAATGTTTTCCTTGTCTTTAGTTGTTATTTCGGTTTCATCTTAGTAGTTATATATATCTTCCTAGAATAGAGTTATTTCCGGTTATCTGTCTCGTACGTTGGTGAATCTGTTTCTATCTGTTAGTAGTTCCTAAAAATGTAACAACCTTCTATCAAATTAACGAGAGATGCAATTCTAGAAAAAGGGAAAACACGTTCTCTCTCCTCGATCTCATCTTCTGTGCGTAGGAGATCTCCTCTCCGCTCTTTCTCGGCACCTAATCCAGAGTCTTCAAGGATCCGTGTCTAGTAGTAAAAGCGAGTAACTTTGATGCTACTGGATATGTACCAAATCTAAATAATTGAAAATCAGGGTTTTAGAAATGAAGTATGTTTTTATGTACTAATCAATGATTCTCCCAAGAGATTAAGCACACGTTTTGCATGCAGTTTCTGATTCTACTTAAATAAGACATTCATCTCAACGACATACAATCTTGAATCCTTCATAGTAGTTTTTTTTTTTTTGTTGAAATGACTTCATAATAGTCATTTATTCGCAATTTTGAAGCATATGTGGGTAACAATTCTCACCCTAGCATATTTGGAAAACTTGCAGATACCATAGGGTTGATGTATTTTAACTTAAAGTGTGTTCGTCGTTATTTGTTGATCGTTATCATTGGAAAAATGATAACGAAAACTAAGTATACTTGCCTTATTAAGTTACAGCTTATGCTTAGCTTTGTGAATGTTCGATTCTCATTAGTTCTTCCATTCGTCAATATGTGCGGTTATGGTCTATTCAGAATCCGATTCCAAAAGTTTCGTTTCAAGGGGTGGGTTGAAAAATATTCAATCTTCCTTTTCATCGCATCAATACTATTTTCAGTAGACACGCACGAATAGGATTGTGAGTGAGTAAGGCACACATTTTAATGTAATTCTGGTTTCTGATTAAATAAGACATGCACCGTTGCATGCATTTAATACGATCTTGAAATCCGTCCATCGTTTTTGTCCACGTATTTCGAGTATATGTGTGCAGGGGAGGAACTAAGATACGGGATAAAAGAGATAAAACACCCCCAATTGTGGGGAAAAAAAACTCATATATTTTGTTTAAAAGTTGACGATTATAATATAATTACAAAAAAAAAATATAAACATTTAATTCAACCCCACACACATTGAAATTCTCGTTCCACCGCTATATATGTGTGGGTACACTACAACAGTTAGGCTATTTAGTGATGAAAAAAGTAGTCACAAAAGACAAGATTTGGTCACTTAAAGTGTCTACAATGACGACATATTCCCGTCACAGCCCCGTCACTAAATTGTGGACACTAAAAACATTTTAGTGACGACAAATAAGTTCATCACTAACCATTAATCTTTACTAACAGAAAAATCTCGTCACTAAACAATCAATTTCGGACATTGTCGGACTACTTTCCCCAACACAAAACAAGCTCAGTTGGTGGTCCAAACAATACTTCACATATCTTTTTTATTATAACAAAATAACTAATATTGGCTTAAACCGAAAGAACAAACCATCACAAACATACAATGGCTATTATATTTCAAAATTCAACATTACCATAAATCCTGTTAATAGCAAAATCACCAAATCAGTGTTCTTACAAGAATTCATGAGTACATCACTTATTAATAGAAAATTGAGAAACAAAGTAATTCAACATTTGATTTGGTATACCATCTATTCTTCTAAACCTGCTCACATGTTTAACAAAGGAAACATAAATTAGGGAAACATTTGTCTCCCTAGTAGCTCCTGACGAATGGAAGCAGGCTGGGAATTCATTTCTTCTCTTAACTTCGCTGAAAAATCCGTTTGTTGAGCTTCCATCAATTCCAACCTTTCAGCTATCACCGCATTCTTTCTTTCAGCCACACCGGCTCGTTTAACTGCCTCATAGCTTCTCTTTCTAAATCCACACGAGTACGTTTACCTTTAATCGAGGTTGTAGTCTTTGGTCCGTATCCTAGGCCACAAACATACCCAGCTTTTCTTCCAAATGTCAGCACAGACAACTCCTCATCTGTGAGGCTAATACTTTTCGAAGCTGCATTAGTCTTATGCTTCTTTAAGTTCTCCTACAATGACCATGGAGTTTTCAGATATAGGCAATCACCATGTAGTTGGCCATAAATAAAGAAAAAAGAAAGGACAATCTTACATGAAAATCCTTAGCAGTTTCATTCACCCAAGTACCGTCATCCTTTTGATGAGTACTCTGATAAAGCTCATCAAATTCAAGTTCCTTTTGTGTGTCACGATTTCGCTGAAAAATCAAACAAAAAGTAATTCGAAACAATCAAAATTGAGAGTAAAAAATATATTTGTAATGTTGACTTTTCAAATGACCCAAAATAACGTTTAAACCCTTAATTGCTAACAAGTTTTACCTTATCGTATCTGATCTTTGAAAAAGCCTTTGTTCTGGCTATATGTGGATTTCTTAGTTTTGCTCTGTTCTTCTTGTTTCTTTCACTTCTAGCCTGATATAACAAGAGTTTACTAAAATAAAGCAAAATAAATTTAGAACATAGTAATAACCAAAGCTACTCATTGGTACCTTAAACTTTGGAGTGGTGAACAAATCGCAAAGATACATCCAATCTGCCTTTTTTATACACTCGGGTGGATTTGAAAGTGCTGAAACGATGGTTCGATGCTCCAAGAATTTATCATGCAGATTAAAGCGCCAAGTATTATATCGTCTTGCCATCGAATGCTTGACGGATTCAATAACTCTGTCCTCTTCACTGAATACAAACTTGTCCTGATAAAAAAAAAATACCATTCATATTGATGAAGCTAATGAAGAAAGTTTTTTTTGTTATTGTATTCGTTGGCTACCACTTTGAGATGCATGTTACTATATTCCACAATGGCTTACCAGCAAAGAATGTGCAAAGAAAAGCTATCTAATAAATAAATTTAGTATAGCCAAGAATACATAGAGTAACTACTTACACGAAGCCGGCTCATTATGGTATCCTTTATCTTATGATTAATGGAAACCCAAGAAACTGCTTGAAGTGGCGCAATTTGTCGAACAAGAACACCAATTTCAGTGGTAAACATGTTAGAGTGCTCACCGACTGCTCTATTGACATGTCTTCGAAATAGGATCTCAAATTTGTTCCCACGTTCGAGTGTCTTAGCTAACTCAACGCCTTTAGTCTTTCCACGCTTTTTCCTGGGTTTGGAACATCCTAAAAAGAGTGTTGCGCCATATATTAGAAATAAGAAAGAAAATATGATTGAAAATACTTTTTTATACAAAATTTCAAGAGCAAAAGTCGAATCACTTACCAATAATATCAACATCATGAAGCGAAGAACTTTGAGCGTTTGTGGATCCGCAAAAGCCTAAGACAAAACTCGTCTATATTAGAACTTTTTGATAAAAAACCAGATATCAATTAAAATAATAGGAAATAAACTATCATAGCACTACAACCATTTGTATTCTTTGATGTTTCGGCTTGAATAGAAAACAAGCTTTCATGGCAACCCCTCGTATCGTGCAAATCCTGTAAGAAGTAATTTCAGTACATGAGATGACATTATCAATTTTACATAACACCACTAGGAGTGAAAATGACCTTTCTAAGACTAGGGAGAAGAGAACTGTTTTCCATATTTTGACTAGGATCATGATAGGTAGCTTCAAAGCCTGTCGAATGGTGAATAAATTTACCAAACATGACACTAATACACCACACTAATAAATTATAAGTACTTATAACACGAAATAAGATACTATACAAGACGGTAAGAAATAAACTATCAATTAAAGTTCAATACCATGTACACTGTTCAATGTAGCTGCTTGATCGGAAAACAAGTTGTTACGACGATACCACATATCTTGCACGTTCTGCAAGGAGTATTTCAATTAATAGAACATATATGCAGTTTTATAGAACATTACATAGATTAAAACAAGTTGTTACGATTGATTGATGGATAGCCTCCAACCCTGTCCCTGGATTACTTCTCATATTAGGAAGTTGATCTCTTTTATTATCAACTTGAGCAACGCTATTTTTCAAAGTTGGAACCTGGCCGACCTTCCTAGGCCTAGAGATAATACCATTCACTTCAATACTTTGACCAGGACGATGTTGGATAGCCTCCAAATCTGTTACGTGGGGTAAGAACCGTCACAGGGGACACATAAACATGACATTGATGATTAACTCAAGATATAATGAAACAAATTATTCAAGGTTGAAACCAGAATTTGTTACCAGATTTTGGATAACTTCTCATCTCACCAACTCGTCGGGTGACTTTTGATATAATCTTCTCGGATTTACCATGATTTATCTTTGGCGAAACCATCTCTAAAACCTACAAGAGGCTGCAAAGTGGCCTAAAAAGTATGAGAATTTCAGATAATGAAAAGAAAATATAAATACTAAACAAAAAGTACAAATAATACTGTCACAGGGCAGAGAGTCACCTTTTGCCCTGCTATTGTGTGTATCATAAGAATGAAGATTAACTCGTACAAATAATACTGAGGGATGTTGGCATTTAAAATATATGTTCATACTATTCATCAATATATAAATACGGAGGGATGTTGGCATTTAAAATGAATTAAAGTTGCAAGTAGTGTTAACCTAATGAGATATAGTATTCATCTGAAATAAGCATAAAAAGTAAATATAAACAAGCAGGTAACTGAAAGAAAGTGAGCAAACAGGTTACTGAGCGAAATATAACAAGTGAATTAACGAAGCAAGATACGGCGATGGAAAGCGGACATGTCACCCAAGACTTTTATATATAGTTAGACTCTGCTAATTATCCTCATTCATAGTATTATTGTTATCAAAATCCAGGTCAAATCCTTGCATTTCATGTTCTTGGTGCACCTCAAATCCATTATTCTGCTTGCCAATTATACGGTTATCGTAAATCGAGCCTGGTAGTGATTTTTGAACAACTCGCCAATTTTCTCCATTTACTGTCTTTCAAATAAAATACTTGCCGTGCTTGTCTGGCTAGAACAAATGGGTCTTCTTTATACCACGTTTTTGTAACATTCACACTTACAAAGCCAAACTCATCCTTCTGTATTCCGCCCTTTGAACTACCTAAGTTCCACCAATCGCATCGAAAAAGTAAAACCCGGTTATTTCCAATATATGACAGTTCAATTATATCTTTTAAAACACCGTAAAATTCAATAATCTCCTCTTTATGATCTCCATCAACAACTACACCGCTATTCTGTGTTCTTAGACGCATCTCACGTTTCTTGGTATGAAACCGCAGCCCATTTGTGACACATCCCGTGTAATGGGTTACTCGTTGGTCAGGACCTCTAGCTAAGTTAAGTAGTTGTGTTGTAGCCATGGACGGATTCTTATCATGCAGTCCTGAGACCTAAATTAGAAAAATAGATCAAACAGATTTGTAATTTAAAAAACTAGAAAAATTAATTTTCTATTTGGGGAAAATGACTTACATGTTTCAAGAACCACTCATGAAAATCTAGTGTTGGTTGATTCTCAACACTCAGTCTTTGCAACTGTAACTTGTATAGCCTGTATATAAGTAGATGCATAGAAATTATAATGTGGAGCATGATAGAAAAAAGTTATATATTTGATTGTGGATCAAATAACACATCGATACACTTACTCGTAAAAGGGTTGAACTTCTTCACAGTTGTTAAGCACATATGACCTCACTTTCTCAAAGTCGGAGTAGCTTAGTTCAGAATAAACTTTTTCACCTAAATGTCAAAAAGGTAATGCAAAAATGGACAACCCATTGGCTTGTAGTCGGTCACAACCATCATCATTTCGTTCCAATTTATTGTGCTTGGTTTCAACACCATCCAAATACATCGAGCAAAATGATAATCACTCGTTATCAATATAAGCTTCAGCTATGGATCCTTCTGGACGAGCATTGTTCCGTACATAGCCCTTCAATTTGTGCATGCGCATTTCAAAAGGATACATCCAACGATATTGAACGGGTCCACCAAGCCTCACCTCTTGGGTTAGGTGAATAGTTAAGTCCATCATTATTGTAAAGAAACTTGGTGGGAAAAGTTTCTCAAGTTTGCATAAGGTCAATACAATATCTTTCTGAAGACGGTCTAACGCATCCATCTTTAACGTTTTAGATGTTAGATCCCAAAAAATAAACCCAATTTAATTAAAGCCAACCGAACATCTTTACGTAGAGATCCGCGAATTGCAATTGGGAGTATTTGCTCTAATATAACATGACAATCGTGACTCTTTAACCCCTTAATTTGATTATCATCTGGATTCACATATTGCGATGTATTTGAAGCATACGAATCGGGAAACTTCACAACATGTATAAACTCGCAAAATTCTTTTTTTTCACTTGGCGAAAAAGTATACCATGCTTCGGGCAAGTATGTTTGACCATTGGCTTGGCCATCAACAAGCCTCAGATGCAATGATTCGTGTATACCCATAGCCTCCATATCAAGACGAGCTTTGTACGAGTCTTTTGTTTTCCCTTCAATATTCATCAATGTCCCCAAAACATTATCGCAAATGTTTTTTTCGACATGCATAACGTCAAGGTTGTGCCTCAACTTAAGGGTCCTCCAATAAGGCAAAGTGAAAAAAATACTTTTCTTTCTCCAGTTTACGAATTTAGCAGATATTTTCCTTTTCTTTCTATTTTTGTCTAGCTTACCAAATATCGGTTGCTCAACGTTTTTCAATTTTTTTGTCCAAATATCTACAAGCAATTCCTTGTTTCCAGCCTCGTTGTATGTGACAGAGAGACATTTTAACATTTCTTAATTGTCCGTTTGATAACATATTTTTATGGTCAAATATTAGATTTTAAATATATGTTCTAAAAATCCGATAAAAAGCTGAATTTTAAAAATCTGATATTTTTATGCTTTTCAGCCTAAAAATATGATTTTCAAAAGCTAAAAAATCTAGTTGGCAAAACACACAAAATTTTAAAATCTAAAAATATCCAAAAATCTGCTAAAAAAATTATGTTACCAAAGGACCCTAAATTAAAAAGTATATATAATCAATGTGACTCAATATAAAGTTTAATCCCTAGTACACATTTTTACTCTTAAATTTTTATGCCACAAATATCATACTAAAATTTCAACAGTTAAGCACACAGTAACCCAGCTATATATTATGCCGCAAATATCATACTAATATATGAGAATAAGAAAATAACAGGTTCTTCCACCATAAACTACTAATGTTTAAGGATAACCAAATCACTTCAGTTTACAAATAAAAAATAACACGGAACTTCAAATTCCGTTTGAAGGTAATATTCCTCCAACATAAAATATTCCTTATTCGATTCGAGGACATAGAAATGAGTAATAGGGTTTCTTTATTCAATTAAAAATGATAATCTCAACGTATTAATGTTTAATGTCATGTTCTATATAACAAACAGCTTATAAGCTCTTAATGCAATCCAATTTTTATGCTAGTAACAAACTTAAAAACACAGCTTAAAAGTTGCAAATCAAACATTCTAATTATTTACTTCTAATAAGTTTTTAATGCAATAATTAATCATGTGATGAACAGATTCATCAATTAAAACAATATTAATTAATGATTCGAGTATGTAACCAAATTTGAGCTTAATATACATAAGCACTGTGATCATCATACACTATATACATAAGCACCAATTAATGACAAAATTCATTATAAAAACACATAAATAAGCAATAATTAACAGTATTGAAGATAAAACAAAATATAAATTACATACCAATCGAGCTAGGGTTTTTGTAGATGTAGATGAGGATCAAAATTATATGTAGATGAGAACACACGCGATGACCTTGTATGGTGGATCGCCGTCGTCTTCACGGTGGAGCTCCGGGAGGAGAGAAAAGCTCTGAGGAGAGAGAGAGAGAGAGAATGATCGTGATATAGCTGAGGAGAGAGAGAGAGAAAGAAATTATACGTATTGTTTAAATTTTAAGTTGTGTGAAATTTTAAGTTGTGTGACTAAGCTGTGTAAAATTTTAAGTTTCAATTGTGACCAAATTTTTAATAATAATAGGGAGAATAACTAAATTCACACAAACTTCAATTGTGTCCATATTAATTAGTAAAACTAAAAATATGGCCACTATATCATAAACATATTAATTAGTGACCTAAAATAACTTTTATCACTTAAAAGACACACATTTAGTGATCACATCAAATAAGTTGGTCATTATATACCATAATTGTTGTAGTGGTAACATGCAGTTCAAAACTTAACAAATTTGAAAGGCAAGTGGGTACACTAGGATGGTACACTAGGATACCATGCATATATAGTGTTAATGTCTAACACTGTATATGAAGTGTGTTTGTTGATCGGATCATTGGAAAAATGATATGGAAATAATAATAAAATTTACATTATAAGCTAAAGTTTTACATTCGTTTTTGTGAGCGTTCTATTTTCTTTATGTTTTCCGTTCGTCGATTTCCTAACATTAATTCAAACAGTTAGTGTTGCTCAATTTTATCATCTTCAGTTCAGTTAAAACTACCAATTTCCTTTCTCTTCCAAATTCCAGTGTTTAAATTGCTAAAAGCATCTAATGGTATGGAAAGCAAAACCAAAGAATATTAAGGTCACCCTCAAAATAAATAAATTATTAGGGTGTGAGATTGATTTGCGTATTTGTGTATTTGACGTTTTAGGAATGGAATTTGCTCCATGTGTGTGTGGTTGGTTATGCACTATTTAACTAGAATCCAATTCCAAAAGTTTCACCTTTAATTTCAAGGAGTGGGTTGAACAATATTCAATTTCCTTTTCAACGCATCAAAAAAAAAAATTAGGGGAAAATTTGGTGAAGGTATAATTTGTGGATTTATTAAGAAAAACATAAGTAGGGTAAGCTAATTTCTAATTAGTGGTACACAATTCAACTTTTTTCTCATTTTCATATTAAAGAGTAAGAGCAACCGCATCAGTTACTAAAAACACTTATCGGAATTTGGGGTGATAAACACATTTTTACTACTTTTAAGGAAGAAGTTAAATTTGTATATATTTTTAGCTTCCCTAGCATATTCCTTATTCATATTATTTAAATATTTTTTTCTCTCACATACAGTATGTTTTAAAATTATTTGTTGTACCGTATCATAAATGAAAAGTGATTAAAAAACAATATAATTACGTTTGAGAGGACCCATAATCCTTTATTTTTAAGGTGATATAGAGAGATATTCCTTTGATGTGAGGTATAATATGGGGGAGTTGATGCAATATAAGAGACGGTGAATGCCTGTTGAACCAAATGCTGTTGGTCTAATAATAACATTTACAGCCATGACACCTTTTTTTCCCGGTAAGTTATAAGATAAAGACTTACAATGTAACATTTTACACTTGTCAGCTTGAATAACATTTACATTTTTGTATCTACTTAGTTTCCTTAAATTATAAGGTTTCATCATAAAATATGATCCACGTCAATTACTCTTTGCCTCGACTCAAAATTAATTTTAGTTCAACATCTCATATACATACATAGAGAGCTCATGTCTCTTTAAAACAAAAACAATATTTAATTATTGATCTCTATCTTATATTTTGTTTTCACTTCAATCATACAAAACAAATACTTTAATCTTACCCTTCTCTCTAAATATCGCAATATGCAAAAGTAAATAATAATAAATTATGATAAGGTAATTGATAGAGAAGCTGGAAATTTGTAAAACTAGTTAAAGTCGTAAATAATGTATTAGATACAAATAAGATGATAAAAAAAACTGATAGGTTGCTTTTTTGTCAATTGTAAGTGTATGGAGTTGGTTGCAAAATGTCAATTATTCATGACGTTATTATTATTACCTTTTTGCATCTTACTTATTGTCTTAATGAGGAAGTAACTAAGCAAGTCCAAAAGTAGTGGCGGTATGTAATTAGCTCAACTGTATTGTGAATGAATCATTTTCCAGTTTCCAATAAATAAACACGAATTTCTCTTAATAATAAAATAAAATTTCTAATCAGATAATGCTCACGTGTACTAATAAGAAAACTCTGAACTCTATGATAAGCAAAGCGTAAACTTATTTCTATTAAATATGAAAGATGTACTTACTAATAAACAAATACGACCTTACAAAAAGGACTAGAATTTCCCCAAATAATACAACAACAACTTTAATCAGATAACGCTCACGTGTTACTAAATTAAGAAAACCTCTGAATTTTATGATAAGCAAACGCGTCAATTTATTTCTATTAATATGAAATTATGATCTTACTAATAAACAAACAAGAGCTCATGTTTATCGATTGAGTGTCCCCATATATCGTTTAAATATTAAATATATTTCTAAAGTCAAGTTACATTTAGTATAAATATTGTTGTTTTTCTACCATAAATTTTGAAGTTACCAAACATATATCTTACAAATAACAAATTTTAACAAATATTATACCAATAACTATGGGGCATTGGTTAAGTTTTCCATATGTTTTAAATAAAAAAAACAGGACCTTATGATAAGGACCAGAATTTCCGCTTGCTAATAAAATAAAAATGGAGATTTACAACTACATACATATCAATCAATTTAATTATAAAAAATTAATTTATGTGTACTTTTTTACAATTAGCTACATATACTTATTTACAATTAGGTACATATGTCATAAAAAATAACAAAATATACAAAAAAAAAATCAATAAATAAAAAATTCAAAAAAGATATTTCAAAAAATCAAAAAAAAAATGTATATAGTATCAAACAAGATTTGACATGATTAGATAGTATTAAACAGAATTAGACATACATGATTAAATATGATTAGACAATATCACACAAGATCACACATTTTTTGTATGAAAAATGTATTTTCTAAAATTTTAGTTTTTAATTTTTTGTTCGATTTTTTAATGGCATATGTATCTATTTGTAAATAAATACATAAAATATATAATTTTTTATAAAAACCAAATAAGTTTAAAACAAACAGGTTTTTTTAAAATAAGTTTATAAATATATACTAAATTATTATTTTTTCAAATAAAAACTATAATGAGATAATGGTCACGTGTACTAAACTAAAGAAAACTGGTGAACTTTATGATAAAGCAAACGCGTAAACTTAATTAAATGCTCATAATATTTAACGCGTATACGTGTCTGGTTCTCTACTACTTATAATAGTATAGATATATATATATACGTACATTTACACAAATACTATATCTATGAAATCAAAGGCAAATAATAAAGCCTCAAATTATTTCTGTTGTTTCTATTCCTTTTTTTTTCTCTTGAATTCAAATTTAAAGAAATCTCTATTCCAATTTGGTCAGCTCTCTCTCTCTCTCTATATATATATATATATATATATGTATATAGGTTAAATTTTGGGCATGCATGTATCTTGCTTACACGTATAGATATTGGGAAAAATTTATATTATCTTTTTATTTATTTATTATGGGTGTTTGTTTGTTTTATTTTTCGTATGTTTTGCTTGTATTGGGATGTTTGTGAATTCTTTTGCTGTTATGGGATTGTGATTAATTTATATTGTGATGAATTTGTGTTATTTCAATGAACACTATGTAAAATTCGCCTTTTTTAATCGGAATTTTTGTACTTTGTCGAGATATATCGTGGTGGAATTAGATTATGGTGATTTGTTCTTTGGTTTAGTAAAGATTTTATTTTTATGTTCTTCTTGGAAGATTTTTCGTATAATAAAAATAAAAATAAATACTAGTTCATGGGTTATTAGGTATGTTTTGGTAGATATCGAACAATTACATGAATTAAAAAAAATGCATGCGAAACAGATTGTTTCATGGTCTATTAGATTCTTAGAAACTTTGCGGTATGATTTATTTATATGTGCGTAGATCTTGGAAAACTACACGAATTTAAAAAATCGTGTACTCAAGAAAGCGTAAAATTATGCCGAATTGTTTGATTTCAAAAGTTGTATGATACTCTAGGGTTTTTTTGTAAAAAAAATTAAGTGCATGATCGGTGAGTTGCAAGACAACTATAGCTCAAGAGTCATGATAGCTGATCTTATTTTTATCCTATCATTTTAATTAAGCAGTCCCAATTTTTCCCTTTATGGTGTTTCTTGTAATTTTATTTCCAACACAGATTTATCTTTTCATGTTGATTATGGAAACAAGAACGTATAGTTGCCTGATGCTTGGGTTTTTTTGGGTAAATTTACAAATATGTGATGAATTTGTGTCCTGGTATTCATGTAATTTTTCTTGCAGTATTATTGTAGAGTCGCATGAACTTTCACTTTTGGACCGTTTTCTTTAAAATCGAAGATAGGTATCAGTTATGAGATTATGGAAATCCGCGCCTATAGGCTAAAGTTCCCTTTCTTATAAAAATTTCAAGATAATATTAGAGAATTCGTTATGATTTGCAATCCAATTTGTCTATTTGTTCACAGCAACCTTAAAATTCTGTTTAACATCCTCCCTTCGTTTGGATCACCTCCTTTCCATTTCTATGTATAATATGTTATGATTGTTTGTTTGTGAGCCTGATATATCATAAAATAAGTTATAAGATACCCAGTAGAGGAACAATTTAGTAATAGACTGACAGTAGATGGCCTAAATCTTCTTGTAATTATTAAAAAAAAAATTCCTATTTTTTAACCTTGTATTTAAGTAAAATATTCTCAAATATTTTAGCCAAGTATAAATTTCAGTCCCTCTTTCGATCAAAACATGGTTTCGTCTAGGGAAATGACTCGGTTTCTTCAAATTTTATTTTCTGTAGAAACCAGATATGAGATTTCAATCCTATTCGTGACAACCTTCAATTCAGTTAAACTGAACACCCCACATCACTTAGATGACCATCTTTTTGTTGCAATCTTTTTTTGTCATACATGCATAGTGAATGTTCTATCAAATTAAAGAAATGTGGCGAGTGGTGATCAGAACACTGTTTAATCTGTCAATAAGAGTCTATTTATCTACCTGTTCTTAGCAGCTTTAAAGTGCTGTTAAACAATCTCGCTTTGTTTGGACCAGCTCTATTCCATTTCTATCTATATCGTATTCTGTTTTTTTGTTGGTGAAGCCAGTTGAGGAACAAGTTGGTAACCGGCTGACAGAGGGCGGTCAAAATTTTCTCGTAACTATAAAAAATACTTAGCAAAATATTTTCAGTTATTTTCGTCTCAAGTATGAATTTTAGTCCCCTCCTTCGAGCAACACATGGTTTCGTCTAGGAAAATAACTTTTTAGGAAGTCTCTTGCTTAACGTTTTGTTTCTGTAAAAACCAGATATGAGATCTTAATCCTATTTGTGATAACATCCAATTCTGTTTAACTAAACACCCCGCGTCACTTAGATCACCTTTTTCGCGTCACGACCCTTTTTTGACATACATGCAAAGTGATCGTTTTTCTCAGATTGAAGAAATTTGGGTATTGGTGATCAGAACACTGTTAATTTGTCAATATGTGTATTTTTATCTATTTGGATCACATCCTTTTCATTTCTATTGCGTCTATTTATCTACTTGTTCATAGTAACCTTAAAGTGCTGTTAAGCACCCCCACTTTCTTTCGGATACCCTTCTTCCATATATTGATATTATTATTTTTTCAGATTAAAGAAACATGGGTGGCGGTGATCCGAACAACAACAATGGTGAATCAAGTGACAAAGGGATCTTTTCATCTCTAGCTGGCTATGCTGCTGGACAACACCACTATGGCCATGGTGGGTACCCTCCTCAAGCATATCCACCTCCTCATGGTTATCCTCCTCAAGCTTACCCACCGGCGCCAGGTGCCTATCCGCCATCTGGATACCCTCCTCATGGAGGGTACCCTCCAGCTGGATATCCTCCACCAGGTGGCTATCCTCCCCATGGCGGGTACCCACCTGCTGGATATCCAGGCCCATCAGCTCCCCATTACCCAGGTGTGTTTTCTAAATATGTTTTTTTCCTCTTGGAAATTAGTTTATTTTACAAGGTATAAACAGTACTTTTCTATACTTAAGGGTGATCCAAGTTACTTATAAGTTTATTTAAGAAAGCTTTGACCTGAAGAAGCTATACCAACATATTATAAGATCAAGTTGCTAAGGTGTGACGACTATTGTTATTGTTGAAATGTGTTGTTTGTTATGATTCGTTGCTTTAACAGATTAACTTGTGAAAGGCCTTGAGCGCTCCTTAATTTGTTAGGTTTTTAGATAAAATACATTTTTATATCTCCAAATCTTGATGTTTCTAAATGTGGATGATAGTTGCAAGTAAGAAGGAGTTGACCCTTTATATTATAGGGTTATGCTCCACATTGCAACTAGTTGTTTTTTTTCAGCGACTTTTTGGTACTCATGAGAGCTGAACTGGTCTTATTAGGAACGCCAAATATTTTTTAAAGAAGCAGAATCTTTAGTCTATTTGTCAATGCTGAACATACATTGTACAAAATGTAGTGTAAATTATGTCACTTGGCTAACAAAATGTTGTCTGTTTATCAACGCTGAACATACCAGTACTATTTGTTACTTGTCTAACAAAACAAGTAACGTGTAGTTGCTTTTATTTGTTGTAAGTCTCCGGAGTACAATATACATATACCAATAACAATAATATCGTTGGTAGTTTCTATTAATCTAAAAGGGTTTTAACTTTTTAAGAAAACAACTTTCATTTTCTAATTATTATTTATGCTTCCGGTGTCAGATTCAAATGGTTTTTTGCTCTCTGTGAGCCTTTATATTCGCCACTCCTTTCATCTTTCGGTTTTTTTTTCTGCTTTTGTTTCCATTTGTTAGCATTCTTAATATTATTCGCTTATTTTTCTATTTTACATCCTCCCCTTCCCTCTAGTACCTAACCAAAGTTCCAAACAAACTGCTTACACCTTACGTTTGTTTTTCTTCTAGTGCCCAATCTATTATTTGAAATCTCTAACTCACACTGCCAAAAACTTATTTGTGTCAGATTGGGACAGGTTTTAGTGTTTGTAAGCCTAAACTTACACCACCCTGTTATTGTTAGGATTATCTGTTTTTGTTTCTCTTTGTCTGTCTCAATTTCACATTGTACGTTTTATTGGATGTAAGAACCTCGTAACGAGAAATATCTAACAGAGGCGTGTTTCGTCAGGCATTAGAGCACCCACATTTATTGAGTTTATACTTCATATTTAAAAAGTATCCCCATCAGCCTCTCCATCATCTTTGCTAAATTTCAAAAGAGCACTCCAATCCCCCGCCCTCCCTCTTTCAATCCGAGGAGCCAATATTTATTCTTTAATAAGAGGATATCACAATTTACTCCTAAGCCAGAAAGAATTACATCCACAACCTCCTAGCTGACCCTGTTTTACTAACAAACTTTTGTTTCGTATCCCTTATTTTGAAATGTTACAACTTACTAGTGATATTAGAAACTATAGCAGATAATAGTAAATAGTAGTATCATACATAGAGAGCTTGAATATTGTGAACTATAAAGCGAACAGCTAAAGCTGATAAAGTGTCATCTTTATGTTAAATATATAGAGGGGGATATAGAAGCTTATGTGGATGTTTGGTACTCGCTTAGATTCTGCACTTGCCTTTTCTTATGGCATATCTTAACCATTTGTGCTTATATATATAGGGCATGGACCTGGTATGGGTGGCATGGGCGGACTACTAGCAGGGGGTGCTGCCGCTGCTGCAGCTGCTTATGGGGCCCACCACATGACTCATGGACACTATGGACACTATGGACATGGGGGGATGTATGGTGGTCACCATGGTAGGTTCAAGCATGGTAAATTCAAGCACGGGAAGTTTGGGAAACGCTGGAAGAGAGGCAAGCACGGAATGTTCGGAAAGCACAAGTTTAAGAAGTGGAAGTGATAACTTTTTCTTTACAAACGGTTCTATTGTGTGCTACTAATATGTTTGTCCCTTTAGTATAACACCTTACTAGTACTATGCGTGCCCGGTACTTTTCGGATTTTTTAAGGCTTGGAATGATCATAATATTCTTCTTATGACTGATTATGTACGTCGATGCTGATGTATATGTAAATACAATGTCGTTTGCCTTTTCATATTGTGTGTTATATCAGGCCTTATTTGGTTCCAGCTTTAAAGCTCTATTTTTTTTCTCTTATGAGGAGACTGCATTTGCTTGACCAGCTTAACTTGAGCTTTACTTGTTTCTTTAGTCTGGAAAAACTTGGAGCAAAAAAAGCATGGATGAAACTAGCTTCTTACTTGGCCTAACAAAATCATAACTTTCTTGCTTAAGAGTTGCAAACTTTCAACCAAACATGTCCCGGTTCTTATGGGAAAGAATTTGTGAACTTATTGCAACCGTACTGCTTTGGGTATGAACTTGGCATGTCTTATTGAATGATAATGGATTTGGTCTTATTTCTAGAACAATAGCTTTTGCACCTTTTCATAAATGGTGAAAGCTGAAATGATAGTTAGAAAGTGCCTTGAAATTTATTAGACCAAGTTTAGCTATTGATATTGAAAATTTGGAGTATAGTTGGATATACTCGTTATTGAGATTGGTTTTACTTTTACCTTTCTACGTGTTTTCTGTATGGTTGGTACAATATTTATCAGCAATTAGTCTAAATTATTTTAATTTGATCATAAGAGGATCATTTACGAAAATGAAGTGCCAAGATCTAATTATAGGATATCAGAAGATTTGACCGTAAATAAACCCTAAGGAGTTCTGATTCAGTCTACTCTTCATCCGGGATCTCACTCTTTTCATATCCCGTATATTGTCTTCGTTGTATCAAGTTAAACAACCACCTGCTTTAATTTTGTTCTCCATTTCAAACCTTATGGATACTTACATTTTTTTTATATAAATTGGTGGGGTAACCGACTATTTCATTAAACAAAAATGATCTTAACGACATTATAGATACTTACATTTTGGTAGCAATATCAACAAGTTCATTAATGGTATGTTGAAATAATCTGAAATAATTCCTGAATGGATATTGTATTTGTATTTTCTTTAATGAGAATTATGTGGAAAATAATGTTTGATCGATAGCTATATATATTTTTTGAAGTCTATGACAATATATGACCATAACAAAAAGCATCTTTCTTGAATGTCTCTAGCTAGACTTGGGAAGTTGAGAGTGAGACTATTGTTAGATAAACTTATGTGTCTATATCGAAGATAGCCTGTAAATGATTATGACTACTGCGGCAAGTTGGCACTAGTTGATTCAAATGAGAACATGGGAAAGAATAGATAAGTAACACCCACCTTGAAATTTCAAATTGACTTAACTTATCTATCAGAACTATAGGATGTTTATTTAAACTTCCATCTAAGCCGACCAATGAACATACTCTTTTTGTTGAGGGGAAATGAGAACATGGCACTTCAAATGAATTTACTTGTAGATCATGGCATGTGATCCTTTATATGATATAAAACTTTCGTTATAACCGATAAAAGCAATATTACAGCAACAAAATAAACGTTAAAACCAGTTACACACTTATAAATTCATATAACTTTTAAATCATCCGTTAGAGCGCATTAGAAAACCGTCAGTCATGGCCTTTTTGGTAGTGAAAGAGGGTTACTGTCTAATAGAGGCTAGAGCCTCAACTGGTGACAGTCCCCTAACCGACGCCAACTCGACTGACAGTCTGTTTAAAATCTCTGTAGTGCGCGAAACAAAACTCCCATCGACTCCAAGATAAAAAGGGCAAAAAAGGGGCCGTTTGATACGCAATACCTTTCGTATTTAGTCACCTTCCGATCCTCGTTTTTACGCGCTGCCTCGCCAATTTCGGATACAGAAGGCAAGAACGAAAAGGGGGAGACAATAGATACATCTAAGCATAGATCACGGCTTCAATCCCATGATGGTAAAAGAATATCAGCTGGTTTCAAAGCACCATCACCTAAAAGATAACCCTCCTCCAAGCGAGGAGTCAATCGCGCCTATCGAGCCAACGCGAAAAGTTTGTCCCAGACAAAGTTATCCCTTCGAATAAGTCGTCCTCCTCCTTGGCAGAAGGAGTCATGATCACCAGCAGCATCCGAAACACGCTGCTTACAAGAAAAGCAAATAGTGGAGCTCGAGAAAACGGGGTGTACAATGCGATATTTGAGCGCACACCTATAAGTCGTCAGAGACATGAAAGTCACGTAAAAAGGCGACGGTAAAGCAGACATCCAGCTACCACTAAAAGGAGCAGAGCAGGCATTAACGAGAGTTTTAAAACGAGCATCCCCCTGGGCCACAAGCAACTCACGCTGTATCAAACAACCCTTCTCAGTGAGCCATTGTTGCGGTTTAGCTATTTTTCCTAGTTTATCAGTGGTCACTTTCTCAGACTCTCCTGATGCGGAATTCCACTCGGAAAGTAACCCAATTGCCTTCCTTAACAGATCAACATCAGGCATAACCAGTTTTCTTTGCAGTTCTTTAGACCGAACCATTGAAGCAATAACAACTAGATAAGCTTCCACCTTAGCAACTGGTATGCCCAACCCCCCGAGTTTTACCGGCAGACTCACAAGAACTCTTTGACTGTCGATGAACCCTGCGTTCCAAATGTTCCTTAAAGCCCCATCTATAATAGCATTAAAACTATCAATAGCTCATTTAATCCAATAAGGGAGACTAGAACGCAAAACATAACAGGTCTTAGTAGGGGTGACATCGGTTCGATACCAAACTTTTTGACTACATACTGATACCATAACAAACTAGTTTGGTTTGAGAATTTTTATACCATTACTGAACCAAAAAATTCGGTATACCGAACTTTCGGTATACCAAACTATTTGGTTGGTTCGGTTCGGTTTCATTTTTATACCAAACTTTAGAGTTTACAAGTGATGATAGAAAAATAGTGTGTATTAGAAAAAAAAACGTAGTATAAAGTTTTAAAAATAATATATTAAAAAAATATATTTATTTATATTATTGTTACATTTCTTGTTTCTTTCCATAAAAGAATAAAAACTACTAGTCCTTTCTAGTAAAGGCTATAAATAAAAGAAAATGTTATAAGTATCTACTAGAAAAAGTAATACAAGTATATTATAACAATGTTAATAATTAAGTGTATATAAGTCTTTTAGTTTATTTGTCTATATAGTATATTTTAATATTTCGGTTTGAATCGGTAACATACTGAACTCACAAAACGAATACCGAAACTGAACCGACTTTCAAATATTGATTTGGTTGTACCGTACCGTAATGTCGGTATACCAAATTTTTGATACCGACTTGATTGGTTCAGTTCGAAAAGCGGTCGGTTGGTACACGTCGGTACAAAAAGGCCACCCATAGGTCTTAGAGAACCCACAACAAGCACGAACTAAGAGAAGTTGTATCTGCGGGTCCTGAAATAGTGTCAACATAGACAAACTTTCACCAATTTTATCAACTCTTTTCCGAATGAAAGCATCGGCCCCCTCTCCAGAGAAATAGATAGTGTTGCCCAAAAATAATGTACACTAGTCAGAACAAAAAAAAACACCCTCCAGAAAGCCCGACTATCTATACTCCCCAATACGCCACCACGCTTCGCACTAGGACGCGTTAACATACATGCCAAATTATGGGCTTTCGTCCGAGATAATCTTAAAAGTATACCGGATGTCGTCCTTATCACCTAACAAAATCCCGTCGTTCAGATACCAACCATTAACTGCCAATTTAGGGCATGTTGTATTGATTTTAGCTAAAATTGGATAAATGACAATTGCAAACAAGAAAGGGTCCAAAAGATCACATTGATGTACACCACACTCACTATGAAAAATAAAGCCCCCCGCGTACAAAAATGGGCTTTGTATATAGCAAAATTCTACCCACCTGACACTACCGGGCAACAAAGAACGAACAGACTCAAAAAGTTTTGGGCGCGAGACGAGATTGAAGGCGTTACGAAGATCAATCTTGAGAAGACCAATGTTCTTCTCGTCAATAAGAGCAATAACAGATCGATTAACTGCATGGACGAGACTTTCTGCACCTGTTTTGAGTCTCACTCCTATTTGAATAGCAGCTAACAAATTTATAGAAGCAATCTTAGAAGTCGACATGGCAAATTTACTAGCGAGACTCCTCCACACTTCACCCACGGCAATAGGCCTATACGAATAATTTTTCTTTGCAAGAGGGATAATAGGAGCATTAGCTACCCATTGAGCTAGAAAAGATGGAACTCCGCCGTCGAGAAAAACGGACATACTTCTATGCAAAGAATACTTTTCCATGTGTTCCATAGCTCCAACCACGGCATCCAATAAATATTGCGGTTTAAGACCGCCTCGGCCTTAGAAGAACCATGGGGGAACGAACGTAAGGCAGCAAAAATAGAAATCCAATCTAGCTTAAGAGCCTCTGGCGTGGCGCGGGCTTTGCCGGTGATCACGACCAATTTCGAGAGGGTGCTTCTCTCGGAGATGTGATAACACTTTTTCAGAAAATTCGCATATGTCATGACTCACTAGAGCTCGTGTAGCTGAGCCTTGAGCCACTAACTTACGACACCGAACAAAATTTGCCTTTTTTATGTCCTTAACCAAATTCGACTTTTTAACAACTCGGCATTCTTGCGGGAGATTAACCACTTCAAGTCACATGGCTCTCCTCGTACTAGGACCCTCCTCCCAACGCAGCAATCTTCTCCCTACCGTTTTACCTCTGGATACCTTATTTCTATCTGGTTGGGTTACCCGAAGAATGCATACCGCAAAAATATACAAAATAGCCCAATTATCTAAGTTATTAGGAGCATCAAGAACATCTTGTATAACAGCAGCAAGAATACGAGCAAATCGATGACGATAAGTCTTCGAAACGAACCCTAAGTTTGGCCTAGAAACCACTCTCAACATCGCAAAAATGTCTGGCTCCTCAGAAAACGGAAGAAATAACTCTCTCGCTTCAGTTTCAATTTCAGAATTAAGCCTATTAATCAGAAGCGGAAATTCCGGATCTCCTAGATAGGAGTCTCACCGCAAGGGAACCTCTTATTACAAGAGCACGCCCACTTATATTATAAGATTTTACACACTTCGAACAGAACAACAGTTTCAATTTCAGAATTAAGCCTATTAATCGGAAGCGGAAATTCTGGATCTCCTAGATAGGAGACTCACCGCAAGGGAACCTCTTATTACAAGAGCACGCCCACCAAACAAAAAATCAAGTGACCGAATATGAGAGACGAAAAGCGCTAGGCAATCGCCTACCAAACAAACATCTTTAGGGTGAAGAACATGGCTCATAACGTGAGACGTGAGCGAGCGGGACCTAGCATACAGACGTTCGTCTAAAGGGCAAAAAGGAAAGGGGCACCGCAAACCGCTTGAGGTAGGAATTTCCAAACTCATAGAATCGGCAACTTCCAACATAGGCAAGACACTATACCGTTCGTAATCTTCCACGGAACCTATATCCGCATTATCCTCCGCTCTAGCTATAACGATTCCGTAATCTTCTATAACTTTTAAGCGATTGGTCACAACGGGAACGTTCTCACCAAAATTACGAACCCCGAAAGATTCACTCAATTCACCATGACGGTGATGACGAAAAGACGTCCCACTTCTATTATTCTTTACCCTACCAAAACTATCTCCCGCGTGTGCCATAGCACAAAATTCATACTAAAACACCAACAACAATGTAAGGGACGGAAAGGATGAAAAAAGAAGGCCAAACGACAACATAGGCATTTTGTCGAACAATTGACGGGCAACTCCAAAATATAAAATAAGTCAAGCTTACAACGATAGTGCCCGGACCATAATTTGGGCACACCGACATGGGCACGAAAGCCCCAACACACGGAGTAATAAAGAGAATTATTTTAATACATTGTAGCAGAATTTATCATGAGAAGTTATATCAATATTTTACATCTGTTTTATGGAAACAATCACCTATTTGACAGGCCCATATCATGAGAAGTTATATCAATATTTTCATATGTATGTAGTGTACGTATTAAACTCCTTTTCAGATAAAGAAAGCACATTACTTTCCCACTTTTCTCTTGTCTATGAAAATCTACTAATTGTCTCTCTCTCTCTCTCTCTCTCTCAATCTCTCTCGATATATATCTATATTTTCTCCATATTTTTCTTTCTATTACTGTACAATTTTTTTCTTTTTGTCTATATACTTTCCCGCTTTCTTTTCTTAAATATTGTGTCTATAGTTTTTTGTTAAGTAACTGTTCACATTCTTATGATTTCAAAATAGCCAACAGCAGGCGTTTCGGTCTTGTAAAGATACATGTATTTGAATAAATTTCCTTAAAATTTTGATGGGCACTTGCTCTTACCGCTCCTAGACTTGTTCTTTTTTCAGTTCATACTTGATCGGTCTTAAGGTGACTCCGAGGATTTAAAATGCTTAATTACTTCTTTGGTGAACATTCACCAAAGAAACCTATTTTGTTTATTTACTTTGGTGAAATTAAAGTTGACAATTATAATATTTCAGCAAGTTTATAATTACAAATAGAATACATATAAAATTCAGTCCCACTCACACCCCAAATGATGGTTCTGTCGACACTACGAACACTAGAACTGCCTGGTGGCGTTCTTTTAGGTTTGCAAATTCTCCACGTTCTATAAAAAAAAATCACACTGAACCTATACATAGAAATAGATATAATTTTATGGAGTACATTTTACTTTGTACCAGAACATATCTTGCTACTACATAAAAGTATTTGATAAAAGTATATTTGGAATATAAATGAAACATATATATATATATATATTGGTTACCTAATGTACTTACAAAAATACAATTCATGGACTCGACATAATCCTAAAATGGTTGGTTATGGTTATCGAGGAATCTATTCCAATAATGAGACTTATCAATGTGCCATTTGATGCTTGGACAAAAAGAGTGGTTTTTTAACAAAGGAAGGCGACAAACGCCGCACTCTCCACATGCACATAGTAAATTATGTATGCATAGGTTGGCTACATTATTGCCTCCATATCTCTCGTTTGTTGTGACCAATTCTCAGTCTCACTCCCCAAAAATTTGTTCCTTTTTTAATATCAATATCAATATCAATATCCATGAATATCCATTTTCTTCTCTTTTTGGTCCTTGTGCATGAATACTAGTACTTACATGAAGAATTGTAGCTCAAGGTACAAATTGTATTTAAATCCCACCAAGTACTTCTGTCTGTGTAGTAATTTTTTCAGACTACTGGGATTTAATCATATCTAGAAGACTGGAACCTTGTGAATGCAATGTACATTATACAATATACACAGAGACATAATTTATGAGCGTTAAGTGAATATCAGTATATATATTACAGTATGTCCTGTAGATTTTAGCAGTGCTAACCCCAACATATTTCCACATGTGATGTGGAGTATACTATCCGTTTTGTGAATCAATTTTTTAAAAGAAGCAAAGCGGAATTTAGGTAGAATAAATTGGTCGTCTAGCGCCTAATCCGTCTAATTTGTTAGGCTTCTGTGCTCTACCTAATTTCGGCCTTTGCACCTTTTAAAACACTGTTGTGATGATGCCAAGTATGAGACTAACTGTGATGCTAAATCAGGCTATATAAACTATTCTTGTTTGAAAAATTAATACTCCTAATAATAAGAAAGTATTATTTGCATTTATAAGTAAATCAAATTTTAGCTTTATATTATTTATTTATCTACTATTAATCTAACCAGGGGCGGAACCATAGTATGATCAGGGGTTGTCACTGCAACCCCACAATTTTTAATAATTTGATTTTTTTTATAGTGTTTTTCCGAGTAATTTGTAATTAGAGCATTACGGCAACCCCTTAAATTTTATTTTCAACAACCCCTTTCAAAATTATATATTATACATACTACTATATTTCGTACAAATCACTATATAAAAATAAACAATTATAAATCAATATCAAAACTTTATTTTCTAAATTAGTCAAATTATTGTTACAAAAACTAGTTAAATTATTGTTACAAAATTAGAAAAGAAAATAAAACTCTACAAATTAAGATTAAGTATTTTTGTATTTATTTCAACAATTATTTATGTAACAAAATCATGTTTTTTTTTAATTTAGAGAAATTGATAAAGTTGTTCAGTATGTTGTTCATAAACTAAAATATGAAATTTGTCAAGAATAATTTATAAAATTCCGTAAACATTTCTGTAAAATCTTTACAATTTGAGAGAGTATAGACAAATAATAATAATATTATAACTTTATATGTACACGATATTTTAAATTTTAAGCATTAAATACTACTTATTTTGACTCTTAACATTCTCTTTATTAAATATATTGTTGATCTCGTTTTTTTCTAGTTTATCAACAAAGGAAATAGGCTATTCTTTTTAGCGGAACCGACTCGTTAGCTAATCAAAAAACTCTGTCATATAGGTGACGGTCTAAAAATATATTTATTTTAAAAAAAACACTACAAAAAATGGTGATTTCATTTTTGTAAGAGTGAAAATTTTCAACCGACCATAATTTAAGAAAATTTGGATTGACGGTTTTTTTTTACAACCCCAAAATTATTGTTTTAGTTCCGCCCCTAAATCTAACTCACCGTCAATCAAGCTATTGATGAAACACCAACTATGGGAGCAAGTGAACTCACACTTAAAAAACAAATTTAAACATTTATCCTTAATTGCTTTTTCTTCTAATATAAACGCTTTAGTATTAATGATAACAATTAGACGGACCCCTATCATAATCAGTCAAAGATGAACGATTGAAACGAAGTTTAGGAGATGCACTTAAAAGCAAGATATACGTAACTAAACTCAAGTAGATCAAATCAAATATGGGTAAGTGAAAATAAAAGGAAGCACTACTATATCAAATCAAAGCAATTTTGATGTATTACTGTTTCACACAAATTTTCACCCAAGTGTTAAAAACAGAAAAAATGAATGTAAAGCAAAATAAATTTATTTATCAACTAATTTGCGGGTACAATCTCTGATAATTTCTAAAATAAAATATATAAATAATAGTCATTTTATTCTCCTATTCGAACAATTTGTGATGGGTCGAAATGCTGTTGTTGACTCTCTGATGAATTTTGTTGAGTTTGCTGAAGTTGAGTAAAAAATTTCGGCTTTGATGAAGAATTTTGTAGTTTTGTTGATTTCGTTGATGATCTTGACGCTCCTCGGATTTGGGGAAGAACTTGAAGATTTTAATATAGAGAAACGTGTTTTTGCTTTTGTGTAGTCGTTTCTGAAGATCGAATGCCGGTTTGTTCTAGATTTATTGGGTGGAGTTCTTCAGATTTGTTGAAGAACTTTGAAAATTTTGATTTGCAGAAACGTCTTGCTTATTGCTTGTAGTCGTTCCTGAAAATCGAATGCCGATTTGTTGCAGAACTACTTTAGATTTGGTGAAAACTTTGAAGACTTTGATTTGCATAAACGTCTTGTTTATTGCTTGTAATCGTTTCTGAATATCGAAGGTAGATTTGTTGTACAAGTTCTTCAGATTTGGGAAAGAACTTGAAGATTTTGATCCGTATAAACGCATTGCTTGCTGCTTTTAGACGTTCTTGAAGACCGAATGCCAAGTTTATTGCAGATTTGTTACAGACTTTGAAGGCACTCGTTGAGGCTAGAGTGTGCAGAGCTTTTCCTGGGAGTTGATCCCTGTCGGCTGTGGAGGAGCAGAGCTGATTACCTGTCGGCTGTGGAGGAGCGGAGCTTATTCCCTGACAGCTGTGGAGTAGCTTATCTCTCTAGTCTTCAAGACTTTTTTTAATTGTCAAAATAATGGTACCATCACCCCTCTATTTATAGCTTTTGTGGTGTGTTTTTATTTGTAAGGTCAGCTCCTTTAGTTTTGGTTCATTATCTTAAAAAACCCATGACTTATGTAAATAAATCAAACTTGTATTTATGTTTAAAAATATCACTAATGAGTATTATAATTTTAGTATCTCATTGTTTGTACCACATTTAATGACTTTTAGAAAAATAAATACATTTATTTTATATAAATTATCATCATAGATTTTATGAGATGATAAAATATCATTTATTTTTCGATTTTGAATTACTAATAACAAATCTATTCTCAGACTGAAAAATTAGTAATTAATTGATATTTGATTTGAATGTCACGTGTCATATTTTTAATGAACGTAAAATCTACGTGTCAACAATTAGCAATCCCATAGTAGAGCAACAACATTAGTTACTTTACGAGTATGAGCAAGAATTGGTCAAAATAGTTGTTGCATCGGTCTCTCTATCACAAATCTATGATGGATCATTTTATCTTCACCTTTAGTATAGGGAAACATGCAAGTTATTTACTTATAAATTTTATTTGCTTTTTTATCTCTCAATATAACGTCTTTGTATATAACGTCTTTGTATGTTCAAACTTCAAAGTGATGTTATAATTTTATGTTGATAACCAAACTAATTAATAGATGTAGAAAAGTAATATGAGTATATTGATACGAAAGCTCAAATTTTGTACTATTTACTTAATTAGATAGTTAACACTATAAAATAATATTTGATTTAGTGAGAGTCAAAAGCTGTCACAAGCCTGTCGCAAATTGACTAAACCGTCACAAAACCGTCACAAATTGACTAAACTGTCACAAAGCCGTCACAAAAACCGTCGTTAATAAGCTCATAACAAAAAATACCGTCACTAATCCCGTCGCTATTTGAATATTTTTTTGTAGTGTAAATGTGAAAAATAGAGATTTACATATATTTTTTAAACAAACACTTCATAAATAAAATAGAACCTTGTAAAAAATATAATTAAAAAATAATTACGAATACTTATATGAAAAAATCTATAACCTGACGAAAACATGATGCGGTTAACTTGACTAAATATACACCCAACGCGGTAGGGAAGCAGGTGCGCTTTATCTTAGTATGTTTTAAATACAACATATAAATTTGTAAAAACAAACGTAAGAATTAATAGGGGATGATAACAAGTAGAAAAATGGTTTAATGAGACTCCAAAAGAAGCACTATTAATTCGCCATGTTGTGACGTCAATTTTATATAGTAGTTTATTATTATTCTTTGTTTTTTTACAGAATACATCATGCTCGATTAGTACAAATAATTTTTAAAAAGAATATTGTAAAAATAAAATGAAACTAAAAATTATACTATTATAAAATAAAAGAAAACAGTTGGGGAGATGATGTAGTCGCCCTCAGTTTATGCGCATAATATAAAAACGACGACCAGTAATATAAATATGATGATAATGTTATATTGTTGTCTGTTGATTACAGCTGTTTCCCATTCCAACCTCTGACTTACAATATATATGACGATATATATATATATATATATGGATTATACTACTTTAGTAGGAGTATATTTATTATTTGGAAACAAAAAAACTACACCAAGGATCCTCAAATTTTGATAACTTACTTTATCAATAATTCTGACAATTTCAATTACTACTACCAACCATTTGTTTATCTACTAATATTGGAATAGCATTCTTAACCCCAAATTATAAAAGAAAATATATATACGTTTATTTTTTATCCATAAATGTACACTCTAAATAATTGTAGTACAAATCATTGCTAATCTACTACTGTATGTATACAAGCGACAAAGAACCGTAAGACCAACTGAGCAAGCACTACATCTTCTCCAAAAATTTCCTTACATTAAAGAAAATTTGATATTTTTTTCATTTTTACATTACACTTTTACACTTCACATAAAATTAGCTTCCTTATTTAAATTCCTTATTATTTTATATTTATTTGTTTATAATCACTCTCTCTTAAAGAGGTCGGATTTTTTCATTATAAATTTTCTGAATTCACGCACAAACCGTAGGTAAAAGTTACGGATCGTAACTTTAACTTACGGTTTGACCAGGGTTGACTTTTTTTTATTTGATTTTATGGATTTTTTGAAAAAAATCAAAAAATAAAATCAAAATAAAAATAAAAAAAATCCAGAAAAATTGTAAATGTATAAAACTTGGTTATACTCGTCACAATCTGAGTTTATAAATTTACAAAGTCGTTTAATTAAATTTTTATTCATGTTTTGTCTTTTATTTAAAAAATTTTAAAAAAATATATGATTGAACATTTAAAGTTGCAAAGTTACAAATTATAATAATAAAAAAAAATTCTTTGATTTTGTTATTGTTTTTTTGAGGTTTTTATATTATTATTTTTTTTTTAGAAAAGGGGAAAAAAATCAATAAAGATTTAGAAAATTTAATTTATAAATTTATAAACTCCGATTCTGACGAGTATAACCAAGTTTTAATTATTTACGATTTTTCTGGATTTTTTCTGATTTTTTTTCTTCAAAAAAATCCATGAAATCAAAATAATAAATCAGCTCTGGTCAAACTCTAAATGAAAGTTACGGTGCGTAACTTTAACCTACGGTTTGTACATGAATTCAGAAAAATTGTAATGAAAATATCCAGTCTATTAACAAAAGTAAATAGATCAAGTAGAAAAAGAGTCCCAAAACTATCATAAATAAAATATGAGTAAAGTTTTTGTTCTCTTGATTTGAGGAAGATTTAAGAGCATGTAAAATTTAAAAAGGAAACCGTTGGACTACAATTTTACTAAAAAAAAAATGTATTGTTCTAATAGTGACTCGTCTAACATACATGATATGATATGTTTGTTAATTCAATACAACGAGGGCTTAGAGAAAGATTGTTATAAACTTGTTAGATTTTTAATCAACTATATGTGAATTAATATATCTGATTATAAATATGATACGTCATGGGCTGATCTAATTGTACAATATGAACACAAATTGACCATATACGGAGACTGTTTAACAATAAGTATATTCAATTTCATTTCTAATGAACTATTGAGATTTTGTACATTTTATCACTAACAGGTACGACAAGTAATTTAATGTGTTACTCTTTACTCTTTAGTATACGTATTTCTCATTATCGTGGAACAAGTTAAAATTGAACAAACACTTGTAAAAGTGTAGTTTAGGTTCGGAATTAGAAGGTTAAAAAAGGTATGGACCTGTGACACAACTATAGTGGTTTTCATATAACGACATGGTACTACATTTAACAAATAAGTATATATAGTACTATAGGAGACTAATGTGATCAAGTATTGATGTAATGCAAGATACTAAAATGACTTTTTCTAATGTGAAAGTATAGAAAGGTAATAGTAATAAGGTTTTTCCTTTTCTAACTTAAATAACACTCGCATTATTAATACTATTCCATCCATTTCATAATATAAGTTTATTACGTAAAATCCAAATTATTAAGAAAACACAATTATTACAACTTTTTTACATTTAATTTCTTTCCACTTTTATCCTCATTTTTATTAATGCACATTCTCCTAGAAATTCAAATTATGGGCAAACATTTAATTTTACAAAAGATTTTTTTCTATTTTGAGAAAGTAGACTTATATTGTGTAAAAGCCCAAAATAGTATATTGAATTTAAATTTTGGAACGAATGAAGTAATACATTAATATTTAACAGATGGAGCTTACATGCACTCATACTAATTGGATATTTAAGGCGTTCCGTTGTTCTATTCTAGCTAAAGTAAATTAACGTTTCAAGAATTATTAGTTACGTACACTCGATGATAGGTATTTCTCTCAAAGAAAGGTTCGTCAATATATTGGCGATATCAACATATGCTGACACAAGATGTAAAAAGTATGGAATAACAATTTGAAGTGTGTAGAATGTGAAATGTGTAAAAAGGACATGAATATGATTTTGTTATCACTTGTATTAACTCTTGAAAGATTTTTATTGTTTTATAAATTTCTGATTTAGTAAGAGCATCCATAATAATTGTGTAAAATTTTTATTGTTAAATAATGACACATGTGTATGCTAAATGTCAATTATATATGTTAAGATTAAAACCATATAAGTCTCACATTAGTTTGTTTTTTCTTAACAATGTTATCTTTTAATTTATAATAAATAATTGATTTCAGATAAAAAAATAATATCATTGTAAATAAAAAAGAAAGAGATAATGTGTTATTTTTGGTTTATTGTAGGATTTAATGCAACAATTGGTCAACCAAATTATCATATGTCATCACTTAACAATGTTAACTTTGTTGTTAAATATAACAAGAATGTTAATAACGTTAAGTTTAATTAATTGGTTAACAACACTATTGTGAACGGAAAACATGTCTATTAACTAATAATTTTATATAGGGGTGTTCATGGTCCGGATTCGAACGGTTTTGGCCAAACCAAAGCTCGTACCATGCTGGAATGGGTTGGAAAAATATAACCCGGACCGGACCAATGCAACTCTAAAACCCAAATCAGACTAGAACAACGGTCCGATTCGGTTTTGGATTGGATTTCGGGTTTAACGGTCCGGATTGGTTTCGGGTTGAGTCCCGGATTGTCGCAACTTTACAATAAATACAACATAATAAATTGTAACCGAAAATGATAGACTCAAAACAAAATCCAATAAAACTCAAACAAATGTCATAGTTGCAATTAAAAAAACAATTTATAAGTTGTTGTAGTATTATTTAATGGTGAGTATTTATTTCTTAATTAGGGTTAATAATTAATGGATGAGATTGATCTATATTTACTATATTTCATATAGTACATACTTACTACTTATTTATTTGATTTAATATTTATTCTTAAGTGGTTTTAGTGGACTAAATGGTTTTCACGGTTCGGTTTTAACGGGCCAACATTGGTTTGATCCGGTTTGGTATGATATGTATTTTGATTAATTAATCCTAACCCAAACCATTAATAACGGTTTTGAATTTTTCTAACCCAATCACAGACCATATAAGTTAAAAACTCAAACCAGATCTAACCAACGGATCGGTCCGGGTTCACCGCTTCACGATTTTTTTGAACATCCTAATTTTATATAACAAGTGAGATAATATAACTATTGTGGAAGTTTTAAGGTCGTCTCGACTCTTCATATTATTAGTAATGAAGTAAACATTTGAATAAGGAATGGAAATATCTCCATAATCAGAGTAACACGTGTTTGAACAAACTAGTGGACAATAAACCCATTAGGAATAGTCTAGTGTCCTAGAACACGCACTATAAAATAAGAGTTGCAAGATTATCAAATAATAGGTGCAAGATTCGAGTCTTGTTAACGGGAGTAAGTGTGAAATTTCTTGATCCCATTTAATAAGATTTAAAATAAAATAAAAAAACTAATGGACAATATCTGTTACATACGTAAAATTAAGGAATATCACATTATTTAATAGTAGTATTATTTAGTACTATAAGATTAATAATTATTTCATTCATTGTTCCTCTTTTATTTTTCAATTAATTGTTCATTACGAAATTATGTGTAATTTTAACCGTTTAATAACCTGTATCAAAATTGTCAGAATAAAAAAATTTAAAAGTTAATCATATAATTCAAATATTAAATTGTATGATTTAGTTTTTAAAATTTTCATTTTGAATTTTAATACATATTATAAGCAGATCAAAATTAGACGTAATTTTAACATAAAACAAAATTAATCGGTAACGGAACGAATTTGATCGCGTTATGGTCCCCTCTCTCGTACTTCTTCCCCTGCCAACTCTATTCAGTTCCTTTTCTCACTGGTCAGGTCAATTTTTTGCCCAATTTATTAAAGTCAATTGCAGTAATTACCCCATAGTTTAAGAGTAATTTATTTGACATAGTACTTCCTAATTTAAATAGTAATGGTCCCAACTTTTACAAAAAATAAAACTTAGTCCCTATAGATGGACCCGAGAAATCCACATTTCAGTCAAATTATATAAAAAAGAGGGAATTATTATGCTATTAAAAAATCAAATGAGGTTGTACCCAAAAAATTTAAATTAAGGTTATCTTGGAGATTACAATAAAAGGTTTTCAGCGACGAAAACACACGGACGACCCTTGTGTAATTTAATTTGGCATTCTGTACAATTCCATTTTATAAATTCTAGATATAACTGACATTTTTATGGTTTATATATATAGTTCTCCAATAGAAATTAGACTTGTAAATGAACCAAACAATTCATGAACATGGTTAATAAACACAAATATATAAATGTAACTACAAAATAATAAAATCATATAATTTTTTTTTTATCTTGAGATGTTAGCTTCATTAAGACTAATGTTTATATTTATCGAGCATGTGATTCCCGAAAAAAAAATGAAAAAGGACTCTGTGCCATTTTCCTTTATTGTTTAAATGAAAATGAACCAATTATACTTATGCCTTGTGCACAATGCTTAACAACCACCAAAGTTATTGTTCTTTTGTCTCGGTTCATTAACATTTCTAATATACAAAAATAAGACCTTTAACCAGCATATTTATTGACTCGCTCTGACGACATCCCAATATCCAACGACACAATGTATGACGACTAAAAAAATCAATAAAAAACATATAAAAAATGTCATCTTATCCAATCCTTCCAAAAAACGACCTACATTATCACCCAAGTTTGACGACACTGCCATTATATGCCCGGAAGAATAAAAGAATGCCAACTGAGTCCAAATTATTCGACGAACTATATACTTAAAAGATGCGGTCAAGTCTCTTAGGGAACTTGAGTCATGATGAGAGATGGGACCGCTACCGGTGGAGGTTATCAGAGGTGGTTGTACACCATGGATGATTATGCGAGAAGGTGAGGTTCCTTTTTAGAGAGAATTTTTCAAGTTTGTGAATTTGTAACCATAACTTATCTAAATTGTATAGAAACGCTACAAACAAATTAATTTACCTCATGACAAAAGTTACCCGAAAACTTTACTCATAGATAGATATGACGGTTTAAGTGGACCAATTATGTATTAAATGAACATTATTATATCGTTAAAAACACAACAAAAACGGTTTGTACACATGTATTTGTCACATCAGCATGTAAAATTCCTGGATCAAAATTTAGCGATGGAAAGCATTTTCTTAATCATAATCTAAAACTCTTACTCGGAGGTGGTTCTAAAATTTATGTCAAAATTGAAAAAGAGCATTTCGTTCGGGTTCATTTACAATCCTAATTAAAAACAAAATGACTAAATAGAGTTGAATAAAAACTTAAAAACCCATTTGAGTAAATAGAACTTACATTCCACCCTTACTTTCTCCGTCTAATTCGTTATTTTTCAACTCTCACATATTTTATACATACAAATAACATATATTCATACAGAGTTAAAAATTGGATATATGTGTATATATATATATATAAATAAAAAAAGGTATTTTCTTGTGATCTGTGCAACTCATTTTCTATTTAAATAAAAATGAAAGAGGTGTTTTATTTAGTTTGATCATGTGTTGTATACTATTATCAGTATATAGAGATCTAGTGAGAGAAAGTGATGAGGGTTTATAGTTGGAGTGAGTTTAGCTTTCAAAAAGGTGGCTTTTTTGCTGCTTTGGATATTATTGATAAAACTTCATAGTAGAGGTGTTTTTTTCATTTTTCTTTTAAAATTATGACCAGTTTATGACTTTTAAGTGTTATGGGTTTTAATGTATCTTTCTTGAGTGTACTAAAAGGTTATTATTAACATTTGTAATTGGGTTATTATTGTAGAATTAGTAGTTCTCAAATTTTGTTGATTTTATGCACCAATGCACAGTTTGGCTTTGAAATAAGTGGATTTTTTGGGGCTTTGGAGATAGATAAAGCTTCATAGCAAAGATGGTTTTTTCATCTAAAAAAAAATTATGATCAGTTTATGACTTTATGTGTTATGGGTTTTAAAAAAAGTACCATCTTTCTTGAGTATAATAAAAGGGTTTGACTTGGGTCATTATTAACATTTGTCATTGGGATATTCTTGTAAAATTTGTAGCAATTATTATTTTCAAAATTTAAAAATTGTGATCAGTTATATGACTTTATGTGTTATGGGTTTTAAAATAAGTATCTTTCTTGAGTATACCAAAATGGTTTGACTTGGGTTTTTATTAACATTTCTAATTGGGTTATTCTTGTAGAATTAGTAGCAATTGATTTTCTATAATCTTGTTGTTTTTATGCACAGTTTGGCTTTGAAAGAAGTGGCAGTTTGGTAGCTTTGTTGCTTTAGTATATTAAGTGTATCATTGATGTTTTAGTACAAAAAAGGCTTTAGCATTTGTATTTGGTTTGTTGATTGAAAAAGGTTGTTCTTTCACACTGTTTTGTTGTTTTTGTACAATTTACCTTTAAAAGAAAGGTCCTTTTTTGGTGTTTTGGTTTTGATTAAAGTGTCATAGTAATGTTTTTCTCCAGTAGTTTAGATTAAAAGTGTTTAAGGGTTTTAAAGTTTATATAGTAGTAGCTTTGAGTTTGCTGTTAGTTGTGTGCTTGTAAGTTTTTGAGTCTATTAAAGGTTTTGACTTTGCCTTTATTTAGGTTTTATTGCTTTGTATGCAAAATTAGTATGTTAGTTGGTTTGTGAAAGTCTGGTTGTTGTGGATTTTGGTATCTTTTGGTGTTTGAAATTTTAACTGGGGTTTCTAATTAAGTCCATTCATACATTTTTCTGGACTAGCTGTAATTACAGAACTGCCTGTCTGAGATATCCTACATCAATAATTTGTTAAAGATATCCCCTTTCAAAAAAATTAGTACAACATCTTAGCTAAATTTTTGACAAGATGTTTTGTTAGTTCAATTGAAATCTTCATGTGGAGCTTCATTTATGTCAGAAAATATCTTTTATGGAAGGGTGATCAAAATGGTAAAAAGAAACTCATACATTAATCATCCAGCTTAGAATTTGTAGTTCCTTTTTGAGCAAGGAGGTGTGGAAGAAGATAGACGACTGACAAATTAACATTTCTCATATGTATAGACTTAGAAGCGTGATTGCTTTTAAGTTTTAACTTTGTTTTTCTTTTTTTATGTGTAGCCGAAAATTTTCTGAGTGTTTAGAGGGGATTACTTTGTTAATCTCTTTCCTCATTTGATTGTAGTAAAGATCACTACAAGCTACAAAGTAAAGAATATGCTAAATAGAGCTTAAATGGGCTTCCTTTGTTTCTTTGTTTTAGTATCTTCTTTTGTTTCTTTTGTTTTCTTGTGATATAAATGCGAGTGAACTAATAATGAGCCGACACTAAAGGAGTATTTTCTTCTGTCGTGTTTGAAATGTAAAAGACAAAAAAACCAAATCGGAAAACACGCGTTTTTGTCGTGTAATGAAGTTGATCTCTAGTAACCAATACTTTTTTTTTGGTTATTTAGCATTTACTGTTGTTGCCAAACTTTCTTTGCTCGAAGCTTGTCGTTTTAACTTGAAGGGACATAATTCTAATTCACAATTATGTTGGAAAAAGGAAAAAAATGAAGAGATCTCATTGGAAGCTTTGTTTCCCAATGTGATATAAGATGGTGTAAATTGATACCTAAAGTTAGTTTACAGTTCCTCAGTAGTGTCCCCATCTCAAAATTTTCTTTGTATTCCCATGCTGTTGTAGATGTTTCCACTAGCTTTGATCGTAAAAGAAAAAGTAGACACAGATGCTATTTATGAGCTCTTCTAGGGAGGCTGTTCTTTTGACTGCCTTTTTACAATTCTGTTGATGTACTCTTATATGGGTAATACTTTGTGATATTGGTCCAAATATGGAAAGATTTTCCTGAGACTGTAGTTCAAAGTCTTTGTTATGTATCCTTGTGTTTTTAATGTTACAAGATCAGTTGCTTGAAGCTTCTCGATGGGTATAGAACTATTTTGTGAAAGTGATCTGATAAGAAAAATATAATAATCTAGTTGTGCTTGTGGAATGTATAGTTGCCGAAGTTTGTAGCTTACCTGCTTTTACTGATAGTAATTTGTTTTCCCATTTTGTATAGTATTAGACAAGATAGGATTTGTTGGATATCGCAATCAAATGCCAATATTATGATGCTATCTATCCATTTCCGTTATGCCTTTCCTTTAACTTGGGTTTTACTATGTGGTATTATGGATTTGATAGTGTGATACTATGTTGTCGGAGTCTGATTTCTAAATCTTCTCTTGATTCCATTTTCTCCTTATTGCAACTTCGATAGAAGTAAATGATCTTTTAATGCTACGATAAGAATCAGTTACTTTTGTTAAACCGCAGGATTTATTTTTGACGCGGGATAATACTTTCTAACTAATGGAGCACTTGTGACCCTAATGGATCCTCAAGCTTTTATCAGGCTATCAATAAGTTGCCTCGGTATAAGAGTTTCGAAAACATCATTAACTATTCCAAAAACCCAATCATTAACTTCTCCATGTTCTTGCGAAATCCGCCTACGTGGCTTCCCCATACAGACAAGCTGTATTCCCATAATCACCTCTTCTGACCTAGTACCTGACCCTCAAAGTGTTTGCTCAACCTTTTATCTCGAAGAAACCGATATAAAAACATTATTAAAACCTAGCTGTTTCTATGGGTCTCAAAATAGTCTCGAGATTGTCGTTTTTTCAGGGAAAAAGGGTAACCATTGTGGTGTTGGGATGAAAAGGCAACAACAAATTGGGACTTTTCGGTTAGTGGTGGGGCCCGAGTGGAGAGAGGGGAAACCGGTATCACTTGTCAATGGGTGGATTGGGATAGGGAAGGGTAAGAATGAGAATGGGAAAACGGGGTTTGAGCTTAATTTGAGAGTCAAGCTTGATCCAGATCCCAGATATGTTTTTCGTTTTGAGGATGAGATGAAATTGAGTCCTCAGATTGTTCAAGTTCAAGGGAATAGCAAGCAGCCTATCTTCAGTTGCGAGTTCCATAGAGACAGGTACAAGTGTAGTACGTAATTTTGTAAAAAAAAATGTTCTGAGAGCCCAAGACCCCCAAAAAAGATTTAATTTAAAATTGATAATTCATATACTCCATAAAAAAAGTCTAATTTTTTTATGGAATATAAATTATCAATTTAAATCAAATCTTTTTGAGGGTTCTTGGGCTCTTAGAATTTTGGACTTGTTCGGCTGTAACTTTTAAGCAAATAAGTTGGTTTATTTGAGGTGGAAAAAAAACTGGTTACATCCTGCTTAACATTTTGTGACCTATTCTATTAGAAAACAAAAAAAAAATCTAGCTTTTAAGCTGGCCAACTAAAGGCATTGTAGATTATTAGTAAAAACTAAACTGTGCGTAAAGGTGCAAACAAACCAGCCCTTCAAGGATGCCACTGTAAATTTGCTTGGGATTTCCGATTAACCTTTTCCCACCATAATCGGAACTATGTTTAACCCACTCTGATGATACCTAAGGCAGGGGCTACGTATGAAGTTTCTTAAGCTGTTAAAACTTAAAATAGATAAATTGGATCTGCAAGAATTATATTAAAATACATTCAAAATTCAAATACAAGAAACGTACCTTTCTTTGTTTTACAAGAAAAATGTCAGCTTTTATCTTCCAATGTATAGTCTTCACTTCGGTTTCTTGGGAAGAAGTCACTAGTTATATAGTATAAATGAACTGTAACATTTTCGTTGTTTGTCCTACTGCTAAAAAATTTCAAGCTGTTTGTTTAACTTGTATTCATCATATTTTTTGGAAAATAGGACGTCTCAAGCCGACCCACTGAACAACTATCACTCAGCTTCAGCTGACGGTTCTGACTTCGACGCAGATCGTAGGGAGAGAAAGGGGTGGAAAGTGAAAATCCACGATCTTTCCGGCTCAGCTGTAGCAGCTGCTTTTATAACAACTCCCTTTGTCCCATCCAGCGGCTGTGATTGGGTTGCCAGATCCAACCCTGGATCTTGGCTTATAGTACGACCCGATCCATACCGGTCCGACACCTGGCAACCTTGGGGAAAGCTCGAGGCTTGGCGTGAACGTGGCGCTGTAAGAGATTCAGTTTGTTGCCGTTTTCATTTATTGTCGGATATTCCTGAGGGTGGAGAGCTTTTAATGTCAGAGATTTTTCTTAATGCGGAAAAAGGCGGCGAGTTTTTTATAGATACAAATAGGCATGTACAAACGGGTTCTACACCGGTACCTAGCCCACAAAGTAGCGGGGATTTTACTGCTCTTAGTCCTGTTGTTGGCGGGTTTGTGATGAGTTGCCGAGTGCAAGGGGAAGGTAATGCTCAGCTTAATTTTTTTTAAATTCCAACATTTTGCTGTGACTTATTTCTTCATGTATATATGTGCAGTTTGTCTGTATATTTTAAAGTATTTTTTTTACTTAAAGGAAAATTACATTTTGTTGACCAGCTTAAAAGATGTTTGGCTCGAAAATTTTAAAATCAATAAGCTGGATGTACAGTTATTTTCCTCAAGCTAGAAGAAATCCAGTTAATTTGCTTGCTACCAATTAAACCCGTTAACACTCGGAAGAATTTGATCGACATCTTGGAAGAGTTCCATTAAATACTTTGATGTTCGTAGTAAAATTGTTTTCAGTCTTTGACAATGTGCCTCTGGAAACCCTTTGACCTCAGCTATATGAGTTTTTGTAGGCTTGTTCGCAGCTGCTTCTAAGATCAGTTAATTGTTTTGATCCTTTATAAGCTGCAGTGCATTTAGTTAGTCAAACTACAAGCTAGTTACTTTTTCATTTTTGTACCTTCTTTTGGCGGGTCGTGATGAATTATCGAGTGCAAGGGGAAGTTATATTTCTCTTAGCTATTGAGACTACAGTGGGACTGTTCGGTTGTTGCTTTTAAGCTCAAGGTTTTTGTTTGATTGCTTCTAAGCTGCCCTGCATTTGGATAGTCAATTAGAAAATTGACTTTGTTTTAAGAAAATTTGGCTGAAAAGCAAGGAGTTTTTAGCCCAATATCTTTTTCATTAGTCTCAAATAAACCGAATTTTCCATTCTTAACCCTCTGAAAAATACAAGTCTCAACTCGATTTAGTTTTTTAGGCTTCTGACCATGTGCATCTGAATGCGCGCCATTGGACAGTCTCTCAACTTTATTTTCCATGAGCTCGACTGGTTGTAGCTTCTACGCATGGTTTATTTTATTTTATTCTGTTTCTAAACAGCAATATATTTAGTTAGTCAACTTTGAACCAGAGTTCTTCTTGCTAATAGCGATTGGATTAAAAATTTACATGTTTAACTTTTAAGAGTTATGAACCTAGTTCCTTTATAATCTTAACATATACCATCTTATTTACTTTTATTTCTCTAAACAGGTAAGAGAAGCAAACCACTGGTACAACTCGCCATGCGCCATGTTACTTGTGTTGAAGATGCAGCCATTTTCATGGCTCTTGCTGCCGCTGTCGATCTCAGTTTAGAGGCTTGCAGGCCTTTCCGGAGAAGGCTTATGAGAAAAAAACGCCATTCTTGGTGAAAATGTTGTACCCTATAATTTTTCTTGTTTTTATGTGGTGGTTTAGGATGTAACTTTTAACAAAATGTAAAAGTTTTTTTTTTCTGGGTTAAAATTTGGAATCCAAGACTGTAGGTAACTTGACTGTTTCAAATATTGGCTTCTGAGTAGTATCATGGATCCGTCTTTCATATTAGCTGACTGTGAGTGTTAGTTGCTTCTTAATTTGCGGAAGATCGTACATATGCCATATTGATACTTATTACTTTTGGTAACTCTTCTCACAACCTTTCCAAATGGTCAAGCTTTGCTTATGTGGCAGACGGATTTGTTTTGCAATATTATCCTCGTTGTCAGTAGGAGTCTTCTTTGCTATGATAAGCAAATCTAAGCTGTTTTCAAGCATTATCAGAATTCAGAGGCCCTGAATTGTTAGAAACTAGAAGGCATGAAAATACAAACAGAAAGAATTCAAAACATTTTACTGATTCATCTTGTGAATTAATAGAGGACTTGGTGTACATAATACATGTGATGAATGTTTGGTATACAAAAGATGTATACCAAATTTTGCTAAATTGTTCTCCAACTAAATCTCAATCACTACACACATGTTTTTCATTAATCTCCATCACCCCTTGAATGGTGAGTTTAACTATACCACTCCCAGCTTGTTTGCGACTTTATTTGTGAAAAATGAACTACATCGGGCCTTGGTAAAACTATCTGCAAGCCGTAAAAATCATTTGCAAATAATTAGTACTATTATATTCTGAACCCTGGCTATAATATGGATTTAAAAATTGGAATTATTGTTATAAAAAAGAAACCAAATCTCTCATTTTTATGTGCTACTGTATTTGATGATGGATATCTTGGAATGATATACTACTAGGATTTTAACAACCAATATGAGAATGTCGTCACTTATTTTGGAGATACCAAAATTGTATAGTACTAGTTGTTAAAGTATACAATAGTTAGTAGACTATGGGTTGCATCTTGCATGTGATGCTTGTGGAATTGGGATGCAATAATTATTTTTGGAAACAAGCTTTTCATAATTAAAATTACAGTGTTTTAACAGCTTTTTGCCGATTCTCTTTCTTTTCATATTTTTCTCTAAAATCTTGAAACCTATTATTATAAGTCTTTTAGTTATAAATTTCTGTATGTGTGATAATATTTTTGTCAATAGTTAACTTTTGAAGTTATTTATGCTTCTCTCTCATGTAATCGATTAGTGTTTTACTGTCTGTTCTTTCTATTTTTTCCCCTAACCAGTTTTCAGTTGTTACGGATAATAATCATTATACATTATAGCGTGGTGCTATAATTGCGTCGTACTGCATATCTGAGTACTGTTCTAATATACTTTGCATAATTGGAGTTCTGCGTTCTCTTGCCAATCTAGAAATATACTAGATGGATCATAGAATGTACATTTTTGTGTATATGGTTGTTTGTGAGTTGTGACTATGTCGACTCTACGATTTCACCTATTATTAGTTGAAACTAAGTAAGATTGCGAGTTCTTGGATTAAAGCTAGGTTCCTTAATTGTTTCAACACCGTACTGTGATATTATACATCATGTATGCGACTTTGAGTTTATTCTTTTAATCAATTTCAGATATTTTAATTAGTGCATGTACAACTTTTGCAGTTAAGAAGTTCTGATGAGGTGTTATTTATCTTGACACTCGAGGGTAGTAATCGAGTGTAATACACTCAAAACACGAACAAATGTCCAGTACGACTGTATGATAATGCATGCTGATTTCCAAAACCTTAATGGTCGCATAAGGGTTTTTCCCGTATTAGATGGTGTCACTTCTCTGTTGACAGTTTTGTGGATATAGGATCAATACTGTCATTATATATTCATTTACAATCAAGATGAGAGAAATAACAAATCTGTTGACAGTTTTGTCGATATAGGATCAATATGCTTATTTTCGTAGGAATCAGTCTCCATTATTTCCTTGGTGCCTCTAAACAACTTGACAGGAAAATAGATGCCACTTAAACAAAATAAACTTAATAGGTTCCCATCCTCTATTTGATGTTATATCATTAGTAAGAACATGAACTAGAACAACAAAACAAGGTTAGTAATTTCTGAGGATAAAAAATCTAGCAAAACCTTGTGACCTTTTTCTTGCTTATTGTTCCGCACAACAGTACACAAGAGACTCCCTACACTTTCGATAACAAACACCATAATAGTTCGGCAGTGGCAGATTATACAATGGAGTACCAATCTACATACATGACTTTGCTCAGTAGGACATAGTTGCTTTGTTTGGTCAAAGCTTTTAAGCCCACTTTTCTATTTTCTTCATAACTCAACTGCATTTGGTAAATCAGCTCATAAGATTTAAGTTTCTTTGTTAACATAAAAAAATGGAAGCATTAAGATGAACCAACGAAACGTAATCCTCAACATCAAGAAATCCCAGCTTTATGCTTAATAGCTGTAGTTTTCTAGTTTCTTGCACGAAAACACTAGAAGTTTTTAACCTCACAAATCCAGCTTCTTTGCCTAAAAGCTGCAACTAAACAATCCAAAACCATACGCATGAGGAGATCAATCTTTTAAGAGGAAGGAGAAAAATAACCCAAAAAACTGAATCTTTGCGCAGATTATAGCATGTCGAGGATTAAAGTATTCATACATACAGTAACAATATCCAGTGGTACAGCTTTTAATGCATACTATGCGTTTAAATAGTACATAGGACAGCTTAAGAAAAAAGTTAACCCCTATTCGATAGTAATAGGAGTATCTGCGTTGCTACCGTCTCCTTTCTCTAAGAATTCAGATGGAATGCCATCTCTAAGAATTTGAACTCTAAACTCAGCCAATGTTTTGTTTCGCTTGGTGATTTCGAAAACGCAAGCATCTCCAGCGTTCAGATTGTTGTCAATTACAAAATGTTTCCATTTTGCGTCGAACCTTCTATTCGAAAAAGTCATATTCCATTTTTTGCCACCGTGTGTGAGCACCACGGGGCACGGATTGCTAGGAATTTCTTGATGGATTTTTAACGGAAGAAACTGCAAACTCAAATGGAAATTCACAAATAAGCAAAGGTGTTTTCCGTACTACCACTGTTTAAGCAGGCTTAGAAGTTGAAGATCAAAGAGGTAGGGGGTAAAGTGTATCGCCATGGGAGGAGAAACCAGGTCGAGAAAGAAGTGGTCTATAGCCCCCTCCCATTTTGACCAAAAATGACAGAGTAGTACTTTTCCAGTTGTACTATGATAGCGTTTTACCCTCCCTCCAAAATAAAACAGGTTTTAACACACAGATTTCAGTATCCGGCAATGGGAAGTAGTACAATATCATGTAAAATAGACATCTTATCTATTACTATCACAGTAGTAAATTTGAAGAATGGTTGAGAACTTTCAATTATTGTATTTTTGGTTAGTTAAGGCGCAGTATGATTGGAAAATTGTAGACAAATCTCTTAAGTTTCAAAGACAGGATGACATGATAAATTTCAAGGATAAAATTTTGAAAAAATGATCAGGTCAAGATTGGTACGAGTTTCTTCAGCATAATAGCTCCACAATTTTAACTTAAAGGTATTCCATAAATCAGTCCATTCTATCAGGAACATATAACTGACCAATTCAGTATCAATCATGGCTTATATCTGTGTTAAGTGCTATAACTTCAAAAAGAAGAGGAAAGAAATTGGCAAGATTATCTCGAAGGACTCAGCTTTTTTGTCCTCTTGTTGGTTATTCCTTCCCCATACTAATAAGAATACATGATGGCAAGCAAAGTAATTTATTACCATTTGATATTTGGGCTTGATATGAGTTGGGCAGAGGATGACACTAAAATAAGGCTCCTCACCAGAGAGTGGCCAAGACTCGTCTTCTTCTTGATTAACACTTGGTGGATCCATCTACAGAGAATAAACGAAGTTTATGCAACCTAAATTGAAAACGGATTTTTACTGATACCAACTTCCAAGAATAAAAAAACAGCTGTCTTCAGATAGTAAGGGTGAAGGAAATATAATATTTAGATGAGTTAAACATGCACTTTTAAGGTCGTCAAGGAAAAGAAACTGTATCCGGAGTCGGACCCATGGATAGCTCGAGGAGGAGTTAAACATAAGAAGTGTTTTTTATGTAGGGGGCCAGATTACTAGAATCACAATAACTAGGCTTAACGTAACAAAAGACCCCTAGTTAGTACTACACTTCCCTTTCCCACACAAAGGAAAACATAAGGGTTATATAATCAGTAAATCTATGGATTCGGATTTACACAAAAAAATACTCCAAATTTGGCAGTGACAGTAGTTGATCAATGTATTCCCCATAACTTTTATACATCGAGTGCCACCTTTTATTTGAAGACAAAATTTCTACTGGGGCGGATCAGACTGCTAAAACTAAAAATATTTAGGCACAAATAATAGATAACAAGAAATATTTAATACTCCTATAATAACTAGGTAGTTATTACAGGCTCCATTGGTGGTATGTTCAGCCTCATAAAAAAATGTACCCCTTTGATGATTCCCTTCTTCTTCTTTTTTTTTTTTAATAATAAAAAATCAGTAAAAACTATCTTCCTAAATCCTACTAATACAGGAAAGGAATTTGTGGGCAAACATGAAAAGCAAACAAACTTTTAGAATTGCAATAAAACTGTAATTACATAAATTAGATATAAAAGAGAAAAAAAAAACAAGTAGTATATAATACAGTGACATAACAGAGACACTAGATGAAGAAATAATGATAACAAAAAAAAATCTCCCTAATTTCTTTTTTCCTTAAACAATTAGTAGCCACAGAACAAACAACTACTTCTTCCATCAAGAACCAGAAATAAACTCATACACAAATACCAATAATACATGCATGTGGGAACAATGTATATTCATTTATTATTTAATATTTATACCAATATTATGTTTTTTCATATTTGTTTTTGATACTATATATTGGCTATATGCTATCATCAAACCCAAGCATGGACAAAAAGAAAGACTACCATCTACATAAAAATGAAATCTTTATTGAAATAATAAACTATCAAATCAAAATACGTACAATTGAGAATTACCCAGAAAAAAATATTACCTGGGTTGAATATCTTTGACTGTCCGAATCACCGAATTTAAGGGGTTTTGTGTTTTTTTTCTTTTTTTGTATCTTTTTCTAATTTTAATTATTTATTACTGCATACTGTTTACTGTTATTACTGAGTCCCTATAAGATGGTGAAAGGTTCTTTTTAGTCCCTCATATTTAAATTTATGACCTTTTACTGAAGATGATTGATATGAAACTGTCACCATCGTCCTTTATTATATGGATTTTACTAATTGGATTTCCAAACTTAAATTTCATTTTTTAATAAAATTGGAATTAGTTTTACATCCATTTACTTTTGTTTACCTTCTTTAAGCCCCTTCTACTTTCGTTCATTTCTCAAGTCTTTTTAAGCTTTTGATTCTGAACATGTAATCATAAACTTTTTAAGAATTGATCAAAAAAGCAAAAATAAATAAAAATTGATGGATTCCAAATTTTTGTTCACTTATTCCACTTTATGCCTAACCTCGAATGGTTTTGAGAAACTTCTTCTCAGTTCTCAAATTCCAAACTAAGTTTATAATAGGGTTCCGTCTATCAACTAGAAATTCTCTGTTTATGTGTTTTCTCCATATTATTGAGATGTTTATTTATCACTCAACTGGTTGGTAGCTTAATATTTCAACTCCATTTTTTTTAATGAATGTTCTCTGAATACAAAATTAGCCATCTCATCCAAGTATGTATATATAGAGCATCATCTTGACAGTCCTGAAGTTATAAATAGAAAAAGTTCTACTCCTTCTAAAATAATTCAACAAAAGCTTCTTTCATCTTCATTCTAGTTTTGGAATTTGAAAATACTGATAAAAATCACTTTATCTCCGTGAATAGCAATATTGAGGATATTCACAATAGCAACGTCCTGTTCTGACCACACTATTCTGGAGATTTTCTATTTTACAGAATTGGATTCTGGAAACAAAACACCATCATTGAACCTCTTAAAACTCCATAATACAAGGCCATTGCTAAGTGAAAGGCTGAGAACCGTTCCCTCAAATGCTGAATGTTTGGGGACAATTCCACTCAAGAGGGATATTCATTAAACTTCAATTGATTTGAACAGCATCTATAGCACCGTCAAGATCAGGAAACGAAGAAATTTTTGCAATTACGGGAGAAACAGAGGATGGCAGTTCACCCGTTCACTGCCTAGTGTTCACGTTCACAGTCTCATACAAAAGTTCAAATTTCAACCTCATTTTCAACCCGGGTCTCTAAGTTTAGATGGCACCCAAACATTTGAAGTATCCTAATTCAAATTATTTTCATATACTATTTCTTTGGAAAACATCAAAGTATCTGGCGTAGAAGAAATTATAACCATCCAAAAACCCATGGCCATTTATGCTTATTTATATCCTGTTTCATTCTTTATTTCCTCTTGTATAGTGTTAGTTTAGGTAGGGCATATTAACTAACCACATATTGTTCCCTTTCCTTATGTTATCGGCATAAGTTTCTCCATGTATTTTTTACTCAGCTGCAGATACTCACCGGTTTAGATTCTCAACGGAGTAGCACCATTGGAGAGCAAATTGGCCTCTTAACGAGCAACACTGTGGGTTATGACACATTGCTCTATCTTACGATGGAAGGTCTGGTTGTTGCGGATGTTGCTAGAACTCGGGAGAAAGTAAGTGACTAGGTGGTAACATTTATTTTTTGGTCTTTTTTTTTTTAAATTTATTTTTGTAATTTCCGCCTCTTTCCTCATAAAAGCCTTAAAACTAAAAGTCTAAACAACCACAGTTCAGGAGTGATACTGCAATATGAATGCCAATCACATTTCATATGATAAAAATTACCCCAAGGGTACTCAACAATTAGTTGATACATCGACCTTTTTTTCGCACCAATAAACAGTGTTAATCTTTCTCAGGATCTTATCATAAAGATAACAGGCCAATAATGAAAATAGTATTGATACTCTTGAAACAAAAAATTAGAAGCTGAATACTGAACCCAACTACGCTGCTTTCATGTTACTTAGCAGCCTTTCTACTTCTAGAACATGCCTGCTTATAAAAGAAAGTTATGTAGTTATTCACTATCAAAGATCAACCGGTACAAACTCAGAGGGATTAGAGAAAATGGATAAAACTCAGGCACAAGGACTTCAAAGACAAAAGAAGCTCAATACTGAATTCCTGTTAGAAATTAAAAGGATGGAAAAAAAGGAACTAGAACAGCCAATTATCGAAGTAACGAAGTTCAGACTTCAGAAACTAACAAAGAACTCAACTACGACTGCTTTAATGTTACTTAGCAGCCATTCTCGAACAAAGCCTACCATATATTAGAAACTATGCACTATTGTTATGGTAGTTTATGTATATCTAGACTAATCAATATAAACTCAAATTCACTATATAAAGATATGGATCAAACTCAAGCATGATTTTATAGACGAAAGTAGCTCAATACTGAATAAATTCCTGCTACAAATTAGAAGGCTGGATAAAAGGAAACCACAACAGCCAATTATCAAAATTATGAAGTTCAGAAACTAAACAATAAACCCAACTAAGACCCCATGATAATCCCACGTTTTTGATTTCACCTTTTTAGGCAGCCTTTTTCTAAGATGCATAATAAATGATCACTACCAGGATTTACCAATATTCAAGTTCCTAGCATAAAGTAAAGCATCAAACATTAACATGACGATCATGAAGAAAAAAAAGTTCAAGTATTATTGTAATGACGATACAATCATACAACATTGAAAATTTGGAAATAAATGGAATTAGAATTCAACTGACAGAAAACAAAGCTAAAAGAAATTAGAGAAACAGAAATGATAATCAACTAAAACCTTTCTCTAATCCTTCTTTTCGCCTTCAAGTTTCTTCGCAGTTTTTTTCGACGAGGCTTGAGTATACAAGAAAGTACCCAATATCGCGATAGCGGATCCGATCGCGTTCAAAGGCCTCACAGGGTTCCTAAACACGATAATGGTCGATACAATCACCACAATCCTCTTCATCGTATTGCTAACCGAGAACGTAAGTGGGCTAATCTCATCCAACGCCTCGTATGAGGCTTGATTATACAGATGGTAAAAAATGCCCGATATCATAACCCAAGAGTAAAAAGTCATTGGCTTTCCGATAGTTTCGATAGCCTTATGGTACCCACCAACCCATTGGGAGCCTTCAACGAAAATCGCCACGGGAAATAGATACATAAACGAGATTATACTAATCCAACCATACAAATTCAACCCGTTCACCTCTTTGAAGCTCTGTAAGCTCTTTTTCGAGTAAATGTTACGAAGGACAAACCCGACATTGCTTATTAAAGCCCCCCAAAGACCTTGGAAGTTAAAAGAAACCTCGGTTATAGCTGCTAGAGAGCAACCCAAAACTATCGGAACAATCGATAACCACACACTTAAAGGGTACTTATCGCCCAAAAATGACGAGAAAACAACCGAAAAAACAGGCTCAGAGGATTTTATAACATGTGTAAACGAAACTGCTACTTTCGAGAACGAAACACAAGCTGATATATGACCAATGGTGTGAAAAAGGGCAGGGAATAAGAGCGCAAAAATAAACGGTTTCGATATTTGGGGACAAGGTTGGATCTTTAGTGACCATAAAACCAGCATCCAAACAGATCCCACAAGGAGCTGAAAAGAGGCTAAAAGCCAAGGAAATGGGAATATATTTAATGCCTTTTTGTTATAAATATTAAACACAATGTTGTGAAAATACCAGAAGCCGAAGACCAGCGCTAGACGGAGGGTTTTGTTAGGGTTTTCGGGTTTCGAGGGGTCGATAAGATCATCAGAGGATGCCCTAAGAGGGGACCGAAGAGGGTATGGGTGGATTTGGGAAATGGGTTTTGAAAAAGGAGTAATTTTGAGATTTTGTGGGAGGAAATTAGGGTATGAGTTGGGGAAAAACATGGATTTGGTAGTGATTTGGAGTTTTTGGGAATATTTATTTGTGGGTTTGGTGAGAGTGATCCTTGATGTTGGAAGGAGATTGAGAGTAAGCATTATATATATATATATATATATATATATATATGTTTATATATATGTGTGTTTAGATGTATATATATTGCAGAGGTTTTGTGTGATGGCTATGAAACTGAATCTATTGACTCATTGAGTGAAGTGAGGAGTGAGGACTGTTTAATAAGTTGAATATATACATACATATATATATATATATATATATATATATATATATATATATATATATACCATTTATGTTATTCACGTTTGCGGTTCGAATATATATAATGGTTGATCACACCCGCAATGCAATTAAAATATAAAAAATAACTGTAGTTATGATATAAATGCATGAATAATACAAAAAAAAATTATAAGACTTAAAAGAATGTTTGGTTGTTAAAGAGGGACACATAGTGTTATTAGTTGTTAATTTTTTTTATTTTTTTTTATGTGAGTATGGTATTATTGTAATTAATAAAAAAATATAGGGGTATTTTTGGAAAAAATTGGCTAAATTGGGCAGTCTCACTTGACTTGGGTTGGCTTATTATAATAGAATGATATATATATATATATGTATATATATCATATATATATATATATATATAATTCGGATAAATAAATTTTTAAAAAATATATTGATCGAATAAATATATTAAATTAGAAATATACGTAAAAACGATTTTGTTTGTTATATGATTATAATTGTTTTGAAAATATAATGATTTTTGTATGTTTTTTATATTTTGAATTGAATAAATGTAAATGAGTAATTAATAAAAAAGAATGGGGGTATTTTTATAAAAAATAAGTAAAATTGGACAGACTCATTTGTCATGCGCTTTATAATAGAATGAAGTATTATTTTAAAATGAAGTATATTTTATCAACATTAAAAAGATTACAGGTACATATAAATAACTTGCTGCGCTAATCTTTTTTGAATTGGAAAACTAATACTCTTGTAAACTATATTGTATTTTAATTCTCGTCCAAAAAACTAAGGAAAAATATATTACGACAACCGCCGCACTACATATCACACTAAGAGAATTTGAGGAATTAATTTGTAAGAGAAAAAATAAATTGAAATTTGAGTTCTAATTTATTTTTTAACATTTGAATTTAGATTTATCAAACTTGTTAATTGTAACAAACTTTCAAAATAGATTGTTTAGTCTATTTTTTTCTACTTTCGTAATACTTCATTTAAAACTAACCAATATAATATATTTATACATAGAAACACACACACACATATATATATATATATATATTAGTAATACTAAATTTAATATTTTTTCTTGTTTTTAATTAATATTTAAATTTAGACTAGAATCAACTAGGGTTCTATTATATTTTTATTTTAGTTTTTAGTAAGCTGAGTTTTTATTATGCTGGATATTTATATTTTGGTTTATCAAATTATAAATTGTATTTTATGTATATTTGGAAGGAAAATATGTATTTTCTAACAAAATAAATATTACTATATATGTATGGAGTGTGTTAGTTGTGTGCAATTTGTGTGTCTAAGCATTCACATCAATTTTTTCAAAATTATTGTCAAATAAGGAGTCAAAAGCATAATTTTCGATGTTTAAAGAGTCACTTGACTTTTACTTGGTTTTTCAATCTCTTCAAATCATTCTCTCTATTAATATTTTATTACCTTTTGTATTATCTTTTAATATTTAATTTATTTTTTATGTTCAACGAATACATGCATGAAAGTGAGACCTAAAATGATATTATTTTTTTAGATTGAAGAGAAAAATCATACTCTCCATTTATAACGAGTGATAATGATACTTTTCTAAATAGAGAATTTCGTTTGAGCTTTGATATGAATGGTTTTTTTAGATGTAAACTCTTTAAATTTAAAGAATGTTTGATTTTAAAGGGTTTGACGTGAATGCTCTAAAACTACTCAAAAACTAATTCTGTTTTGATGTAACTTTTTTTCTTATTTACTTTGCTAGTATCTCACTTGGTGAATACATAAAAAAATATACTATAAGAAAACCAATATATATATATATATAAATTTAAAAAAATATACATAAAATGTACATAATATATATATATATAGAGAGAGAGATATATAAAACGTAAAAAATAAAAAAAAATCAAACAGTACCCATGGACTCAATGTGAGCCTTGCACCCTATCTTTTAGATCCTAAATTATCATCTTCTTACAAAGTCATGATTCCTTGCACTTCAAGTGCATGTAAAATATTTCATGATCGGAGTTCTTGTATATCAAATGATAGTTGTGCATATTCCGTCCGGTACGGGGATTTGTCCTATAGTGACGGTATTCTAGCTTCAGAAACCCTCACATTGGGTCCGAAACATAATTTTCTTGGATTTAATTTCGGCTGTGGTTCAAATAACGGTGGCACATTCAGTAAGGAGGATTCTGGGATTGTTGGCCTTGAGTGTGGATCTATTTCTCTTATTTCCCAACTTAATTCAACCATACAAGATAAGTTCTCATATTTGTTAATTATGAGCCCAATATATTTTGGTGAAAAGGCTGTGGATCAAGGGTTTGTCTCCACTCTCATAGTTCCAGGATTGTCCGAATCATTTTATTATACAACATTGGAAACATTTTCAGTTGGAAACCTTAGGCTGAATGTTTTCGACTCCATGTCGGATTTAAATTATGGTACTGGAAGTGGAAATACAATTACAGACTCAGGTACCACATTGACTCTACTTTCATATTCTTCATATAGTAAATTAGAGTAATGATATTTACTGTTGTGCACAAGATGTGCACTCCATGTGATATGAAATAACAAAAAAATTGGGGAACTTTATTTCTTAACTCAATAATGGGCTTATGAGTTATTATTTAATATTTATATAACTCAAAAAGTAGTAGAGCTCAATTGTAAGTCTAACTCTAAAAAGTAATGATATTCACTATTGTGCACTCCATATGATATAAAATAAAATAAAAAATTATATTTTTTTGTTAAAAATACACCCCTTTGAATAGTCTCACACGGAGTGCAAGTTCTCTGCAAGTTGTGTGTTTAACATTATACAACTCCAAATGTAGTAACAATTCAGGAAATTGGTCATATATTAAAATATCCGCATATGCAAAAAAAAAAAAAATGGGCATGAAATTGAATCTATTGGCTCATTGAGTGAAGTGGGGACTGTTCTATAAGTTGAACATCATCTGTATTAGTTTAATTGGAATTTAATAATGGTCATTTGTTTCAATTGAAATAAAAATGGTCCTTACGTTTTTTTTTCTAGTGTAACATTATTGGTCCTTATTATGCAGGAAGTAAGTAAGTAAGAAGAAACAAATGTTTCATTGAAAATACAATTATACAAGGTTCACATTTGGATTTCAAACATGGCAAACCAATTACAAGAAAGCTCTTTCTTGACACGGGATATCCCATTTTCTTCTTACTTCCTCCGTTCCTATTTAATTATCTATTACTCCCTCCGTTCCTATTTAATTATCTATTACGAAACTACGTGTAATTTTTACCGGTTAAGAACTTGTATCAAAATTGTTAAAATGATTTTTTTAAAAGTTGATCATATAGTTCAAATGTTAAATTTTATGATTAGATTCAAAAAAAATATTATTTCGACAAATTTGATACAAGTTATAAGGCGATCAAAATTGCACGTAGTTTGTAGTAGACAATTAAATGGGAACGGAGGGAGTATTTGTTTTCCGTTTCGCATAATTTTATAAAAAAAACCCTATGAATTCCAGTCAAAACAAAGTTCATGTTTCAAGAATAGCTTTCCATTTCGGTTTCCCAAACTGGCGATAATTGTTCTAACTGAACTGGAACTTAAACATTTGATGTGTATCATTATGTAGGTTGATTCGAAGTTCGAATCGAACTGAAACCAAATTGTTCGAAAATGTGGGGGCATTGTAGCATTTACTAGGAGTACTTATCTTGAATTAGTTTTATGACTAACCTGCTTCGATTTAAAAGACAATATAGTTTAATTGTATTAAATGCATGGTGCTGTGGTGAAAAAATATCTTCAACCAAGGACCATTTAGTGATAAGACGGAATTACCACGCATACCGATTCATATGTAAGAAAAGTGTTATGTAAGCATGCACATTCAAAAGGCCTTGTGCATATCCTGAATTTTGTGAGTGCTCTAGGATCGATCTAAGTTTCCATAGAAAACGGCCACATTTTCGACACTCATATAGGTAAATATACTTGAGTGATTCTGCGAGTCACCCTTATTCGATTTATTAATGAACCAATTTCAAACCTCCCACATGTAGAACCAACACTACCTGTAGGAATGGAACCTAAACAAAAATGTATGTAGTGCTCTTCTAAACTACACTCTTAACTTGTTTGTACCACAATGAACTTTGTCTATAATTTCAAAACATAAGTTGGGTTCCCATCAGAGTTGGTTGATTTACTTTATAGACCTAATTCCCATACCTTTTGAAGTGATATAAATCAATTCTCTAACAAGACCTTTACTAAGAGGATCTGCTAAATTCTTGTTCGTTTGCACGTAATCAAATGTGACTACCCTGTTTATGAGTAATTGCCATATCGTACACCATGTCTTAGGCTTATATGCCTAGACTTTCCATTGTAAGCTTTACTGTTCAAAGACATTTTTACTACCTGCATGCGATGCTTTCTTAGGAGCTACTGAACCAGTATTTTAAAAAGCGGTAAGATAACCAAATTGTTTTTATGAGAGATACGCTAAAAAGCGCTAATAACGTAGGTTCGGAAACCCTCATATTGGGTGAGGAAAATATTTTTCCTGAATCTATTTTTGGTTCTTGTTATAACAGCAGTGGCACGTTCATAGGTTGATACATGAACGCTACCCACCTCAAACTTATAATGCATATTTCATACCACTAAATAATTATGTAGAATCCGTTTAAATTTTCAAGTTTTACGTTGAATTTTTGGGCAAATGATGAAATTTTTTCTTATTACAAATTCTTATTGGTCAAATTTTTTTATTTATTGGAAGGAAATGTATAAAATCACCAAGAAGCGGTAGTTTGGTGTACTAATTAAATAATATTGTAGTATAGTATACAAAATCGTAAAAAATTCAATAGTATGGTGTAGAAAAGTGTAAAAAACCCGATGATAACACCTCTATAACATCAACAGTGGATATTAGGGCAGTTTAGTAAATGCAAAGTTACTTATTGTAATTTTGAATAATTGCAGAATAGTATAAGTATCTGCAGATTGTACAAAGTATTTTGTTTTATAAGTTCAAATGTTCAATTACAATTTACAATCGATTTGTTTCTTGTTTCCCAGAATTCGTTAAATTACTGCCTAGTACAGTACACCAACACTAGGGTCGACCTCTTCAATATAAGAAGGAGGCAAACCGTTTAGAGCAGAGCAAAGCTCAATAGTAAGGGCGAGGCATAATTCCAGTATAGTGCAAGGTCGCATGCATGCCTATTCGTTCGTACGTCTACACATATGGCTCAAGATGAGCATGTTTTCCTTTCTTTTGAGGCGTTACTGAATGAATGAATGAAAAAAAGATATTAAAGAGGAATACGTATAAATATCGATACATACATATGTATATATACAGTTACATATAAACGAGAGAGAGGGCGTGTGTGTAACTTTAAGTTGCCTTTTTTCTTTAGATGTTTTTTTTAAAATTTAGAGTTAATTAATAGGTAAAACGACTAAAGTATCATTGATGTTAACAGAAGTTAGTCACGACTCACGTGTGCACTTTTCTGTTAGGCAATTAAGGGACATAGAATCGAAAGTGAGAGATTGTAACCAAACGGTCAAATGTAAGTAGAGGGTATCAAACGAAAACGGTGTCAAAATACAAATACTTAATTATAAAAAACTCCATCAAATGTAATGTTCATTAAAATCACCCACACAAATCCATGTCACTAAGGTCCATGACTCCATGTACCAAGAGCATGTGTATCAATTCTCTCAAACCATCAATACTCATTAAAACTAGAGATTTAATGCTAAAAACATCATTGCATCAATCTCCTTAGCCTCCTTAAGTTAGAGTAGCTGCAAGGTTCAGCAGCTTAGCACAAGAAAAATGGATTATAGAGAGAGACACTATCTGGTGGTGATTTAATGGAGATAGTGTTTACTCACTTAAACTTCCTTCTCCATTACGTAATTCCATCTACATACTACTATAGTTCTTAGATAAATCAAATTTACTTATAGTTATATAAGTATAAATATATACATATCTGGTACGTTGAGCTACTGTTCAATGAGCAAGTACAATGATGCGCTTATTATACCTAGATATGAACACACATAGTTCAGTAACTCTTCGACGTCACTTCTCTGACGGAATGGATCAAAATTAATGTCTAGTGATCGAACAATCATGGGGAATCAGACAACTTAACATCAAAATCACTAAAGGGTCGCACCACCTTTCACGTGTAGTGTGAATCATGGAAAATGATTACGATGCTCAAACAACAGGTCAAGATAACACCGTGTCTTCCCAAAATCCTTCATCCCAAAGGGTAAATCATAAAGTGGATTGCTTAATAAACATGCAAGGGCATATATCAATATACGCATATCCCAAGCTGATCAAGTATTCACTTAGACGGGAATACCACATCTACATGGATTGATGTAATCCATGTAGTGAACGTCTCAGTATAACCGGGAACGTGTTCTGTGGTCAGAAACTATTTGATTCAATCAGCTGAAGTCCAACATGTAGCTTCATCTATATCTCCGTGTTTATATCCCCATAAAGATAAGTTATGACCATACCAAAGGGCTGCATATTCAGTTTTTCAGAAACTATTAAAATGATAAAATAGTGGAACATTATGATGTCCAATACGAAAGAATCAGTCATCCCGTACTCAATTCCAGAGTGTGAGAGAAGCCTAGCGCCACTAGGCGAGATCTGTTCCATTTCATTATTCTCATCACGCTTTCTTACGAATTCTCATCACGTTTTGTTTTTGCTAAGCAATACAATTCAACTTGTACTGGTTGTTTCCAACTCAGTCCGCACTTCATTCACATTCAATAATAATATGTGGTTCCATACCATCATTTGGTCATAATATCAGTAGTCACTGAATGTATGAGCAAGTCATAGATGACCGTCTCGTTTTCAATATCTTTTAAGGTAGCATGATTGATAGATATTTCGAGATTTTTAGGATGAGAAGGAATTCATACCTCTTCTTGATACTTGATGATCTCGTATGACAAACGAGTGAGGAGTTCTTCGCTTACCGGACGGAACATACATGGAACATCCATCCTTCCCATTTCTAGGGAAGGAGACAGAATAGACAGCCAATAATAGCGTCATTTGCTTGGGGGGCTCGGCCTAACCAACATGTTCAACTGGAATACGGCATCCCACATGGACGACTTTCCTTTCAAGCATATATGCATCGGGTATGTTTGATCTCGTGACATTTCATTAGTCATTAAATGAGTCTAGCATTTAGACTTAGAGGAGTCACTGCACAACTTATCATTTTGTGCATCATAGGGAATCAGGTTGAGACTGAGTGGGTATATGTCACGTTATTTCACGTCGTTAATTATCAACGTTAACGTGTAAATATCCCCCTAACGACGGGGAGGACAGTCTCATCAATGTCATATCGCATGTCATGCGGTAAAGAGATCGCTAGCCAAGGTCATTCTATGAAATGATAGGCGATGGATTCATAATCGACATGTCCCCACACTTTCTGAGGTCCAAAATTTGAACGCTGTGGTGGCTTAACAAAGATTATTTAAGTACTCAAAGACGCATTCATATGAGACGAATGACTCATAATCAGTAACCAACTGGCACGCAATCGGTGTTTGTGCGGTTGTGGGCCTCAGACGGACCAATGCAGCAGTATGAATTACATCATAACCCTACACGTAAACATAAATTTGGTGCGCAAAACCAAAACATGCGTGCAATAATTTGCAATTGCTTAATAAAGGTTCATGTAAGTCCATTTTGGGGTGAACTGAGTCAACTCCATATTCGATATTAATTCCTAAAGTCATTTAAGAAAATAGAGTTTCGATGTAAACTCCACGACATTACCAAGTCAAATAGACTCTATCACGATAATCCGAAGGATGGGCCATCAATCAAACGATTGAGCTACGAGTTTGGGAAATGTTGCAATTCTTGTAGACACTTATAAAAATGTGACCATTTGATCGATAAATCAACATTAGCCATGAAATGTTTAACGGTCCGTATGCCGGTTGGAGAAGTCCACAATCATCGGGTCATTTCCAAGAACTTATGAAGTTAGAGTACCGAGTAGAATTTTTATCATTAGATTATGTAAAACATACTTTCTTATAATTCAAAATAAAATTACAACGCTTCAAATACAAGAATGGTCCAAACACTATTTTTAGAATGGTCATCACGAGCAAATTTATTTCCCTAATCATGCAAACTATTCTTCGATTTACAATTTTTTATACACTCCCAGTCCCAATTGTATCTCTAAATATAGATTGAGGTTTAAGAAGAAAAAACGCATACTTAAGATCCAATAAAAAGTTAATTGACCATGAATGGCAATTTTATACCAACACGACTTTTAATTTTATCAAATCATTATTTGTCTTTTAACTAATTAAAAAGGTAAAAAAAAAATAACTATGAAAAAATACCCATCCAACCTTTCATTTGAAAATTAATTGCTTTTCCTTAAGCATTAACTCTAATTCCTAATAGGGTCAATGCCGAAAAAGTCTCAAAAAATGTCAAATATCCCTAAAAATTACTATCTCAAACTTTTTATTCCATTTAAATACTACTTTCTATTTTTGCCTATACTTTCTATTCTTGACTCTCTCTCTCTCCATCTAAAAACGATCATAGTTCACTCCAACTCTCTCTCTTTCATCAAATAGAGTTTGTACCTATAATCCGACTCACCATTTGTACATGGGTTGGCGGCGACGGTGGTGGTGCATGCACAACCTCCATTATAGGTTAAGTATCACCTATAATCCGTCGTCGCCAACCTCCATTCAAAAAATTCAAAAATTCAAAAAGAAATTCTATAAATCTTTAAAAATTCAAAAAATAACAAAAAAAAACTTATTGAAAAATTCAAAAAAAACAAAAAAACAAGTCGAAATAAAGAAATCGAGAAAAGTACATGCACAAACTAAAAAAATGCATACACACTCGCGAAAAGGTGCATACACAATCCTAAAAATGTGCATACACAATCATGAAAAAAGTTCATCCACAATTCAAAAAATATATATACACAACCGTGAAAAATATGCATAAACAATCCAAAAAAAAAAGTGAATATACAATCGTGAAAATTGTACACAGTAAAAAAAGTGCATACATAATTGAAAAAAGTGCATAAATAATTGAAAAAAGTGTATAAACAATTAGAAAAGTGTATACAAATACAAAAAAAATGCATACACAATACAGAATAGCGAATACATAATTGAGAAAAAATACATACAAAATCCAAAAAAGTGCATACAAACTGTAAACACAATCGAGAAAAGTGTATAACCAATAAAAAATTGCATACACAATAAAAAAAAAAAAGGGAAAAATACTAAAATGATACTTAACCTATCAGGTTTTAGTGATTTGGTATCCAACCTAACACACTTTCTAATTTGGTACCAAACCTATACATTTCGCTCTAATTTGGTACCAAACTTAATATTTTTTCTAATTCGGTACCCAACCTATACGTTTCGTTCTAATTTGGTACCCAACCTATACGTATACAGTCCAATTAAGGGACTCAATCTGTCTTCGATCATCGGTTTTTAACACATAAGTTGAGTACCAAATTAGAAAAAAAATGTTAGGTTGGGTACCAAATTAGAAAAAGTGTTAGGTTGGGTACCAAATTAGAGCGAAATGTATATGTTGGGTATCAATTTAGAAAGTGTGTTAGGTTGGGTATCAAATCACTAAAATTTAATAGCTTGGGTACCATTTTAACAATTTTCTCATAAAAAAAATAAATAATAAAAAAAGTGCATACACAATCGAGAAAAGTGTATACACAATCGAGAAAAGTGTATACACAATACAAAAAAGTGCATAAAAAATACAAAAAAGGACATAAACAATAAAAAAAAAAGTGCAAACACAATGCAAATTGATTTTTTATTTTTTTGAGTGAGGGTTGGCATTGCCCGCGCGGCTCGCCGGAGCTCAAACGGACTACCACCGTCGTCTCCAACCCATGGACAAGTGCTGGGTCGGATTATAGATATAAATTTTAGTTGAGCAAAGAGAGAGTTAAAATGAAGTGTGCTGATTTTTATCATTCTATTATAATAAGTTATGATAAGTCAAATCCGGTTGTCCAATTAAGCCACTTTTTTTCAAAAATAACCCTATACTTTTTTTTATTAATTATCATAATAATATTTTTATAAAAAATAAAAAATAAAAACTAATTAACTCTTTCTCTCTCTTTAATCACACAAAATTTCTTATATCATATATGTTTTTGTCTAAATATTTATATAATCATCACAATTTATATCATTTTTTTTATTCTTTTTTTTTCCTATACATTTGTATCATTGTCATAATTTATAGCGTCTCATACGCAACGCGTGTGTATCGTTTACTAGTATAATAAGAGGGAGAGAGTTGAGCAGAGAGAAATTAGGATCTAAATGAAATGAAAAGTTTGAGGGTTTGTTTTTTGAAATAAATTTTGAAAAGTATTACTTTTTTGGCATTTGTGTTTCCTAATATAGTTTAATTTTATAATCTTTCAAATATTACTTAGATAGTTGTTATTAAATGATATTATGATGTCGATAACTATTGTCATATATGATATATCTTAGCATGTGCATCGGGACCGTTTATTGTATTGTAACTACTTTATTTATCTGAATAAACCCTCCTTGTTTGAAGTATGGTAAGATATATAGAATAGATACTGGTTTTATTATTTGATTGTCTGATTGATTACAATGGATTGAAACGGGATCCAAATCTTCTATCTCATTTCTCTAGCTTCTTGTGTGTCCCCTTACTTATTTTATCCAAATTTTTTTTCTAAAAACCTTGAAAAAAATTGTATAATTACTATAATACATGTATCAATACATTCCAATAATTATTTTTAAAAGAAAATCCACACAAAATTTATTTTGGAATAAATGTATAAATTAGTGTAAATTAAACATTGAATATTAAAAAAATTGTCTAAAACAATATTATTTTCAAATGTTTTAAAATTTGAATACAATATAATATAAAAATTTATAAACTTGTGGTATAACTTGTGAAAATTTAAAATTTAAGTGAAAATAAGTAAGGAACGCGGAAGGAGGTAGAGAATATAAGGTAGAAGATTTGGACTCATTGAAACGACTAACCATATATATCATTGAACCAAATAACTTGGAACTAAATTTAGTGATATGCTAATCAACAATATCTCTGTTTATAACATATATATTAACCCTTTCCATATAAATGGCATCAATTAATTACCATGTTATTTTCATTTGATTATTTGAATATAACTATCAATTTACGTTGGGGAGAAGATATATTATGCATGGATACATAAATTCACTTTCCATTTCTGTTAAAATATAAAATAAGATAAATAAAGATAAATGTATTTACTATATTATCTTGAATAAAAGACTACACGATTACACCGGCTTTATATAGCCAACGTCCCATGGTCATAAATAAAATCATACATAATCTCAAATAAATAAAATCTTCTCTATATGGAAAATATATATAACTATTCGTATGACACTTGATGATAATCATGCACCAACACAATTTATGGGCTAAAATTTTTGTATTGATACCTTATCTACAACTTAATTAAGGATTGTTTCATGAAACTTAAACTAATTAAACATTGGTCAATTTTCCCTAATTAACCAATAAAAATAAGAAAAAATTAAAAAATTCCATAAAATAAAAATGGAAAAATGAAAAAATAAAATAAAATTTTAAAGAGGCAAAATTCCGAAAAAAAACATGAATAAAATTTTAAAAATCCCAAAAAATCTATAATCAACAAAAATCCAAAAGGCAAAAAAAAACAGTCTAAGTCATCTTAATTTATTTTAAAAACATTGTGAGTCATTTTAAGTCATTTTAAAAACAGTCTGAATCATTTTAAATCATTTAAAAAATAGTCTTAGTCGTTTTAATTCATTTTAAAAATAGTCTGAGTCATTTTAAAAGCAATGTGAGTCGTTTTAAGTAATTTTAATATTTTCGGTAAGCTTAAAACAGTTTGAGTCATTTTAAAAATCAACTCTAATAATTTTAAAAACAGTCTGAGTCGTTTTTAAGTCATTTGAAGTCATTTTGAGTCATTTGAAAACAATTTCAAGTTATTTTAAAGTTTTTAACATTTTTTGGACTTTCGGGCTTTTTCCGACTTTTTTGAACTTTTTTTTCATTTTTTGTGATTTTGGATTTTTTTTGTTTTTCTTTGTTTTTCTAATTTTTTTATTACCATTTTTTGGATTTTTTTCGGGTTCCCGGCTTTTTTTAATGTTTTTTCATTTTTTTTTGTGATTTTGGATTTTTCTTGGTTTTTTTTAAATTTTTTACCACTTTTCGGGTTCCCGACTTTTTTTAACGTTTTTTCATTATTTCTGTGATTTTGGATTTTTCTTCATATTTTTTTGATTTTTTTGTTTACCATTTTCCGGATTTCCGACTTTTTTAAACGTTTTTTTATTGTTTTGTGATTTTGGATTTTTAAAAATTTTTAGGGTTCTTTTTTAAATTTTTTACCAATTTTGGGTTTTTTCGGGTACCCGACTTTTTTAAAGTTTTTTTTGGTATTTTCATTTTTTTTTTCATTTTTTCTGATTTTATTTTTTATTATTTATTTTTTGAGTTTTTTCTATTTTTTCCATTTTTATTTTTATTTTTATTGGGTAATTAGATAGATGAGTGATCAATCCTTAATTAGTTTTACAAATAATTGATCAATAATTAATTAAATTTTGTAGGATGACCAATGCTTAAATAATTTTGTTTGCATTGAACAATTCTTGATTTCGCCTAAATGGATCAAATATTGACATATTTGATATTTTCCTTAATAATTTCAATAGATTCATAAATAGCACAAAATTTGCAAATTTACACCTTTTTCTAATTGCTTCCTATATATAATACATATGTAAGCATTTGTCACGTTCATCTTAGAACACAGGCATGGCTACCCAATGTGCTATATTCCATTCTTATCGCTACATAATATCTCTGGTTCTACTTTTTATCAATGGTGCTGTCGGTCTCGGATTTAGCGTGGATTTAACCCACAGAGACTCACCAGCATCTCCCTTTTACAATTCTTCGTCATCTCCTTTCGAACACCTAAAAAACAATATAGAACGTTCACATGAACGTGTAAAGCATTTGAATGCAGTTTATGAGCAAAAAAACTCGTTGTCAAGCCCTTTATCTCCGGTTTCTTATAACTACCTAATGAAGTTCACAATTGGCTCGCCACCTGTTACAATCACAGCCATGGCAGACACTGGGAGCAATATAATTTGGTCGCAATGCTTACCTTGCAAAAACTGTTTTAGACAAGATTACCCTATTTTTAATCCAGAACGTTCATCTACTTACAATATACTATATTGCGGTGGTAAAGATATATGTAGATATAACGTTTCCTATGTTGATGGTACCCATAGCAATGGTATTTTCTCTTCTGATACTTTCACCTTCGATATGTCAGCTGGTAATAAGGCTGTCTTTCCTGGTATTAATTTTGGTTGTGGTTTTGACAATGCTGGTAAATCGGTGAACGAACATGTTTCTGGTATTGTTGGTCTTGGCATGGGACCCCTTAGCCTTATTTCCCAGTTGAAAATTTCCATAAATGGAAAATTCTCTCACTGCTTGGTACCGCTTTACAGAGTTGGTGTTTCGAGCCGATTGAACTTTGGTGATAATGCGCAGGTTTTGGGCCTCGGGGTATTGAAAACTCCCCTTTTTCTCAAACCAAATATGCCATTCTATTTTTTGACACTAGAAGGAATGACTATAGGGGACAGTAGAGTTGAGTATTTCAATTCTTTATCAAGTTCAAATGTTAATCCCCCAGAACCTATTGGAAACATTATCATAGATTCGGGCACGACTTTGACTTACCTTCCTACGGATATGTTTAACCGTGTAAGATTATTGGTTATCAAAGCAATCAAAACCACATCGGTACATGATCCTCAAAATCTTTACTCATTGTGCTATAAAGTGAGTGACAATCCCTCCTTTCCCAATATCATAGCACACTTTACCAGTGCAGATGTGATATTGAACCCAATAAATACATTTGTACAAGTGAGTGATAACTTAGTGTGCTTGGCTATGGCGCCATCAGTAGCTGTATCGAAAACGACTTCTTTGTCTTTATTTGGTAATATAGCGCAAGCGAACTTCTTGATTGGTTTTGATCTCAATCAGAGAACCGTGTCTTTCAAGCGTACAGAGTGTGGCGGAGCTTAGAGACGCTTTATATTTCGTGCTTTTGTTCCTGTTAGTTATCCTGCTATCAGAAATATAATACTGTTCCCATTTATACACTTATATTTTCTTATAATTATTCATAGCTAGTCTCTCTCACCAGGCTTATTCATTCCGGGAGGACAATTTCGCGAATTTCAACCCTACCTTACTGGAGTACAAACTCACATTTTTACTCATTTGACCCGTTTTTAAAAAATACCTTTTTTTCTCTTTTTAAAAAATAAACCTTATAAATGTCGAATATTTCAAAGGTAGAGTAAAAAATCATTTAATTTAGAAATATAATATAAAAATATGAATGTGACATTAAATACCCTTTAAAATTAATTTACGGATTTAAATTTTGCATTATTTTGTTTGACATTTCCATGTTTATTGAATTACTTCCGGCTCATTAATTTCGTGAATTAAAACATTGCAACATGTAAAATGTAATATAAATGTATATGATTGATACGATGATTTGGTTTACCGTAAATCATTCTATAAATAAAGACAATAAGATATGAGTCATTAATTAACATGAATAAATTTCATTCACATTTAACATGAATATCGTTTCATTAATTAATAAATTAATTGTATATAAATTTTTTTAAAAAAAAACCACCGAAATGTATCTTATGTATTACTATATAAGAGAGAATTTAATGTATACGAGAGAGAACAGAGAGAATGTTTTAAATTTTACTTTTTAAGGTGCATTTTTTTAACCATTGAAATGTATGTTTTATGTTATTATAGCAGAGAGAGTTTAATCTATATAAGAGATATAAGAGAGAGAGTGTGTTAATTACACTTTTTAATTTCCATTTTTACCTATTTAAACCTGACCCGACCCGAATAGAATTGCACTTTTACCCGACCCACGACGAGTCGGGTCGGGTTGAAAGCCGCAAAATTGTCATTTCTACTTATATTGTTAGAGTTTGGTTTTATACAATTCTTTGTTAGTTATATCTGCAGGCTTCTTTTCTGAGGATAATCCACTTAAATTTATGCATAAGCATATAGTGTGTACCGATCTGCAATGTTTGGTTTTATTTTGGATCCAAAATCGAAAGTGGTAGACTTGCATCACATGCCTGCAGTGGCGGAGTCATGATTAGTAAATAAGGTTGAATTTTAAAATCCAATATGGGGGGCTAAAAAATATTTTAAAATTGCACTATAAAAAAATATTTTTTGAAAATATGGTGGATGTAGCAACTATCCGCCCCCAGTTATCTACTCCCCGCAGGCATGAGTACCTTTTACACGTTGAATTGGTACATGTTGAAAGTGGCTTCTTCATATGCCTAACGATTTGTTTTGAACTATAGAACAAGCTTATCAAGTTGACTAACTTTTCTTAATCACTTGATCATCTGAAAAGTTCTGATCTAAACTGGTAGAGAAAGGATTCACTTGATCATCTGAAAAGTGTTGATCTAAACTGTTTAGAAAAGGTTATTGTCTCTTTTTGGTTTAGAAAAGGTTATTGTCTCTGACTGTTAAAAAATTTGTCTTAATCTAACGGCTACGATTGCAACTGTAAGTCTGTAAGGTCTGAATTGAAAAATAATTCTAGCAAGACTGCATAAACGTGAGAGGGATTTACAAATTACAAGTACTCTGCGAAACTTTGATGCATCAGTTAATCATTTTGACCTAATATAAGGTCTCCTAAGATCAATTCCACAATATACTTTTTCTACACAACTTAATCCTACCGTTGTTCATCACATGTTTGGAATTAAGTTGAAAACTAGCTTTTTCAACCAAAAGAAATGTTAGATGGATCTTTCTTAAGCATAAAAGAAAGAGCAAAACAACTGAGTTTATAGGTCTAACCCTAAGTCTCAAATGAAACAAGTTAGATTGTGAGGTGGTGTATTGAACTATTGATTCTTGGTGTGGTCATTTTTATGCTCTATTTTTTTTTCAAAACAATGTCCTTAGCAAATTTACAGTCATCACTCTTAACTCTTCCGATGTTTGCTTCGGCTTAACTATGGTGATAGCAATGACAAGAAGAGCTCAATCTGGAAGTGATTTCATTACTTGGGTTTGTCATCGACAAACTGCAAGAATAATCGCAAAATTATTTTACTCAGTTCACCCTTGAAATTAGTTTAATATTAAAGGTAGTGTACGATGTTGAATCTTGTTAACAGTCTAATAAGTTACTTTGTTGTACATACTTGTTTGGCACATTTAGACTGTTGTTTATGCCATCAACAAACTAGTATAATGATCTAAATCGTTAACCTGCTATACAATCATCGAATAGCTGATATCCACTGACATTTGGAATTCATGTTACATCTGTTCGCTAAATGAAGGAGATATTTCAACTTCAAACTTTGGCGTGTTGATATTGAACAAACCAAATCGAATCGAATCGAATCAATTCTAAACCAATCAATCAAATTTGGGCAAGTGAGATGCGAAATGATGTAAATGAGATGACATAAATATGTAATATTGCTTAAAAGTAGCTTTTGGTCCATATATTGCCCTTAAACTTGGGATTCTTCCATAAGCTTGCTCTTCTCCTATATACAGTATCTTCTACACGAAACCATTTTTTAATTACATATGCATAGATTATCTCTTTTCATTTGAGAAATGACAAAATTTTGACTACTGATGAATTCTTTTTAACCATCATACAAGCCAGGTTTAAAAAATCTCTAAAATGCTATCCGTATGTATCCTCGTCTTCCCGATGATCTTTACGACTTTACATACACCAAAGTTTTACCAAGTGTGGTGCTGTGTTTGGTTCCGTAACCACTTTATACCCATATCATCTCTATTAACAAGCTGCATGTAAAAGAATTGACCAAATATTTTAGGGAAAAGGCTATACACTCAAAATCATACATAGTTTAGTCATTGTTATGTAGGAAAACCGCATTGCATGCACCAGATAAAAAATCATACAATAGACTACGTCGAGCTTAAAGCTTAACCAGAAAAACTTGACATTATAAGATGGCAAACAAATGCGGTCTAACTAAAAAACCAGCCTTCAAATCCGAAGCTACACAGAAATAAATTTGAAATGTGAGTTTATATATGTACTTCGTCTGTAAATAGTGGCGGAACCAGAAATGATAAATAAAGGTGGCTGATTTTCTATATAATAAAAATGTATACCTTATATGAAGTTATTTTACGGAATTGGGGGGCTGAAACACTAAAATTTAAATGTTTCGATCAAAATACATAGAAAAAATCTATTTTTCCATCATTTTTTTTCAAAATGGAGGGGGGAGGCTGCAACCCCCGATTGTCTATACCTAGTTCCTTCCATGTCTGTAAATAATTTGTGTCATCAACTTACTTGCAACCACATTTAGTGTCAAGATGGGACCGATTTGTTTAAAGGCAATTCGGATTCCTTATCAGACCCGACTAATGATTCGCCATTATCTACAACAATTACAGGCTCATTTTTGCGGGATCCAAGGTTTGCATTGTTAGCCTGCTCGGGTCTCATACGGTTGGAGACCATGCGGGGCCCACCAGCATCTCCGCCCCCGCCTGTCAAGCATTTTTTATTCATGGAATAACAACAAATAAGGACCCAAAAGAACCAAGGAAAACCTATCAAAACTAATGCGAGGACCGGGAACCAAGATTGTGAGCCCTTTGCATCAATGAGCCACAAAGTTAATATAATTCCACCAACCAAACAACAAATGAAGAACAATCCCGAAAGCAATGGCACCCTACAATCGCTTTCTCGCTCTTTCCCCGTATTCATCCTCTCCCTAGATCTCTCTTTCTTGAAGAGATTCAAATACAAGATGTATCATGTACATATGTGTATCACCATTTTTTCCATGCATGCCTTTTTGGCTCTTATTTCCCTTAATTGTTGATTTTTGTTTATTTCTCGATGTTAGAGAAAAAGAATGCCATAAACATGCATGGATGTGTTGGACCAATTCCAAAAGGGAAGCAAAAATAGAGCGTTGAAAATGGATGGTTGGCTTATACAGTATGTACACCGAGTAATTGGGAAATCATTAAATAAAATTGGTTAATTAATTGCTTCATAAATAAAGCAAAACTATAGGGATGGTGACACAAAATTTAGCACACATATATAAACTAAGTGCATCGTAATATTTAATATTTTTTGGGTACATCATCCTAATATATTACATAACCCCTCTACCGGAGTTGACAACTCACGAAACGGAAATATGATACGATTCGAGAAAATAAATGGGAAAACGCAACATAAAGTTTTATGTGAAATTAAAAAAACACATGTATAGTTAAAAATTTAGAATAAAATATATACAAAACTTCTATAGAACTTTCATTATTTATGACTCAAAACACCAGTCGTTCGAAGGTTGATGGATGGGTAAATCTGTGAAGGTTTACCGCTAATGAAAAGGCCCAAATGTTGTGTGTGTGTGTAATGTGAAGATTCAAATTTCAAATAAATGTGTTCAAATGTTGGAGAAGGTGCAACATATTTCTATGTTGACAAATAAGCCAAGAGTGAAGAATGCTGACAAGGAGCCGGTGAGAAAGTTGATTTGTGTGTCTCGAGCGAAAAAGACGCACCGACATAAAAGCGAATTTGATTTATGATATGAGCAAAAGTCGAGAGATACCTTGCCGTGGTTAGACTCCAAAACTTCTGGATTGTTGTTGCATTGAGAGTGAGTTATGTTAAGCTCGGTTGTATAGTGAGTTCGATGTGTCATATTGACTTCATGTAATGAAATGGGGATTTGTTTCCAAATAGAAATTATGGAGCAAAACAAAAAAAATTGACTTGTTTTCATTAACCCAACGTCGACTAGCAAAAGGAAAGATGTTCATGATGGAGGGTGTATTTATAGATACATAGGCTTTTATACTTTTTATACCACAAACTGAGAGTTGATTTTGAGTGGGAGAGCCTTTAAAAGCAACCACATCTAGGGGTGGGTCTGTTTCAGTCCGATTTGGTTTTTGGGTAAACCGAAACCAATACCGAAATTTTAGTCGGTTCGGTTTTCATGTTTTGGAAATAGAAACCGAATCGGACCAAAACCGGTTCTGTTTCGGTCCGGTTAACGATTCTGGTTCGTTTTAAAATTTTGGTTCGGTTTCAGATCAAAGATTTGATTCGGTTCAATGGTTTTGGTTTATGTTTGATACTTTTATTTTCTTGTCTGTTTAAACAAGATAAAAACTATATAAAATATTTAAAAATCACATTTACATAAATAGTAACATTTGAGTTTCCATATTGTATATAGTATAGTAATATTATACTCTATCGATCCCATTCTATTGGGGCACTATAGGGATTAACAAATATTAAGTGAACATCAAGATTACATTGAATTTTGGTTCAAATTGACTTATTTACTCTTGTTTATTGTTTCATCCTTTTTATTTTATGTTTGCAAAACGGTAAAATGTGGAAAATAACAAAAAGTTAGTTTCTATTTTGGAAAGATACCCCAATAAATTGGGACAGTCAAAAAAGGAATACTCCCTCGATAAATTGGAACGGAATGAGTACAATATAACTAAAGTAATTATCTAGTGTATGCATACTCATATAAGATCGGTTTTAAATCCGGTTCGGTTTTACATTTAGTTTTCGGTTTTAACTTGCGGTTTTAGTTCGGTTTTCGATTTATTTTCATAGAACCGAAACCGAACCGAATTATGGTACCGTTTCTGGTTCGGTTCACTACATTGTAAATTTAAAACCGAACTGATCGGTTCGGTTCGGTTCCGGTTCGGTTCGGTTTTTCAGTGTTTTTGCCCACCCTTAACCGCATCAATCAGTTTACATTTTTTTCTTAAAGTACACTTTAAAGATAACAATTTAACTTTATACTCGTATCAATTCCCTTATTTTAACATCTCTATTATAACTTTTCATAATATTTTATCCTATTTTATTAACAATCTCTCGCAATATTATTTTTAATAAAATAATACCTAACAAATTTTTCTCCCCATATATTTTATTGTTATCTAGTTGATACATAGAGCTATTACTTTCCCTATATACAAGGATAGTTTTGAATAAAATTAATATAAGTATACTTCGAGCAATTGATGCAAGGTGTTATTTTGTAAAAAGATCCATAGAATAAGGAAACTATGCTACTTTTTCAAAAAAAACAAAAAAAAAATGAGAAAAGGCAACTATCCTATATACATATATTGATGCAAGAGCTTCAAGAGAGAGAGCATCCGCGCTTCATGTCATTTACTTATCTTATGTTGATTAAAATATAAAAGTTAACGACAACAGAGAATACATCGTCATTGTTGGGTGAATCTTGTTAACAATATATCCTATGTTTTGTCCATGTTTCCGAGTATATTTCAAATTCCTTGTATCCGTGAGTCTTGGACTGTGTTGTTTTTTCAATTAACTTGTTATTGTTGTAATCCTTGTGGTGGTCTAAGTAAGAAGTGCCCGATCCTCAACACTCATTTCATAAACCCGAGTGGGTTTATAAGGATAAGGCGAATCGAGGATTTAACAGGGGCAAGAATATAAAATTAATAATATAGAAACTCTTTAGTTGTAAAATAATTGAAAAGATCAACCTGTAAGCATGAGTTAGTTATTTACATAAACAAGAAATCTGAATTTAAACGCAATCTAGAAAAAGTTCCGAGCTATCCATCCCAATTCCCAATTTCAATTCTCAATCTATTCAATTCATCCCTATTGTGGCCAATAACTCGATAAAAAATGAATAACATCTAAATTGGTCCAATTACAACCATTGTTTTTTTTTTATTTCTTATGTTTACTTATTTATTTTTTTTTTAAAAAAACAGAGGTAGATAAGTCACATACTATTATTATTGGAAGCCAATTTCATAACCTTTTCAAACTGAAGTGAATATTACTCATCGGTTCTCATTTAATTATTCATTACGAAACTATGTGTAATTTTGACCGACTTATAACTTGTATCAAAATTGTCGAAATAATATTTTTTTTAAATCTAATAATAAAATTTAACATTTGAATTATATGATCAACTTTTAAAATTTTCATTTCGGTAATTTTAATATAAGTTTTTGACCGGTGAAAATTGCAGATAGTTTCGTAATAGATAATTAGAGGACCATATTATTTAGAAAATAGAATACTTAAAAAACTATTGGACCATTTGAGTACTTAATTCATCGTGTGTATATATATATATATTATCGAAATAAAGCAAATTTAGGAGCGAGAAATTAAAATGGCGTCTAATTCAACTGCTGAGCTCGTCAAGCAGGCACAATATATTTATATGTATATCTCTTTTATATGTTCATATATATATTTATAAATTTAATTTTTAATTTGTAATTTTATTTTCAGATGAAGAGACATGAGGTTGCTGTTGGAGAGCTCAAGAGCCTACCTGCTTCTAGGGTTTGTATATATATATATATAATTATGATATATATATTATTTATAATATAGTGATATACATATATATACATTGGTCACTAAAAAGTTGTTGATCTTAGCTCGATACTTGTATTGAACATTTAACTTACTATTTTAAGATTAATGCATTGCCTGAATTATACTTAAGTTTCTGCTTATTTTGGGTTGAGTATAGTTCTTTTCAACTTTAGAAGATTTAGCTTATTTTTCTTAATTATAAAATAGGAATATAGGCCTAATATGATTCATTGATTTGCAACTTCGTAATGTGAGAATCTTGGGAGTATGAATTTTGACATTCTGAGATCATTTTGTGAAATTAGAGCCTAAGATTCGTGAGGCTTGCTTGATTGCAGCAAGTGGTTTGCAGGGTTTTTTTTTCCTACCTTTCTTGTTTTAGATATGGTTAGCTGCTTAAAAGCTGCTTAGAACCTTAATTTCCATTTTGGTTTTCTAACCTTAAAGCTAAAAGCTTTAAACTGGATTTACGATTTTTTTTGTTAGCCTCAAATACATCAGTTTATTTTCTAAAACCTGCAACAAAACGAGTTTTAAATGTGCTGGTCATGATCAAGTTGAAGTCTTGAGAACTCTTCTTCCTCTGTTTTCACCTATCCTTACAGAAAACAATACTTACAACTTCGCAGTTTTCACTTTTTTCGTGCTTGTTTGCAAAATCAATGGAAAAGTTTCATCTATTAATAAACTTCCACCTTTTGTGATGGATCACTTTAATAGAGATGTTCGGTACAAATATCTTATGCAAAAGAGAAGATGCGAAGGGGTTTTGAAGTTATATTTTCTTTTCAACAGTATGTAGTTAGCCCTTACCTGAAATGTCTGAAACTTTTACTCTTAATAGCAGTGTAGTAACTAGGTACTAACAATTGGGTGAGGTCATGACTATAAAATATACTTACCGAGTTGCGTTTTAACTTTTAAGGCATATCGTAAACTACTGTAGTCTCGCACCCCTACAGAAAATATCATTTTATACATGAATTCTCGCAACTCTAATGGAAAATACCTAATTTTGACACTCTTTTAAAAAAAATAAAATTATTTCTTTTGCCACTTGGACCAAATACATTAAGGCATAACCTTTGCCTCAAAGTAGTGCTTCTCAGGATGACTGTTTCTTAAGTTCTTATCTTTAACATTTGATACTGCCTTATCTCCTTGCTGCTTGTTTTGAATTTACTGATTACGATTTATGACAGGCTGTATATCAGAAAAATGGGAACATCTTCTTCAAAACCAGTCTGGAGAAAGTGACCACATTTGAACAAAGTGAGAATTTGTTCTCCACTTTTTACCTTTTTCCAAGAAACTGATCTTATTTTGTTCATTTTACGTTTATATATTTTTCCGCTCTTATTTGCTACTTTCATGCCAGGGCAACTTGATGCTGCTAAAGTAACATTAGAGAGGTCAACCTTGGCTTGATTGCGGTAGAGTAATGCTTTCTCGAACACTTGTTTTTTGAGTATATTACCAGATAGCATGTTTTAGGAGAGATGCTTTGGACATGTTACAAATTACTCCGTTTATATGAAGTTATTGTCGTTCGGGGTCGATTGATTTTCTTGATGTAATCACAATTGTGAGAACAGATCTCCTCCCCTTGCTTCCCCTCATCTTATTTATTTCGTTTTCCTTTAGTTGGGCTTTGTCATGTCATAAACCTCCTCCTACTCCCTAACCTAGTTAATATAATTCAGTTATTTCTTATATGAATAAAAAATGCCTGGCATTCGTCATTTTTTGCATGTTAATAATTGCCCAGTATACGCAGATTTAGGGACTTCAGAAGACAAAAAAAAACCCTATGATTAGTAGTTAATTTCGGTGCTATAGTAAAGCTCCAATATTATTACCGCCTTTGAACGCCATTTAGTGACAAGTGATATGAACTGAGACTTTTCTTAGTGAGGTGTTTGTTAATGAATGGGTTACATAAGCAACAATGACATTGCCTAGGATGAAACGCCTAATCCAGGATTTTGTCGATTTACAATAACCCATATCCTGAACTATCTGATTCAGAGTAAGCACATTTGTGACCCAGACTACACGAATCATAACTACATGAAGAGCTTATGTGAACGAACACCAATCCCATTCAAAAAGTAAGTTCATCTCCTGTATGAGTCAGATTTGACATCCATCAGGACATTTTTGCAATATGCTTCTAATTAAATAACATTATACAGACGTAACGATGTAGCAGGCTTGTTCAATGTCAAATTTATGATGTGCCAAGCTTAAAAAAGAACAAAAAATTGGCTTATGAGCTCCAACATGTGCACAATGCACTGCAGCTTGAAAGAAAAAAGAAGCACAAAAACCGAGCTTAAAAAATGCAACTTAACAATTCATAGGAAGCTTTTAACCGTCTCTTCACACTTGAGTACATCAAAACAAAACAATGGAAAGGGTATAATTATTAAGTGAAAAGAAATGGCGACTATTAACTTCATGATAAGTTGCAAAGTTCGTTACAGTGATTTCCTAGTCAAATTCATAATTTCCTCCCTAGTAGCTTTAAAAAAGATGGGTTTGCCTTGTAGCTTTTAAGCTCAACTTATTTCTTTAAATGCTTCTATGCTGCATTGCTTTGTGTGACCACTTTAAATTAGTTTTTCGGATTTATGAACACGAAAAGGTTCAAACATATTCTCATCTCTAGACAAGCGCCAGCGTTTTTGCTTAGAAGATGCAACCAGACAAGCTCTAAATCAGTAAAACCATACTAATAAAACCACATGAAAGTAAAGTATATAAGATTCACTGAGAATAAATAGTACTCCATATTCATAGCATTGCCAAATTCACTCATAGCCAAACAAAGCATCATCTCCTTGCAACCAAATTTAACATTTATTCTCTAAACAGCTTAACTAAATACGCTTTGCATCGTCACAATACGCAAGATAGGTACCAGATGCTTATACCAAGTGTTACGTACACAAGCATACAAAAGATTTCTAATCCATCTCGCGGACAGAATTTTGGAACATGACAACTGCCAAAGTCACAAGAGAAGCATAAATCGAATTGGGTATCTTTTGCACCACTTTGCCGACACCAGGAACTCCCTCTGTGGCCCGTTTGGTCACTAATGCCACAGTTGGGGCAACAGCTAGTGTGATGATTAGTCCTTGACTAATAGTTATGAATGTATCTGCTGTTAACTTCTGGATGAATTTCACAAACTCTTCGTGGTCAATTTCCTGGTCGAAATTGATATCAAATTCCTGAAAAGGTCAGGAAAATAACTGAGCTATATTAGTAGACTAAGAGAAGTATTTATAAAATAATTGACTAAAATCTCAGAAGTTTTGAAAATTTAATGGATTGCCAAGATAATTGGCTTCTGAATAAGTTTTTCCACGGTCCAACAAAATTAGTCGAAGAAACCCATATTTACCTATGCAAAGATGTTCTCTACATTAAATTGTCCAAAACCGACGGACTAAGAATCTGTCAAGAGTATTTCTCCTGAAAAAGAAATCTAAAACTAATGGGAAACATGAACTGCTAGGGAAATCTACCAAGCGCACCCCCCACAGTTTCTTCTGAATTATTAAACATCATAGTTTCATAAATGAAAATTTGGGGAAAACCACAATAACCAGAACTGCTTGAAAAAGGGATGTGATTCATTACCAAGTGCTATTTTTTATGGGGACAGATTACCCATGGCTGAAAAATTAGCATTAAAATACAACTTGGTATGTAAGATTTTTATAGTTGTGGGGTAAATCATAAATGAACCCTGGATATTAATATTAGGTTCCTTTCAGGCCAAGACCGGTATTAAAAGTACAGGAACACTTCTTGCCACCTCACCCATATTCGCAAATATGTACTTCTGGCAAGCAAATTACTTTAGGATATATATACACACCACTAATCAGAAGGATGAATAACCCAGTCATGTAACAAAGTTCAGTATATAAAACAGGCTATATTAACTAGTGATCATCACTTATGAGCTATTCCTAAGATTTGATAACAAAGAGTAGTGACTACGACGTTAAAATTTAAAAGTAAAGGATCAGGAAAGTGTACCGCGACCATGACCCTGATTTGCTCCTTGGTGGGGGGATCGAAATGAGGCCCAGGTAAGCGCTTGTTGATGTCACTAAGCAAAAAAAAGTAAAAAATGGTGAAGAATCTTAGGACAAATATATATACACACACAAAATATTGAGAAAGGTATTGCGACAAATGTAGAGTACAGTAAAAAGGAAAGAGTCCTACTTATACACAAGTAGCACAGCAATGTACAGATCTTCAAATGACAAAGTGACCTTTCCATTATCATTTTTAAAGTGCTCAAAGACACAATCAGTGATCTTCCTCACTTGCTTACGCCTCCATTCCTTACCTGCAGAATGGAATTCAGGCTAGTTTTCATCTCTTTGAATAGCATAACAGTTATTAGTTGCTTGCAGGAGTATTAAACAGTTTGAAAAGCTTTTAATAGGTTATGTTATTTTGAATTGTTGGAAAAATAGTTTCCTCAAGATCGATACAGTTTTCTTTCAAATGTTCCCAGCCAGGTAAAAAGAACAGAAATAACAAGGGCTCGAGAGGATAAGCTAGGGTTGATCATGTATCTGAACACTGTTCCCTGGGAGCAATGAATTGGTTGCAGAATTAGTTGTGAAAGAATTACCCTCATTTCGTAAAACAACCAAATTGTAATAACTTAAAAGTCAACTTTTTGCTGTGTCCAAATAACTTCTTCGTAGAAAAATTTGAAATCAGATGAAAACCGTAACCTTTTAAAGATGGTTAAGTTTCATTCTTAAACATTCGACAATCACTTTAGAGTTGAATAGAGTGTGATGTGGCAGTGCATAACAAAGAAAAAAATGAAATGAAATGGAAAAACAGTGTTTCTAGGATTTATATATAGACTAGAGTAGTGCTACACATACACTGATACACAGATATGCATTTCATAATGTAGTTATCAATCAATGAAAACTTTTACTTATAGAGAAAGAACCATGAATTTTATAAAATTGGCATACATAATGCAGTTGCAACCACACTCAAATTTGAAAGCATAATGACAATAGCTCGGAACTGAAAACAGATAACTCAAACCTACATAACTGCCACTATTACATCACTACCGAAAATAAATATAGTTGTTCGTAACTAATCCACCTAATCAATTGACACCTATGTAGCACGGATATTTTGATTTATTTATTTTTAAGTATCGGATACGGATACGCCCCCGATACAGGGATACGGTATCCGATACGGGGATTGGAGTATCGTTGACTATTTTGAGGTTTGACCAGTTTGGATATGGCGTGGATACGTTTGGTTACGGTTAGGATACGGCGTGGATATGTTTTGGATACGGCGGGTTGAAAAATAATATTTTTTTAAAAAAATTGGGGGGGAAAAAGAGTAAAACATAAAAGGGTCACACATGTAATAAAGATAAAGGGATAAATTTACTTTTAGATCTACTTTGATTTTCACTTCACTTGTTTACTCAACAGATATATGTACCTATACACTAATATAGAGAAAGGATGGACAATTGTTATGTTCGGCTAAAGTTTCAAGTGTAACTAAATACTAATTTTTGGTTTGAATGTTTTTTAGCTACTTTTTATTATATATAAAATATATTAATATTTTAATGATTGACGTATACTAGCCGTATCGTATCCTAAATTTTCAAAAAATCCGTATCCGCGTATCCGTATCGGATACGATACCCGTATCTGTATCCGTGCAACATAGATTGACACCTATGAATCGGATAAAGACTGTAACGTGCAATCAAATTTACCATCATTGCCATATCATAGATATACATACATAAGTTACACAGAAAACACTCTAACAATTACTTTCTAAAAACAACATGAAAATGGATCAAAATGGCAGAAGTATTGCTCAAACATACACATACACGCAGAAATGTGGAGGAAAACCACCCCCAAACACCATTTTAATAAATGAAAAATGGACTTTTGCAACATGTATCTTGTACCCAAATGATTTTTCCGTTTTAGTTCAAATCATTCTATTGTAGAACATTATAATAAAAAAAAAGTTGGATACATAAATCCCAGCGACATATTCCACGAATATGATATATGTTTGAAAATAGTGGGTCAAGCCAATGTAATATTCTTATTTAAAGTTTTCAAAGAAAAAAATATTCTTATTTAAAATTACTCCGTAATATAGTTTCACGACATTCCATAGACAAATTTCACTGGTTTGGCAAGCTGTTTTGTTTACTTTTGTATCACTAACTATTACTTTTTTTCTGATTTTTTTACCTCATACTATCATTTATTTAGCACAAATTAAGGTCATTTACAAAACCACCCTAAGAATTATGTATATATCACTGGGTATAAATATCTCCTATATATCAAAATACCAAAGAAAGAGCTATAATTTAAGTTATTATATATTGATCTATGTATTCAAGTTAAATTTTCAGAGATTAGGAAAAAAAAAAAAAAAAACTTTATGTTTGTTAATTTAATATCCAGTGGTAAAAAATCAGTGCAAAAGTCAAAAGATTAGTAATAAGAATGAGCAGAGTGAGCGGGTGCCTAAAATTAATTATTCTATACATGAAAAATAAAATAATATATGTATAGATATATATATATATATAGAGAGAGAGAGAGAGAGACCTTGCAATTTGTCGAGAATTTGACCCATGGCTGAGAGCTTCTAAAATGAGTGAGTGGTTTATTTTTATTTTTATTTTTATTTTTATTATGCAAATCAATTTATTTCACAAATGTCAGATTTATATTTGGAAACTTTGTTAATAAAAGAATATTTTCATTTGAGGAATTTCCGTGTGATTTATCTTATACTTCTCCAACGGCCATCGGCTCCTCACCCAAAATATCTCATTTCTGTTTTTTTATTTTTTATTTTCTTTTGTTTTTTCATATTGACTTGGACAGAGTCACACCTATGGGTCATAATGAAACCATTCGTTTAGTAATCATTCCACTAATAATAAAAGAAAACGAAATTAAAACCGAAATGATAATTAAATTTACGTCATATTCAAGTGTAATCATATTACATATTACATATTACATATTACATGAATGGTATGTTACAACTTACACGTAATAATATTTAAACCTCATAGTATATATTTTTATATAATGGGTTTTAGATTCATATTACTCATGCAGTATCTTAGCTATACTCTTTTATCGATACAAAAACACACACATATATATATATAAGGAAATGTTATATGAACATCATGAAAAACATCCAACTAGACAATTTTTCGTAAAAACGCTCCAAATCAAGATTTGGTTAATGCAAATCTCAATGGTTTCACGACGGGAACACAAATATGTATCTTGTTTTTTTTTTCCGAGATGTATAATGACATGTTTTGAAAATTATGGTCAAATTTAAAAATTCAAAACATGTCATTATACATCTCGGAAAAAAAAACAAGACGCATATTTGTGTTCCCGTCGTGAAACCGTGAAGATTTGCATTAACCAAATCTTAATTTGGAGCGTTTTTACGAAAAAGTGTTTAGTTGAGTGTTTTTCATGATGTTCATATATCCTCTCCCATATATATATATATATATACTTACTATTATAATAAGTCAATTCAATTCAAATGACCGTCCAATTTAGTCACTTTTTTTAAAAAATACTCCTACATCTTTATATTAATTACAATAATATCATACTCCCATAAAAATATAAAAAGTAAAAACTAATAAAACTATTTATCACTTTTTAACAACCAAACATTCTTTTAAATTTTAAACTATATTTTTTTTTGTATTATCCACGTATTTATATCATAACTATACATATTTTTTATATTTTTATTGCATTATGTGCTGCACACGCAATGCGTGGGGCACAATTACTAGTATATATATATGGGGAGTGTTCAAGCGACACTTTTATGAAGGAAAAAAAAACTCCAAAATAATATTTGATTAATGCAAATCTTCATAGTTTTACGACGGCAAGACAAATATGCGTCTTATTTTTTTTCGAAATGTATAATTGCATGTATTGAATTTTTAAATTATATCTTAATTTCCAAAACATGCAATTATACATCTCGAAAAAAAAACGCATATTTGTTTTTCCGTCGTGAAACCGTGGAGATTTGGATTTATCAAATCTTGATTTGGAGCGTATTTGCATAAAAGTGTCCATTGAACGCTCCCCTATATATAATTTATTTTTTGACGAAACGAAAAGGGCTCTGATTATTATCATCTCGTTTACTAAACGAAATGTATACTTTATTTCATTATCATTTCATCTAGTATTGAACGAAAACGATAAGAGCTCCTAACGAAACGAAAACAGTTTACTTTTATTTTATTATCATTTCATTATCACCTCGTTTACTAAACAAAATGTATATTTTATTTCATTATGGACTCATTTGCGGCCAGAGTCACACAACTACTATAAGTACATATTGCGCAATGGTTTACTTTTTTGGGGTAGGCTAGTTTAATTAAAAATTAAAAATAATACCGTTTGACATTGTTTGATCCCGGAATTCGTAGTATTAGGACTATGAGTACAGACAAGACTAGTCTCAGCACTACAAGTGACCCTTTCAGTTATAGTCTCGGAGACTACTAATATGATCACAATCGATACTGTAATTAAACTATTTCTGTGTTATTTGGTGTTTGAATGGAGAGAGGATGTATATTGTGACAAATGGGTACACTTGCATTCCGACGGTTAACGAAATTGTCAGTTTTTCTATAGAAAATTTCAAAACGATAAGTCTCGCAACCCCGTAAAATAATATTTTGATTTGTACAACTCCAAAATATTTATTATGCAGTCCGCCACCAATTGGACAAATAGTCTGGTAATGTGTAAACAAACATAATATTTGTGGGGTTCTAATCTAATTTCACCTTTGATAATAAGGAATTAGACAAGACATGTTAAGAAATACTATAAAGATCGACCAGTGAACGTTGAATGAACCGATCATGAGCAAAACTCTATTTGATTCCATAATAGTTTGGTTCCTATTAACATTGTGTATTTTGTAGTGTTTTGTAATGTTTCAGGAATACATGGACTTGATTGAACTATTCAGTAAACTATAGGACAGCTTGTGATTCTTGGACCAGAAGTGTTAGATTATAGAATACAGAAGACCTATTTGTAATTGCTGTAAACTACAGCTATATAAGAGTTCATAGGGACTAAATAGCACATTAACTTTGATTTTTCAATAGCTCTCTCTCTCTCTCTATGTAAACACGAACATATTCTTATATATATAAACAAGATCATCAAGTTTATATTGATGATCATATTACTTACTGTTTCTATGGTTTCTACATGGTATCAGAGCTGATTATAAGCTTGTTCTTCCGCTATTTACAATTCTCACAAATTTAGGGTTTCCACAGAATTGGGGATTTGGGGTTTTCTCCACAAAATTGGGAAAATAAGCCTGGTTTATATCTTCGAAAGGGGTTTTCTTCCTCAGAAAATCGGGTAATATCTATATACATATTCTTCTTTTATTTTAGGGTTCTTGGTTCTTGATCATGTCTGGAGATAATATAGACTTAGGTGTTAATCAGTCTATTAATACAATGAATCCATATTTCATTGGTACTAATGAGAATATAAGTACTAGTTTAGTAAACCCTAAATTAGCAGGGTCTAATTTTCATTCTTGGAAAAGGGCTATGGAGATTTCAATAGGGGCAAAATCCAAATTAGGGTTTGTTAATGGTTCTTTAAAGTGTCCAGTAGAGGGTGATGTTTGGTATGTTGCTTGGATGCAATGTAATTTGATAGTAATGAGTTGGATAATAAATTCTGTTAATAGTGAGATTGCTCAGTCTATTTTATATGTTGATACTGCTAGTAAAATGTGGAGAGAGTTAAATGAGAGGTTTTCTCAAGGGAATGAAGCAAGAATTTATGAAATTCATCAAGAATTACATAGTACTGTTCAGGGAGACATGAGTGTTGCTTCTTATTTTACTAAATTAGAAACTTGCTGGAACTCTTTGAATACCTAGGTGTAGTTGTGGGACAATAGGGAGCTGTACTTGTAATTTCATGAGTGATGTTATTGCTAGAGAGAATAGGGTGTCTAAAATGACATTCTTGATGGGGTTAAATGAGGGGTATGCTATGGGAAGGGGGCAAATTCTTCTAATGAAGCCTATGCCTACTATGAATGACATTTATGTCATGATTACTCAGGATGAAAAACAGAATAGTATTGGTAAAAGTGTACAAGTACATAATATGGCTTTGGTTGCTCAGTCTTCTCAGGATAATGTTAGGTTTAGGCCAGTCTCTTATAATTCTAGGCCAAATTCTGGTAGTTTTAGACCCAGTTATAATTCTGGAAAAGGTATTATGAGGTGCTCTCATTGTGGTTCTGATAGACACACCAAAGATAGGTGTTATAGGGTTCATGGTTATCCAGCAGGGTGGAGACCTAGACCAAGGGCTAGTTTTGGTGGACCTAGATTTGGTGGTTCTCAACCACAACCCCAAGCTCATCAGGTTTTTGCTCAATCTCAGTTAGGCTTTCAGCCACAACAACAACAACCTTTGTTTCATTCACCCTATCCTGTACCAATACCATCTAGTTCTGAACAGACTTCTAGTGTTTCTGACCAATTGACTCAGCAAACCACATCTTTTTCTGATATTCAGCAACAGACTCCTTTTTCTAATTTGACATACACAAGAATGTCAGGTACATCTATACCTGTCTCTTTTGCTTTTTCTTCTTTATCTACTTATAATAATTTTTTTGTTAATAAAAGCAAATTAAATACAAACTGGATTTTAGATAGTGGTGCTAGTGAACACATGGTTAATAGTTCTAATTATTTTTCAGAAGTAAAACCCACCAGTATACCACATGTGAATTTACCCAATGGGAATATTGCTTTAGTAACTCACATAGGAACAGTGTTTTTTCAGTCAGGATTAGTATTACATAATGTACTATGTGTACCTTCTTTTAGTTTTAATTTAGTTTCAGTTAGTAGGTTAGCAAGAGATTCAGCATGTTCTATAGTTTTTAGAGATAAGTTTTGTTCAATACAGGACCAGGACTCCTTGAAGATGATTGGTAGTGCAGAAGAGCAACATGGTCTTTATATTTTTAAAAATCCAGTTGTTATCAGGTCTTCTTATAATTCTGTTCTTTCTTGTAATAGTGTTTCTATTCAGAATAAGCCAAGTGTGTGGCACTTTAGGTTAGGACATCCTTCTCAGTCTATTCTTAGACTTGTTTCAGTTGAAATCAATGATAACAGTTGTATGAATAATAGTAATGAAGTTTGTGAGTTTTGTCATTTTTCTAAGCATCACAGGTCTTCTTTTCCTATTAGGAATACTATAACTACTTGTGCTTTTGAAATTATTCATTGTGATTTATGGGGTCCATATACTGTTGCTACTCATGCTGCAGAAAAGTTTTTTTTAACAATAGTTGATGATTATACTAGAAGTACTTGGATTTTCTTGTTAAAACATAAGTCTGAAACTGTTACAATCTTGCCTATTTTTCATCAAATGGTTTTAACACAGTTTGGTTTAAAAGTAAAAGTATTAAGATCTGATAATGGTAGTGAGTTTAATTTGTCTTGTTTTTAGGCTAATAATGGTATTATTCATCAAACTAGTTGTGTGGAAACTCCACAGCAGAATGGTGTTGTTGAAAGAAAACATCAACATATTCTTAATGTTGCCAGAACTCTTAAGTTTCAATCTTCTTTACCTCATATTTTTTGGGGAGAGTGTGTTTTAACAGCTGTTTATTTAATAAATAGAATGCATACTCCTTTGTTAAACAATAAATCACCATATGAAATGTTGTATAATAAAAAACCTACTTATAATCATCTTAGAGTTTTTGGAAGTTTATGTTTTGCCAGCACTTTGTCCAGAAATAGAACTAAGTTTGATAAAAGAGCAAGAAAGTGTGTTATGGTTGGTTATGGTACTAGTACAAAAGGATATAAATTATATGATTTGGATACAGATGTTTTCTTTCTTAGCAGAGATGTAATTTTTATGAACATATATTTCCTTTTCTTAAAACAAATGTTGATATAAGTGTTGATAGTTTGCCTATTTTTCAGAAAGATGAAGTTCTTCATACAAATGATAACAATGGTACAAATAATGATAGTCAGATTCATAATCATGACAATACTAAAATTGTGGAAAGTATTAGACATGATACAGTTGAACAGGTGCAAAGGAGGACAAAGAGGGTACATAAGGCTCCAGGTTATTTACAGGAGTTTCATGTTCAAATGAACAATGTTGTAAGTAACAAAAGTACACCTACATATCCTTTATCTTCTGTTTTATCTTATAATAATGTTTCTGGTGATTATAAATCTTTTTGTCTTTCTATTTCTGTTAATATAGAACCCAAAACTTATAAGCAAGCTCAAACTAACCCTTTATGGATAGAAGCTATGAGAAAAGAAATAGAAGCCTTAGAGGCCAATAGGACTTGGATTTTAACTGAATTACCAAAAGGAAAACAACCTATAGGATGTAAGTGGGTTTATAAAATTAAACATAAGTCTGATGGGACTATAGAAAGATACAAAGCTAGGTTAGTTGCAAAAGGTTATACTCAGTTAGAAGGAATAGATTATGATGCTACTTTTTCACCTGTTGCTAAAACGACTACAGTTAGGACTTTTTTGGCTGTTGCAGTGTCTAAAGGTTGGTTTTTATCACAAGTAGATGTAAATAATGATTTTTTACATGGTGAGTTGGATGAAGAAGTTTATATGATGATTCCACCAGGTTTTCAGAAAAATGAATCATTATCTTTGGTTTGTAAATTACAAAAGTCTTTATATGGTTTAAAACAGGCTTCAAGACAATGGTTTTCTAAATTAAGTATGGCTTTGATATCTTTTGGGTTTCAACAGTCAGTAGCTGATCATTCTTTGTTTACTTACAATAAAAATGGAGATTTTTTGGTTTTACTTATTTATGTAGATGATATTTTGTTAGGTAGTTCTTCTGCTAATTTGGTTGAACAGGTAAAGGGTTTTCTCAATACCAAATTTCAGCTAAAAGACTTGGGTCCACTCAGGTATTTTCTTGGACTTGAGGTAGCTAGAAGTAGTTTAGGAATGCATGTTTGTCAAAGAAAATATGCTTTAGAATTGTTAGAAGATACAGGGCAATTGGCTGTTAAGCCTTCTTTGTTTCCAATGGATACTAAGGCTAAATTTACTTCTTGTAGTACTACTTTGTTAGATGACATTACTAAGTATAGGAGATTAATAGGAAGATTATTGTATTTAACCATAACAAGACCTGACATTACTTATGCTGTACATGTTTTAAGTCAGTTCTTGTCTGCTCCCAGTACTGATCATTATAATCCAGCAATTAGAATTATTAGATATGTTAAAATTGATCCATCACAAGGTATCTTCTTTCCTACTACCTCAGGACTTAAATTGAAAGCCTTTACTGACTCTGATTGGGCTGCATGTTTAGATAGTAGAAAGTCAGTAACTGGTTTTTGTGTGTACTTAGGTGAGTCTCTTATTTCATGGAAGAGTAAAAAGCAACAGACTGTGTCTAGGAGTTCTGCAGAAGCAGAATATAGGGCTATGGCTACAACTAGTTGTGAAATTGTATGGTTAATTAGTTTACTTAAAAGTTTTGGTATAAGTCATGATGAACCTGCCATTCTTTTTACTGATAGCAAGTCTGCTTTTGCTTTGGCTTTGGCAAACAATCCAGTACACCATGAAAGAACTAAACATATAGAGGTAGATTGACATTTTATAAGGGAGAAAATTTTAAACAAAATCATTCATCCAATGCATGTTTTTTCCAGTAATAACTTGGCTGATTTGTTCACAAAAGCTCTTGGAGCTCCTATGTTTAACAGTTTATTACTCAAGATGGGTGTGCTCTCTTTGCACATTCCATCTTGAGGGAGGTATATTAACATTGTGTATTTTGTAGTGTTTTGTAATGTTTCAGGAATACATGGACTTGATTGAACTATTCAGTAAACTATAGGACAGCTTGTGATTCTTGGACCAGAAGTGTTAGATTATAGAATACAGAAGACCTATTTGTAATTGCTGTAAACTACAGCTATATAAGAGTCCATAGGGACTAAATAGCACATTAACTTTGATTTTTCAATAGCTCTCTCTCTCTCTATGTAAACACGAACATATTCTTATATATATAAACAAGATCATCAAGTTTATATTGATGATCATATTACTTGCTGTTTCTATGGTTTCTACAGTTCCTTACATAAATCAACAGTTTTACGAGGGATTTATGTACTTACACAGCATTACAGTGTTGTACTGTGTCGTAATTTGATATCAAAATGATTTTTGCTATATACTTCAGTAACTAACTAAATGATTTTCTTCTATATCATTATCATAGCTTGTCTTTATTGAAGGTTGTAACTAAAAGAGACAGTTCGAATTAAATCGTGTTCACACGTCAAATGTTTGATCTATGATCGTTCGTTAATTTACCAATTTATCGTCTCACTGCAAAAGAGATCAAATGTATCTCATTTGGGGCCAAAATAACTCCTCTTTCAAGTTGTAGTCTATTTGTGTATCCAAAGTAATAAAGAGAACTAAATAGTAATTTGATTAAAATTTCAAGACCATTTACTTGCTACGTAGTAACTAAGAGCCTCCACAATAGTTTTGTTAACTTTTTATTGTTAACTAGTGACACACCATAATTTAAAAAGCTAATTTAAAAAGATATTAAATGACACATATGTATATTAAGTTAAACACCCACATTAGTTTTAACTTTAACAATGTTATCTATTTTAACTAAAAATTAATTATTCAAAGAGAAAATAATAGCAGTATGATAGAGATATAAAAGATATACTTGATAAATAACGGTTAATTGTGGGTGTTGATAGACTTTTTTGTCATGTCATCAAGTAATAACAATTAAAAAAATTGTTATGTTTAACAATATTTTTAACATCTATAAAGTTAACACACAATTTAACACAACTAATGGGGAGACAAAATTGCCAAAATTGCATTGTTAGCTAACATTTTTAGTTAACAATAAAGATAACAACACTATTATAGATGGTATAAGTGAATAATTTTGCTATAATGACATGCTATTAATTATTAAGATCTATGCAAGTCTATCTTTCTTTAATCCTTTAATCGATTTTCTTCTCAATCATCATCATAAGTTATCGTTATTAAAGGTTATAACTAAAAGAGACCCTTTGAATAAAATCGTGTTTACCCATCAAACGTTTGATCCAATATCGTTCCTTAATCTACCAATTTATCTTCTCCCTACAAAAGAGATCAAATGTTAAATCAAATTATAGTCTACTTATGTTTCCAATTCTGCTATAATAAGATCGTTTCGACCAATCATTATTGTTAATTAATTAAATAGTGGGATCCCCCATCAACTTATAAAAAAAAAAATATTATGTTCCGAAGTAATAAACAGAACCAAATAGTAATTTGACCAAAACTTCAGGACCATTTATAAACAAACAGAAAAACAAAAATGTGCCTAAATACTAAATACGGATTTAATTCAGACTCTGCTTAGAGACGAAAAAAGAGAAACCAGAAATTTCTCCTATTTCTTGTAAGTATTTCAGCTCCCATTTAATTTATTTAGTTATTATGAAGGCTTGATTTTGTTGGGTCGAGCTTATTTTATACTAATTTACACAGATAAAATTACTATTTGATTGTTTAGATCATTTACTGTATTAGTTTTTGTTAATATCTGTGTACTCACCAAGTGTTTGATAAAATGCTCATGAGAAGTAACATTATAGCTATGAGAATAAACAGTAAGCAAATTTACTCTTTTAGGACAAAAATCAACAACAAAAAAATGCGTAGCCTAGAGATGCAACAAAACAATCCCATAATGAATCGGATGTAGGTCGTTTCAATGTAATTTTGATATGTTTTATTTGAGATTCAAGTTATCAGTCGAATAAGGCTTTGTTTGGTAGTAGAATTTTTGGGCTAATGTTTAGATTTTAGATTTTGAAAATCACGGGGTGTTTGGACTGTTAGATTATTTAGCTTTTTAAAAAGAGAACCTCAAATAAATAAATAAAATTGGATTTTTGCTAGATTTTTGAAACAGCTTTTTTTGAAGCTGATATTTTACCATAAAAATATGTTGCCTATAAGACTTTTTCAGAAGAAAAAAGACGCTGTAGATGTCGAATAGCCTTTCGTGGGTAATGTGTAAAATAGTGGCTCACAAGCTATATTTCCAAAAAGAAACATTATTTCTAGCTAATTACCTCATCCAGGTTCGCTTTGAAAACCTGCTGATTTTTTTAGTATTGTGTTCACTTTCCAAGTTGTTATATCTCGGCTACTGGAGTGCGGCAAATTCTGTAATTTGTAATGTCTATCTTATTCTTTCTATTGCGTAGTATTTAGCTTTATGATTCCTATGCTCTAATTTGTATCCAGTTGCTTGTGCCTTTCTTGGTATCATTTTAGTTTCTATTGTTCCTAACCAGAATCGTAAACCATCTTTCTGTTCTTTATTATCATAGTATGCCAAATATCTAAATGTTTAGTATTCCTGCTTTAAAGTTTAAACCCATTTCTTCTAACGATTCAGTTATTCTTGAGTGGTAATCTTAGTGTTCCAATCTTCAAAAATCATTTTCTATGTAAGATAATGTTTTTGTTGTACAACATTTTCAACTATTCTTAATTAAAATGCTATTAATGCAGTAACAATGGTAAAAGGGTTGATTTGGGCAACAGCAGAGGATTTAGCTAGGAATAGAGGGCGAGTCATTTCTCAATATCGGCAAATACTGCGGAGCCTTAACTCCCCTGACTTGCCTCTCAACTTAACTGCCAGGTTGGCGAAAAAGGCCGAGGTTCGTACCATATTCATGTTGGGTGCCGAAGAAACATCCATTCATAACATCAAAGACCTTATGGATGTTGGTGACTACGCTCTCTCCCTATTGAGAAAAGGAGAAATACCGAAATACATACAATGAGAATCAAGTAAAGGGATAGTATCGGTATAACTTTCATGTAGGAGTTGTGTTTTACCAACTTGTTTGTGGAAGTGTTTGAGAAAAGCAAACGTGTTCTTTTCTGTATGCATCTTTTAGTTAATAGCTTAGTTGATCACTTTGAGAAAAATGTTTTCTTATGAGAACTTCTTAAATTGTGGGTGAATAAAATTTATGTCAATAACTAATGCGTTGTTACCTCTCTGTTCCTTCGGGACTAATTGAAAAGTGGCTACAGAAACTAGTTTTTCAGGGAACGGATGCTACTAAAAACAAGTTCGTATAAATAAAACTTGGAGCTTCCAATGCAGTTTTAGGAAACTTCTCTAAAATTCATCAACACCTGTGAATATGTAGTGTAATCGTTTTATTTTTGTCCTTTTTCTTGTTGCAAAATCAACAATACATGTTCCCTTATCAGGTTTTTGGATTTTATCACAAATGAGAGTAGGATTTTATCACAAATTTACAAGAATATGGAAGTAGTGGGTGCTATAAAATCAATATAACTTGTACCCAGCAACTTATATTACATCCTACCAGGCTTACTTTGATGATAGACCAAGATCATAATCACCCGACTGAAAAACGTGCGTGAGAGAATCCTAACCGAATGGCCAAAACTTTCTGCAAGCACCACAAGTCCTCCAGTTCTTTCTACTGCCACTTTAAGTTAGAACTGGGTGTGTTTAACTTTTCTGTTAGAAAATACATTATGTTCACGCAGGCTGTGTACATTATAAGACGAGCATGAAATGTGGACAAGGTCAAATCAGTGAGACGATACCAGTGTATATCCATGAGGAAGTAAGCAAATGATACTGAGACTGGATATCTATTTTTAGCTACTTTCATGGTACAAAATACTCCGTGTGAAACACTTTTGTCTGAAATATATTTGCAAAAATGTACAGGAAAAATACATATATTTTGGAAATTGTGTCCTTGCGAGTTGCGATGGCAACCTTTTTCCCACTAGATCTCCTTGCCTCAGTTACTCTTTGCGGAAACTGTTTGATCATATAACAGACTATACTTAACTGAGTCGCTATTTATATTAATTTCGAAAAACTTGGTTAAGGGTACAGCTAAAGCACTGCAAAAGAAAAAAAAAATGTATAAAAATGATATATTTTGGAAATCAAGGTTGCTTAATTCAGTTTTACTCGAGGGAAGAATATTTTCCAAAATAAAAGCGAGACGTGTCCCATTTCATTATTTTGAGGTTGTAGGATAACATTATCAAATCCCTTTTAGAAATGTAACCGGCTTTTACACTTTGCCCGGGTAATTTTTATATTAGGGTCCATTTGGTTACAGATTTTTCAGTCAAAAATCTTTGAGGCAAAAATTCTGGATTTTTAAAATCTACACCCGTGTTTGGCTACAAATACAAAAATCTAAATTTTATTTAAATCTGTGTTGGGTTTTAAATTTTTTGATTTTAGATTTTTACTAAAAATAGAATTGGAATTAAAAACAAAGCCTTAAATTTGAAATATTTAAGGATTCCAAACAAAAGCAAGCTCCACGATGATTGTGTAGGCCTGAAATAGGTCTTTAAAAAAACAAATTAATGGTTATAAACTTGTAAAATAAAAAGAAGTTGTAGTTTTTCAATTAAATTTGAGATATGACCATGAGATTTGAACAAAATAAGGGTTTTCCAATAAATCTTTAAAAATAAAGTTTTCAAATAAGATGGGGTTTTAAACTCAAAATGGGTTTAATGGATCCATAGTCCAAGTAATGGAATGAAGAAGAGCTCTTGCACCGTTAAAAATTGTAATTCGTACTTTTTATTTCTCTGGAAAACTCCACTCTCCTCCCCTTACCTCTCTCCTATTTTCTCTCTTCTATTTGTTTATGAGAAAGAGGCTTGATTTTTTAACTGCACTGTTTTTTCATCTGCAACTATAAAAAAAAATTACAAACCGTAAATCTGACTTATAAACCGTAAATTTGACTTATGGTTTATGTATAAAGTCAAATTGTAAGTCAAATTTACGGTTTATAAGTCAGATTTACGGTTTGACTGTAAAATTACTAAAATACACATGCGTTGAAAATTAACAGATTTTTCAGAACACTTGGCCGATCGATCGGTTGTGAACTCCGATCGATCGGTTGTGAACTCCGATCGATCGGCTGAGAAATTACAGACATATACATACACATTTAAGTAAGAAAAAAACAGCTACATTTTTAAAATTACTCTCACCCCCTCCCTATCTTTGAAAAATCTCCCAAATTACAAGCACTTAATAAGTTTTTGACTCCGATTAACCCAACTTTATTGCTTTTACTCCGAATCACATAGACCAGTTCAAGGTATTTCTTTATTCTATATTTTATATAGTTTAAATTTGTAATTTATGAAAAAATCATAGAAAATATACCAATTTATGAACAAATCATAGAAAATATATCAATTTTACACACATTTGTCTCTTTTCATTAAAATTACGGAGTTTGTGTAAATTTGTTGATTTAGATAATTAGCACTAGTTGTTTAGCTACATTTGATTGTATATGTTTATCTTGTTTTTACTATAATAAATTTGACTAAGTTATGTTTTTTCATATATTACCCGTTTTTAATTATGTTTTTATGCAATTTTCTTGATTTATAATAATGGTTTAGTTGTCATTAATTGGTTTTGATTTTTATTTATCTGGTAATTAGTAATTGTTTTTATGTAATTATTGCATAAATAAAATAATATAGGCTATATTTATCTATCTATATATATATATGTATATATATGTATATGTATATATATGTATATGTGTGTGAATGAGTGGACCAATTATTTAATTTGATATACTTTTTTATATAGGGTTTCTATGGGTGATCCAACTCATCTAGGACCAATTCTTAAAGGCAATCAGGGCATTTTACGACAGTCCGATAATATATCAGAAAATATTTGGGTGCGTGGTAGAGAGACAGGCAGAGCGGATGAGAATAAGATGCAGTTATACAATTACAGTTGGGAGATAGCTTCGCACTCAACAGTAATGCAAAATATTATTAGAACATGCTTTTACGGTGTATATGTCATAAAGAGTTACAATGCAGATCGAGGATTGCTTACATCATTACTGGACATGTGGCATGATAAGACCCATACGTTTCATTTTTCCAGTGGCGAGTTGGGGATATCTTTACAAGATGTAGAGATTACGTTAGGATTGAGGGTGGATGGTCTGCCTGTAACCCGGTCGGAGAGAAATGATAATAGATAGCGGGTTTGATTACTAAAATGGTAAAAAACAAATTTAGTAAACTAATACTATTTTTTATTTCATAAATTTAATATTTATTACTAAATTATATTTGAATTTTTAATTTTTTGTAGAAAAATTTGTTACGCCATAGTTACAAAACTTTTAAACGACTCAAAGTTAAGCAGGAGGTGCAATATTTAGCCACGGGTATGGTTGAATTGGGCATTGATCGAAAATGGTCGAGTGATGAATCGTTTGAGGAGGATGTCGACAACCAGGATGACGATAATCGGGATGACGATGAGCCTGATTACGAGGTTTACAATGATAGTGAGGATCACGATTACGAGGATATGCCGAGAAGTTATACACACACTGATAGAGGGCAAGGTGAATCTAGTAACGGAGGTCGTAGTGGGGGTAGACATATGGAAATAAGTAGAGGTGAAGGTGAGTCTAGCAGTGGTGGTCGTACTGGAAGTAGGCCTACAAGTGGAGGAGGGCGTACGAGTAGATGTGAGGATAGTTGACAGAGACCGGTGGTCATCGTCGTACAAGGAAAGTGCATAACAAATGATAAAAATTAGGAAAAATAACACACAACGCATTCATCAGGCCATCTCTCCGTCGGTTATAAAAACTTTGGGTAGTGTACACCACCAATGTATCTTTTAATTTTTGCAAAGGCCAAATATAACTTTGTTCCGTCTCTTTTCGTATAAAAACAAACCTAAGTAATATGTTTGGTTTGTCGAAATCATCTCCACAACTTTTAGAAATGACATATTAAAACGGTTTGTCTATATGTACAATACATTAACAACACATCAGAAAAGGCTTTGAACAGTCTTATAGAATCGGGGTGGGTAAAAAATAAGTCTTGTAGGCGATGAGTGGTTGAGTTCGCTTCATAGAGGAAAGTATAATGATATTTGTCCAACGAATTAAACAGTTTTTGTGTCGGGGTCCTACCATCTCGCTCTTTAAATTTAATAGAAGCAAAAAAATTATGTAATGTTTTTGCGTTTGACACATTGTCAGGGTCTCGAACTTTTAGAGCCTCTAATATGACACTAACTTTAAAAGTATTTTGCCTTAGTGACCTAGACAATTTCTTTTCGGGTTTCGATAAACGAGCACGCCGTGCTTGCATTTGCAAGTAAGTGGGGGTTTATGATTATGGTTTCCATTTTTCACACGACATCTCTATTCATTATTAATCAAAAAACCCTTAATAGAAAATCGACAGTCTATTTTTTTGGCCTCTAAATCAGTGGAAGACACATTCTTTCGCTGGTAAACACCCGACCTATCACAACATATCTTAACATACGGTACTCTTGTACCGTAAACCCCTCATGATCTACGAATCGAAAGAATAAAACCCCAATTTCCAGCCATGCCAGAAAGATCTTTAATCATGTCATCGCTACTATCCCAATACAAATCATCAATATCGAAAACATTTGTATAATCGGTTTGTTGCACATTTGAACTACTTGAACAAGCAAAATAATTATAGTCCCAATAGTGGATGTCGTCGTATTCCGCCATAGTTAATAGTATATAAATTTGATAAGTAGGATGATTTGAGTTTTTTTAAAGTTATATGTTAAGTAAGAGAGTGAGAGGGTGGGAGAGTGGTGATATAGTAAAACAGTACTCAGCCGATCGATCGGGTTTCACAACCGATCGATTAGATAAACATTGTAATTGTGTTGCAGACAGCTTGGCCGATCGATCAGAGTTCACAGCCAATCGATCGGTCAAGTGTTCTGGAAAATCTGTTGATTTTTAATACAGGGGCATTTTGGTAATTTTACAGTCAAATCGTAAATCTGACTTACAAACCGTAAATTTGACTTACAATTTGACATTTTACATAAACCGTAAGTCAAATTTACGATTCATAATTTTTTTTTACGGTTTACACATGAAAACAGATATTTTGCAGTGGAAAAATTAAACATCTTCTGAGAAATAATAATGTAATTTGTTCAAAATAGCAGAGGTATTTTTGTATGTCCGTGTATATTTCATTTAACCCCTATAAATGGTGGAAAAAATAGTTGGATTATAATCTGGAATTTTAAAATCAAAAAAATCCTAAACACCAATGGATTTTCAAAATCAAAATATCCGAAAATCACTCAAAAATATATGAAACCAAACGGACCCCAAGTACAAAGAACGGAAGCAGGATTCAGCTGTGATTCGGTACTGTATGTCCTGGTTTTCTCTTGTTCTTGTTATAGTACTCTAAAATATGTATAGGAATACTTAAAAGTAATAATCCTAGCTATCAGGCTAGCGTTTGAAAGGAATTTTTTTCTTGACATTATTTCATTTCATTGTATTTTTATTATTGCTTTTGAATATTAAATTGTGCACATTTCCGGGGAAGTCGTATTAATACACTAGTGACCGTGGCACACGCATTGCGTGTGGCATGAAACTCGTAACTATGTTTTACTACGAACTCAATATTCTCGTTTTGTATCACATATTCAACCGAAAGTACAAAACCAACAGTGTAAAGTTGAATACAAACATCTGATTTTGTATTATTAAATTAACCGAAGTAAATCAAACAGCTATAACATTGAGTACACACACACCCACAAAATGACTAAATCTTACTCCAAAATATCGATTAAGTCTTTCTGTCGAGCAGTTGACCGTCCTTAATATAAGTTTCTGTAAATTGCAATAAAAAAACCAGAATAACTATAAGCAAATAATACCACAAAAGAGAATGAAAATTAAAGATTCGATATGGATTTTAATAAATTACTTAGAACTTGTCAAAACATCTCCCAAACCAAAATCCAGTATAAACTGATGGAGGATCGGTTTCTTTTTTATGTAACCGTTTTTTTCAAATAGATGGAAAGAGCGGAGTTAAGTATATATACAGTATTTGCGGATGGAGAGGAGTTGCGTAAATAAATAGAGTTTTTGCGGGGGTAATTGATGAAAAGTTTTAGGTTTTTTTTATTTATTTAAAAAAAGAATTGACTAAATTTGTCGGGCTCAAAAAGTAACTAACTTTTTCTACCTTCCCTTCTTGTAATAGAATAAATATGCATAATATGCAAGTGCAATTGTCGACAAGATCAATTCAGGTTTTGGGTAGACAATATGCTGTAGTACCACCAACATACAGCTTTTAGTGTACAAAAAAGAGAATGTTTTCTCTGATTTACTTGTCCTTTTCTATTTCTACATATTTATATGCAGTAGTTCAATAAATCCAAAATTAAGTATTTAAATACATTTTTGATCTAAATAGTATTTAAATACATTATGTGCTCACAAAAGTTCTACCGGATGAAATACTAGTTATTGTGTGTTACCTACATTTTCTTATCAATCATCAATATATAAAGAGATTAGTCTTGACAAAAAACTTTTAGAATTTCTGATAACATATATATGCAAACAAAAAACTGATATTCTCAATTTCTCATTATTTAGTTGAAAAACTGATTTATTTGATCACTTGAGTCATTTTTTTCAATTGGCGCAACCTTGATACTAATAAAATTACTATTATGAGAGAGTAAATAATCAATTCTTTTCAAAAAAATTTACTCTCAATTTGGCAGATTGGTAATAATAAGTATTAGCTCGTAAATAATTTTAACACTCAGTGTAAAAGAATTGGGAACCCGTGGCCATGGACATGTGAATTTGCACTCATATGTAATTGTAACAAAAAGTATTCACAAGTGTTTCATGCTATCTACGACACATATTTAAATGATAAACACAATGTAAGTATTCAAATCACTTTATTTATTGATTTAAGTAGGAAAATAAGTATAAGAAGATCATGGCAACACTATAATTGTGTCACCAATAAAAATGGAAGTACTTGGTCGAAACCAATTGACTCTGTTACAAATCAAATTTGTACAATTCGAAGCCTCGAATATCAATTTTGGTTGACGAAATTAAACAATTAAACGGGTAATATAATAAATTAAACAATTAAAAGGTAATATTGGTTGACGAATTTTTTTCCATCTCTAGAACTATGTTTGATAAATTGAGGTGGAAACAATATCTGTTGCATTGGAAATAATAGCATGACAATTAATCTTCAATTGTAGTTCCCGTTATTTGAACAACAGATGATGGGGCTAAAAATAGAAGGCATTTTAAACAACAACAATGATCAAAGTGCGGCCAAAATGTTCGTGCCACCTTAATCCGGACAAAAAAAAATTTACTCTAAATTTTTGCCTGAAGAAAAAAAATTCAGGCTTTTGTTAATTTTTCTCAAAAGAAACAAAATACTTAATTATGGGGCGTCATCGAGCCAGCGGTCTGTTTTGGCTAACCAAATGGCCGTCTCTGATCAATAAACCTGAAGGAACACATTTTGTTTATTACAATTTAAACTTCTATTTTTTTAAAATATGTTGCGGCATATTAGTATCAGGGGATTACTACGAGTCCAGATATGTACATCTTCTTTTGTATCCCCTTTCTTGCCTCTTTGCCTTATAAACTAAAAATAGTTACGCGAATTTTTTTTAAAAAAATACTACAATTACGATCATACATCTACCAATACATTACAACATTTGTTTCTTACGCAAAAGTCATATATTTTTAATTTGGATTTTTTTTAAAAATTAGTGTAAAATCAAAAATCATTAAATTTGGAGAAAAAATATTTCAATCAATATATTATGTCAAAAAATTATGTATTTTTTCTAGAATATGTTGTAGAGGTTTACAAATATACGAAAAAAATTTGTAAAAAACAGAATTAGTGCAAAAAAAAGTAGATGATCCATATACGCTTAATATTTTGTCTTAAAAAAACACCAATTCTTTACTATAGTTAAAATAAGACAATTTCCAGGACACAAGAGTACGAGACAACTTATTTATAATCGACTATACACGAGCCGAGATATAATACAATAGCAGTACTTAATACTTAAAAGGCCTCGTTTGGTTAGAGGACTATTAGTTCCGGAATTAACAATCACATCCGGATATGTGTGCCTTTTGAAATGATTGTCGGATTATTAGTTCTGGGACTAATAATACTACGCCCCCATGACATTCCAAATACATCTAATTTGGGTCATTTGATGTCGCGATATTATTTATAGTCTCAAAGTATATTACTGAACCAAACACGGATTTTGTGAAACCCACGATATTTAAAATCCAATCTCATTAATAAATCCCACAAGCAAAGAAGGCGGAAGAGTAGAAAAAAAAGTAAAAAAATAAAATGGGAAATAATAGAAAACAAGTGCAAAAATATAAATGCAAATCATTGGTGTGGCAGTTAGTCATCACAAATTAGAAGATCATTTGTGGACCCCACTCTATGGAATCTTCAGTAACAAACTTTTCCTGCAATAACCAAACTGAAAAATCAGGATAAAAAAAAACAAAGAATAAATATTTCCAGTCCTCAACCTACCCCTTCTCTCTCTCTCTCTCTATATATATATATCTATTTATTTATATATATATATATATTCTGTTATTATGCAACAGTTGCTTTCTCATTTCAGTCCTTTATAAGTTGGTTATTTCTTGTGTTCATAATCTCTTAAATTTTTGTTTTTTAAAAAATATCAATCTTTTGATCCATAACTGCTGCTAGTTTTACCTTTTATACTCAAAAGCTTGCAACTTTGCAAAGTAATTAGACTTTGTTTTTCTTTTCTTCATTTTAATGAGTTTTCAGTGAGTTATTTGTACCCTTTTCTCCCATTTCCCAATATTGCTCTTAAGACTTGAGCTAAAGACTACAAATCTAAAACCAAATAAATAGGAGCCAAAGAAAGAAGCTTTGTTTAGACCAAAAAAAAAAGATGTATGAAAATGGAGAAAGCGTTTCCGAAAATGAGTTTTCGCAAGCTCATCCTTGTTTCAGTCCAAGCAACTTCTCCATGGGAATAGAACAATTGGGTCTCAACATTGACACTTTGAGTAGTCATATACCAACACAATACATACAAGAAATGGGTCATGATCTAAACAATTCCTTGCCTTATGAAATGCCTTACACTAGTTTTAGTACACAAAATACCAACTCCCAAGAAGAAAACTTGCAATTCATCGACATGCAAAACGGGCACCATTCGTATCTCAACGCCGCCTCATTAACTGAGTTCATGAGCATATACCCTCAATCACTTCTTACCAAGTCGGCGTCGCCCTTTATGAACCAACAACTAAATCCTGAGAACTTGACGTTGGGGAGCGAGTTTTTGGAATCGAACATCTATGGGAATGGTTCTTCTTTGATTGGAGTGGGGGCGGAGAGAGATGTGTGGGAGTACGAGATCGGTGAAGGGAGTAATAAGGTTGGTTCTAAAGGAAAATGTATTATTACTAAGACTAAGGAGAAAATTAGGAGAGAACAAAATAATGATAAGTACAAAGCTTTGAGGAACTTGCTTCCTAATCCTGACAAGGTAACATCTTGTTTTCTATTTTCTATCCTTTTTTTTTATTTTTTGGTTCTTCTTTTTAAACTTCTAAGAATTGCAATGCTTGTCTGATAAGTTGCAAGTTTTTCATGTCAAGTGACTTAATCTGGGAATACGAGCTTTCTTAAGATTTAATTGGTTAGGAAAAATTTAAATTGCCGTTGGATTAATTAACGCGCTGTGTTTCCACGGTTTAGACTTCATAAATTATTTTAAATTTCTGTGTGATCTACCATTGTTGGACAATTCAGATCACACGTAGTGTATGTTTGGTAAATGGTATTCTGAATTTGAAATTTAAGAAATTGCTGAATATATATTTGCTAGAAAATTCCCTAATTTTAATAAATATCCAGCAAGCTTACACTAGGTGAATATGTAAGTTTTATGGTAGTATATGTCTTACCATTGCTAGAATAACTTCAAATTTTGACAATTGCTAGAATAACTTAATTATTTATATTGCTGTCATTTGTATTGCCTATAAAACCGTATTCTCAAAGAAGCTACATACCACATCTCTGAAGTTATATATTCCTTTATTTGAGAGCATTTGTAAACAAACCTGTCATCACCTCTTTTATATAGAAAAGTTGCCTAACTGTGTGTATATTAGCCAGTTCATTGGCATTTGGATGTGAATCGATTGAGTAGAACTTCTTGACAGAAAAATAGTTTTTAAGCATAAATCACCTCTTTTTTCCTCGGTAACAATGGCCTTAATTTATCTCCCTATACAATAATACCAACTTTTATGTTCTGTATCTAACTTTTTCTCTACAAATCCCAACTATGTTTCATATTTTGGGGGTCTGCACGCATTCAAGAGCGACAAAGCATCGATAATAGGTGAAACAATCGACCACATCAAGGAGCTCCTTAGAACAAAAAGTGAACTCAGACTCCTGTTGGAGCAAAAAATACACAGCCGAGAGAAAAACAAGAGACAGAAAAAAACACACGACGCAGAAGATGAAAGCTACAACATCAAACTCGAGCACCATGACGGATCATCAACATTGAGGAGCTCGTGGTTGCACAGGAAATCGAAAGAAATTGAGGTTGATGTGAGGATTATCGATGACGATGTGACTATAAAATTGGCTCAGAAAAAGAAAACAAATTGCTTGCTTATTGTTTCGAAGGCTCTCAATGAACTTCAGCTTGACATCCATCATGTTGCTGGTGGGCTTGTTGGCGATAACTTTAGTTTTCTCTTCAACACCAAGGTTTGAAATTTCTTTCTCCGTATATTTGGCGATTCAGAAAATTATGTCTATTTATTTGTTTTTTAAAATTTATTGAAATGGTGAATCTGGTTTAAACTTAAACAGCAACGTAGAAAACTGTCAACATTGTCTTTAAAAGTCATGTGCCTTAACCAATTAACTGTTTGAAATTTAGTACCTTTTCCCTTTTTTCCTTTTGGAAAGGGTGCTTTTGGTTGGAAAGGAAATGAAACATTATACTGTGACAAGATCTTCTATCAGAATATCATAAAGAAACTTTAATTTCTGCTTTAACTTTTAAGCAAATAAGCAGCTTGAGTTCAGGAAAAGAGATGGATCAGTCAACATATAAAAAATTTAAGCTTCTATTCAGACCAAAAATTTGGAAGCGCCAAGCAAATACAGAAATGTCGCAATTTTTTTTTTCAAAAAACTGAGCTAAAAAGTTGCAACCGAACAACCCTTAAGAGAGTTTGCTAGGTTTTGGTGCAGTTACATGGTTGTTTACAAGTCAGCACATACCCGAAAAATCATGGGATATTTATTTTAATTCCGAGAAACAGAAAGTAAGGCGTCTTGTGTCTATGTTTACAACTTTTTCCAGAAACACTAATAAGTTATTTTAATGAGTTATATTTGTTATAACCTTTTGCAGATATGTGAGGGGTCTTTTGTCTATGCCAGTGCCATTGCAAGTAAAATTATTGAAGTTGTGGACAAACAGTATGCGGCAACTTAACCAGGAAACAGTTTCTAGTATTTGGGCAACAAGAAAATCGACAGCTATAGAAATATAATTTATATTATGTTACACTAACATATAGTCTCACACTCTCAGACATATATATAGGACTTAATAGTTACAAAACTATGTTGTGAAAGAAGTAGTTGATTTCGAGTTTAAAGATAGAATGTGTGGTTCGACTTTGAATTTTTTGTTTCACTAATTTCAGTACACTCTATTTAATAAGGTACATTGCCAATGCTTTAACATTTAATACTATATGTGTTTTCTGCTTTCTTGATTTTTCATGAGCTTATGCTGTTGATCGAAGCTTTCAAATTTGTTAAATTATTTTTCTGTCCAGTAGCATCTTCTAGTATTTGGTCAGCTACACGAAAAACAGCTAAATTTCACGATATTACTCGTATAATCTAAAGTAACAAATGTGTGTCAAATATGAAAGCGCAAATAGTTGATCGAATTAAAATATTTGGTTTTGAGTTTGTATTTTCATTTTCAATTTACTTTCAAGGAAAATAAAACTCCAGTTTATTTGGTAGCTTATCAATGCTTCGAGTTTAAAGCTGCAAGAGGCTTGTTCTAAGTACGTTTTTTTTCTGTGTTAAGTAACAATATTTGGTTGGGGATCCCTTTACTTTTAGCATTTCTGTGCTAAATTAAACGAATGTTCCGAGCCAAATTATATATTTCACTCGTAAATAACATGCTAATAGGTCGACCGCAACTTATAGAGTCCAGATCTTTTATCTCTTATTTACACCTCCATGCCATATTTACTTTAGTCCAAAATACATATTAAAAAAATCAGATTTTTTTTCTTCTGTTTTTTTTTTTTTAAATATTCAGTCTACTCCAATGATTATTTTTAAAAGAAACCCATACATTATTTAACTTACAAATATAAAGTAAATGTAGTATAACCATTAAATCTATGAAACAAACATTTCGATCAATATGATGTCAAAACGATAAAATTTCGGTCAGGATTACATTCCAAAGTTTATTAATTTACAAACCGAGTTCTAAAAGATCAAAATTTCAGCGAAAATAGTCATTGAGGCTTAAACCAGCGTTTAAATGAATGGGGTAGAAGATCCTGAATCTAATTTGCAAGATTGTATCGCCCATGAACTATTACGAAAAGTGACTCATTGATGATATTAATTATTTGGATTAAAAATATCACCAATTTTACCACGTCAACTTTGAAGCCAATTTATTTTTGTCCGAATTATAATTCCGCCCACCATATTTCCTTTTGTCCAAATTAACAAACTCTTCACGGTCTCTTTCCTCCACACGCAAGAAGTACCAAAAGAAAATAGTAAACTATAATTTAAGAATAAACTAACATGTACACATTACGTTGATGATGCAAGTTTTTAACATATTAGCTACTCTACACATTTCGAGCTATGGTTCGATACTATTTTTATCTTAGGAATCCTTAAACCATGTTGGTGCTTTTTAACCGTAGGCATCTTACCGGGAAGTTGGTGGGCTCATCACAAGTCGTATATTTTTTATTTCTATTTATAAAAATTCGTGTGCTTGGGAGTCCTTGATAAATAAATAAACCAGGCCGCTTCAGCTTGCGTAGACCGACACGACTAATTTAGAGATACTACTAACCTATAACAATAACATCAATCTACATTCTCTCCTACCATATATAGTCCATCGTTGGGTATCATTACAAAACTATATTAGCCAATTGAAAGCCAATTGAAAAAATATATGCTATTAACCAATAAAATATCTCCTATGTACCAAAAATAAATAAAAATCTCTCCTTAGTTCCTCACGTCCAGTTCATCATTTTCTACTATCTTCTTGTTTATATCACCACCTTCTGGATGCCACACTCCTAATAGGAAACATCACTATCACAAAATTTCACAATTTTCACCAAGATTTTTCTTTATACACTTGCTTGATCTACCTTTTGCCCTCTTTCATAAAGAAAAATAAAGAAAAAAATAAAGCAGAGCCAAGCAGTAAATATCAATGGCAAGCCCACCGATAATAAGCTCCGCATCAAACCCCAAAACAAACAACTTTCAGTCTGCAATTTCAGACGGCTCAAAGAAAACCGCATGGCCAAAAAAAGTCAAAAGCTACTTAAAAAGAGGTGGAACAAGTAACCCTGATCTTACGGAAGAAAATCTCGAAGAATTCAACAGAATAAATGAAATCTTGTATGAGCACAGAAAGTCCTTCACTTCTACAGGCAAAAGCCCATACTATAAAGGATTAACAGACTCGTCACTGTTTCTCAACCGACAGAAACTGTCAGGTCCATCAAGCCCTGGAAGAGAGAGTGATGTGGCATCAGTTACTTCAAGCTCTATATCAAGTTTCATCGTAAAGATGCAGGGGCTAAGCTCGTCATGTTTCAGCACAGGTCAAGTAAAAGACACGCTTGCCCCTTTGGAAAAAAAACATCAGAAACAGAGAAAAACTCCCAACGAAACAACGTTCACGACGTTGGGAAAAGAAATGGGCTTGGAAGGAAAAGCTATGAAAGTTGATACAACCATAAACCAGGATTTTTTGTTACTTAAGAAGAAGCCATTGAGGGAGAGAGATTCAAACACCCAATCACCACCAAAACCATCATCGAAACCATCAACACCACCACTAAAACAATCACCCCCTTCACCAAAACAATCACTGCTACCAGAAAAATCATCACCGCCGCCACAATCAAAACAACAAGTGTCGTCACCATCACCACCTCTACAAACATTATTATCTCCAACACAACCAGAAGGATCATCTACCAATAAAACCAAAGAAGACAGCACATACAGTATAAAAAAAGATAAATATTATGTTTTTGCAGACAGATATCGACCTGCAGCTCTAAAAGACTTCATCTGCAACAAGGACAAGGCACGTGAGCTTCAGGCAAAGGTAGCTAAGAAAAATTATCATCCGTCATTTCAATAAATTTATTTTCAAAAAGAAGTGAATATCTAATGATAGTCTTGTAATATCTATATATACAGGTACAATCAGGAGAATATTGTGGTCATTTTATTTTTGAAGGGCCCACAGGGGTGGGGAAAAGAACTATGATCTGGGCTTTGCTTCGCGAAGCTTTTGGAGCAGATAGGGTTCAGGTATGAAGTTAAACTCAAAGATATTTCAGTAAGAGTTTAAATTAGAGCAGAATATAAAAAGAAAAGATTCAGTACATCTGAAGATTTAAAAAGTTTTAAATGGCCATCTCCTGGTTCTGATGATGATTTTGCTTAATCTTGCAGACCAGAGAAGAGGTGAAGCAATTCGTCTTGCAGGTAATAAGATTCCAAATAGTCTTAAGTTTTAGCCTCCGTAAAGGACAGCTGTGTCGTAATTTTTAAATGTGCTGTTCCATTTACGGTGCATGTTGATTTCCCTCAGAACCATTAGTATGAATTGTTTACTGATTGAGGCATTTTGATCTTCCCGTTTATATGACTTAGTTTGCTTCATTCACAATCCACTCAAATGGCGCAAGTCTGATCTCTAATTAGCTCAACTGATAGAAACAAAATTTATAAAAATCCAATCCACAATTTATATCAAGTCATAAAGACAATATAATATTTATCACCAAAATTTAGTTGCATAATCTTGCAGACTGCAGAGTGTAAACTAACCACCAACCCAATCCCCAACCTTACTCTTCCTAACCTTCTTCCCATATAACAGCCTCCTTTATAATATTTCTTAATAATAGTAATATGTACTTCTATACATAACCATTATCTGCTTTGGGAGTAAATGCCCAAACAAGTCTCCAGCTTTGCTTGAGTTTGTTAGCTGTCCCACATTCATTCTGAACCAAGTTCTCGCCATATTTGAAGTCCAGGTACTTGCTACCAATGGACCTGTTCACAAGATAGGTAGGAACTATATTACAAGCTACACAGGCAAGAGGGGAACATTAACAAACTCTAATAAAGCAGCGTTCTACACTTGCATGCAATCAAGCTATTTAGAAATAAAGACCTTGAAACTTTTTACTTGTTGCAGGATGAAGCTGTAGGGAGTATCAAAGTTATAGTAAAAATATCTTTACAGCATGTTGAGATAAGCCTCTCAGAAGTAAAAGGCTACGAGAAGCATGTCATCGTTGAACTTATCCAAGAAACAATAACCAGAAGTTCAAACAAAGCTTTGAAGTGCAACAAAGAAAACTGCCGAGGTCTGTCCCCGCACTTGTATATATGTAAAAATATGCCTATAATCGAACTGCTAACAAAATGAGCAACTTTCTGTGGCAGTCATCATTCTATATGACACAGACAAGTTATCTACAGATACTTTGTCATATATCAAGTGGCAATTAGAAAAATATAAGGGATGCAGAAAAGTATTCTTCTGCTGCACAGATGCCTCAAAACTTCAGCCAATAATCTCTCTCTGCAACGTGGTTCAGTTACTTCCACCATCCAATGAGGAAGTGAGCACCACTTAAAACTAATAAATTATAGTGTTCTGCCTCAAATTTCTGTCCAAATATTAAAGTTAAGCTAATTTTATTTTCAGATTGTCAATGTACTAAAGTTCATAGCAGAACAAGAAGGAATAGATTTACCCGACAAATTGGCTGTGAGGATTGCCAACAAATCCAAGAACAACCTAAGACAAGCTATACGATCTTTTGAGGCGACCTGTGACCACAAGTAATATAGGATGTACATTGCCTAGCTACAAATAGATAAGCAATTAAGTTTGAAGCACAATAAGCTTTCCTATTTGTGCACTTTTAACGTGACTCGCTACTTAATATATGCAGTTCTACCTTGAAAGAAGATCAAATTATCTCATCTGGCTGGGAAGATGATATATTAAAGTGTGCGAAAAGCATAGTAAAAGAGCAAAGCCCTAGACAGTAAGATGCTTCTCCTATTTTTTTATTTTTTCTTTATATATATATTTGAATTTCCCTTTTCAGAATGCATTTTTTACTGTCAAAGAAGCAAATTTAACAAGAGTTGATTACTTTTTGCAGACTCTACAATGTGCGTAGGAAACTTCAAAATCTTATTGAGCACAACCTTTGTCCTGATTTTATATTTGAAGTAGGAATTATCTCATACTCTTCCTCTTTCTGGCTATTATGTGTATGATTGCATTGGGTAAGCACACAAAGTTTCCCTAATGATTTTTCAAATACAGGGGTTAATGGAAGAACTAAAGAAATGCACTAGCGAGGACTTTCATCCACAGATAGACACTCTATATAAAAAATACAAGGTACAAACAGTTAACTACAAAAGCCTTATTACTTGAAATTTGATTGTCTCCATCGTGTTAGAATAGAAGCATGATCATTAAAGGCTTTTTTGCTTTGCAAACCAGAACACTGCGCCAAACAGACACCCAGAGAAGAAGAACCTCCAACAATATATGAATCTTGAAGGTAAATATTATACACAAATTAGCCATTTCCACTTCACATCTCAGTGCTGGAAACTGAAAAGTTATACTGTCTTATATTTTATCTCTAAATAAACACCAACTCCTCATTTTTCAAAACCAAGCATAAGATTTTACAAGCACCCGGGTCAATGTTCTACAGATTCCCATATTGTACTCAACTTTAAAAATTTCGTCCAGAACTTAAAAAGTTATTTATTGTTTTCTACTGCAGAGTTTATAGCAAAATTCATGAGCTGCTACAAGACATCTATCAAGAAAAGACAAATGATTCCCTTCTTCACTGAGCCTACTGGCTCAAGCTTTTAACTTTTTAGCAATAAAATCGATCATATTGGTGATCTAAATAAAAGCAGGGAGTGCATGGGAAACTATAATTTCAGTGGCCACAGATAGAGCATACGAATAACACATTGGATGAAAATGATTTAATGACTTGTGTCGTTTTTGACAAGCATCTTCCATCCTATGGAACATATCATTTAAATCCGATGATTAGTTGCTATGTTGTCTTTTGGGTCACAAATTTTTTTAGTTTCCTCCACATTACCCCTTACACTTGGTCAAACAAAAATGGGCTAATACTTTTAGCCAAGTTGTAAAAATTTGTATCCAAAGAGCTTGTGACTTGCCAAAGTGGAAGGGGAATTTTGTGCAAGCATGTAATCAAGGGATTTCATGAGCTCCGAAGAATAAGTTTGACACTAAAAGCACACTTTCCACTCAAGAAAGTCAAGGATATGATGAATTTCATGTATTATATTGAATAAGAATATATACAAAAGGAGACAACTTCTTCAGACAGGAATTTCATTTTTTCTCAAGCCATCTATACATCTTGTCTTTACGTAACATTCTATGCTATATGCAGGCCATTTAGCCTATAGGCATCCTATGGATAATATGTTTCCTCTAATCCCATGCATTTACTATTCAACAACCTATCTATCAAGCAAAAACCCTTGTTAGAACATTTCTGCTCATGCCAGGGGTCCACTTTTGAGTTATACAAATTTTCATTCACCAAGAAGATTAAGTTTAAATGGTGAAAAGGTAAATTTTTGAACTTGCCTTCCAACAATAATCGTTTATTTGCTATTACATTCATGAAGTTTTGTATTTTAACTAGTAACAACTGAACATGACCATGTGAAAGGGTTGTTTAAAGAATCAGCACATAAAGTGGAAACTTGGAAATTCAAAAGTACGATTTTCTATACATGCAAGACGAAATCCCTAGATGTTTTCCCTAAAAAGACCGAACTTGCGAGAGGTCATAATAACTCAATTTCCCATACATTCACCCCATGAGACTGGATTTGTAATAGTAAAAGGTGAGTCATATCTAATCATGAATTCATTCGCTTTAGTTTTAGTTGCTACTTATTTAGTTGGATGACATTCAGCATCATTAAACACGTTCCTTTAAACTTAAACCTCTTGTTTCTGTTACCAATATTTTCACACGATCACATCGCAGTGACCACCAGATAACCAAGGTGACAAGCAAGAACTCTTAACCATTGTTCGGTGCATTATGAAAATGACCTAATTTGAATTCTTTCTGATAGAACAGTTTTTTTTTTTTGGCAATATATAGTAATCAACAGAAAATAAAGAAAAAGGGACTAGGATGCTAAGAAGGTTCATGATAAATCAAGTAACCAAGCCAAATGTTGCTTTGAAGAGAAAGCCAACCACAAGAAGAATGATACAAGGTTGCTGTTAAGAAACTATTTAACAGTTAAAAAAAACTAAAATATAAATTCAGAGTATATTCACTTAAAAAGACAAGAGAGTAAAACAAAGATTGCAACATGTTCCTTTTGAGAAACTATCATTGATACTACAATCAAAATGCAACATTAAAAACAGAACAGAAGACAATCTTGCATTGAAACATGCACTTCTATACAACCAATAAAGATAGCAAATATTACAAAATTGGATGCCTAAAATTGTATAGAACTTCTAACCTCTGAATGTGAAGAGTGGCAGATTTTATTGAACTGCCAACCTCTGCAGATGATCCAAAAAGACCTCAAAGCTAACATCATCAGTAAATATAATTTCCCTTTCTGGAGAAGGAATATCCGAATTATATGTAGCAGAAGGATTCAGTTTTGCCAGAAGGAAACGAGCCTGCACAACACACAAACAAAGATTATCAATACCATTGTCATTACACCTGTATTGGAAATAATAGGTCAGTAATCAAAATGGACAGTCCTTCCTATGGAATTTGATTAGCTTTATATAGGGCGTGAATGGGATAGGTGCTACGGTAATTAGATAACTGTAACACAACCTACATGGATTCCACGCTTGGCCAGTATGATTTCATATGGTTAAGAACATGAGACTCAGTTATGTTTAACACTTCTGAAAGTGTCTGCCAATAAATACACTAAATGACAAAAACAAAGTGATCAAGATATTCAATTCTTTAAACTATTTATGAAAGTTTAGGTAAATATACAAGCAACCAAAATGTAAGCACAAACTTATTACTTTGGTGCAACAATTTGTACTGAAGTACTCACTTGGGAACCATGTTGATCACAAACAACTAAGCGAGGCACTGGAAATCTCTCTTTGATAATTGCATTTGCTTCCTCTTGAGGAGCTTGCAGCAACTGGCCGAACACCTAAAAATATTGTTCAGGCAAAAATAGCATAGGTAAATCATAAGTTGGCCAAGCTGAATATGCAACTGCACTAATTATTTTCTCATAAAGCAAGTTAAAGACAATCCATTTCAAATTGTATGAACTCATGACCCCGTCTTGATTTTGTTTTCTTTTTAGCCAAAGGTTGTCTAAGAAAGAAAGAATTGATCATCAGGTAAGTCCTTCGTGGCGTAACATGGATCAAGTATCTACTTAAGTAAAGAAAGAGATTGGTACATCGCATGGAAAGGTGACAAAACATCATAGGGCCTTTTCAACAGTAGTGATATTTTCATCCTCTGTACATAATGATTGTTTTAGATTTTTATTTAGTTCTTCACGTGGTAGAATGTTGACATGTCCTTGCTGAATACTCAAAACAAATAAAGGTCCTTGGCAGCATCAATCATATATAGAATAAACAACGCAAAAAAAAAAGAGAAAAAAAAATTGACTTGCAAGTGCAGCAAACATAGAGAACAAACAAGTCTATTTCTCTGTGTATTCTGAACTTAGCTTAACAAAGTTCAGAATACACACAGAAATAAACTGATACAAAAACTCATGTCAGATAAATCAATAATGATTGATGTGGTCCAAATCTGAGGTGAAATCTGTTGGAAGAACCTGAACAAGCTATATGTATAGTTTTATGTTTCCTACAAAAGGGTGAAAAGGATTATAAATAAATATACAAAAAGAGATAGGTCTTGATGCAGATGAGTTGATTGCTTAAAAGAAAAAAGTTCTAATCTCGGGGTACTCTCTGCACTCTTTTGTTCTTGATAGAAAGGCATTTGAAATAGATTTCTAAAAGATAACATTTCTCAACTTCAAATCCAGGATAGAAAACAAAACAACAATTGATATGTAAAAGTAGCCACATATTCCTCATCACAGCTTTACTGATTTGCAGTCAATATATAATGGACCAAGTCCAAGTTCAAACTAAACACTAAATTGGCATTTTAAAAGATAAGCTTCAAGTTGGTCTAAATGGGTTATTTACCCTGGAATGTCACTATTAGGTATAAAATATAGCTTACCACATGTTCAGGTTGAGTTTGATATCCAGCCTTTCTCCATTGAGCAATTGTAGCTCCATGAAATATAACAACAGTAAAGTATGAATCTAAAAGTAGGATCCTATCGGCAGAAATTGAAGAAACATCAAGAAGTGCTGGCTCAGGGCTTGAATGAAAAGAGTAAGAAATTAAAGATGGTTGAATCATCACAACTGAATTCGCAACATTCTCCCGGTTCAGAATCATTCGAAAATAAGCTGTCTCATCTGGGCTGTTGTTAAAAACCTGAAACACCCAAAAGGCGATTAGCCCATTCCGAAAAAGAATTGAAAATATAACAATGACCAGGAAAATTATCAAATTTCCTAAATTCATAGTAAATGCATCAATCTCTAAAAAATGAAACAATCAGCACACATGCATTACAATTTCAGCTCAAAAGCACCAGTTACATATCAATTGCGCTGATGTACGGAGGACCCATATAAAAAAATCAAACAACTAGTGCAGGGTTAATTCCTGCTTTGTACCCTAAGCTATAATGAAAAATCAATTTAGTATTCCCAACTACAGAAAATTTGATTAACTTTGTACTCCTTCCATTAAATGTTGGATGGAAGGTGACATGGCAGTTACGTCATTACAGCCCCACATCACTTCTGTAAAACAGAAGGGTAAGGATGTATTTCACTCAATTCCAAAGAACATGTAATTTCTATTTTCTAAATCTTTACTTTTACTGCAATTTTTTAATATATTTTTAATTCGTATGATAACTTATCATCTGATATTCCATGTGAGTCTCATACAAGATGTTTCAGTTTTGCTAGTTTACAGCGCTAAATTAGTTGAAGGTACTAAATTGATTTTTCGTCATAGTTTAGTGTATAAAACAGGAATTACCAATTAGTATACCATGCTCAAGATCTCAAATATTAAAACTCTAAATCTGAAGGTTGGAGTACTGATTGTAAATTAGTAATCGAAATTGCAAGTTTGATAGGTCAGAAGTAAAAAAAATGTTCGTGTTTTTTGTGTAGATTGGTAACAAGGATGTAAATACTAATAGGTTGTCTACTAATTATCAGAAGCGAATAAGTCAGTGTACAAAAGTGCTTTATTCCCCTAATCATAGTTGCAAAACTCTAAATAATGTTTACGGGTAAAATAGATTTTACAGGTGATTGGTTTACCGTAAAACATTTTTTTTTTGAAAACGTTTGCCACATATGCAGTAAAATTGGAAGAAACGATTCCCTCGCAAATAAAGTTGTAAACGGTTTACGGAGCCCCTCTCTATATTCTTTCTAATACTAGTGTTGTAACTATAATTAATTTTAGGTCTACTCTTTCAAAACTATTTAATTATTATCCAATAAAAATAAAAAACATAGGGAAAATCAAAAAAATAACAACAAAAAAATTCCAAAAAATCTAAAAAACTCAACAAAAAACCCGAAAAAGCTAAAAAAAAAAGTCAATATTATTTTACCTATATATCTATCTTATTGAAAATAATTTATAATAATTCTATACTTATGAGTTTAGAGCATCTCCAATGGTTCATTTATTTTCTATGTTAGGGTAAGCTATAGTAGATGCCTAGATGGAAGAGTTTTAGAACTACATTGGTCCTTTTAGTATTGCCACATCACCAACATTTTTGTGTCATATGTTAACTTTTATATTAACTGTAGCAAGAGTTTTAACAAGTGCTATGTGGGGTCCATGTACTTTTTAATGTTTTAATTCATTGTTTTATTTAACATTATACATTTTTATCACTATTTTTATTTTGTTCTTTGACTTCTTATGTCCATGTGGGGTCCTATGTATCAATAAGGTGTTAGAATTATAGTGTCCATTGTGGAGACATACTACTTGTTAAGTTAGCATGTGTTAAAAAAAGATAAAAAGTTGATTTTTTGCTTATGTGGCGTCTTATAACATGTAAAATTTACAATGTCCATTGTAGATGCTCTTATAAGTTAAAAATCTATAAGTTATTATAAGTGTCTATGAAAGAAAATATGTGTTCATCTAAGGTTTTCTATACACGTTGAGACTTTTACTAAACGACTTATTTGTTAAAAAAAAAAAGTTGTTAAAAAATATTGAGTTTATATAAAATTTTAGGTGGAAACTTTTTGTGCACCGATCGCCTGTAAATGAAAGGCAAACAAAAGTTTTCAGTGTAAAACTTTACCATGAAAATATTTCCCCTCTGTAAAACTTTTACTATGAAACAAACGGAGTAATGCAAATAGTTAGAGATGGGAGAGGGGAAAAGAAAACAAAACTATCTTACCTGAACAAATTGAGAACGCCGTAAATGGAAGATAAATTGGGGAAATATCGAGAATCGCGGTGATAAATTGAAAGACGAAGGACATTCCTTCTGGAAATCCCCAAACCGTGAACATATGGTAATCAGTGACTTATCCAGCCACCTCATAGGGTCGAATTCAGCCTGCATATTACATTAAACTGGTTAAATAGTTACTCAACAAATTGACAAGTTTTGTAATACGAGGCTGTTACCTCAGTTTCCATTTTGAAAGAAACTAATCGTGCTAAAACCGCAGCAGCTGCCTCTTGATCGAATCCAGCAACCAATTCCTGGGAAAAACAATTTAAGATAATAAATTCATAGTTTAAATAATACTCCCTCCGTTCCTATTTAATTGTCCACTACGAAATTACGTGCAATTTTGACCGGCTAAGAACTTGTATTAAAATTGTCGGAATGAAAATTTTCAAAAAAATTTCAAAAGTTGATCATATAGTTCAAATGTTAAATTTTATGATTAGATTTTAAAAAAATTCATTCCGACAATTTTGATACAAGTTATAAGCCGGTCAAAATTGCACGTAGTTTCGTAGTGGACAATTAAATGGGAACGGAGGGAGTAGTAAAGTGCAGAACAGTATATTAATATTGCAGTTTTTGAATAAAAAGATCCATGCCAGCTAGTATTCAACAAGCGAGGACTAATCATAAACAAGCCTCTATTTCTCAAGGTACGTACTAATTGTACATATTGCGCACAAAAATAATTGTAATTGTTCTCGATATAGAAGCTGGAAGATTATCATGCAAGGTTACACTCCTTTTTAAGAGGTGACTTTTGACAAAAAGGATATGAGATATTTTGAAAAAAACATACGTGGTTAACGCAGGATAGCTGTCCTCCACAGTGCCCACTATGTGTACGAGAATCAATTTAATTAGGACTACAAATTTAAAAGGATATCAGGATGGGGCCAACTTAGCACTCATCCTTTAACAGTAATAAAGTAGTTTTAACACTTAGCAAGCCTAAGGACTCCCTTTAAGTTTAGTCATGCTCTACTCACAGATCACAGAGGATTTACTTATTCCAATACAGTAAACCAAATAGGAACATGGGCGAAACATATTTGATAGTCCATGTGCCTTTGATGCTGAGATAAATATAGAAGTTTCCTTTTTCATTTTTAAGGACAGAAAGTCAAAGTACTTGACTTCAACAAACCAACTATACTTGATATATACTGGAAAATGTTGCAAAATACCAATGCTGTTATCAACTACCTCTAATCACATTCAACCCCCAGACTCGATATCTCTTGACATATAGAGCAATATCTAAACGTAAGATGGCACTAATATTAACGAGTTAATACCATAAAGAGCTTATGGCCACAGGGTTATTAAAAAACACAAACCAAAAGTTCTAATATAGGATAGATCTTGCCTGTACACTTCCAGGTCCAGCAACCCATCTTCTAGACAGTGTAGTTACACGGAGTCTCATTTGTCCATTACTGTGCTGATAACTGAAACAAAAAAGTAGCATTTAGTTTGGGCTTTCTATGGTGATGATAATCACAAAAAGGCGCAAGCTGAGGTTCCATACTAAGTTAAAAACTGGAAGTAAAACTGATTATTTGCTGCTTGACCAATAACTTCTGGGATGTCCTTCTTAGCAATATCAAACACGATGCATATGGATGTCGACTTATCCAGGCCACACATCTTCCATGCTGTTGTATTTCCCTGACCTACGACAGTTTCGGAGCATAAAGGACCTTTCTGCAAAAAACATGTTCTGGGCAATTAGTAAAATTTTGAAAATCTTGTTAAGAGGTTAAAAAGAAATAACCTTCCACAACTTGGAAGTTAGAACCTACCTTTTCAAGGGATGCACAAGGACCAATGACACCTTGAACTTTAATGTCCTTAGAGCAATTGAGCTCAAATATACCACTGCAGTATTCATTAAAACATCATATCAAACGAGCTAATCCCCGAAAGATCGAAGGAAAAAATACAAGGACAAAGAAAATTCTTGAACATGAACATCACATTTTTTAAGAGCACCAACTGTAGGTTCTCAAACTTAAACATTTACTATATGCTTAGGGAAGTCGACCAAATGAACCTCATTTTTTTTCCAGTAACAGCTCCTTTATAAGTTCCTCAGAGTTGCCGTAATTATATTGGCTAGTCAAATTTTGAGTCCTCTCTCTTTTCTACTCTCTCTCATCTCTCACATACTTAAATATAAAATATAAGAAATGGCATTATAGATACTCAAAATTATTTGATGACAGAGATACATTGTAAATATAAAAATGAATCTAAGGAAATTGATGGGGAATCTGATGTGATGCAAAAATGAGAGTAGGATTTTATCACAAATTTTCAAGAATATGGAAGTAGTGGGTGCTATAAAATCAATATAACTTGTACCCAGTAACTTATATTACATCCTACCAGGCTTACTTTGATGATAGACCAAGATCATAATCACCCGACTGAAAAACGTGCTTGAGAGAATCCTTGAAAACCGAATGGCCAAAACTTTCTGCAAGCACCACAAGTCCTCCAGTTCTTTCTACTGCCACTTTAAGTTCTGCAACCCCAACCTAACACGATGAAAATGAAACAGAATACAATCAGTTTTCCATATAAAATGTCAGAAACAAAAACTCCATGGATGGACATGGTGCAAATAGAACGCACAGCCCTGAATGGACATGATATGAATTTGTAGATGAACTTCTGATTATAGTGCCTATGTTTTAACTAATTCTGCTAAAGTTTCAATAGCAGAAAAGGTTGAGGAGCTTGACATATTTAACTCAAACGCACAGCCCTCAAGTTCGACTGCAAGGAGTGTTTTATGGAGACGCTGAGAAGGAGAAAATAAAGAGTCTAATTATATTATAATTTCAAAAGTACTCACAATAAGAAGCTGAAGGGTCCCAGCTTTATTGTTAAAACAAATACAGAATAAGAAGATAAGCTAAGAGTTGTTCCAAAAATTGTCTTTTAAAAGGATGACTGTAAAGGCCGTAATTAGACTTTGACGAATTAAGAATTAAAAATTGCAAATCCGTTTTTCTCTCTTTCTCCGTTCTTACTGTCCTCCCTAATATTTCCTGAAATAAACCCCTTACATTCATCTGTGTATCCTAAGGTTTCACCTTTTAATCTCATGACTGCGTATGCCTGGAGACCACATGAGTTTTGACACTTGATATTCATTTGTGTTTTACACATCTGTGCTATCTAAAGCACAAAACTAATGAAATAGGTAGTACAAAGATCTGTTATTGAACAAGATTTGTCATGAAGCGGATGTCAAATGAAAAACGCTAGATTTAAAAGAAGTACCTGATCAAGGGCACAAGCAAAAAGATCAAGTACATGCCCTTGATGCACAAGCTGCTTTGCAAGCCCTTCATAGAACTTAACCGCTTTATGATAGTATGGAGCAGAATCCTTATCCAGGTCTTTGTGAGACCTTACTGGTTCAGATAAAGCCTTTGACACGATCTGCAAGCACATAACAGAAATTTTCTCAGGATATTGATTGTTATTTTATTGAATCAGATGAATCTTTGTCCAGGTCTTTGGGAGACCTTACAGGTTCACATAAAGCATTTGTTGTATTAACTTATGTTCCCTGACAAGTCCCCTAGTGAACCCGAATTTAGAAAATCTTCACTCTAATAGCTGAAACCTTGCGCTTTTGAAGCAATTCTTGCTATTAAATGGGGCATTAAGAACATTGGTCCAATGGGAATTGTTCTCAACAAGAGGCTTATGCCCATTGTTGCCATGGAAAGAAGTAGTTCTACATATTTCAGATTCGCTACTACTTAACAGTGTTTTTCACTTTTCCTACTTTTCTCCTGGCATTTCAGTAAATTCTGGTATGAACTTTTACATCAAGTTCATTCACAATGTTCTTTGTTTTAGCTCTTTGTAAGGGCATGGATGAGACCTTCTCATTTAGAATAATTATCTTAAGTTCAGAGAGTACTCTCCCTCTTTATTTGAAAAAAAGAAGAAAAAGAAAAACACTGATGCCATCAGGATCTCAACAAGTAGCCTGAAGTATTAGGCAATTTAATAACCGTCTCCAGCTGCATAGTTGGTGAAAAAAACTTGAAATATTACATCATGTCACCTAAAAATCAAAACATCAACTAGAGACTTGAGAATTAAAACACTTACTGCACCAGGACCTTCTGTTGTGGGCCCACCTACAAAAGCCATAATTCTCGCCCCAGAACCTGGAACACATGACCCCAACAAATGTGCAGCAACGCTCAACGCGGTGCCGGTACATCTAGCTGCCCTCTGATCAGCCGGATTTGGCCATGGATCTTTCTGAAGCTCTTCTAATATCTAATTAATAGATAAAAAAAAACATAGATGCAACTAATTACATACAAGTAAAACTCAAATTTTTGAATAAAACAAAACTACAAAGAAATAGGAGCTGATACTACAAATTGGAACACATTGCTTGGTAAAAAATGCAAGACACATCATTCTAAAGAAAAATTGAAGAAGCTTTTCTAAACCAATGCTTCTTGCATCTTTTATTCTTAAGCTAAATTCAGAAGCATTTGGGATTCAATATATACATTACAGCCGTAATAACAACCGCGAATAAGGGCAAACCCGGTGCTAAAGCTCCCGCTATCCGGGTTCTAGGGAGGCTCGGAACACTTTAAGTCGAACGTAGACAGTCTTCCCTTGCATTTCTGCAAGAGGCTGCTTTCACGAAACGAATTCGTGACCTCCAGGTCACATGGCAAAAACTTTACCATTATCAAGGCTCGCCCTCTAGGTCACATGGCAAAGACAACCGCGAATCCATTAAATAATCACTTAGAATTGTTTGTCTACACTACAATTAAGTGACTCAAAAAATATTTCCAATACAAAAAAATATGACTTTTCATTTTTACAGACATACTTTAAACAAAATACTCAAAAGTGTAGTTCTCCAAATCTACCGAACAAAATAAGCCGTATAGTCGCCTAAAAGATATAGAAGCACAAGAGAATACCGTGTTGATAGTGAACTCGCACTCGGAGGCGGGCAACAAAAATCGTGAAATGCTCTCCTGCGAAAGCCCGTCTTTCACGCCTGCAATCACGCCAACTGTAGGCTTTGGCCTCTTTGAGAAGAAGTTCATTTGTTCCAAAATTTGATCCTTTGTCACCTCTTTTGACCCTTTAAACACATACACCTTTGGGATCTGCCCAAAGCCAAGCTCATGAACATGCACATAGGTACCGTACGTGATTAATCCCACCAGAGAATTTTCTGGAAGAAGCCCTACTGCCTGTAAAAGAGCCAATTTCAGATTACAAAATCTCATTTTTACATCACCAAAACATACCACAATTACTGAACCCGGATTGGCAATGCAGATTGTCAAACCTATTACAGCGAGATGCATAACAATGGTGCAGAAAACCTATGTTTTCAAACCAAGACCTTCATTTACATGTAAAAATATCACTGCCATAGTCTTTGCGGCAAATCCGGCTTAATTAGCTTATGAATTCAATTTCAAGACTGAAAATTTGTTTCAGATGTGCTACAATGTTTACATGCAGTACTCCACAAGGTATGGAAAATAACTTAACTAAAGGTTTTTTTTCCAGTTGCAGAACAATATCATAATACATGACCAAACCCAGGACGTTGCAATAGTATCAAACTAAACCAGTGTCCAACGAGTAACATATTTGCAGAAAAATGAGCCAAAATAGCAGATACCATTCAGAAAACTAAAATTAGAATTCCAGAAAGCCCTTACGAGGTTTAAAGAACTTCCAGAGTTTCAGTTACGACATACCACCAATATATGCTTTTATTATCAATAATGTCTTGCAAGTTATAATTTACTGCAGTAAAATTATGTGTCTGCAAGAGTGCAACTGCACTGCATTAAATATGAATTTCGTGACTTAACATTCATGTCATAAGTACTACAAACAATCTAAGGAGAGGAAGATACTGCTTTCAGCCCAGTAGACACCTTTTTTTGTTAACAATGATGCCACTGCCATCTCCCTTACCAACCATACGGTGGAAATTATCAATAAATCAATTTCACACCAATATTCATCAAATATCAACAAGAAACTGATCCATGACAGATCCAAAGGCTAAATTTGAAATTTCCCTTTAAAATGTAAACAAGTCCATGACTTGCGCTTGTGATCTGGCATAACTTGTAAACAATACATAGATTTAACACGAATGCAAAATTTCTGAGTTGAAACACCAATTTCCTATTCGCGCAACTCGAAATACATACTGATAAAGAAAATTTACTAGGTTATGTACACATGTGCTCATAGGCAGCAGCAGAGCAGCTTAGGCAATTACTGGTTGCTATTTGATGCTTGAAAGTTAAAGAGGAAATTTTAAAGTGTTTCCAAATATTGGTTTTTACATAAACATACAATGCATGCATCATAAATATTGATCTCAATTCTTTAAATTGTAGTTCTATTCAAAACCATTTCATTTCCCAGTTCACTGCATAAAACTTAGCTAATTCAGCATAAACTAAAACAAACACAGATGCATTTGAACCTCGTACGCTCCCTAATAAACTCTCGTACACTGTAATTAGTATGTTGCGGTAATGAAGTCCTACACTGGCAACCACTAAAATCCTAATAAACCACTCATACACAAAAAAACCCTATGTGGCAAGAATGAAATAAAATCAATTCTTATCTTGGTTGACACCACTCAGGGGTGGTTCTGTGGCTAGACAAATCAGACAATCTTCTAAGGCGCAGTCCAATTAGGTGTGATTTGGGCGGAGCAGGAAAAAAACGATTTTTATTTATTTATGGAATTCTATAAAAAAAAATGATGAAATCAGTTAATATTAGAGCGAATTTCAAATAGGACCAACTAATATGAAATATTTAGACGTAATTATTCGATATAGAAGAAGGAATCGACGTAAGTGGGTTTTACTTTTTCTTGTTTGTTGTAACAGAGGAGAGATGATATAACTGGGGAAGAAGGGTTGCTTCTTTCATAAATAATATTATTTACCATATATTTTGATAAGTAGTTCTTTTTGGCCATAAATGTTATTATTGATGGTCTTTTGGTCTAAAAGGTTTAAAAAAAGCTATATTGGTATCATATTTTTTTAATTGAACAATTTGTCTCTTTTTTGAGTAATATAAAAGTTGAAGATTATATTTTGTTTTTACTACAAAATTAGTACATCATTTGATGCTAATTGTTGTTTTTATTGTGTGCAAAACTTATCTTGAACATATTAACCAAATCATTTTATTTATTGTTATTTAAGTAATTATTTATTTTTGCTAATGAAGGGGAAAAAAAATTGGGGCGCAATTTTTTTTTGGAAACTGAGGTGCTGACACCCCAGGGCCGCCACTGACACCACTGAACTACCTAATAAACTCTCATGACCCTATAAATCCTATGTGGCATTGAAATGAAATGAAGTTTAATCTATGTTGACAATCACTGAACTACTCAATAACCCCCCATGAACTAAAAAACCTACATGCAGGGACCAATGTTAAAATAAATCAAACTCTATATCTTCTTTTGTTCTGCCTCACAATATAAGATTTTTAATATAGTTAGTACTATATTGAGTATAGTACTAATTGTATTGTGGGACCCACCTTATATCATATTTGTTTACACAATTTGTAATAAGTATTGAACGGGATATAATACTAATTGTACTACTAATAAGGTTATAACTAATAACACCACTCATAATACATGCAAACAAACATGGCATATTACTACATTTTATGCTAATAAGAAGGTATAACTAATAACAAATTATACCAGTCCATACTATTCTGCAAACAAACAAATACTGCTACTCCCATCCGTGTTTTTTTATGGGAATTACAAAATGGACCCTCATATTTATATAAATAACACTTTAGACCCCTGCATTCTTAATTGTGACACATGTCTGCTATATAAACGGAAAAGGGGGGGCATACCTGAGAAAGTGTAGATTTAAGTAACCCAAGCTCCTCCTCAATAAGACACGTATCCACCACAACCATAAAAACTGGTGCAACAGTAGCATTCCCTCCTCCCTCTCCACCACTCTCATACTCGATCGTGGTATACTGAGGGAAAAGCTCGACAGGCATATTCTGATCCGAGATCGAAGAGTAATGGACCGGAAACTGGTTACGTTGAAAACAGAAGGGGCAGATCCAAATCTTGAAGACGTAATCGACGAGTGAAAAGGGGTTGTGAACGGAGCGGCAGTTACAGTACCAAAGAGGGGTGTATGGGAGGAGAGGGGGAGTGGTTTGAGGAGAGGGTTGTTTTAGAGGGGTGTAGATAGCGGAGAGGGGGATGATGGAGCATAACACTAATTGTACTACATTTTATACTAATAAGTGGTATAACAAATAACACCGGTCGTAATAAATAGTTACAAATTGTACCCTATTATACTATAGTAGAAACAAGCATGGACTAATTGTACTACATTTTATACTAATAAGGAGGTATAACTAATATGAGTAATAAATCAAACAAACTTTGTATTTGGTACTCCCATGAGTGTTTTTTTATGGGAATTACAAAATGGTCCCTCATACTTATATAAACAACACTTTAGACCCCTGCATTCCTAATTGTAACACATGGCTATCATATAAACTGAAAAAAAAAGGGGTATACTAACCTGAGAGAGTGCAGACTTAAGTAACCCGAGCTCCTCCTCAATAAGACACGTGTCAATCACAACCATAAAAACCGGCGCAACATTATTCACTCCACCCCCTCCCTCTCCTCCGGACTCGTATTCAATCGTGGTGTACTGAGGGAAAAGCTCGGCAGGCATATTCTCATCCGAGATCGAAGAGTAATGGATCGGAAACTGGTTACGTTGGAGACAGAAGGGGCAGATCCAGATTTTGGAGACGTAGTCGACTAAGGAGAAGGGGTTGAGAACGGAGCGGCAGTTACGGCACCGAAGAGGGGCGTAAGGGAGGAGAGGGGGAGGGGATTGAAGAGAGGGTTGTTTGAGAGGGGTGTAGATAGCGGAGACGGGGATTACGGAGTTTGTGGCGTCGGTTTTGGTACCGGGGATTACGTTCCACGGCATTCGGACTCCGTCTTGGGATTCAAGTTCTAGAAACTCCGCCATAGTGTTTGTGATCAGAGGGAGAGAGTTGTGAGGTGGTTTGATTTGTTTGGATGTGTAAAATCAAGCTTATGCAGTGGGAAAAGCAATTATTTCTACTGATTTTGTTTTGTTGGTTTTTTTATATACAGTATACAAAACTACTATAAACTTGTAACCCGATTGGTACTCTCTACTTTGAAAATTCCTAATTTAACCATGTTACCAACAAAATTTGGTGTCTGATTGGAGGGACACTTTATGTTTGTTTTTTTAGGACTCGTTGGTGTCCGGTTATTTTTTAAAAAAATATTTTTTTTTTAAGTCACTTTTCTTACAAGATTTTTAAGTCTAGATTACCTTACAAGTGATAAAAAAAATATTATTTTCATAACTTTTCGGTATCTTATTTTTTTACTTAATAATTCAAACAAACACTAAAAAAAGCTAAAAAAACATCTTTTAAGCTATTTTTTTACACTTTGATATATTTCTCGTGTAGATTATAATCTCTTTTTTAAGTTTAAAAATATCTTTTAAGTTTTTTTTTATATTTTAATATTTTTCTCGTATAGATTACAAGTTATTTTTAATTTTAAAAACAAATTTTAAACTTTTTTTTATTGGGTCGGGTGACCTCTATCTAATATTCTCATTTTTTTTTATGCAGTGGGAAAACTAAACTTAAATGGGTACTAATTTTGTTGGGTTTTTTGTTATATAGAATTGCTATAAGATTTTAATAAAATCAGTTCTCCGATGCGAAACACACACAAACAATAGAGATAGTGGCATACCACTTTTTTGGTGTTTTTTTTTTATAATTAATAACCCTCACTTTTGGTGTGTGCGATCGGAGGGGGAGTTGTGTGTGTCTCATAAAAGTGAGGGCGATCGGAGGGGGAGTTGTGTGTGTCTCATGGTTTGTTTGGATTTTGGATGGGTAGAGAGTGATGGTGGTAGAATGAACAAGGAAATAGTTAAAGAAAGAACTGCATGTTTTTTTTTTATTTCTCCAAATTTAATAAAATATACAATTTTTTCACTTTTACATAACATATTTACATCTAGACAAAATTACACTACCTTATAACCTTTCTTATATCTCAAATATAGACTGTTTTCAACAAAGTTTGTTATAAATTAATATAATGGGTAACATTGTGTCACAATCATAAAATGGGAAACCATTAAAGTAACTTGAGAAGCTATAATGACCCAAAAAATAACCATGATTTTTTGTTAAAAGTCAATATACCAAAATTACTAAAAAAATTTATAAAGTGGAAAACTTAAACGCGTACTTACTAATTTATTTATTTAATTTATATAATAAAAATACTAGAAACTTTTATGGTCTCGTTTGGTTACGGTATTACTAATCTCGGTATTAACAATCCCATGAGATTTGAAAACAAGTTCGGACAAGTAATCATTTTAGATGTGTACTCTTTCTATCTAGGGCCGATTTTTAGGCTAGGCCCAAAAAACATGAGCCTACAGCCCTTCCAAAACCGATTTTTTAGACCACCAAATTTTAGAGTAAATTTGTGCTTTGTACATTTGAAACTACTAATTTAAAAATTGATACATTTTCAAACTAGTTATTATAAATTAGTACTATTTTACTAATACATATAAACTCAATACATTTGGCCCAATAAAAATTTGACAAAGACCAAGACCATTGATCAGACATCGGCGTTGACCGTCGGTTTTCGGCATTGACCACCGGTCTCGAACGTTGACTACCGGATTTCTGCGTTGACCACCGAATTCCGGCGTTGACCAGTGTTGACCAAAAACTAAAAAAATGAAAAACTTAAAAAATCCACAAAAAATTTAAAAATCCATAAAAATTCTAAAAATTCTAAAACAATTAAAAATTGGAAAAAAAATTTAAAATTCTAAAAAAAAAAAAAAAAAATTTAGAAAATTCAAAAAATAAATCAAAAATAAATTTTTTGATAATCTAATACAAATTTTGACCGCCGGTCTCCGGCGTTGACCAAAAAATGTAAAAAAAAAAACACTCAAAAAAAATCTAGAAAAATTATAAAATATAAAAAAAAAATTAAAATTGAGAAAAAAAAATGAAAGAATTCCAAAAAATTTGCAATCTAATACGTTTTTTTGAAAATCTATTACAATTTTTTTGACAATCTAATACAAAAAATTTGACAATCTAATACAATATTTTTTGACAACCTAATACGATTTTTTTGACAATCTAATACGTTTTTTTTATAAAATATAATATAATTTTTTTGACAATCTATTGTAATTTTTTTGACAATCTAATATCAGTTTTTGATAGTTTAATAGACAATCTAATGCAATTTTGATGACAGTCTAATACAATTTTACTAACAATCTAATATAATTTTTTTTTAAATCTAATATAATTTTTTTGACAATCTAATAGACATACAAGGTTTAAATGTAAGTAATAATATTTTTTTTGGCAATTTATTTCAAATTTGTTGACAATATAATATTTTTTTTGCCAATCTAATTCAGTTTTTTTTATAATTTAATTTAATTTTTTCGGCAATCTAATACAAAAAAACTGACAATGTAATAGACAATGTAATGCAATTTTTATAACAATCTAATATAATTTATATAACAATCTAATACAATTTTTTGGACAATCTGATATTTTTTTTGCAATCTAATAGACAGACAATCTAATACATTTTTTTTTTTACAATCTAATACATTTTTTTTGAAAATTTAATTTAATTTACTTGACAATCTAATAGACAGTTATACAAATATTTTTGACAATCTAATACAAATTTTTTGACAATCTAATACAATTCTTTTGACAATCTAATACGATATTTTTTACAATCTAATAAACAATCCAATTTTTTATGACAATTTATTACAAATTCGTTGACAATCTAATATATTTTTTTGCCAATCTAATAAAAATAATTTGACAATGTAATACAATTTTTTTGAAAATCTAATATAATTTTTTTTGGAATCAATTACAATTTTTTTGACAATCTAATACAATTTAATTGAAACCTAATACAACAATTTTGACAATCTAATACAAAAAATTCGATAATCTAATACCAAATTTTTGACAATCTAATAAAAAAAATGACAATCTAATACAAAAATTTTGATAGTATAATACAATTTTTTTGATAGTATAATAAAATTTTTTTGGTAATCTAATTCAAATATTTTGACAATCTAATACAAAACGTTTACAATCAGATTCAAATTGTTGATAATCTAGTTTTTAACAATCTAATATATAAGTTTTTTGATAATCTTATAAAATGAGCTTCATTTAAAAACATATAATTGACTTCCTTTAAATTCACAACAATGCCCATGTGGTATTATTAGTTTATTACCCATCAGATGATGCGTCTCATGTGATATTATTAGTTTATTACCCACCAGATGATGCGTCATTAGTACTGGTACATACAAAAAACTATACAAATTTATTAAATTTATAAATTTAGTCCCTTCACTAAAAAACCAACAGATAGGGCTTGAAAAACAACAGTCGCCGCCATTTCCAGACTCAGTCATCACCGCCACGCCACCGACTTCGTCCCTATCAGAGGAGAGAGAGGTCGGATCTGTGTCAGATCGGAGAGAGAAACGATGGAGCTGTTGTAGATAACGACCACCGGGTTTGCAGCGATCTCGCCGGAGCTGTGGGAGATTGTGACAGAGCTGTGGGAGACGTTTGACATGGCAGCGACGGGGTTATGACCGGAGCTCCGGTCATGTCGTGGTGAGGATGATGTTTGTTATTGTAGAGAGACAAAGTATTATGTGTTAATGAATCAAAATAGAATGTGGAGCTATTTTACATTTAGTTTAGGTGCTATTAAAACCAAATTAAAATATTTGTAAATGGTATTTTATGCTAATTAAAAAAATTGATGGTATTAAAAGCTAACAAATTTTATAAAGTGGTAACAGACTCCAATTAATTCCAAATTTTATAACAAAGGTAAATATATATAGTTACAGTTCATATATTTGTTATGAAATCATCAGTAGCCGACTAGTTAGTTTTGACAACAAAAGTTTATTTGCTTCCATTGATGTAGCTATTTACTTTTTTTGTTTAATACATATGTATTACACTAAAAAAATTCATATTTTGAAGTAAACTAATTTTGATCTAATATATTACATCTTTCAGAAGAAAAAAAAAGACTATTTTTTATGAAATATAACAAATTTAATCATCATTTCTATAAAAAAAAAATGCAAAGAAAAAAGCCCCTTATTTTTGTAGCCTAGCCCACTACAGTCTGAAACCGGTCATGTTTTTATTATCACACTTCTTGCCCCTTATGCTATTGGAAATGCTTCACTTTAGCATCATTTGAAATCCATATATGATAAATGGACTAGAGTTTAATGGTCTTGCTAAACATAGCATTTATGGATTCCACCGAATTAATAGTCCAATCCTGAGTAACGAGTGATGTAACCAAGCAAGACCTAACAAACGGTACTTTCTAATTTGAAAATTCCTTGTTTAGGTATTATATATATATATATATATATATATATATATATATATATATATATATATATATATATATATATATATATATATATTAGGTATTTTATAAATCAGACCAATTTGGTCCTTTCATATTGACAAAAAAAGGTTGATGTCATCTAGTTTACCATCTAGTCCGGGTAATTTTGTCAATTCATAAAGTTAGGGGTCTGTTTTGTTTGGGTATGAAACAATAGACTTTGTGTTTGTTTGTTTGGATGTGTTAAATGATGGTAGAAGATGACCAGACTCACCATATTGAGGGAGTCACCGTGACACCCCATCGTTTTCGTATCCGGAGATGTTTTTTTGGTTATTTTTTTTAATCAATGTTTTATTTTATTTGTATAGTGTTCGTTGAAAAAAATGTGTAAATTTTATCATTTTATATATTTTTTGGTGTTTTTTATAATAGTTCAAAATTCACAATTTTTTCTAACGAACAATTTACAAATAAAACAAAATGTTCATTCAAAATAAAAAGTAATCAAAAAAATAGCTCCGAATTTGACAACTAATAGAGTGTCACGTTGATTTCCTCGAAAAGGATGGAGAGTCTGGTGCCCTTTCTCCGTACATCTGGAGGAAGAGGAGGGGGGACTAATACCCCAAAATATGCTGTCACGTGACATTCCAAGCTTTTAAGCTCATGTAAAAATAGTTTTTTTATATTTTTTTTATCAAAGCATTCTATATATACGCAAGTTATACGTTAATATTTTTAGTTTTGAAAAACATATTGTTTTTATTTTTTTTGATATTTTGGGTTTTAAAAATCTCGTAAAACACAACAAAATCCAAGAAAATTATAAAACGAAAGTGTTGATCTGCCATATTGAAGTTTGACAAGTTCTATCAATCTAACTATCAAAATATTGATGGTTAAGCGTGTTGGTCTAAAATTTTGTGAGCAGAAATCCTATGATGGGATTGATGAGTTTAACAATTTTGAAGAAAGATTGTGCTCAATATGGGTATGATTACATATTGGTCAAAATTTGTAAGAATGCATTTGAAGAAATGAACAAAATGAGAGATGTTGTGAGTTTTATTAGCTCAGTATAGATATGTATATATGAGATATAGAGAGGATATAGAGAGAGACAGCAAGACGGTTTTTTATTCATTAAGTGATAGAGAGATACATCAACAGACCCCCTAACTCTCTTTATATAATAGAGGGTATGCTTACAAGCCGAACTTAAGGCCCAAGCAGGATCCCTAGAACTAAGAAGAAGTACCTCTAGAATGTTTTACAACACTCTCCCTTGGACATCTTGAGTTTTTCGTCTTCATGCAGTTGATCTAAGTCGAGTTCATTCGCATTGCTAAACACATCAAATCTTAGGGCCGGAGAACCTAACGTGTGACAAAACCGGTACCTAGGACAAATTGTGTAGCAGAGTGATATAGGCCAAAATTCCATGTAAGTAACTAACCACAAAGTAGTGTGCCTCATTAAAACCTTGTTATAGCAAACCCAATGGGAAAATCTCCGGTCTAAGGGAAAAGAGTGCAACAGTGGTAGTAGTAAAACCACAAAACAAGTGCATCATCAAAACCTTTCCAGAGTAAACCCAGTGGAAAAAACATCCGGTCGAACGGTAAAAGAGTACACAGTGGTAAAAAGTATACAATAGGATACTCCCCCTAATTTCGGCAATCTTAAATGAGATATGATGGGAACGTGTCTCGCTAAAACCATTGCCAAGGAAAACTCAGTGGGAAAAACCTTGGTCTAAGGACAAAAAGAGTACACGAGCATGCGACTGGATGCTTCTCCTCACTTGCACACGACAGGGTGCGAGGATTTCGACTAAGTAGTAATTAGTGCAATAAGCATTCACCTGGATGCTCCCCTCACTTGCACATGACTATTTGTAAGGATTTCATATTCCAAGAAATAATATGAACATTCGACTGGATGCTTCATTTACGTGCACACGACTGGATGTAAGAAAATATAACGTGTAATAGAACGATCATTCAACGAGATGCTCTTAAACTTCATATGTGAAGATTTATTTCGACGATAAATGTTAAATAGCATAATTTAGTCATGTCTTTCTTGATCGATAACAACAAGTTGTCCTCAAACATGACAAGTGTTTTATCTGTATCGTGTGACAGAGCATATATAATTCAAATATGGTTAATACTAGCTCGATACCATATACACTCTCTAGTCGTCTCATAGAAAACGAGTAGATCAGAGTGATTCGTTTTAAGTCATTCTAAGACCTCCAAGATATCGCCTTATTCCTAGTGGTAAAGACAGACCATGTTAGGAATATCTCTTATGCAGGTCTGATAAGTAAACGGCATCGGTATAACCAAAAAATGGTTGCATTAATTCGAGTACCGAAGGGGGTAAACACACTATATGACGCAAAAAGGATGAACAAGACCACTTCCAAAATTACCATAAGGTAAGGGAATATGTCTTTAGTGCCATTTCGGTGATAGCGTGTTAGCGTGATGCTGTGTCGAGCTATACCATTCACAGCAGACGAGATGTTCATCCTAACACATTAGAGCACGTACAATGATGCGCTTATTGTACTTAGATATAGATATCATGGTTTAATATATCTTCATTGTCTCATCAGGGACGAACCGGGTCTATATCAATGTCTAGTGATCGAACGATCATGGGAGAATTCGACGACTTAGCGTCATAACACCTTCTAGGTGTAGTCTGAATCATGGACTTAGATTCAATCTTTACGGGACTGGATCATCCGGCCGAGTCACTACCGTTTCTTCCCAAGATCCTTCATTTCGAAGTCAAATCCAAAAATAGATCACGTAATAAAACACGCAAGGGCATAGAACGTGTCTCTACGTATCCCAAGCTGATCAAGTAATCACTTAAGCGGGATACCACCTCCGCTCGGATTTTATAATCCATATATTGAATGTCTCAGTTAATTGAGAGCATGTTCCATGGTCGGTAACTACTTGATTCAAGCACATGAAGTCACACAGGGACCTTTATCTACATCTCTTTGTCTAACTACCCATAGAGATAAAACATGACAACATTCATAGCTACATACTCAGTTTTCCGGAAACTACTAAACTGAATAAGTAGTGGAACATATAACACCCATTACAAGGAAACGAGTCATCTCTTAATTAATTCCATGGTGTGAGAGAAGTCTTGCGCTACTAGGCGAGCATTCCAATCTCATTATTCTCATCAATCTTCCTTACAAATACCCAAATAAAAAAAACGGTTTAACTTTGGGCAGTGTTAGAGCTACTGGTCCGAACACTCCTTTCACTAAGGAACTGTACTTGGATTGCAAGTTTCCATTAGGCCAGTCTATTCTATGTTGACTTCAGGCAACGATACATGGTTCGCTGTCATAATTTGCTCATATTATCAGTCGTCACCGAATATATGAATAAGTAATCAATGACAGACTCATTTCACTTCAATATCGTCTAAGATATCATGATCGACATATATTTCAAGATTCTCACGATGAGGAGGAATCACACATCTCCTAGATCCTATATAATCTCGTGCGATAAATGAGTTTCGGTTCACCACATCTGGGGCTAAACCAATTAAGAACCGGTCAACTTACTCATATCTTGGGAAGGACGACAGACTGACGGCCGACAGCAGCGTCCTTTGCTTGGGAAGGACGACTGACTGACTGACGGCCAATGACCAAAGCAACGTTGTACGACAGGAACACAACGTCTGACAGAGACGTCTATCCTTGCAAGCATTTTGCAATAGGTATAAATGATCTCGTGACATCTCATAAAGTCATTAAATACGTTTGACATTTAGTTAGACTTGGGGGAGTCTATGCACCTACTTATCACTAAGTGCAATTTTGAGGATCAAGCTAAGACTGAGTGGGTTATGCCATGTTACTTCATGTCGTTTTTTTTCAACGGTAACGTGCAAATATCCCCCTAACGACGGGATGAACAGTCTTAGCGATGTCACTTTCGCATATCATGCGGTAAAGAGATCGCTTGCCAATGTTACTCTATCAAATGATAGGCAGTGGATTCATAATCGACCTATGTCCCCTTCAGAGGTTCATATTTTGAACGCTATAGCGGCTCAATCAAAATATTAATTAAACACTCCAAACACGCGTTAATATGAGACTTATGGCTCATAACCAGTAACCAGCTGGTACGCATATGGTGTTTGAGTGTCTATGAGCCTCATAACGGACCAATGCAGCAAAATAGCATAACCCCACACGAAAATATAAATCTTGGTGTACAAGACCAAGAAGTGCATGCAATCATTTACAGTCGCATCATTAAACTTTCTGTGAGTCCATTTCGGTTTGAACATAATCGACATGATGTTCAATTTCAATTCCCAAACTCAAGTAACTCAAATCGAAATTTCGATTCTTGCTTTTCGGCATTATCAAGTCGACTAGACTTTTCAGGATAATCCGGATCATGAGCCATCAACTTAATGATAGGGCTAAAAGTTTAGAAAATGCTGTATTTCTATGGACAACAATAATCATGTGACCATATTGTCGATGCATCAACCATAATCATAAATTTTTAATGGTTCGTCTTATGGTTAGATAAGTCCACAACAACTCCTTCAATTCTTTACAAGAATTCTACGATTCCATTTCGTGGCATGAATTTCGGATTAATCACGAAATATATCCTCAAAGAGAATCCAAATGCGATGAGATTATAAATCAAGCATCGTCTTTTGACCCGGGAATATCTCATCCGGTCAATGCCACAATATCAAAGTGCTCTTATCAATCGACGACAAGCGAATGATAGTAATGCTTTAAAAAATATGGTAGCAACCACTTGAAATATATTTCAACTCCTCTAAAATATGCTTTTGGTCGTATTGAGTGGAGGCTATCCAAATAAATTTCAATTTTTTCATGAGCTATTACCAGATAAAACTGGATTTCTCGAATTATCTTACTACTCAACAAGTTACGACAGGACTTACAGGAGTATAAAGCCTCATATTTGACAAATCAATTTGGTTTTACCAAAGATTTCGATTTGGAACGACATGTCCATAATCATTGTTACAAAAGATTCTTTAGGCATGTAGTTGGTGAAATTATGTGGTACATTGTTACCTACTATTTCAAGACAACCAACTACCCCACATGTATTGTCATAAATATTGATAATTTAAAGTTTGGTCATATTTTGAAAGAAATTTTCTCAAAACACTTTAAATTATTTTGAGAAATTTCGTAAACAGACAACCCATAATCCAAAAGTATGTCTAAATGAAAAAATCATAATCCAAATGGAAAAACATAATCCAGATGAGCGAAAAATCGGCTCAATAATTTATCAAAATCAATACAAAAAAAAGGTATAACCTATTTGAGCCACAAAATCGGGGGTATCAAGAGTTTCCTTTCAGTTAGATTTAACCACATTAGCATCGGATTTTCCACCTTTATAATAGTTTTTAAACTATTTTAATGAGTAACCGTGCATGACCTTAGTCTTTATAGCATAGAGTTGGCTCATTGAGCATTATCTCTTGCTTTGGAAAAACAGGACATATTGTTCATTTTAAGTACTGTCTTGAAACCACAGGTCTTCGATTTTAACGATTGTCTAAACCTCGCTTGGTTACGCGATCGTCGGGATTGTGATAGTTCGAGACAAATAGCACTTGTTTCGGTTCTCGATTCGTGGAAAAAAAATGTCCACAAAGAGCATTAATATCAGGGAAACAGTTCACCATTGACCCAATAGGATTAAAACTGCTCATCGGGGCATTTTGTCATCAACAAACAGATGGGCGATGAAGGAACATGGTGAATATAAATTCACGATACTACTTATGGAATACAAATTCCAAGCTAGTATTTTGGTGAATGATCGCACAAATATGTCAATTTCAGACATTTGTTCACCATAGACGTCATCACGTCTCAAATGTGATGGCGGAATAAAATCAACGCCTTAGCCTTCATCTCGTGAGTAACAACAAACTCATGTTTTACTCATCAAAAATGGCATCCAAAAAAAATTGGGTATCACATTTTCACACATCAGGGTGATTAACATGTAGTGACGGAATAAGATGAACGTCATTTCGCAAGTATTCTTTGCGATTTTTCTCATCATAGATGGCATACAACATGTGTTGAGAGTTCTGGATTAGTTATCATATAAAATGACTGGTTTATATGTTTATGATTTGCACAATCACAAACTTTTTTCGAAACGACAGGTTAAAAAACACTAGTTTTGTTTTTCAAGTGAACTGGTTCTCATTTATCGAACGACAGGTCGATATTGAGACACCAATTCGGCAAAACATACATCACTGTATAAACACACTCGAAAAAATTATTATTTAGTCAATCCCTTTCGGTAGCTCTAATTGAACACGATTAGGAAAGACGGTGAAGGTGGAAGGCACAAATGTCACTTAAAACCCGACCTCATTAGGATAGGAACTATCCGCCTATATCTTTCATAGACATCGTATCCATATAGTTGAGCCTAGTTGGGGAAGGTTCATAATTTTTCCAACTTAAATGTGAAAATATGTGATTTCGCAAATTAACATATTGTACACATGTGTACATGGTAGTAAATACATTTATAGATATTACTATTTCTCCGATTTATCAATTTTATTATCAATCAGAACAATCACAATTACAAATAAGATTTAATTAATCATTTGTTATTTTACTGCTATATGTGTAGGTTCTATTGATGGTAATTTTTAAATCTAATTTAACAATTTTACACTAGCAATATCTAACAAAATATTTTATTATTCTATTGCTACATGTGTATGTACTATTAATGGTAATTAACAAATTACACCACACCCTGCACTGAAGTCAATCTTAAATCAACAGATTCGATGTTATATGCAAAAGTGGGCCTGAAATTATATGGTAATTCACAATATACATTGTAATCATGCCTTGATGTGATTTATGTTAATTCCTAAATTACATAAGCAAGTTACACATGCATGTATTGACAAAATATGGGCTGGTTCGAAACATATATGTTGTTATATATACAAGGTTAAACTACAGGCTCTGATAGGTGTAAATTCAGTAAACTATACTTCAATTACAAGTTTATTATATGAACAGTCCATAAGTTTACAACAACAATCATACGAGTATATGCAGTTTTCAGCGTGCTTCGTATTTAACCCTTTTTGTTCAATAAAGTACCAGTTTCGGTCCTACAGATTACTAATAAACTGTTTTGTTTCAATTTCATCAATACAGTATACACAAACCACATAAACATGTATGTAGGATTATCAGCTACATGATAAACATAGAGTTCCAAACAACATGTTTATTTTACTAATCAAATAGTGATAATAAGATGCAACTGCTTTGTGTAATAAGTAACCAATTAAATATAGGTTGTAATTTTGTATATATTATGGTTTCAGCATGAAAACCTATATAGTGGTTTTAAACATGAACAATTCGTCAACATGGTATAGCATACAAGTGTATTATTATTTCACTGTAATTTTCTACAGTCACAACTATAACGATAAATACCGTAGTCCTCATATGTTGGGGAAGTCCAATAGAATAACAAAAAAAAACTTTAAAGTTTGGCCGTATGTTTATAACACAATCTCCGTTTTTAAACCATAGTTTTCAAACAAATATCCCGATCTCGCTTTTACTTCAATCTCCGTGAGTAAAGTGCCGATAACATGTTATGAGTCTTATTAGCTCAGTATAGATATGCATATAGGAGATATAGAGAGAATATACATAGAGACAACAAGACGGTTTTTTATACATTAAGTGATAGAGAGATAAATCAACAGACCCTCTAACCCTGTTTATATAATAGAGGGTATGGTTACAAGCCCAACTTATGGCCCAAGCAAAGAAGTTCATCTAGAATGTTTTAAAACAAGAGGTAAGTTTTACTTGTTAATTAGAGGTCTCAATCTGCATCCATTGAAGGGTGAAAAACCCTAGAGAGAGAAAGAGTGAGACGACTAGGGTGAAAAACCCTAGCCGCCGCCAATATGGCAGAACTAAACTCTGTCACGCCGGAGAGAGAAAAACCCTTTACTATCAAACGAAATCCCCAATGCATGACACCAGACCCTCCACCCACAAAGTCCTTTGCAGCAATAGTAAGCTCTCAACCAAAGAAAACTGCAATAAATTTGAAAGAAGTAGGAAGTTACAAAGGTGAACCTCTTATACAATTCTCTATGGAAGATGTTAAACAACTATCGGAACCTTTTAAGTACACAATAGTAGGAAAATTCACACATGGAAGACCAGAGGTGGAAGGTATAAGAAAAATGTTTGGTAAACTAGACCTAAAAGCAAACTGCAATATTGGTGTGTTAGATCACAAACATATATTGATTCGATGCTTTCACGAGGAAGACTTCACAAGAATTTGGCTAAAAAAAATCTGGTATATAGAGCACTATCCTATGCGTGTTTTTAAGTGGACATATGATTTTGATCCAGAGTTTGAGACACCTATTGCACCTGTTTGGATTAATCTACCAAAACTGCCTATTCATTTATATAATAATTCTAGTATTTTTTCTATTGCAAGAGCTTTTGGAAATCCTTTAAGGGTAGATGAACCTACTTCTAAATTATCGAGGCCAAGCTTAGCAAGAATCTGTGTGGAAGTTGATCTAAGTGAAGTATTGGTTCAGAGGGTTCGGATAGGTTATGGTGAAGACAATGATGTGGGATTTTGGCAGTATTGTGATTATGAAGATCTACCTAGTTATTGTAGTTACTGTTATAAGCAAGGCCATATAATTAATTCATGTAAGTTTAAGAATGCTAAAAAAGAAAGTGCTGAAGAAGTAATAAAGGTCAATAACATTCTGGATCAAGAAAGCAAGAAGCCAAATCCCAAATTGCTCAATACCAAAGTCAAAAAGAAAGAAAGTACCAGAGACTGGGTAGTCAGAACTTTTAAAAAAGTCAAAGAAGGTCCAATGATTGCAAAAAAGAACCATTCCATATCAGAAGCTCCTGCAAAAGATGTTGTGGTTATTTGTGAGGAAGAAAATAGAGAAGAAGAAAAAATAGATGAGGAAATAATATGTGACAGCTTGCAAATTAAGGACAGAGTAATAGAAGAAATAGAGGAAGGAGAAATCAACACAACTATTAAAAATGGTGGTAACCTTGCAGATAGAGAGCAACCTTTGGTCATTTATAAAGCTAGTCAATTGCTGAGTAAAATTCTGGGTATAACTGAAATTGAGGAGACAGAAGAAGTAAGAATAGAAAATAGTATAGCAAATACTAAAGAAACAGTTGAAGAAGAAGAAAAATGGGAAGAAATTCTTTCCAAAAGTCAGAAAAAAAAGCTAAAGAACAAGGAAAGTGCTAAAATAAAAAACCAACAGCAGATGAGCTTAAGATCATCCTCTAATGTGGGGGAAAGAAAAAGGTATAATAAATGATAAAGGCCTTAATTTGGAATGTTAGAGGGCTTGGAAATAGAGCCACTTGTAGAAGAATAAAAAAACTTTGTATGGTGAATAAAATATTGATTCTTGTATGTATTGAACCTATGGTGGGTTGTGACAAGTTAGAAAATTACAAAGACAGGTTAGGGTTTGATAATGCATTGGGTCATGGGGATAATAAAATCTGGATATTCTTCAATCAAGTAGAGATGAAGATGGTTATGCAAATGGATCAATGTATGCATATGGAAATAAAATGGCAAAAGAGTGTTATTTTTCTGTCTTTGGTATATGCTAAGTGTACAATGGGGGAAAGAGATGCTTTATGGGATTTTTTAAGGCAGAATTTCACTCTACTTCCTTGGTTTGTTACAGGGGATTTTAACACAGTTTCTAAAGAGGAAGACAAAGTAGGAGGTTTACCTATTAACCTAAGAGCTGCTAATGATTACTTACACTGTATAGATGGTATTGGGGTTTCAGAACTAAAATTTAGTGGTTCCAAGTTTACATGGTGGAACAAAAGAAGTGGAGATGGTACTATTTTTGAGAGAATTGATAAAGTTTGTCTTAATAATGCTGGTGCTAATCTATTTTCAAATGTTAGTTTGGAACATCTGAGTAAGACTACCTCTGATCATAGTCCATTACTCCTTACTCTAAAATCAGAATTGGATAATAATCCTAGAAGGTTTATTTTCCAGAAATTTTGGACTAAACATCCTGACCTTTTCAAAATAGTCAGTATGAACTGGATTTTATTTAAAAAAGGGAATGCTTTATATTCATTGGCTAATAATCTAAGGAAACTGAAGAAAGCACTTATTATGTGGAACAAATGTACCTTTGGGAATATCTTCCAACAAGTTATTGATGCAGAGGATGAGACTTTGAGAGTGGAAAAACTATTTGAAGATGATCCAAGTCCTGCAAATAGAGCTATGTTAATGGAAGCTAAAGCAAAACTCAATTATAGGGTAAAAATAGAAGAAGAATTCTGGGCTCAAAAAGCAAATCTAAAGTGGGCTAAAGAAGGGGATGCTAATACTAAATTCTTTCATGGAGTTGTTAAAAAGAGAAGAAATAAAAGTATTATTACATCTATTTCTAATTCTCAAGGAGATATATTGACAGGCAAAAAAGAGATTCAAGATGAGGCAGTCAATTTTTTCAGAAATCTACTGGCAGCTAATTCTATTCCACAAAGTTATATTTATAAAAGTTTGGAGTGTGTATCCAAAGTTATATCAGAAGAAGACAACGTTCATCTCACTAAAGATCCTACTTATGAAGAAGTCAAAGGTGCTATTTGGGAGTTAAACAAAAACAGTGCCCCAGGTATAGATGGATTTAATGGTCATTTTTTTACTGGTTGTTGGGATATAATCAGTGTTGATCTTTTTCAAGCTGTTTTACAATTTTTTTCTGGAGCTACATTGCCTAAAGCTATGACTACTACAGTCATAACTCTTATTCCAAAAAAGAATGATCCTGACTCTTTTGCTGACTTTAGACCTATCAGTCTATGCACTTTTTTCAACAAGGTTATTTCTAAAATCATGTGTTCTCGTCTCTCAGATATATTGCCTTGTATCATCTCAGAAAATCAAAGTGGTTTTGTTAAAAAAAGAGATATAATAGATAATATATTACTGTCTCAAGAATTCATCTCTAATTTGGATAACAAAAGCAGTGGTAGTAGTCTAGCTTTAAAGCTGGATATGAAAAAAGCTTATGATAAAATTTCATGGCATTTCTTGGTATCTACTCTAAGGAAAATGGGTTTCTCAGAAATTTGGATAGATAGGGTTTGGAGACTTATCTCTGATAATGGAGTTACTGTTATGGTAAATGGAGCAACTTCTGGTTTCTTTTCTCCTACTAATGGCTTGAGGCAAGGTGATCCTCTTTCTGCAAGCCTCTTCATCATTTGTTCTGAAGTCCTGTCCCAAAATTTGAACAAGTTAGAATTTAATAAAAGGTGGAAAGGGTTTAAAGCACCAGTTGGAAGTCCTTTAATTACTCATTTAGCATTTGCAGATGATCTAATTATTTTTTCAGCAGCTAATACAAGTTCAGTTAAAAGTGTGAAGAATGTGTTGGACATGTATAATAAAGATTCTGGTCAAGAAATTAGTGTAGACAAGAGCTTTGTTTATATTTCCAAGGGTGTGAGTCAGAATCAAAAAGATAAAGTGTGCAAGTTATTGAGTATTAGGTGTAAAAAACCTCCTTTTACTTATTTGGGCTGCAAAATCTATTCTGGAAGGAAAAAATGCCATTTGTATCATGAATTAATTTTGAAAATTAGAAAGAAGCTATCTGGATGGAAGGTTCAGTTTTTAAATATGGGGGGAAAATTGATTCTTATAAAGCATGTCTTAAGTTCTATTCCTATATACACTATAGCAGCAATGTATCCTCCTATAAAGGTTATAAAGGAAATAGAAAAGATACTGGCCAATTTTCTGTGGGGGGAGAAAGATGGAAAAAACAGGTATCATTGGGAAAAATGGAAAAACATTTGTAGAACAGAGGAAGAAGATGGATTGGGTATAAGAAGTATAAGAGAAATTGCTGATACATATTCTATGAAGTTGTGGTGGAAGTTTAGAACAACTAATTCATTGTGGGCAAGATTCATGAAAGCTAAATACTGTAAACATGCTCATCCTGTGGAGGCTAAAGTTAAGAAAGGTAATAATACATGGAGGAGAATGCAGCAAGTAAGAGAAAAAGCAGAAGCTAATATGCAGTGGCTAATTGGGGAGGGGAATATTTCTGTCAACTTAGACAATTGGCTGGGTACAGGGAAAATAAATGATGATAATGTCTACAATGGTTTAAGTGTCAAAGATTTGATGCATGAAGGTATGTGGGACAGTCAAATTATAATAGCAAATATTCCTATTCATCTAAGACATCGTTTTACAGAGGAATTCAAAGCTAATAAATATGGAAAGGATGAAATAATTTGGAACAAGGAGAAGTTGGGAAACTTTACTTTTAAGTCTGCCTGGGAAATTACAAGATGTAAGCATGAAACAAATTGGTTTAATCAGTATAAGTGGGACAGAGCATTACCTTTGAAAATCACATGCTTTGTGTGGAAGCTCTTCAATAAATCTTTGCCTCTGAACTCTGCTATAAAAAAGATTGGAATACAGTTAGCATCTAAGTGTGAATGCTGTGGTACTAAAGAAGAAGATAGTGAGCACTTGTTTAGTACAGGGAAGATTGCAAAAGAAGTGTGGTTATACTTTGATAATTTGCTGGGTATTATAACTACTAATACCATTATAAAAGGGAGATTCTTAAAGTGGTGGTCTACATCAAGAAGTGAAAAAAATAGAATTCATTCCTTTCTACAAAAGGTGTTACCATCTATTATTGTTTGGGAAATTTGGAAAGCAAGGTGTAATTATAAATTCAACAATAAGGAGATGAAAATTTTTGATATCTGTTCTCACATTAAAGAAGTAATGTATTTATGTTCCAAAAATAACACAATTTTTCCAAAGACCTGGAACATAAATGACTCAAACATTGAAGAAAAGGTTGCCCAAAACAAAAAGATTTCAATAGTGAGATGGCTACATCCTCCTATTGGATATGTGAAAATCAATACTGATGGGTGCTATAAGCTTTCCTCTACAAACTCAAGTGGTGTGGGAGGATTACTAAGAAGCTCCACAGGTAAATTTATCTATGGTTTCCAAGATAGGGTATCAAGCCAGTCAGCTATAGAATCAGAATCTAAAGCAATCTTACATATTTTACAACTAACAAACTTGAATTCCTTTATACTGGAGACTGATTCGCTTCAATTGGTTAATTTCTTCACAACTAATAAAGCAATTCCTTGGCAAATAAGAGCTATTGTGGAAGAAATAAAGTTTTATCTAGAGGGCAAAGATTACCTGATACAACATGTAGTAAGAGAAGCTAATTGCGCAGCAGATAACCTAGCACACAGTGGTAGCAAAGAGGGCTTCAAAGAATATTTCAACAAGGAAGAGTTAAATCAAAAACTGAGGAATATTATAGAGTTGGAGGGTAAAGGAATTCCAAATCTAAGGTTTTGAGGGTTGGATTGAAAGCTTTAAGTGGTACAAATGGCGACTGGAGAAGATGAAGGAAAACGGTGGGAAGAAGGGAGGTTTTCTCTCTCTCTAAAGTGACTTTTCCTATGCACAGTGAAGAAATGGGGGATTCATTACACGTATCTATCAAGTTTGTGAAATTACACAGGCCAGTGTTATTATAGTCCTTTAAGTTTACGTGTATTTGGTAAGTAGCATACTCAGTTGTAAAGTTTTTCTTTTTAGTTTGTTTGGATTCAATTCTTGTAATTTTGGTATCACATTTTGTGATGCTATTTAATCAATAAAATGTGGGAATTTCCCCACGCCTTATGTAAAAAAAAAAAAATCTGCATCCATTGAACCAAGGATTTGTGTTAAGAAAATAGAACAAAGTTCATGATTGTTCATTATTGCTGATCTAATAGAAGACAAAACAAGGGAGTGGACAATTACTGCAGCGACATTATGGATCATGTGTTTGATAAATATGGGACAAGAAGACCTTATAAGGCATTTGTTAACGACCAACAATAAGGTCTTGGTGATGATGACAAGTCATATGAAGATTTGATATGGTACATTGCAGTATCTTTGGCACAAACTATGGATGGATCCAGATAGAGGCATGTGGTGGTATATGTCCCCCCATTATTTTCAGTTCTGACTAATATACTCTTGTATAATTAACTATATTACAAAAATGTCATAAGTTTGCATAACAAAATGTTAGTAACTAAGTACTATTGTTTTGTTTTTTTGGTAATGAAACTCCACATAACATGTAACTTAAGTTGGAAAACTTGATTTTCATTTTACTCGTGGTCCAGCAAGTATTATAAGGATAAAGTATTCATCTCTTTTATTCATTTCTTTCACTATTTTTTACAAAATTGTTAACGGATGATGCTACATGCTTTTTCATGGTTGAAAATCTACATTTTAAAGTAAAGCAAGCATACATTTTTAAGGATTATGAGATTATATTAAGTTATTCAAGTTTTTAAATATTTGCAACTTTACGAAGGATTGACGTTAGATTTTTTCATATTAAGATTGTGCCCTTATCCGAAATAAAAATTCTGAATCCGCCCCTGAGACACAACGCATGCAATCTTGTTGTTTTGGAGGTAGATGAAACAACTAACAAGTTTAAATGATATTTTTGGTGCATGCATTCATATATTTTCTTATAGGTAAATATTGGCGAAAAGCTCTATACCGACAGATTTATCGACGGTCATTTCCCGTAGCCAACATAAGTAATGAGCATTTACGCATGGCAAGTATGATCGTAGGTAATTCTCTATTCTTGTGTGCGTTTGTCACTTTGTCCTCTTCAATTGTTTAGTGGCCGTTACTGATTCGTAGCTACGTCCGCTGCGTATTTGAGATGGATTATAATTGATTTGAGATGGATTATGAGCCATGTTTTAAAAAGTCCGATAAAGGTTTAATATAATGTTAGAAAACAAGAAAATACTCGTTTTTCTGCTTTTTTTTACTTCGATAAATCTTATGCGATTTACGCTTTTAGCATAGCCCTTGCCAAAGCAGTTTAGCAAAGTTATCACTTTTTAGAATACTAAAACTAATGAGTAGGCTTCTTATTAATCAATAACTCAATGCTGCATATCTTGGCGAAAGGAAAAGAACTACCATAACAGATACTGTAGACTGTAGGTCACAAACAATTCCAATTTCTTCTATTATTTCGCTTTACACATAGACGAAAGTGAAACAACATCACTTGAATTCCAAAAATTTGTCACATGGACGATTTTGTACACACACGTTGACTATAAATGTTATGAAACACAAGACATCCCAAGTATCTAAATCCTGTCGAATCAATCATCATCTTGTTCTCCATAGTTCTTCACACTTGAGACTTCGTTTCTTCTCTTCGAACGCTTATGATGCCTTTCATCAAACTTCAACCTTCCGGTTTCTTTAAATTGCATTCTCAATAATGGATCAATAACACATTCGGGTGGTGGAATAGAATACCGAATTGTATCATAGCAGTATGAGTAATACATGTATTTATGACGAAACCTTTTCATGGCCAAACGTTGCTTTGTCGTGACACGAGAAAAGTTCATTTTCTCCAATTTACCGTCCTCTTGAGAGCCACTAGCGGCCAACACTTCTTGAATTGGATCAATAGGATATCCTTCAAGGGTGAAATCAGTGAATTGGGTCACAAAGGGGGCGTATTTGTAATTTACTTTGTATTTACCACCGGATGTAGCCCAATCCGAAGCGTCCCATATGGTGGCGTACAAGGACATAGGCTTCGAGGGATAGTCACTGCCCATGGCCTCACTTCGTACAATCTCACGGATCGGAATTTGATCTATGTAAAAACTGGAAAACAAATGCAACATTGAGAACAGATTACCAAATTATAATCAAGCGTGTTATCATTTTATGTAAAATTATTAAATAACACACACGCACACACACATATATATATATATATATATATTATTATTTTGCTAATTATTAAATAACATATATTTCAAAGTATTTGCGGTAAGATCTTTGGTCAGATTCACTCGAGTTGTTTATAGTAAGATGTTCAACACGCATTATTTCACCATGATTTATTCAACACGCATGTGTTAAAACATGATGCCGTGAACAAGAAAACGTTCAAATGCTTTGGAAGAAGTCAAATATGGAAATAAAATGACAACAATTATTAGCATCCAGTAATAATTGTTTTTAGTGTTATATACTATAGTACATGATTATTGATTAAAACCTCAACCATCCTCTTCCAGTAGTTCATTTATTTAATAAATCTCTCTTTGAAGTCAGATAGTAATCGATTTACACTTTTAAATTAAATTATGAACACTAAGATCTTTCGGTCATGTTCATCAACCCATCAAGTTGGATAATCATTTGCTCAACAATCATGTACATGCATGATACTTTAGACATGAGAACGTTGATCAAATGATTTGATATTGAAGTCAAACCATCGAGATCAACTTAAGTAGCAAATTCTTGATCAATAAATAATTATTGTATTAATTTGGTGGTGTGACTAAGAACTCACATGATATTTTTGGTGGTCCATAAGATGCTGTAACGGTGGAACTCTTTTGATGGGTCAAAACCCAAGTAATATCTTTCTTCCCTCCCTCTATTTGTGCTTCCATTTCCATATAAATTTGTCTGAAATTTCCACCTTTTCCCACGAATATTTCCCAAAAACTCGAAATCCAACTCATCGTGTGTTTTCTCGAACACATCGCCATTTGATGTCTACAAAATCCAAGACAAACCAATATACTTATTAATTACATAACAATGATCTCAAATTGATCCCTTTAATTGCAATTTTAGTAGTTATGGTCCCACGATATAGAAAGTAATTTTTTTAATTATTAGTGATTATGAAAATAAAAGTCATTAAAAAGGTCCTTTTTGTTCGTGACATTTTAAATAATGGCCATGTTAAAAAAATCAATTTCTAAATATTACAGTAAAAAGGAAAGAACGTAAAAGTATCGCTTCTATAATTTGCTTAAAATATTGGGAAAATTATCACTTTTCTAAGATTATTAGGAGTGTTGATTTCAGATTAACTAACTACATATGGGAATATATAATGGGGTTAGCGGTTAACACTTCTAAATTGATTGTTATTCGAACCCTCCAAGCTTTTAAGCCCATAAAATTGTTAGTTTTATTATTTTTCTTTAAATAAAACAAAATATACACACTACTCAGAGACTAGTATTTTTATCTTTTAAAAATCATTTGTTGTTTTATTTTGGTATTTTAGGTTTTAAAAACTCGCAAAAGACAACCAATTAAACAACATGTGATAAAGGGAAAATATGCGTATAGATATGGTAATAAATAACATTTGTTTTTTATAATGTAACATATGAACTTGAAGGGTTACTACCAGAATATTTGTTAGTCAAAAAAGTAGGTATTAGTATCAGTTATGACCTAGTCCTTATATATTTGGCCAAAAAAACGGATAGCAAGGTGAAGGTCAAAAGTCTAATTTGTAGACTTTTTAGTAGGGTGTATTATTAAGCAACTCTGACGTTTTGTACTACCACAATCTAAAAGAAAAACGTTTCCGTTTTAATTAGACTTTTATCGTTTATAGAGCAAAACAAAATAAAGTACCATTTCTTTAAAGGCTAGCTGTATTTCCTTCTCCATTTTATGAAAAACAACAGTTTCCAATATATTTTACTTCACCAACAAAAACTTAGTCCAAATAGATAAGCTGATAAACACATGCAATAACCAGATAAACAAAATTTATAAAAAAAGAGAGAGCAAGGAATTTACATAAAAAGCCACAACTATTCCTGCAGTATAATCGGATGGTAACTTTATTTTCGCGCTGAAGAAACCATGACTGTATGAATCAGATGACATAAACCCAGAACCTACAATTAATATCCCAAAGAAAATAAATTAGTTTAACCATTAAACAAATAAACGCTTGTTCTTTTAATTAAAAAAAGATATAAATTTAACTTTCTCTAGCTAGTACTCATAGAAAAACTGGTTAGTCCAGCTAAACTTTTTAGTTTATCTAAACCTGGTCAAATATATATAGTTTTAACTAACCATGTAATACAACACATGAACATTTAACTAGATGAAAAACCATGATTGTAACATAGAAACTAAATATACACAAATATACGTAGTTTGTTTTCTTTATAGTTGATCTAATTAAACCTGGTCAAATATCATTAGTTTCAAGTTTCAACCAACCATTTAACACAACACATGAACATTTAACCAGATGAAAAACCATGATTATCAAGAAACATAGAAACTAAATATACATATATGATTATATGTAGTTTGCTTTATTTTATTTCACCTGTGTATTTATTCAGCTGAAGATCGACACTTTTATCATCCCGTGATCGGACTATGTTGTCATGACCAAATAGAGGACTAAACCCTTTGTTGAATGGAATAGTGGTTACATCAAAGTCAGCTAAAACAGCTGAGAAAAATATATGAAAAAGAAGAGAGAAACATGCCATCCTTTTAGAGAGAGAATGTTTATGAGTTTCCATTTTGTTATTGTTTGTTTTTGTGAGCTCTATTACCTTTTGTCCACAACTCTATTTATATGCCTTGGAGGAAAGGGGGGCGAAATTATTATAAATTGTATATTATGTATGTCGACTAGGGAATATTACCTATTAAAAAATGAGCCAATTGAAAAACTTGTAGAGCTCTAAAAAGATAAAAAGTAGAATACCTTTAAGAAGAAAGAGAACTAGTGTGTAAATGTACCTTTTCTTTTAAATAGTATTTGAAACTCTGTGATACTATGCGAGAGCTAATTGTTTACATATTATGAAATATTTTTTATTTAATTATACTATATCATGTAATCGAATACCCACTGAGAAAAGTCTGTGATATATGATACTAGAATTTAGTATGATTGTACTGCCATGGGTTTTATAAAAAATAAAATAGGTCAATGATATATGTGATTTCGTAGGTGTGACATGTTCATAAACAGATGTAATTTGTTTGAGCTTATTGTTTCTTGTCATCCTCTTTTTTCTTTGAATCCTTCTACTTTTTTTCCAGTGACTTTTCCGGTTGTTCATTTGTGTGAGAGCGAAGAGTGGCTCGATATTGGCCTTTCGATTTGTCCAGTAATTATTCCAAGTACGACAATGGTACAAAGTAGCATTTTGATCATCCCATCAATTTTTTGATGAGTCACAATAGGATGAATACGCCTTATTCCGGCCTATTTAGACTTATTATTTATCTCTTTGTCACTTTGGTTATTTGTGGCTTATAATAGTAGTTTTGAATTCGTTTTGTTTAGTTTCGTTAGTTTTGTCCATAGTCTTATTATTTTGTTTTATAGAAAATATATTGTTATTTTCGGTTTGGACCACAATATGTTATAATTGTAGGGGTAGAGAACACTTAAACCTCCAAACATTGAAAAACTATGTTGGCTGAGGTGTGAGGTTACAGAAGTGACACTCTTTGTCCCATTTCTTAGATTCTTTTTCCTTTGTTTTCATGCAAGTTTGGGTGAGACTTAATTTGACAATTCTTGTCTCGGTCCCGTCACAAGTGTTGTGCCAACGGGGCCCATGACCGGCGACCGTGTCTTAGCCCGAATCCTGGACTTGTGCCCCATGGTCGTGGTTGCGCTGTGGATGTGCGTATGTGTGAGCCCGTCACATGGCGTCCTCTGGTTATCCTAGAAAAAATCCCGTCAAAACGAACTAATTTTACCTAATAGCTACCATCTCTCGGAAATTTTTGCAAATTGAAAACCTGTCACTCACAAATTTTAATCTAAAAAAATCACCATTTTGGCTAAAATCGTGAACATTCTCAACCCTTTCTGCGTCCATTCGTTTCCTATATAAAGTACCCTACCATTCCCATTTGATTCATCCCATTCCGAATTCGGAATCCACTACAAGAAAAAATTCGTTTAACATCATAAATTTTTTCCGATTATGTTGCTAAAGTGCTTGTGGCTAAATTTTAGCAACAGTTTAGCAACAAATTATGTTGATATTTGTTGCTAAACTGTTGCTAAAATTTAGCCACAACCACTTTAACAATATAACTCAAAAAGCTTTATGATACTGAATGAATTAATTTTTATTTTTTTATATTGATCACTTTCTCCTTCTTAGAATTCGTTAGGCTTTTTTAATAGTTTCTTACGAGAGAAACTCTCCCCATTCAAGAGTTTAGGTGTGGGGAATCATTATTTGTCTTCTTCCGCAAATCATAGTATAATAGTCCTTTTTATTTTGGTAGATCAACGTACACAAACATTGAACAGCGATAGAGTACGTGCAATAAGATCTTAAGGACAAATATCGAGAAATCGACTAGACCTTCAAAATTGTTTTCTTCATTGATTGATCCAATGACAGTTTTAAGCTATGTATTTCTTTAACGCTCAATTTATTTTGAGTAATGCAATAATATTATTAATATATACTTGGAGTAATTTAGGCTTAATTTATATCATTCTATTATAATAAGACAACCCAAGACAAATGAGTCTGCCAAATTTTGCCCATTTTTTTCCAAAAATACCCCTATATTTTTTTATTACTTACAATAATACCATACTCACATAAAAAAATAAAATAAAATAAAAATAAAATAACAACTAATAACATTATGTGCCTCTTTAACAACCAAACATTCTTTTAAGTCTTATACTATTTTTTTTGTATTATCCACGTATTTGTATCATAACTACACTTATTTTTTATATTTTAATTGCATTACGCGTCACACACGCAATGCGTGGGGCACGATTACTAGTGTCAATATAGGTATACCCTATATGTATTGAATGTGTAGAAAATTATGTAAATAACATAATACTTAATTGATCTCTAAGTGCATGTTTTGTACCGTTATAATGCCGGTTTATTACGTAAGAAATTTTTATTACCGGTTTACATGACACCAACATTAGATACAATTTATTATTAGTACTACAACAGTCAAATTTTGGCCAATTTTTGGGACTTGAAGATTTTTTTCTATCACTTTTTCTTCTTAAAATTTAACCACTCTTATCAATAAATCGTTATATATACTATATATATACAAAGAAAAATGCAAGATAAGGTTGTGTATCTCTTGAATATTCAATATGAACAATTAAAGAATTATATTGGATGATGCAAAAAAGCTTATGGTATTGGGCAAACAACGGTGTTTAAACAAAAACCAAGGAGGAGACTGCGACTCAAACCCTAATCGAGCCGAGCCACATCTTTGACAGCTTTCCCCCTGCCAACCTTCATATCTTTCCCACCGCCAACCTCGAGAGCAAACATAGCCCAAAAAGACCGATCCACAAGAGATGATATTGGGTTTGTGTTTTTCAATATATTGCAAGATGTTGATTATAATATAAGCTTTTATATAGCATTTTTACTTTTATTTGAGACATTAAACGATAACGCTTTCAGTATAATTTCTTGATCCATACTATTCTTCGTTAATCGTCATAGTATCCTGATAATAGCTGTAATGTTGGTGATATTGTTGTACTCTTCTGAGTTCTCAAGTTAATCTACTTTGTTTGAAATTTTGAATGGCTTGGTTATTGATTGTTGTCATTTTTTTTTAAAAAGAATAAATAATAAGTTAAATGGTTTTGTTAAGGTTCTTATTTTGGTCAAGGGTGGTTGGATAAATTAAGTATAGCAAGAAATGGATTAGGATTAAGGGGATCAATAATAGGACAGAGTAATCATTTGGTACAACCTCTTTTAACAAACCATTTGGTTTTTCTACTCTGTATTTGTCGGATATTTTGTTAACCTTCTTTGCAATATATGCCTTTGCTTGAATTTTCGTTGATGATATACAAATATTTGTCTTACTTTGATCAAACAACCATTAAACAGAAACAAAAATGGTTGAGTTTCCAGTAAACCAGTACGAACGGTGTCATAGGAAATAAATTAGTATTATTATTACAGTAAAATTGTATAATAAACACTGAATTAAATAATTATGTTTTTTTTAATAATCAATTGAATAATTATGTTTTCTAGATAACTCTACACATTAAATAGTTTATCTTGTACAATCCACATTTTTCACAGAAAGTCCTATTTTATATCTTCAACTCTCAAAATCATTCAATTTATTTACCCTCTCCGCTAATCGCTTAACAAAAACTGAGGTGTTAATGACGTCACGTTATAATTGTTTTTTTTTTATAATCAGTAATTCTCAATTTCAATGTAATCTACTTTGTGACCCTGATAGTGAGAATGATATAATAAAGTTTAAACCATTACTAACAGAGTTCGGTCAAGAAAGCTATTGTAAACTTAGTATATAACTTGAAAAATAACTTACGCTAGAGTAATTCACTTTGGCTGTAAATGAACCGAATCGTTCAACAAGCTCGTGTTCAGGTTTGGACTCATTTAATTATTCTATTTTTTTTCATATATATATAATTATAAAAATGTAATTTTTTTTTACATTTTTAATCATACTTATATAAAAATGTAAAAAATATAAAATTTAATATAGAGAATCGACAAATAGTACTCTTCACTTTATATAATAAAATGGGGATTTAAGACTAAATCGGGTTTTATTTATGTTTTTATACCCTCTACTTTGACTGCATTTCGCTTTAGTGTAATTTACTACCAAATTTCTTTTTATTACCCTATGCTTCAACAATTTCACGATTTTATAACCCATCTTTAATTTTTGGATGAAGTGATGATGTGTTGGTGGCATCATTACCGCCCACTACAAAATAATGTTTGATTTAGTAAGAGTCAAAAGTTGTTACAAGCCTGTCGCTAATTTAAAAAGCTGTCACAAATCTGTCGCAAATTGACTAAACTGTCACAAAGCCGTCACAAAAACCGTCACTAATAAGCTCGTAACAAAAAATACCGTTACTAATCCCGTCGTTATTTGAGTATTTTTTTGTAGTGGCCACTTCACCCACATCTGCTAGATAGAGGGGTATTTTAGTAATTTTTTCTACTGTGACGCCATTATTCCATTCAACAATTAACGTTACGGTACAAAACCGTAAAATTTATCAAGTAAAGGGTACTAAACAAAATATTCTGTAGTAGAAGGTAATAAATCGAAATGAGCTTCAAATAGAGACTACAAAAACATAAAAAATCCCGAGTAAATTAGTTTATTGATTATCTTAGAAAATATTTTTGCTAAGTAAAAAGATTTTTAAACGAAACTATGTGAAAAGTGTCTGGAAACGGGTTCAAATTGTGCCCGTAAACATGAATTTAGGACTCGTTTAGTAAACGAGTCAATCTTAAACAGAGTTGCACTCGACTCATTTACATCACCCTATTGTTCACTAAAGGATACTCTTGAAACTATATCTAGAGTTGTAATATAATTGGCAATTTTTAGGATTATCAATAGCTTTTTAATTAGAACGAAATCAAAGAAAGGACGTTGCTTTACCAACGTATTATATATATATATATGATAAAACGGTTTGGCTAATGAATGGCCCGTGACACCGTTTAAGTATTTAATGACTTTCCAAAATCAAGTAACATTAAATATAAATATTGTTGTATTTATATCTTAACATTATTGTTTTACTAAATTTATGCATTTAATTTACTCAAGTTATAGAAATTTATTATAGAATTACTATAAAAAATAAGTACAACAAATAAAATACATGATTAATAAATGACTAGGGGCGCACATATGTAGTTTGATCAATAGTAATCTTAATGGTGGTGGGTACTTGCATACGTACCCTTGATTAATGAGATATATTAGTAGTTATTTAACGTGGCTAATTTATATATGTAAATATTATTCTGCGAGTGACGTTCCCCATTAATATAATATGTATATGTCATTGTCCTTAACAATTAAAGAAATGAATGATAAGCAACCTTATATTCGTAATTTACCACACCAAAGTACGTATCATCTCGAAATAATGAACTTAAATATACTGATATGATGTAAGCGTACTATACTTATATTTCATATATAACATACGGTAGCTTTCTTATAAAATAAATTGTCTCACCACTTTAAAGTAAATTCTAAAATATGTGAAACTGAAATAAAATAAATCATAGTTTTATGAATTGTTAATGAGTTTGTTGGTTTACCTGTACTCAAGGGGAAGCTAAGTGGGGACGATCGGGTGCCACAGCACCCCCCATAATTTTAGAAATCCCAAGTGACGCAATTTTTTTTTAGTACAATTTCTTTTTAGGTGTAGATTTGGCACCCCATAAAAATATGTTACTTGTACATATATTTTGGCATCCCTCATTTACACATCCTGGCTTCGCCCCTGATACAAGGAGCTAAGTTAATGAGTACAAGTAATAGAAATACGAAGGTGTCAGATGATTAATTTTGAGATAATATAGTAAAAATGCATGTTAAAAAATAAAAAAATAAAAATTTAAAGCTTGTAGGGTGTTATGGCCCCGATAATGTGCACTTAGCCACTCACTGATTGTCGCTATGAAAAACGGACCCGGAAAGCGGATATTTAAATTAACACTTTATATATAACTAGAAATGGGAATAAAATGGAAAACAAGAAACACAATTACTTGGGAAACCAGATTCTGATTAAGTACTTATATATATTGATGATGTGAAGAACATGTGGTCTGGTGTGGAGCGATGCCGAAGCTAGCTATCTATGCTTATACGTCTTTTTTTTTTAGTACAAATCTAGTGCATGGAATAGTTTGATATTACCAAAAAAAAACCCAAAAAAAAAACATACATCAACCTTATTTCTCTGCTTATATATAATTCGCTTCAGCTTATATCATTTTGAAAAGTACCGAGCATATTAGTTACTAGATTATCTTTTCACAGATATATAATACAGTTTATATAATATTAATGCATGATTAATGTAACAATAGTCGATATTCAATAGTACAATAATAAAAACTATAAAGACAAGCATTGAATTAGAAACGCAATGATATGGGAGTTTGAATGCAATTATATATGGTTTGTGAAAATGTTTTTTTTTGGGTCAATTGTGAAAATGTTGAATATTGAATAGAAAGACTACAATCTGTCCACATGTTAGGATGAATCATGTATATATCACGAATGCGTTATTTGTGCTGACAGGTAATGTTTTGTAATTGCTTGTATGGGAGCTTCTAATAACTTATAATTAAGGGTAAACTACTCATGAGTACTATACTAGAGTAACAACTGGCATATATAACCCATTTTTTCTCCACTCTTTAGTCTTGATGTAGTAATAATGTCTATAATTAAATACATACAAAACAGCAAGTGCTAGTTAGTATATATCATCAATCGATTACGTGCTACAATATTCATTATTTTGCACTCTTATCATTACATGTAGTAAATATAAAATTTGATCCATTATTTTCTTGAAGCCTTAAAAATATGTTATGTTGAAATTAAGCTCCTCAAAATAACTTTAATGGGGAGGATATACCAAAATAAATATAACATGAAAATTTTAAGATACTATGCAAGAAAATGTTTTATTTAGGGACAGTCAAATCTGTTAGAAATCTTTCGATAAATTACAATATATGTCAATAAAATTAAAATTCGTCGTCATGCCGTCTCCAATTAGGACATTGGAAAGCAAAATACGTCAATGATACGGTATGCGATCTAACTTTTTTTTTAGTCAAGACCTATCATGATCTACCATTATTAACTGCACAACTAAGAACTACATAGTATTTTGAAATTTTTGTAGTTAGATACATGTTCAAGTTGGCTTGAAAATTATAGCTTTGTCTGTCATTACTCCTTTCTGGGTTTAACACGAAATAGAATTATGAATGTACGTCAGGTATCAGTATATTTTTTTTATGTTTAAAAGAGGTTGTACCAACTAAACAACTGCAATATGAATAATGTTATATACTATATCGTATACCAATAATAGAGCTTTTACTTGATAGAAAAGGCAATGTAGCAAAATATACAGAGTCTAGATAACACAGGTACGTATATTCTCCAACATGAAATAGTTTGGGATTATTTATTTATTGCCAATGCACCTTCTCGAATAAACTGAAGAAAAAAAATATATGATTAGGTTGTGGTGGTTGTGAGGCTTTAGGTAGCAAGCTCGTGGCTCGTTTGGCGGTACTCATGCCCTAGGTTTTTCAATTCGAATTCATAGACGAGTTTTACTCTTGCATTTCTATTCGACTGTGAGATTATTCAGATTTATGTCTTTGTTTTCATGGCTTAAAATTTACACTTTTTGGCCATTTGGGAATGATGTTTCATTTAAATTGGGTGTTATTGGGGAAAAAAAATACATTTAGTGTAGTGTAATAGCTGTTGTTAACGATTTAGCTAGCAGACTACCAAAGTTAACAATTGACGTACTGAATTATCATAATGTTCACAATTCATGTACCACCGTTAAATTAGTTGGATGGAAGTTAGTTTCACTTTTCATTTTGGTCATATTCTTTTGAACTTATATAAATCTAACCCTTAATTTTCTGAAATGTCTCATTTTAGTATAAATTAAAAAATATATAATTATATCATATATATATGTATATAATACACACACACATATATATATATATATATGTTATATTAATGTATGTATAAAAATATATATAATATAATGCATGTATATATATTATTGCAAATAATGTAAATTATAGATGATGTTTGTGTATAAAAAGAAATTATAAATACTTAATAAATATATTCTATTTACAAAAAATGAATACTTTTTTGAAAAATATAACAATTTTCTTGGCTTTTTTCATAAAAGTATTCAAATAGTGATGTGGTCTCAAATAATTTTTGCTCGAATGTCATAAATTTAAAACTTATTTTATTTTCATTTTAGACAAAGTGTAAAAAAAATCTAATTTTTTTATTTTAGAAAAAAAATCAAAAAAAATCTAGTCAAATAATATGTTTTTTAAACTGTGATACTTATTATGTATATATATGTATGTGTTTTAGTAGAAATGTTGTAAATTGTAATTTTTCGAAAACACATAATTAAATTTATACAAATTATAAAGAATATGACCAAAATGAAAAGTGAAACTAAATTTCATCCAACTAAATTAACGGCAGTACCAGAATTATGAATATTATGATAGTTTAGTATGTCAATTGTTAACTTTGATAGTCTGTTAGCTAAATCGTTAAAAGCATACAGTACAGTACACTAAAATTATTTTTTTCCCGCGTTATTGAGCTTCCTCACTTTGAGATGTTAATTAGATTAGATTACAAAAGAATTTGATGCATGCAAGTTTTGGTTATGGTTTTATTTCTGGGTTTGGTATATATACTTGTTGCCAAATATAGAAGCCTTATCTATAGTAAATAGAAAAAGACGGGCAATTCCCTTTTAATATAAAAAAATAACTTAATTCCCCATTAGTTTTAGTTCAAAAAAGTAATTCTTTTTTATTGTAATTTTTCTTTCAATATTCACTTCGCTAGTATCTTATTCATTTCGTGAATATAAAAAAATATAAGAAAACCCAAAAAAAAAAGAAAAAAAATATACATAATTTTTTTAAATATATAAAGTGTAAAAATGAAAAAAAAAATTAAAATGAAAAAAAGAAAAAAAAAACGTTCATTCAGTTCAAGATTTTAAAATGAATGTACCAAAAAAAGCTCATTCACTTAAAAAAAACATTAAAAAAATCTCATTCAATTCAAAAATTTAAAATGAATGGATTAAACAAAAGATTATTAACTTCAAAATATCAAACAAAAAGTCCATTCGAATGCATCAAACAAAATCTCATTCACTTCAACTTATTAAAATGAATGAATGTACCAAAAAAAAGCTCATTCACTTAAAAAAAACAATAAAAAAATCTCATTTAATTCAAAATTTTAAAATGAATGGATTAAACAAAAGATTATTAACTTCAAGATATTAAACAAAAAGTCCATTCGAATGCATCAAACAAAATCTCATTCACTTCAAGTTATTAAAATGAATGAACAAAAAAAAATTCATCCACTTCGATATTTTCTCTCTTTCACACTCTTCTTCACCTCTTTAAACCCCTTTTATTGCATCGCTACTTTCTTTCTTTCTCGCTCTCTGATCATCAACCTAAGTATTAGATGTTTGTCTTAATTGGTGGTAGCACGTTTGCACACTCAGTCGTGGATAGAGTCGATAAGGGTAAATCCATCATGAGTTTTTGCATAGGCATGTGCCGCTTTTGGGTTTCTCGACGAATAGGCTATGGTAAGGGAAGCGTGTTGGCGCCTCAGACGCAAGTAGAGTGCCAGATTAGTTGTGATACTCTCTAGGATTCTTTGCCTCTATTTTCTCGCGGTCTGGAATGTCGCATGTTTACGTCTCTAATGCCTTGGTGTGAGTTTGCATTTGTGGCTTATTCTAGAAAGGGTAGTTTTGCCTTTGTGTCGGACCCGTAAATGAATTTTTTTTGTTACTTATTTGACGTTTTATGTGATGTGATTATATGTTGACTATCGATGCATGAATATTGACGGAGCTTGTCCATGCAGTGCTATCGTTGGATTGTTGTTTTCAGAACTTGCAATTGAGTGACTAGCTTAGACTATTTTAAACGTGGGGATACGTCATTAGTTTTTTATGCCACGATAGTTGATAGGGCTCTTCAAATCTGCTTTACTAGTATGGAGCCACCCCAATGGTGCTAATATGAATTGGCGGAAGATTTTCTTTTGGTCTCCTTATTGCGATTATGCTATACGATGCCTTTCAATTGCGACTTCATTTTACTATCCTTACTTCATTTCGCACACCCGAAGATATTTCAATGATCGTTATGGAGATAGATGGGATTTTTTTATGTTTATATTTTTTGTCTTTTTGTTTCAAATACATCGTCTCTCTAGAATAGGACGAGTCTTGTGGATTTTCTGGAGTTGGTAGACTTTTGAACATCTTTCTTGTTTTTATTATTTATTTTTCTTAGCCTCTTTGAGCATGTCCATGGCACCGAAACTTTGTACTTCCGCCCTTTGTTCTTCAATACCCAAAAACACACTTGGATTTTCCATGAAATAATTTGAAATTTCTCAATACAAGGCCCGACTAAAATCAAATTTATCTTTTCGTTAGGGGATGCGAGTTTTATATACGCAATCAGCCCCAATAATCCCCAATAACATATGCCTTTTAAATTCGTAATCTTACATTTAAAAATTAGAATAAAAAGCTACTCCTACTTGATCGATAATCAAGCATTATGCCTTCAGAGTTATATTATACCACTCATGATATAAGCAGGTTTTTGTTATTGCACCAAATAAACTTTTGGAAATTAGTCAGCGGCGAATTTGTCTTAGCTCCCCAGTTATTACATTGATAAATGAGACTTTTTTTTTTTTTACGCACAAGTACTATACCCTGAACTGACTAACATGTTCTCTTATTGGCTTGCATTTATAGAGGTGTTAACTTCTCAATGCTAATGAATAACTCTGTCTAGATCTTGATAGCTATAAAGGCGAAGCAAGACTCTCTCTCTCCGAAATGGTCATACTCTATTTCGGTACAATTACAAAAAATTCTCATGAATGTTGCTCCGAAAGAAGGTATTGGTTGATTGGCGATGATTTAGTATTGGTGGTGGTTGTATTTTTCTTCTTCTACGTATAATGACCACACAAAAAAACTGGCATTGTGCCGAAAGGACTTTTTTTAATAAAGATTAAAAATACAAGCAGATGATATTAGATTAGAACAAAGATAAGAAACACTCAACAGTAGGAGCAAAAACAAAAACGATCACAACAATATTTATTTGGCAATACTTGTAGATTTATTCGTAATCATCATCCCAGAGATCCTTCAACGAGTTGAATGGTCCTTCATCTGTGACTAAGTCAATTGCCAAACATCCTTTTATCTGTGTAATCTGGCTTATTTTCTTTATCTCCTCTGAGCTTAAATTCCAATCAAAGATATCAAGGTTCTCATTCATTCTTTGCTTGTTAAAGCTCTTCACTAGAACACTCACTCCTTGCTCAAAAACCCACCTCAGACAAACCTTTCATTCGGAAATTTCCAGATGTCAATAATATCAAGACTTATTATATCGGAATTCATCGTGTAATGTTATACAAAGACGATTTCTATGTCGTATGATTTTTCCTCAAGTTTTTCGTCTAAAACCACCAGAGGGTAATATTTTTACATCCAAATTGTACGAATGATCGGAAAAGGCATGTACAGTGTACATATGCAAAAAAGAGAAAATATAGTATAAAGTTGGCTCTCATTTTGATCCGTTCATTCGACCAAAAGCTAGTATACATGAATTGACTTGTATTTCCTTAAACCAAAAAACTTGAATGAATTTCACGTACTACAAAAGTGTAAGATAATTTTAATCATTTGGAAGAGGAATGAAAATTTTCTCTACAGTAATACAGAAAAGATAACAAGTTAACAAACTTTATCATTTACCCAGGGACTAAAAAAAGTGCTGTGCTCTTATTTTTTATAAGAGACTTTTTGAAGCGTAGGGTTGTATTAATTGGTTATATGTATATTCCAATCATTACTACATATTCTCTTTTTGGGACCTATATATTGTAACTCTATGTCTCTATCCAACATATTTCAAGAGTGGTGGTGGAAACTGGAAACTTAATTTTGCCAAGATAAATTGCTTCCATTGTTAATCTCATGATCTCTAAGATTTTAATCCTATATTGTACTATGCTTAAATTACAATTAAGGGAGTTGTTTACCGACAGAAAAAAAGTACCTGTGCAAGAGATTTCCTTTTGGCTAGGGCAATCTCTTTAAGCGTATCGCACTCCATTACACTCTTCATTCCCCAAATAGTTCCGTACGCACCCAAAGGAGAGTAAGCTGTGACATGAATACCCTTTCTGTTACAGTACTCTCGTAACTTGTTTTGTTGCCAACATGGGTTCATCTCAACCTTGCACCAAATCAATACCATCACTTAACAATAGCTTTTCGTATGTTAATTTTAGTGTTGAAAAATGGAATGTACCAAGTAAAAGGTTTTCAGTTAGCATTTGGTACTTTCAATGTGATTTTTGGTATGGTTATAAACTTATAATTAAAGTGACCACTGTGGATATCTTGGATTAAGAGACAAAGATTGTCACATTATAAAACGGATTAAAAAAAGTATGTACAATTTATCCTGAAGATCAATTTGAAATTTTGAAATAAGATAACACACAAGGAGAAAAAGAGTGAACATTAAAAATTAAATTAAAGAAGATTTCAAGTACTTGATTGACAGCTGGAGGGATCTTTGCAGTTGCGAGTATTGTGTCAAGCTTCTTGGTCGAGAAATTACTAACTCCGATGGATTTAGTAAGGCCGAGATTTTGGCACTTCTCCATGGCTTCCCATACAGACGGATAGTCTAAGGGGTACGTCTCTCCCTTCTTGAATGGGAACACAGACGTACCACGTTTGGCACATGCTGGCCAATGAATCAGATACAGATCAAGGTACTCCAATCCGAGGTTTCTATATAAAAATTATTAAGGAAATACATATAAGTTAACATTTGTGTTGTGTCTAGAACCAGGTTTGTGAAAATCTCAAATGGCAAAGTAAAATCTAAGGTGGGACATGGAGGTGTACACCCAACCAAAGAATCCTGAAACCAAATCGACAAGGCTAGCCCTGGTGGCAGTAATTTTTCTTTACAAAACGGCATCCCTTTTAGTGTTAAACGATAAAACAAGTTTGTGTTTTATTAATTATTTGATAATTTTATTTTGTTTCGTGCAAAAGATAATATTTTATTTTTATTACATTTTTCTTCAAATTTTTTTTGTTGCGTATCGTATGATTTTTTTTAATTATTATAAAAAATCAGAATATTGAAAGAAGGAGAGGTGTGTGTGTTCCTAACTTGAGAGTCTTTTTGAGGGCAGCTACAACACAGTCCCCGTACGCATCGCTGACCCAGAGTTTAGAAGTGATGAAGAGTTCGTCACGAGAAGCGATGTAACCAAGGCGCAAAGAGTCTGCTATTGCTTCGCCAAGGGCTTCCTCAGAAATACCATACAACCTAGCCGTATCGAAATGCCTATAACCAGCAATTATGGCTTGTAACATCGACTCTTTAACCGTCTCTTTGGTGATATCAGACTGTTCATTAGCTGCGTTAAACCCGCCAGCAGATGGTTGATAGGCTGTCCCAAACCCTACTGCAGGAATGGATTTGTCACCCGAGTTTAATGATATCATTGGAACTTTTTCCATCCTTTTCTCTTTTTCTCTACCTCCACCACTCTCCTGGATAAATTTATAATACTATACATGTGCGGAATATTTCGATGGTGGTGTTCAGATCAGAATAAATAACTTATTTATTTACACATGTGGAATATTTCGATGGGGTCGTCCAGATCTGAATATAATCTTTATCATTATCTTTAATATATATAAAAAGAGCCAGTTGCATATGCAGCTCTTAAAAGCAGTTGAATCAGTTTATTTAAGTCAATTATGTTCCTTATTTCACGAGACTATTAGAGAAAATATGCACGAATCTGTTACCCTGCCAATCCTTAAGATTAGCATTCGTGTAAAACTTTCCAGAAACTTTCCCTTGCCTAATGATAAAATATAATGCTATTTTTCCCTTTCCCGCTTATATGATAATGTGACCCTCGAGGCCTCAACCCTTCTTGAAAAAGAACCCACTCCAGCCGCCTCCTCTGTCTATATATACAACGATCAGAATCAATATGATCTCAAACGTACTCGGATAACTTACCACTTTATCTATCTTATTATTGTATTGTTCATATGATTCATCAATATTCACTAATTGAAATAGCTAGGAAATTTTGGATCAATCAAATCCAAACATACCGTCTCTCAAGAAAAATTCGCTTGTTTTTACATGTTGTTGTCCATTTGGTGGCTCCAGTTTAGAAGTAGTTCTATATTTCTGTGACAAGTTTTATTTTAGTTGAAATGGAATGAGATTTTAAAGTTGAACTGGTCTCCGAACAGTCTTGCTAATTACATGTGGAAGATTAAATCCCCCCTTATTACTCTAGTCAATGAACTATTTTTTGTACAAGAATTTTACCCAGTTATCGATGTTGGTATTTATATTACTACAAGGTTAAGAGCCCCAATTGGTAGAAAAGAACCCACAACCCCTTGGGCGTATCCTGCACTTGAAAGAAAAAGTAGAAAAATAAATAAATATAGCGAGAATTTGATTCTTAGTCGACGTAGTAAATAAGAGAGAAAATCAAATTTCTTTCTTTGTATTTACCAAAAAAAGTGTGGAGTAAGCTCGTTCACTAAAAAAAAAAAGGAGTAGCCTGCTTATTTATATCTATTTCAAACATCCAAACGATCTATTACTTTTTTTTTGGTCTCTAAACTTCTTTTTACATTTATTCATTGCTTTAGTTCCTCTTCTAATGTATCATCCATTCGATCGTTTATAATATTAGTGGCGATTTTCCAAGATTTTATCAAATCACAGAGCCCTCTTAAACACAAACGATAACAACAATAAGAGGTTTGATTAGATTTACTTGAAATACGAAATGATTATCATACCAAGCAAACAAATTTATACTGAAGTAGAAGCAAATATGCAAATGGAGCACTGGAAACTTTCTACTGTTGAATAGTAGATTTTATAAACAGTTGCTATCAACAAAAAAGCTAATTGTAAACCACTTTTATTGCTGTTAGTAACTTGTTTTTATTTAAGAAATAAACAACAAATTGTACCCGGTTGTCTCCCCTAATTTTGTAATATTTTATATTGGTCTAGGGTTATGGATCTTCAAAGCGATTTTACATAGTCAAGTGCTAAATACCGATTCCGCGATAACTGGTCCCATTTTAACTTGCCCGCTAGTCCAAACAGCCGCCACGATGTTTACTAAAAAATCTCGAGGTGACAATTACACCTATGATGAAGACATAATTCTAGTGAATGGTTGACTTTGTATAAGGCTAGATGGAATTGTTCGAACTGAGAAGAACTTTAGTAAACTTTGGGATAGGATTCATGGATACTACCATAAGTGTAAGAAGCCTAATCATGCTGAAAGAACAAAACATTCCTTAAGTAATCGTTGGTCGACAATTCGAGGTTCAGTAAACAAGTTCTGTGCATGATTAGCTCAAATTGAACATATGAATCCAAGTGGTTGCGGTGAAGCAAATAAGGCAAATTTATCTTTAGAATTCGGTTATTGGAAATATAGCTTTAAGATATTGTTTTTTCGTTGCTCAAGTGCGTGTTGTCTTATGATAGCGTTTTCTGATTGTTGTTGATTTTTTCTTTGGATTGATTATGATGTTACTTGGTTGTGGGCTTATAAGTATAGTTGATATGATAAAAAAAAATTGTGTTTATATTTTTTCGTATTCGGCGGGTATAAGGTGATATGATAAAAAAGAATGGTCTTATATATGGGTATAGTTGATATGATAAAAAAAGAATGGTTGTGGTCTTTTGGGTCTTATGGTTATTTATGAAATAATGTTTTTATTTATGGCTTTGTGGATGTTTTATGAAAACAGTCTTACGATTCGCTTAAGTTAGCAATTAGAAATTTTATATACAAACAGAGTTGTTAATTTGTGAAAATGTCTTCGATATAGTTGTTTGTGAAAACTGATACAGAAACAGAATTGTTTGTGAAAATGTACACAAACAAAAGGAAAATGAATTTATTTGATAGTTCTTTTTCTAATTTTATCAAGTCTCATTGTTGTCATAGCAGATTAAAAAATGACCAAGATAACCTACAAAGACACTTGGGCAAAGATTTCATATTCGACTATTGTTGGGATTTATAATGAAAGGAACCGAAATGAATTTTGCAAAAAGAACAGGTAAGGACGAAAAGTAAAGGTAATTGATTCCCAAACAACCCTGGGAACTATTCACACAGCAGACTAAACTACGACAAACCTGGATTAATGCGAACGACCACCGGGGATGAAGCTCTAAAGACGAATGAAATGAAAAGAAAATATAAAGAAGAAAAACCTGCTTTGTTTGAGATAGTTGTATCTAATTTAAAAGGAGAAAGAAAACAACAACACATCGAGAACATGGAAAAAGTTGATAAGTCATGGAAGAGAAAAAAGTTATGTTGATAGTGAAGAGGTTAGTGCCAGAAGAAAATGAGAAGAATAATCACATTATGTTGATGAATATTAGTGGAATTAATGCATGCGGTGCAACGATAGTTCTTTCACAAACAATGTGTTATATACTATTTGTTGTCTATTGGTTTGAACTAAATAATTCTACTTGATTGTTAAAAATTGAGACAACTTTTTGGTTTCAAGTGAGGTTGCAACCACATTCTGCATTACTATTCTTTAACGATGTTTATATGTTTTAAAGTATGCAGCATATATTCTCATATGTTATTAACGATTTAGTTTGTGTACATTGAGAATATTAAAATGATAAGAAAAAATGTTTCCTAAAATATATTTCCTTTAATTAGGCAATGTAGATCTCTATTCTCATGCAAGTCTTTATCACTTAATTCAAGATTGAATGAAATATGTAGTTTATGTTTCATATATATATTCAGAAATATTTTATCTCTAAAAGATACTATCTTATATGTTTCTTGTTTTAGAAAAAGATTAACTTATATTTCCAAGCTAGTTATTAACATGTACTATATTATGTCCTACGCTGAAGTATCTCGTGCAATATGGAAATTGAATTCAATAAAAAGAGTCAAAAGCAATCATCACGATCTTGAAAAAAGAAAATTGTTTTTACTCCTTTAAATAGTTGATAATTATGCTTGTAAAAAATATGTGTTCTGTTGTAAGATATTATTGGACTATTGGACTTGTACTTTATGGGCCCAAGTGGGCTTGTAACCCTATCCCTCTATCTATATAAAGAGGGTTAGGGGTCTTCTATTTGATGATTCATTCATACATTATGATTAATAAAGCCTCCCTTATTGTTGTCTCTCATATCTCTCTCTATATCTATACATATCTCTATATATATCTATAACGAGCTAATATGTCACACAACACGTTATCGGCACTTTGCTCGCGGAGACTAGGATATACGCTCGTGGGTATTGGAGATTTTGGGTAAACGCACGGATATTGAATATCTATAAACCTTGAGGTTTAACCGGGTTTTATCGGATTATTGTTATATCGACCTTCACCAACATACCGTGAGGACGGTACATAAAATCCTATTTTTTTACTATATAAAACTAATACCAGAGCATCTAAGTAAAGGTTACATGAAATACAAACATGACTGTGAACATAATTGTCTGACCGTGTGTATAATTTATTGCATATAAATAAATTGCTTGTATCGGTGTACACTTGAATTAAAAAGATTCTGGAATTGGCCCATATATACTGTAAAAATCAAACCATGTATTATTGTGAACATAATTGGCACGGCTTGTCTGATTATTACTATAGTTTTTAAAAAAATTTACATAGTACATGTAGTAAACAGTATGACTGAATATGTAGTAAACATGTAGTACATATGGCTTGTCTGATTAATTGTAAACATGTAGTAATCTGCCGAACTGAATATGTTATATACTGAAAACAGTATGACTGTTTTGTAATTCGCTGAAACTTGTCTGAAATTATGGACTGAAACTGTAATAATGCTGTAAATAGATATATAGTTTTCTGTAATTACACGGATAGTCCCTGTAATATATTACATGTATAAAAACAGTATATATGTGTTATAAAAGTCAATATTCGGTCTAAATATTCACCCACATGCATATATATATATTTATTAAAAAGGCTAGTGAATAAAAAATTGCATGTTAATTGAATAAATTGATATGTTTCCATGTAAATTTAACCTTTTTGCATGTTAAAATATTTTTTTACCATATATAGAATTGATTGGTAATTAAAAATATATTGCTTGCTTGCATGTTAAAACTACCATGTATAGAATTACTTATATGGCAATAAACCGTAGATAATTGATTGATATCTTATTAGTATAATCAACATATCTTTTGATATTACCATAGATATAAATATACCATATGGCAGTTAATTGATTTGATTTGATTTGGTATGATATAATTTGTGTGATTGATAATCCTGAATTGATTTAGTTTATCACCAAATCTACTGCATGATTAGATATATATCATGAATATATTTTATACTGCCTTGTATATATGTGGTTATCTAGAAAAGATATACCTGTTATTTATTGCCATGAATGGTAGAATTGCGAAATCATATATTTTCACATTTAAGTTGGAAAAATTATGAACCTTCCCTAAATAGGCTCACCTATTTGGATACGATGTCTAGGAAAGATATAGGCGGAAGTCGATATCCTAATGAGGTCGGGTTTTAAGTGGCATTCGTGCCCTCCACCCTCACCGTCTTTCCTGGTCGTTTTTCAAGTAGAGCTACCGAAAGGGGTTGACTAAATAATAATTTCCCCGAATGTGTTTATATAGTGATGTATGTTTCGCCGAATTGGTGTCTCAGTATCGACCCGTCGTTCGATCAATGAGAACCAATTCACATTAAAAGCAAAACTATTTTCGAACCTGTCGTTTCGAAATTAAAGTTTGTGCTTGTGCAAACCATAAACATATAAACCAGTCGTTTTATATGAAAAATAATCCAGAACTCCCAACACATGTTGGATGCCATCTATGATGAGAAAAATCGCAAAACATACTTGCGAAATGACTGTTTAGACGTTGATGTTATTCCGTCACCACATGTTAGTCACCCTGATGTGTGAGCATGTGATACCCAAATTATTTGGATGTCATCTTTGATGAGTAAAACACGAGTTTGTTGTTACCCTCGAGATGAATGCTAAGGCGTTGATTTTATTCCGCCGCCACATTTGAGACGTGATGACGTCTATGGTGAACAAATGTCTGAAATTGACATATTGGAGCAATCCTTCACCAAAATACTAGCTTGGAAATTGCATTCCATAAGCAGTATCGTGAATTTATATTCACCATGTTCCTTTATCGCCCATCTGTTATTGGATAAGAAAATTACCCCGGTGAGTAGTTTTAATCCTATTGGGTCAATGGCGAATTGTTTGCCTGATATTAATGCTCTTCGTGTACATTTTTTTTTCCACGAATCGAGAACCGAGAAAAGTGTTATTTGTCTCGAACTGTCGCGATCCCGATGAATCGCCTAGCCAAGGGAGATTTTAGAAAATCGTCAAAATCGAAAACTTGTGGCTCCAAGACAGTAATTGAAAGGAACAATATGGGCCGTTGTCACAAAGTAAGAGATGATGCTCAAGGAGCCAACTCTATGCTATAAAGACAACGGTCATGCACGGTTACTCCTTAAATAGTTCACAACTATTATAAAGGTGGAAAAACCGATGCTAATGTGGTTAAAGCTAATTGAAAGGAAACTCTTGAGACCCCCGATTTTATGGCTCAAATGAGTTTGACACCTTTCTTTATTGATTTTGATAAATCATTGAGCCATTTTTTCGCTCATCTGGATTATGTTTTTCCATTTGGATTATTATTTTTCCATTTGGACATACTTTTGGATTATGGTTTGCCTGTTTATGAAATTTCTCGAAATAATTTAAAGTGTTTTTTGAGCAAATTCCTTTGACAAATGTGACCAAACTTTAAATTATGAAATTTTAGGCAATACTTGTGGTGTAGTTGTTTTTTTTGGAAATAGTGGGTAACAGTGTACCATATAATTTCACCAACTACTTGCCTAAAAGAGCACTCAGTGACAACGATTCTGGACCTGTCGTTCCAAAATCGAAATCTTTGGTAAATCCAAATTGATTTGTCAAATATGAGGCGTTATACTCATGCAGGTCCTGTCGTACCTTGTTGAGTTATAAAATATTCGAGAAAACCAGTGTTATCTGGTAATAGCTCATGAAAGAAATGAAATTTCTTTACATAGCCTCCACTCAAAAACGTATTTTAGAGGAGTTGAAATGTCTTTCAAGTGGTTGCTACCACATTCTTTAAAGCATTCAAAGTTACCTTATCATTTCGCCTGTCGTCGAATGATAAATGATTTAGATGCTAAGACATGATTGTCTGTACTATCATTCGCCTGTCGTCGATTGATAAGAGCATTTTGATATTATGGCATTGACCGGATGAGATATTCCCGGGTCAAAAGACGATTCTTGATTTATAATCGCATAGCATTTGGATTCTCTCTGAGAATATATTTCGCGATTAATCCGAAATTCATGCCACTAATGCTCACTTTGAAAGACTAGTATGTGTAAAGATCACGAAATGAACTCGTAGAATTCTGGTAAAGAATTGAAGGAGTTATTGTGGACTTATCCAACCATAAAACGGACCATAAATATAAATGGTTATGGTTGATGCATCGACAATAATGTCACATTTTATTGTTGTCCACAGAAATGCAGCATTTCCCAAACTTTTAGCCCTATCATTAAGTTGATGGCTCATGATCCGGATTATCCTGAAAAGTCTAGTCGAGTTGATAATTCCGAAGAGTAATAATCGAAATTTCGATTTGAATTACTTGAGTTTGGAAATTCAAATTGAACATCCTGTCGATTATGTTCAGACCCAAATGGACTCACGGAAAGTTTGTTGATGCGACTGCAAATGATTGCACGCACATCTTGGTCTTGCGCACCAAGATTTATATTTCCGTGTGGGTTATGCTATTTTGCTGCATTGGTCCGTTATGAGGCCCATAGACACTCAAACACCATATGCGTACCAGCTGGTTACTGGTTATGAGCCAGAAGTCTCATAATAACGCGTGTTTAGAGTGATTAATTAATATTTTGATTGAGCCGTTCTAGCGTTCAAAATATGGACCTCTGAAGGGGACATAAGTCGATTATGAATCTCCTGCCTATCATTTGATAGAGTAACCTTGGCAAGCGATCTCTTTACCGCATGATATGCGAAAGTGACATCGCTAAGACTGTTCTCCCCGTCGTTAGGGGGAGATTTGCACGTTACCGTTGATAAGGAACGACGTGAAGTAACGTGGCATAACCCACTCAGTCTTAGCTTGATCCCCAAAACTGCACTTAGTGATAAGTAAGTGCATAGACTCCCTCAAGTCTAACTAAATGCCAGACGCATTTAATGACTTTATGAGATGTCACGAGATCATTTATACCAGCTGCAAAATGCTTGCAAGGATAGACGTCCCTGTCGGACGCCGTGTTCCTGTCGTAACACGTTGCTTTGGCCGAACCCGCCAAGCAAAGGACGCTGCCGTCGGCCGTCAGTCTGTCGTCCTTCCTAAGATATGAGGAAGTTGACCGGTTCTTAATTCGTTCAGCCCCAGAGGTGGTGAACTGAAACTCGTTTGTCGCACAAGATTATAAAGGATCAAGGAGATGTGTGATTTCCTCCTCATCCTAAGAATCTCGAAATATCTGTCGATCATGATATCTTAGACGATATTGAAGCGAAACGAGACTGTCATTGATTACTTGTTCATATATTCGGTGACGACTGATAATATGAACAAATTATGATAGGGAACCATGTACCGTTGCCTGAAGTCAACGTAGAATAGACTGTACTAATGGAAACTTGCAATCCAAGTAGACTCCTTAGCGAAAGTGTGTTCGGACCTGTAGCTCCAACGCCACCAATGTTAAACTAGTTTGTTTATTTGGTTATTCGTAAGGAAAAGTGATGAGAATAATGAGATTGTAAAATGCTCGCCTAGTAGCGCAAGGCTTCTCTCACATCTTGGAATTGGTTACGAGATGGGTTATTTCCTCGTAATGGACGTTATAACGGTCCCCTACTTTATCAGTTTAGTAGTTTCCCAAAAACTGATTATGCAGCATGTGATTGTGGTCACTGTTTTATCTCTATGGGGATTTAGACAAAGAGATATAGATGAAGGTCCCTGTGTGACTTCATGTGCTTAAATCAAGTAGTTTCTGACCATGGAACACGATCTCAATTGACTGAGACGTTCACTATATGGATTAATATAATCCGAGCGGATGTGGTATACCGCCTAAGTGAGTACTTGATTAGCTTGGGATACTTGAACAAGTATTATGCCCTTGCGTGTTTTATTACGCGATCCATTTTTGGATTTGCCTTCGAGATGAAGGATCTTGGGAAGAAACGGTAGTGACTCGGCCTGATGATCGACTCCCGTAAAGATTGAATCTAAGTCCATGATTCAGACTACACCCAGAAGGTGTTATGACGTTGTATTCATCATGACGCTAAGTCGTCAGATTCTCCCATGATCGTTCGATCACTAGACATTGATATAGACCCATTCCGTCCCTGATGTGACGATGAAGAGATATTGAACCATGATGTTCATATCTAAGTACAATAAGCGCATTATTGTACTTGGTCTAATGTGCTAGGACGAACATCTCGTCTGCTGTGAATGGTATAGCTCGACACAGCATCGCGCTAACACGCTGCCATCGAAATGGCATAAAAGACATTTTCCCATTACCTTAAGGTAACTGTGGATGAGGGCTTGTCTTATCCCATTTGCGTCATCGAGTGTACCTACCCCCTTCGGTACTCGAATTAACGCAACCCTTTTTCGGTTATACCGATGCCGGTTACTTATCAGACCCGCATAAGGGATATTCCTAACATGGTATGTCTTTACCATTAGGAATAAGGCGACATCTTGGAGGTCTTGGAATGACTCCAAGTGAATCACTCTGATCTATTCGTGCTCTATGAGACGACTAGAGAGTGTATATGACTTCGAGCTAGTATTAGTCATATTTGAATTACATATGTTCTGTCTCACGATCTAGATAAAACACTTGTCATAGAAGACAACTTGTTGTTATTGATCAAGAGAGACATGACTACATTATGCTATTTAGCATTTCTCGCCGAAATTAATCTTCACAAATGAAGTTTAAGAGCATCCAGTTGAATGCTCGTTCTATTCCACGTTAGATTTTCCTGCATCCAGTCGTATGTAAGTAAATGAGGCATCCAGTCGAATGCTCGTACTCTTTCTTGGAATATGAAATCTTTGCACCCAGTCGTGTGCAAGTGAGGGGGAGCATCCAGGTGAATGCTTATTGCATTAATTACTACTTAGTCGAAATCTTCGCACCCTGTCGTGTGCAAGTGAGGGGGAGCATCCAGTCGCATGCTCGTGTACTCTTTTTGTCCTTAGACCAAGGTTTTTTTCCCACTGGGTTTTCCTTGGCAAGGTTTTTAGCGAGACACGTTCCCATCATACCTCACTTAAGATTGCCGAAATTAGGGGGAGTATCCTGTTGTATACTTCTTACCACTGTGTACTCTTTTTGTCCTTAGACTAGAGATTTTTCCCACTGGGTTTACTCTAGCAAGGTTTTGATGAGGCACATGTTTTGTGGTTGATCCCCTACTACTACCATTGTTGCACTCTTTTTCCTTCGATCAGAGATTTTCCCATTGGGTTTGCTCTGACAAGGTTTTGATGAGGCACACTGTTTTGTGGTTAGTTACTTACATGATATTTCGGCCTATATCATTCGGCTACACAGTTTCTCCTAGGTACCGGTTTTGTCCCACACTGGGTTTTCCGTCCCTAAGGTTTTTATGTGTTTAGCACTGCGAATGAACTCGACTCAGATCGACTGCATGAAGACGAAGAATTCAAGACGTCCAAAGGGGGAGTGTTGTAAGATATTATTGGACTATTGGACTTGTACTTTATGGGCCCAAGTGGGCTTGTAACCCTATCCCTCTATCTATATAAAGAGGGTTAGGGGTCTTCTATTTGATGATTCATTCATACATTATGATTAATAAAGCCTCCCTTATTGTTGTCTCTCATATCTCTCTCTATATCTATACATATCTCTATATATATCTATAACGAGCTAATATGTCACACAACATGTTCTAAATTATAAAGAACTCATTCTTGAGAGAATACACAGTGAGCTTTTAATTGGAAAAACAATGATAGGATGCCATTGATATTTTGAGTGATAGTTATAAGGTATGAGCAATATAGAAATAGGCAGAAAAACCTAGAGTGAGTGTGAGAGTTTTTCATTAAGACTTGAATCCTATATTGTAATCTTTTATAATATCATAATCTGGGTGAGTGCCCCGGAGACGTGGCAAGTTGGGTGAACTCCGTTGTTAAATGTGCATGTGATTTAATTCAAGTATATTTAATTTTACAAGTTCTGTCCATCATTATAATTAGGTTCCAACCTCAGTTGCAACTGCACTTGGAACCTAACTGCATAACAGCAACTAGAACAGCGGATAGCAATTTCATAATGACTCCAAATCCTAATAAATATGTAGAAATGCACCAACAAATATGTAAAAATATGTAAAACCAATTGAAGTGAATGGGGTTTTTTTTTTTTTTTTTTTAAGTGAATGAGCTTTTATTTGATTCATTCACTTCAAAATATTGAGGTGAATGCGTTTTATTATTTTTATTTTGAATTTCTTTCGTTTTTAAATATGTTTTGGATTTATTTTTTCTATATCTATTTTTTTATTTTATATTTACCGATGTGAATGAGATGCTAACGAAGTGAATGAGACTAAAATAGCAAAAAGGGATTAATTTTTTGGAGTAGTATCAAAAGGAATTAAGTTAATTTTTATGTATTAAAAGTGAATTGCCCCTTAACCTCCTTTTGTAAATAATGGCCGTCTTTGACTTACCATTCACCGCTTTGCTATGAATTTTAAGAAGGAAAAATGGTCATTTAGTGCATAGAACTATATACTCCGATGTATGCCCCTGAAGTAACTTCTCAATGCTTATGAATAATTCTGCAGTCTAGATCTTGAAACCTGGCATTGAGTAGAAAGGACTTCTTTTGTAGCAAAGATACAATTAGAACAAAGATAAATTAGAAACACTCAACAGTGAAAGCAAAAACCAAAAACAACGCATACGAAACCAACAATGTTTATTTGGTAATACTTTTAGATTTATTCGAAGTCATCATCCCAGAGATCCTTCAATGAGTGGTAAGGTCCTTCATCTGTGACTAATTCAATTCCCAAACATCCTTTCTCTTGTGGAATTTGGCTTATCTTCTCTATCTCCTCTGAGCTTAAATTCCAATCAAAGATATCAAGGTTCTCTTTCATTCTTTGCTTGTTAAAGCTCTTCACAAGAACACTCACTCCTTGCTCAATAACCCATCTCAGACAAACCTTTCATTCAGAAATTTGCAAATGTCAACAACCAGTGTTTTAAACGCAAAACTTAGCTAAAGCGTTTTTGCAAAAGCTACTTTAAATGGGAAAACAAGCTTTTTAACCCCTTATTAAGCTCTCAATGGAGGCATTAACATACTTTGAATCGAAATTTGTCACTACAAAGCCGTCTTTTTAAAACAGTGATGACATCTAGGCTTATATTATGAAAATTCATGAAGTCATTTTATACAAAGAGGATTCGGATGATTGTATGTGATCTTTACTTAAGTTTTCCGTTTGAAACTGTTAGGTCCTAGATCCGAGATTCTAGTGACGTATTGTTTGTCATCATATTAGAAAATATAGTTTTATATATTCATAATAAACTCTTAATATACAGACATCTCTGAATGATAGAAAGAATATATTGAAGATATTTTCTTATTGGAATAGAAGACTTAAAAGGAAGACTCCTTATCAAGTAAGGAAATATCAAAAGAAAGAAAGATACTTTGGAGATATCTTGAAGACAATTAAATTAAAGACCTGTATAATTTCGAATTAAACAAGATCTGATTTGTTAGAAGATAAAGACTAATTAATTATAAGATATATATTTGAAGATCTCCAAGTCAGACAAGGAAAGAAGATAAAGGAAATATTTCATTAATGATCAAGTTATGATCTTTTGTAAAGGCTATATATAAAGCCTATTAGATTTTAGTATTTTGTGTGTTGAATACAATGTAGATATACTGATATTATAGATCAACAACACCCGTTGTACATGAGAGATAAACAAACTTAAAAATATCATGGCGGGATGCCATTAGAAATTGATAGTTGTGAGTTAGAGATGGTAAGATAGGCATATACGTGAAGGAGTCATGTTATTGTAAGTCTCGAGTCTTATCATTGTTCCTTTCAATATCAATAAATACTGAGTGAGGGCTCCGGAGATGTAGACAAGGTGATCATGTCGAACTCCGTTTAAAAACGTCTCGTGTTCAATGTTTTTTATTAACTTCATTATATTCGGGTTCCAACCTCAGTTGCAACTGTACTTGGAACCTAACTGCGTAACTGCACTCGGAACTTCGGAAATATGTTTTTTCAGAAACTCCTAGAGGGTACTGCTTTCACACCAAATTGTAAGAGTGATCAGAAAATACATATACACGCACGTGTCAAAAAGAGAAAACTGGTATTAAGTTGTCTTTCGTTTGATCCGTTCTTTGGACCCAAGGACCAAAACTATAGATATAAAAATTGAGTTTGTATTTGTTGAAACAAGCAAAAAAAAAAAACTCAAGGCAGTTTCACATACCACAAAAGTGTAACGAATGTTTAATCATTTGGTAGAGGGAAATGAAACTTTTAGCAACTTAACAACTAAAATAGTTTTTTTCTACAGCAATATAGAAAAGATTACAGGTTCACAAAATTTTATTATTTACCCAGGGATGAAAAAGTGCTGTGCTTTTATTTTTGGTTAGAGAAATTTTTAAATGATTCTGATCTTGTTGTATTAATCATATGTGTATTCCAATCATGACGACTTTTGTGTACCAGTATTCATTTTGTCTTTTTATAACCTATTCACAATGAACACATTTGAGAGAGATAGTGGAAACTTAATTCTGCCAAATAAAATAGATTAGCTTCCATTGTTGATCTTAATCACTAAGATTCCAGTACTATATTGTAATATGCTTAAATTTTGATTAAGGAAGTTCATAAACCAATTGCAAAAAAGTACCTGTGGAAGAGATTTTCCTTTGGCTAGGGCGATCTCTTTGAGCGTTTCGCAGTCCATTACACTTCTCATTCCCCAAAAAGCTCCGTCCGCGCCCAAAGGAGAGTAAGCTGTGATATGAATACCCTTTCTGTTACAGTACCCTCGTAGCTTGTTTTGTTGCCAACACGGGCTCATCTCAACCTTGCACCAAATTAGTTAGCATCACTTAACAATAGCTTTTTATATGTTACTTTCAGTGTTGAAATGGAGTATACTATGAAAGGTTTGCAGCTAGCATTTGGTACTCTCAGTGTGACCTTTGGTATGGTTATAGTTAAAGCCACCATGCACAATTTTAAATTTATTAAGAGACAAATATTGTCACAGTATATACTGGTTTAAAAAAATTCTGTCCTGAAAATCAATTTGAAATTTCGTATAAAAAAAATACAAGGAAGAAAAGAGAAATCATTTGTAGAAATTTATATAATTAAAGAAGATTTGATGAGGTACTTGGTTGACAGCCGGAGGGATCTTCGCAGTTGCGAGTATCGTTTCAAGCTTCTTGGTCGAGAAATTACTGACTCCAATGGATTTGGTAAGGCCAAGATTTTGGCACTCCTCCATGGCTTCCCACACTGACGGATAGTCTATGGGGTACGTCTCTCCCTTCTTGAAAGGGAACACATACGTACCATGTTTGGCGCATACTGGCCAATGAATCAGATACAGATCAAGGTACTCCAATCCGAGGTTTCTATTAAAAATATATTAAGGAAATAGATGTAAATTAACATTTGTGTCGTGTTCATGTTCATGTTCATAACGAGGCTTGTGAAAATCTCAAATTGCAAAGTAAAACTTTAGGTGGGTTATGGGGTATAGAATCCTGAAACCAAACCGGCAAGGCCAGCCCTGGTGGCAGCCAAAACAACCTCACAGTAATTTTTCTTTTTCTAAAACGACGTCGTTTTAGAGTTAAAGGCAAAAACAAATTTCTGTTTTATTATTTATTTTTCTCTGGAACTTTTTGGCTGAGCATAGTATGAATTTTTTTTATGAGATAAAATTGAAAAAGCACAGTTAAAGTCTAAAGATGTAAAAAGGAGTCGGGCCGGTCCAAGAACATTTGGGTTGAATCGGATCTGTCTAGATTCGAATATTTATGGATTAACCATGCACTTAGTCTTATAAAAAGTCAAATCAATCGACATGCTAACATCAAAAGGTTGATTGTGATTCGTGAATCATATAGTACATTAATGGTTTATGGGAAATTATGTGGTAATCCCTTACGCCACCAATTATATAAAAAAAACTCTTGAAGAAAATTTGGAAAACATCAATATCAACAATAATAATAATAATGAATTGTTAAAGAGGGATATAGGGGGTGTTTCCTAACTTGAGAGTCTTTTTCAGGCCAGTTAGCACATGTTCCCCGTAGGCGTAGCTGGACCAGAGTTTAGAAGTGATGAATAGTTGATCACGAGAAGTGATGTAACCAAGGTGTAAAGCGTCGGCTATTGCTTCACCAAGGGCTACCTCAGATAAACCATACAATATAGCAGTATCGAAATGCCTATAACCGACAAGTATGGCTTGCAAAATCGACTCTTTAACAGTCTCCTTGGAGAGATCAGACTGTTGATATGCTGTGCCAAACCCTATCGCCGGAATAGATTTGTCACCCGAGTTTAATGAGATCACTGGAACTTTTTCCATTTTTCTCTCTTTCTCTGATTTCTCTCTATACCTCGACTACTCTCCTGGATAATTTATATACATATGTGCAGAAATATTAGTCAACTTATATAGCAATATTACGTGGATTACCACCTTTCACTATGTAAGCCGCAACCATTTCAGAAGTAATTCAATTATATGAATTCTATGAATATATAGTATAACTTGTCTAAATTAATACTCGATAAATTAATAAACTTTTTAAAAAAATAATTTTTTCCGGTCCCGACTTGAACCAATGTAAAATATCAGCAATTTCAATAAATTAATAAAATAATAATTTTTCTGAAAATCGTTATATAAATATTGGTTCCGACAAAATTATAAATTAATAATTTTTCAAAATGACAAACATTACTAGGACGACTTAGTAAACTATGATTCTATAGTCGTTTGTTTTTTCTTAAAATTTAAATCTACTTGAATCTTATCTCTAATTTTTTTAATTGCATTCAAAAGTTTTGATATAGTCTTTTCGAACTGTACCCAAAAAGAGTTATAGACGCGATAAATGTTTACTTTCACCTGACTAGTTTCAAATGTGTGGTATTATCTTAAGTATCATCTTTAACTTCATCATCTTTATTGTTATCAAATACAATAATTATAATTTCTTTTAAGCTTTTGGCCTCTGAACATGTATCATTTTTATCTGTGTAATCCAACAACTCATTGACATCCGTTTTATTGAGATAACTGAGACCATCAATTATTTTTTGAAGTTCATAAATATTTTTCTCAATAGTGGCTTCATCTGTTAATTAAAACTTTATTGACCGAACGAATTTTGCAGTGTCGAAAATAATTTGTTATTGTGGTTGGGTGAAATAAAATTGTTGCATTGGGTTATTGTTATAAATATAGATGGTAATATGAATATATATGTGGTGAAACAAAGTCAAGCAAGATAAGGGCCATGGTAATAGACATTCAACATGATATTCTTGAAAATGTGTTGTTATTGTAGGTATGACGTTCAACGTCCACAGACCAAAGTGGATTTTATTTCCTAGTGTTCGTTCACATGGCATGGAATGCCCATATATATAAAACGAATATATATTGCTGGAGGGTTTCAATTAATCACCACAACGGGAAAGGAAATACAATAAAGAGAGTGTAAGAAAATAATTAATATTAGAGTATTTGTTTTCTTTCGGTGATGAAGTTTTGTATTTGTGAATTGTGAGTATGAGTGTTGTAAACACTTGTAACATTTTTCACTCCGTTTATCGTGTGTTATTTATTTATCTTTTTAAGTTCTAACATGACAATATATAGAACTGCAATTGAGTCGTGATAAATTCGAATATCGTCAATAATTTTCTAAACTAAACATGAAAAAGGACAAACAAACAAACTGCATATACCATAGAATATATAGATCTCTCTATGCTTCGATCACGTGTTAATTAATTTTGAATGTTCCGGTTCAAAGCCGTCTGTAAAGATTAATATACCTTAAGCAAATCTTCAAAATCTTAGAAATGAAACTCTTTTGCTTATATTATCTCTGTTCTAAAAACAAATTAAAGTTATAGGCAGGATACAATTGTTTACTCTTCATGATTTTCTATTCCGTTAGAAAATAACCAACTTGGATGACCCTAATCCAAATTTAATACTCAAAGTACACTAGTTATTAGATAGAAATAAATACAGTGGCCGAACTTGCAATGACGCGGGTTGCCTTAACAACCCTACAATTTTCAATAATTTGATTTTTTTTAATGTTTTTAAGAGTAATTTCAAAATAAAACATTTCAGCAATTATTCAAATTTTATTTCTGCCAGTCCTTTTCAAAATTATAAATTGTTTATCAAAAATCTGAAAAGGTAACAGAAAATAAAAATGAAAAGTGATTATATTGACTTTAATTACAATAACAACTAACTATATGAATGTGTTATTGACTACCATTTCCACATACACTAATTTATACCGATTCCGGATGCTTATATACTTTTTATTGTACCATTATCTAAGCTCTAAGCTTTAATATCTAATTAATCAAATTATTATTACACAAATTACAAAATAACTCTCAAAATTAAGATTAAATATTTTTCTATTTATTACAAAACATTTATTTGTAAAGAAATCAGGCATATTTAAATTTAGAGAAAGCAATTAAGTTATAAATGTAAAAATTCTATATTTTAGTCAATATGTTGTCCATAAATTATGAAATTCCTCAAAAATAAATTATAAATTTTATAAATATTTCTTCAAAAATTAGAAAAGGAAATAAAAACAATATATGTTATAAATTTATATACTTGATATTTCGAGAACTTGAATATTAAAAAAAAAAAGCTTTTTGTTCTCTAGTAAATTATTGTTCTGGGTGGGTTTTTTTAAAATTTAATTTATGAAAAAGCTAAAGTCAAATGTCTTTTAACTAGGCAAAACAGTCGATTAGCCGAGTGATCTTTTGAAAATATTTTATTTTAAAAAATTTATACAGAAGGGTAATCTTTTTTGGGTAAAAGTAAAAAATTTCAATGCATATTAAATTGAACAAAGTTAGTGCCGATATTTTTTTTAATAAACTCAAAATTAATGTTCTGACTCCGTACCTGAATAGATAAGGGTACCACAGGTTACATAAGACCTTAGAAGTCCATGTCAATTTATTTTGGAATTTTCTAAACTTCTTGTCCCTCTCATTTTGTCCTTGAAAATGGCTTTGCCTTGGATGAAAAAGTGTCCTCCTTCATTTTTGAAGCCCTACGTACGTATATTTGTGTACATTAGATTTTTAGGTGAATGTTTTTATTTTTGGCTTAATACCCATAGCTCAAGAGAATCTCGGTTTCCTACGACAAATGTTGAATACCATTCTTCACCAAAAACTTGGTATATGGTAGTGAGAAATATTACCTGACTATATTCAACTTCCACTTTTAGGGAAATCTTTATGCAATTTTGGAAAAAAATAGATACTTATTTTACGTAATGGATGGGTGTTTTCGATTGATCAATGAAAGTTAACTTCTATATTTATTTTTAAGCTGACATTTTAACTATGCTTTGATAGCCGCGGGCTGTTAAATTGAGTAATAGTTTAAGATAAAAAAAAAATAGAAGTTAGACTGACATAATCTACAAATATTGGACTTAAATGCTCAGAACTTCGGCAATTTGACAAAGACAAGATTACTCTAGTTGAAAGAGGTGTAGAATTTATTTAAGAATTGTTTTTGCCAAGAACAGTATTTTTCTATCTTAATGCATGTTATTTAGTGAGTATTAGCCTTTCTTCTTACTAAAAATTGACGAAATAACAAGTTTTCATGTTTATTTTGATTAAAAACTTTAAATATTAGAGTGAAAAAAATCATAAATATAAGTCATCCTCCTATTTAGATTCTCTAGATAGTTCCGTGGCACCGGCCGTTCTTAATACACAAGCAAAAGTGTCTCTTTAATTCTAATATAATTCGAAGACAAGACTGTTAGTTATTTGGACACTAAACAAATTAACATTTGATAGTGGGGGGGTTGTTGACCCCTTTCGACAAGAAAAATATAGAAATTTGAAGAATTTTCTATACCATACCAGCATTTAAAAGTGACGTTGTTGACCATTTCCCAAGAAAAAAAACAGAAATTGTGAAGAACTTTCCATGGAAATTGTGATCGATGATTTAGCAATGCATTATATGTAATGACCACGGGGGTTTATCCCACAGAGACCTTATTTCTAATGAATATATGCTTTCTGTTAAAAAAAATTAAAAATCATGGGCTAATTTTAAGCAGGATGCCAATAATCCTTTTTGTTGGTATCACGATAGTAATTTACATTACTGATGAGTTCATTTATTTGTCAATGAATTTCCGGGTCCTATAATTACCTTTTATGAATAAAAAATCCGACAAACCGATTAGATTCTATTAACAAAGTGCATGGACCTAATAAACGAGTTGTTACAACCTAGATTTCAGCCATTCAATAAAGTATAAATTGTTTCTTTAGAATAAAAAAATTTCATAATTTATTCTATGCAAATGTTAACAAGTAATTAATAGTAAAATTTTAATAGTTTTTATTGAATTCTCAATGCGAGGTAAATAAAACTTAAACTCCTTTTTTTTTTAAAGAAATATTTTTTTATAAAACAAATTGGAGTGCTTTCATTTGAATTGCAGGCGGATAGAAATTATGAATAAGCCTGAATTCCATTTGAATTATTTCTTTTGTTAAATGAAGGTATTGCTTATGGTTTATGTACATGTTTGTTTGTGTTTCGTTTCTATTTTCTAGTTTTTTTTTCATTTAATTTTGTTTTCGCGTACTTGATGTTCCACGGTCTATGTTCTCTATTCCCTTTTTTTATTTCTACTCATTCGTTCACATATTGTTAAATAATGCTTTATATATTTCTTTAAAGAGTAATATTGATCTATATTCGATCCATGCAAAGAATAGATAACGCACTTTTTATAGATAAATAAACTAGAGCGCTTAAGTGAATTCATTAGGACATATCGAATAAAGGCTCTAATTCTGTTTATGCAGAAGTGTGTGTCATTTATAAGTTGATGTGTATGCATCATTAATACTCATTTCAGAATAAATTAGAAGATGCAACGATGAATTGGTTTTATCTTTTGATTAATAGTCTCCCATCTTTAACATATAAAAATTACCCATGTTTATTATTATCACACCTAGAGGGAAATTCATATTTATTTACTCAAACACGGTTATTTGATAGAGAAACGAGAGCTGAACGAGAAGAACGCTCATATAAAAACGACCCCGAAAAACTAAAGGTTTTAAAGGCCTAAAAATAGAAGAAATACGAAGTACTTGGCGTTGGACCGAAAGTTGAAGAAGACCAAGGCTCAAAATGAGTGAAGAGGTCCAAACTTACAAGAACCTAACCCGTTATACTAACCGGTAACAACGTCTAAACAGTGATGCTAGCTAACGGACTATCAAAACATATTTTTAAAATTAAAATTAAAATTTTGATAGGGTAAGTTTATCATTATCTTGTATATTGGCAATTTAGCATATACACCTCCAACAAGGTCACTGTTTACTGGTGTTCGATTTTCTGATTCGAAATTTAAAGAAGGAGACTGGGGTGGATCTATAGTAGTACAATTGGTTGCACTCGCACCCCCACAATTTACGAAATTCTCAGTTTTTCTACAAGAAATTTTAAAAAATTGCAACCCTGTAAAATAACACTTTGATTTGTGCAACTTTTATGATTAATCCTGTCTCCGCCGGGTCCGCCCCTGGAGGGAGAGTGTATTTTAATCCATTAACCATTATTATTCCTCGTAGCGACTAAGGCCTCACTTTTGCTCAGAATTCGATACATTGACTTATTTTAATCCATTATTATTACTCGTTGCTATGTTATACTGCTCTTTCTTACTGTTTTTTGAAATACTGATTACTTGAGTCAGTTTATTAGTAGGTTAGAAACGTTAAATTTATATCTTATATGAATATATAGTTGCATACAGGATTGACGAACTAGTAATTTAGTAGTTTTTGTAACAAAAGCTCACAACAATCACAAAAAAAATTCATCATCTCTTAGAGAAAATCAAATCGTCCGAGGAAAAAACTCCAGCAACTAATGTCTACCTGCTTAGATTTAGAAGTTAAAAGCCTTTAAAAGAGCTCTAAAGAACATATCTTTACATAAAATGAACCGTTCCTCGTGGATTTGATTCCATACTTCTTGGATTTTAAATACTCGTACTCTTGCGTGCCTTCGATGTATTAAATTACAAATGACCGTGGCTGTCAATGCTAGTTACACATACTTATATATACTGATGAATAAGACTCATGTCTCTTCGATGTGAAATACACCCCCACAAGGCTCTTCCAAGTATCTTACTTTAAAGTCGAATTAAATTCACTTTACCCATTGATTTGGACATGTGAATATACCATCTTGGAACTTATCGGACAATCTTTCGAATGCAATCAAGCACAATCTACAATATCAAGTGACTAACACATAACTTTTAATTAGCTTAACGTTTGTGTATTGCTACTTAATATAACAAGGCCATAACAACACAATTATTAATAGCTAACGATCAGAAGATAAATTTTCAATCGGGGTTAAATTTTCTTATTTGCTTTACTCAAGCAGCAGTGTTTGTTTTCAAACAAAGCACCAACCTGTTGCATGCGCAGCGAGTCTACAAAGAAAAGGAGTCGATACAATTTTATACATTTTCATCGTTTATGATATAGAAATATAAGAACAAATATCTACTTTGTAATTCAATTTGAACTTAGCTAACGGACACTCGAATTTATAAAAACTTAAAGACCCTATATCTTGAAGCTGCCCCTCTATAGAAAGATTAATCTCGTTAGCTATTCTAGAAGTGCATCAGTTTCCCTTTGCACAATATTTCTCTTGATTTTAGTATGAGAGCATATTACAAATAGTCAATATTTCTTGATACAATTCTAGTGGGTTTTATTTTCATGATATATATATAAACAGGACCCCGATCTTTAGTCCTCATATTCATGTACTAGCATTATTACTAATAGAGTTTATCAGAAGCTGGATTATGATCTTATTACTTCCTGTATTTAACATGGAAGATTGTCACTTACACCACATACACACACCAAAGAGACGTAGTTTGGCACACCTAAATGAGGCAGTTACTTATTTTCTTTCAATTAAACGTTCAAGTTCGCCGTCACACGTCTCAGCATCTATACCGTACAGGAAGGGGTACAGACAAATTTCAACGACAACCCTGAGTTATCTGCGCTGTTTAGCAAAGCAATATATGCCTTTGATTTCGATTCCTTCTTTTTTTTCTTTATCTAGCGAGTGTTTTGAGTGTTTTTCTTACATAGACTACCTTTTTGCCCTAAATACAATTTCTGGCAAGCTTAATAGATTGCCTGACAATGACTAAAGTAATATAGGAAGTTTTCTGTTGATGTCAACAGTTTGATAGAATGCATCCCAAGACATTGCATAAAACGATGTTCGTGCTAAGTTGGAACATCTGGACCATAGAAATTAAAGCATACTAGCCTGTGATGACTTAATTATGTAACCATACGGAAAAAATAAAATCAATCCGATCGATTATTGATATGATGCTAACGCAGCTCATCTCAAAAATGTCTCTTACGTATGTTCCTACAATCGACCATTGTGTAACAATAATAATATTTATTATTTCTTCATCTCTTAGATGGCCATCGGAGGGTTCTCAATTGGACCTATAAAAGTTGCCTGAACCGATCATAATTGAGCAAAAACGGTATTAAGTATTGCGAGGTAAGATTAAAGTTGATAAATATTTCATTGTGTATATGATAGATTCAGCAGCTGGTTTTTTATCTAAATCAGATACAAAACGTTTGTATTATGCACAAGAAGTACCTAAAAAGAAAATTCAGCTGGGAGAAAATGATCTCTTCATTTCAACCATTTTTCGTCATATCATCTCTTTCCGAAGATCCAACCCCTGAACAAAACCGTGCTATTCCCATCTCAATATCATCATCGTCGTCTCTAATTTGTAAAATATCAGCCACCGAAAGAGAACTCGGTCTCTCTACTTCTCGATTCTCAACATTGACACCATCATCTTCTGTTCTCTCGTGACCATTTGCCTCAACCAAAGGTACATCATCACCGTGACGAACTTGAACTGTAGACTCACTAACATCTAAAGAATTTTGAGCAATTGTAACCGGATTACTGGAAACAACATTAGCTCTACACAAAGGGCAGTTAGAGTGAGACTTCAACCAAGTATCTATACACACTACATGAAAAGAATGGTTACATTTAGGCAACAATCTCAAATTCTCATTTTCTTGAAATTCACTTAAACAAACGGAACATTCCGTCCCATCAACCGACCCTTCTCCAATCTTATACTTAAAAACAGCAATAGACTTAATAGTCCGCTCATCTAACCCGACTGAACTAGCTTGGTAATGATCATGATGAGTAACTTGATTAGTTTCAAAACTTGAAACCTGGTTTGCATCACTTGATGTTGCTCTTCTTCTACAATACTTGGATAGGACCGCGTAGTACGCAATCAAGAGGATAGCGCTTGACAAGATACCGATAACCGCAATGATGAGAGGGGAGAAGTTGAAAGGGTAGTCATCATCATCATTAATTAAAGAGAAAGGAGGAGGTGGAGGATAAACAAGGTAACACCATTGTTGACAATATATGCTACAAATGCCTTGTGAACAATCTCTATATGTGTAGTATGAGTTTGGGGAGTTCATGGAGCCCATTTTTTTTTTGTTTTAGAGGGGGAGTGAGAATGTGGGGAAGAAGAAGAAGAGGGTTGATGGTTATTTTTGATCTGGCATCTTCATGTTCTCTTGTTGCCTTTTGGTATTACTTTATGTTTCTTATCTTCTTTTTTTCTTGAATCCCTTTGGTTTTATTTCAATTATGGGTTGGGTTGTTGACCAATGTGCAAGTTTTTATCTTTTATTTGTTTTACGAATTTTATGGAGTAATAAAACTATAAATGTTTGGTGATTAATGCTTGTTTGGTTCCAGTTTTGAAGCAACGTCTTATTTGAGTCTCTGTAAAACTAATGCGTGTTTAACTAATTTAAACTTTGATACCTTTTCTAAAATAAAAAAATTCCAGAGAAAATTGAATTTTAATAAGCTTGTTAACTTAATGCACAAGTGAAATTATGACAACATTGGCATCGATGTACATGAAAGAATATATAAAGATGGCATACAGTACTATATACTCCAATGGCGATTCAATTGCAAATAATTAATGAAAAACAAGCATATAATGTCTCATAGACAAATAATTCAAAAACATATTTTCAAACAGGCTTGATCTTGCCATGAGGAAATAAGTTGTCCGACGTAAGCAATATTTTCCCGAATAGGCAAGCCGCATCTCAATTACAATGTAAATAATATTAATAATATGTCGAATAATATCGATAGGTGTTTTAATATCTTAAGTTGTAAGGTGAAATAATTTAATTAAAACCTATAATGCAACTTAAAGAAGAAAATTCATGATTAATCTCGTCTTACAGTGTTACATGTCTTTTCAGTTATATTGATTTTCGTAGAATAAAGAAGGGGCAATTATAAAGTAACTGGCAAGGCGAGATTGGACATTTATGTATTGGGACCTTCATGTCTAATGAATTGCTTACACAACAACAATTTAGATTGGAGCTTTTGCTTAGTAGTTTCTCTATTTCCCTTAAAAGACTTAAATAAAAACTGGTGGGGAGACCACATTTGCTATCCTGTCAATGTTCTTATACACTTGCAAGCAAAAGGAAAGTACTTTTTATCCTTATTATTATTATTAGTATCATCACTGTAATAATAATTATTATCACTATATATCATTCTATTATAATAAGTCAACCCAAGGCAAATGAGGCTGCCCAATTTAGCCGCTTTTTTTCTAAAAATACCCCTACACCTTTATATTAATTATAATAATATCATACTTCCATAAAAATATAAAAAGTAAAAACTAATAAAACTATTTATTCCTCTTTAACAAGTAAACATTCTTTTAAATCTTAAACTATGTTTTTTTTTGTATTATCCACATATTTATATCATAACTATACATATTTTCTATATTTTTATTGCATTACGTGCCACACACGCAACGCGTGGGGCACGATTACTAGTAATTGTTATATGAGAAGGCCTATTCGTGTTCTGAAAAGATGTAATTATCAAGGTAGAAGTTGTGATATTTCGTTTTGTCAACTGAAATGGAGATTATTTTGTATATGAAAGTACATATTTTCAGACAGTTGAATTACATATAAGGTAGCAAAGTCGTATTAGTCACGAGTTAGTATAGACGTTGGAGTATCCACATCAAGTGCATATTCAACCGAGTTGAGATATTATTTGATATGCAAAAGTAGTTATAGATAGTTAAAAAAATATAAGTTGATAGACAATTTTGTTCTAATAACTCATAAGTATGCCTTTCTTCGGTCCGTTAATTACACTTACACCGTTACACCTACCAGGAGCTAACAAAAAAAAATCAATCATGGTAAAGTTATAGTTAGGGGGAAAGAAAAACGTCCATAATAGCAAAGAATAAAGTCGTTTTTTTCCTCCTATTTTCTGTTTGTTTTTCTCTTTTATTTTCTCTCAGAACCTGCCTTCGATTCTCAATCACATCTTTCTTGTTCCTGTCAATTTACGATATTCATCTCTCCTCTTCAACCACAATTCCGACATGATTCGTTCCTTCCGAATAACGTCCTGTAATCTTGCTCTTAGAAGCCACGTGGATATTTTTATTATTATTTGAGACTTAAAAACACACACAAAATAAATCTATAATTTTTTAAATTAGTGTATATAGAAAGATGCTAAATCAGTATATACACAATTGTCTTTGAAATAATAATCTTGAAATAAAAAACTGTCTTCGAAATAAAGCTAATCTAACAAAACTACAAGCAACCAGGAAATTACGTCATGTTTGAGTTCTCTCGGCTTGTTTGCTTGCAGCTCCGAACTTGAGCTTCTTATTTTTGGTTTTCATGAATTCAACTTATCGATTTGTTTTTGTTTTTACTAGATTTATATGTTCATACAGAAACTTTTATTTGATACTTGAATTCTAAAAGTGGAGGGAGGTACTGAGGAATACTAAGAAGGAAATCAAATCCAATTAAAATACCTAACGTGGACAAATTTTCACCAAAATCGAACCAGAATGATTCCCTGTCCCATTCCTTCTCTGACTTTAAGAACCAAAAAGTATATATAAAACGGCCAGATAAGCACATCACCTAAACACTTCTACATTATTAGTCACTGTCACATTCATTCAAAATTAAAAAATAGTAAAGATTTGTGACTTTATTCGTTCTGTCAAAAATATCTCTGTTTTAAAATTCGCGCTACATAGCGCTACGTAGCACGAAATAGCGTTTTTTTTTAAAAAAACGCAACGAAAAATCACGATTTTGGATGGAATTGCGCTAAAATCGCGTTATAAGGGACCACTACAAAAAAATACACAAATAGCGACGGATTAGTGACGGTATTTTTTATTACGAGCTTATTAACGACGGTTTTTGTGACGGTTTTGTGACAGTTTAGTCAATTTGCGACAGATTTGTGACAGCATTTTAAATTTGCGACAGACTTGCGACAGCTTTTGACTCTCACTAAATCAAACATTATTTTGTAGTGGACCAAAAGCGCAAAAAACACGAAATTCTGGACCAAAAGCGTAAATAGCGAGTTAAAAAAAAAACAACGGATCTAAATAATTAATATATATTGTGTAATTTTCATAAAAGTGTCTGTAGTCCAGATGGTTAAGACAGTGCTGTAATTTTCAGCAGACTGAAGTTTGAAACTCAGCAACAACAATTTTTTTTTTTTTTTTTTTTTTATTACTATCTAATATAACTATACATTTTTATTTTTATTTTATATATTCTAAAGTTTAGTGCATATTTAGGCAAAAAAAAATACACCGCAAAGCGCTATATAGCAACGCTATTAGCGCTTTTAGCGTTTCTCTCGAAAAAACGCTACGATAGCGATAACGCTATTTAAAACACTGAAAAATATTATAACATTAATTTGCCAAATTCAAAATCTTCTAAAAATTTACAATCCAATACATCGTTTAGACTTTAACCCTGGTATAGACTTAGAGAAAATGCACTATATCAAAATTACACCAATGAGAGAACGAACGAAAAAAATTACATGCAAGTTTTTCATTGCTAGCTAGTAAACCCTATGAACCCTATGATGAGTTGCTGTTTTTTCTCTTCACTGCCTACAAAGAATAAATAAAAACTTAATAACTGTATTTGTCCAAAGGGCCTAGAAGATATACTTTTATCTGATGAAGCAGCAAATTTATGCTCTTCCTTTTTTCCTCTCATCCAAAGCCTGTTTCAGAGAATAAAATAAAAAAGAAAGCAAATTAAAAATGAAAGCAAATTATTGTGTCACATGGGTTGAAGTGAAATACAGTTCATTAAAGCAGATGCATAAAGAATCTAAATGATTATGCATAAGTATCAAAATCCCTTAAACTAACACAAATGCCTGAGACCATTAAGAGAAACTAATTAAGTATACAACTGTGTCAAATAAAGATAATGCTGCAGTTTGGGTTGAATACGGTTCGTTTTGCTGTCAAAAAAATTGAAACAGATAACTTTATTTTATGGTTCAGTTTGAACCAGTTTTGCAACATTTGGTTTGAAACTGAAAGTAATTGAACCGGTTTGGTTTAATTTGGGTGTGTTCAGTTTTTTTTGGATTATTTCAACTCTATGCCTTTTCATTATTCCCACACAAAAATTATTACATGTTTCCAGCTTAAGGCCAAATCAGTTTCTCTTTTCTTTCAAGTTCCGTGCTTTTTAAGCTTGAACAAAAAATACACCCTACTCGGCTTGGGTTGGTTCTACAATTTCGAGATACGAAGTCAAACTGGCATCGGTTTGGTCTTGTACCTGGTTGAGTTACAAGTTCTCAACTTTAAATGCCAAATTCTAGCTGCAAATATGAAGCTCTCACTTAGACGCATGATCCATTCCTATCATATTTTATTAATTTATGTTTTGGAGAGGATCTACGTAAATTAACCGAAATACAGTATAAAAATGGAAGAGCAATGATATTTGCACCCACTAATTACCCCGAACCCATGCGCTCCATCAATAAATAAAATGGAACATTGCATCTTAGTCTCTAAGCTTTTCAATCATTACACAAATACCACTCTTCAACCACTGCCACAGCATGGAGTGGACCAATTCAGGGTAAAAATAAGGTGCAAGAATCGTATCTCAAAATGGAATGCTGATGCCTGATGGTCGTTCTATAGAAAATATACCCTCTTATAACTGAAAGATTTTAAAAGATCAACACCAAAATTAACCGAAATATTCATGTGTTGATTATGTACAAAACGTACCTTGCTTTGAAACATCCTCATGGTCAAAACAAGTGTATCACGCATTCTGCAGGGAAAATATTATAAAAGAATAAGATAAGGCACAATATAATCGGTACAACAATATCTTTATCCGATTTCGCGATAGATTATTTGGTATTTAGTATTTACACTGCTGGAAAATATTACCTAACATCATCGTGTGTGCTAAACGGATGCGAAGATCCATCCGAACATGTTAAGACAAATTGAGAAGTGAGCCCACCAGGAATTTTGATCTGCTCATATTTAAACAAAGCGAAAATGTAAGTGATAAATACGACATATATTCTGTGTTGGCTTCACCTAAAGCCCAAACACACCCTCTAAGTGAGACACATACCGATAAGTCCTTTGAAAACTTTTCCGCAATTACAAGTGATTGGTTTCTGTTGAGGTTAACTTGGTAGCTTGATCTATTTAGATTAATAGTCGCTGCTTCCCAATTCTCAGAAGACTCCATCTGTACATAACAAATGAACTCCTCAAGAACTAATATAACAAATATTTAATCAAACGACTACTGCTTTCGCTTCCATAAAATGTTTCAACAAGTTCACGTAGATTATAAATACTCAGGGGGCTTCTCAACAGCTGTTAATTCATTCGAAATTCATTAGCATTTTCTGTGGATTTTTTCATTTTTTTCTTGGGTTACTTTATCATCAGAAAACTTCTTCATACAGCAATAAAGTAATAGTATAAAGAAAAAGTATTCATCTATGACCCGTAAAGATAAAAGCAAATGAAACCTACAAGCAGAAGAACACCAAAAGTGGCTTGTCCATTTGATATATGGGTATCGATCTCCATTTGCATATCTGGATCTGAATATACCAAGTTTTTATTACAGTGTTACAAATCCTTAACCATTAATACATAGAACAAAGTTACTGTATGAACAAAGGAACCTCCAAACAAAAGACTTACCACAGGTAATCTTGCCTTGATCATTTGCAATATGCCTCACAAGTTCCCCCTAATAAGATTACACAAATTAATACTCTGTACTAAGTAATCTCGATAATTAAACATTGTGTCTTAAGTAAGTATTGTTAAATAAACCTGACGGCCTTGATCATCCATTGGTATACACTCCACAGCTATAAGTTTGTCGACATCATCGGCAGTGACAACATATTCAGGATTTGTGGCTCCTGTGCGCAAAAATACCAAATAAATTTTTATCCTAGCTTAATTAATTATAAAAACTTTAAGCCATGTAAGTAAATCCGAAAAGGTCCATGTTTACGAATTAAAGACCGTGACGATATTTACCTTCTATGTACTGCCGAGTCCCATCCTGAAGATGACGAACCCACTGACATGGAATAAAAAATTATTAGTGAGAAAGAGCAGTTAACTTAGTCACAGTCCCGGATTAATCGTTCTAGAAAAGTAGTAGCCACAATAGAAAACTACCATTAAGTGCCTAATGGAAGGCTTAATTTCTATTTTCTCGCAACGAAAACGTGTCCTCATTTGGTAGTACATTTTATAAGCATATACTTCAATAAACTGATTGTTGATTGACAGACAGTTCAATCAAGTCATTTTCACTTTAATGGGCATACACTTAAAAGATCTGGGTTTATAAATGCATACAGAATAAATGCAATATAACTAAATGGGAATGAAAAGTTTCCTATGGTGCTTAATGGGAAAAAAGACCAAAATATAACACTTTATGTGAAATGCCCTAAAAAGAAACTCCTCGAAGAGAAAATCTAATATATAAGGAGAATCACTGTAAAAGTAATTATATTTTACCTGAAACATACAAACAGAGGTTCCACGAACAGGATAACCACAACCTTGAATTTTGCCTCCCGGGATTGCTTCACCGATAATCTGAAAATCCTCAATTCCGGGCCACTCTTCAAATAACAAGCAATTGTCTTCAGACTTATTTAATTACCATAATATAAATCGCAATATTAATCAATTTTGCTACCTTCTGAAAAATAACCAGCTCCTTCATGGTCAGTGCGAAAACGAAATGACGATTTATGAGTCCCAGGTGAGTCTGATCTTAACTCAATACCACTTCTACCAAATGATTCATTACTAATAAGGCCCTCAGCATCCCTGCATAAATTGTTAGCTGTGATTCAGTTTTCACTCTAGAGGCTGATATTGAACTATTAAAATTCAATTCATTAGTTGTCCGGAATTTCTCACTAAGAAAAAAATAAGAACTAAAAAGGGATTTTTTTTGCGGTTCAGTACACCTTCCTATCAACATTTTCAATTTTGTAGAACAACCTTAATTTTTTTTTAAAATTTAGTTTCTTACTTCCACTGGAAAAAAAAAGGTGATAATAAACCTATAGGCCAGTGTAGAAAAGTGATAATAAACCTATTCGTGTACAGAAAATACTTATAATCATATAGCTGATGTCATTTTTTCCCCTAGAGAAAAAGGGAATTGTACAAAAGAGATAACAACCCTATGAATGAGTGCAAAATTAGGAAAAACAGTAAGTTGATGCACAATATCAAAAACATGGATAACTTGGTCTAGTAAACTGCAAAAAAAAAAACCGTTATTAAAACAATGGTGCTTTTCGAAAATTTCTAGAAACCACTCTTTGAGAACGTACATATTTTTTAAAAAAACAGTTCATCCCAACAACAATATAAAGTTTTTTGCTAACCTATTTGTACCGGGGGAAGCCATTGGATAATTTGGTTTATCGAAAATCTGTAGCATCCCAACATTTTGAGATAAGTTCTTCATCACGGTCGGATCATTTTGATGCAAATTTCTTGATATGTTTTGTTGTTCATGTACGTAATGATTAGAGACCGGAGACTGTGGCACCTGTTTACAAAAGCAAAAACAAAATCAATTCGAGGAAAAAAGTAGAGGTGTTCCCAATTCGATTCATTTCTATCTTCAAAGAACAAAATAAACTAAACCCATTGATAACCAAAGGATTAACTCTTATTTAATCTGAGACTTAACTATAAATCAAAACCAAACCAATCATTGCCTCTTTGGTTTGGTTATAAATACAACTAAATATTAATATATTAAGTTTATATTTGATCAGCTTGATTGGTTTCGAAATGAATGAAACCACAACCATCCCAGTTCAGTTGGTCTTTATTTTTCTAAAACCAAATTAAATCAATAGTTTTATCTCTTCGGATTGGTATTTGGTCTATTTGACTTAGTTTGTTTGGTTTAGTCAGTTTCGGAACACCCTGAAAAAAGTAGGGCAATCATAAATCATTATTCTGAAGAAAAACACACACGAAATATTGTCCCAACGTACTGTGGGTGTGTAAGAATTAGGTTCATTTGAGAAACCGTGACCAGAACTTGGACCATGGCTATCCTCATCAAACCAACTAGTCCTTGCATTTCCCGTTACACCTGTTATCTCTCCAATTCTAGCCTGCCAATCAAAAGTTAAATAAATTTTTAATAAGAATGTGATCAGAATAAAATAATTTGTATAAGCTTAAAACAAACTATACTCATAAAAAAAGTACAAGGGTTGATCATACATGTGAACTTCTGATCTTAGATTGCAATTGATCATGTAGAAGCTGCAAAATACCAACAAAGCAAGTACTTTTTAGAAGAACCTTATTTTGACATTAGATAGTTAGGTTTACAGGCAGGTGAAACAATAAATCAAGCTTCTCTTTCCAGAAACATCAGAGAACTAAATTTTTGGAACTAGGGATTTTAAATCTAAGCAACCAAACAAGCCAAAACATATTTTGAATACTTCAGAGTTGTTTGATTGCATCTTTTAAGAAAATAAGCTGGACTCTTTTATGTTAATAAAAAACTGGGTTCATCCAACTTACAGCTTCAAGCTTCTAAGGACAGATCAACCAAAAAGTCTCCAGAATCCAGACTATAAGCTACAATTCAAAAGAGTTGAGCTTAAAAGCTGCAACCAAGCAAGATCTTAATCGCAGGCGATGCATCACCGGCCCAAAAATCACATTATAAGTCTTAAAAGAAAATTTATCTAAAATATGATTTATACCTTTACGTTGTTTGAAAGAGAAGAAGCATTAACAACATGAGGCCAAACACCATATTCGTCCAATAGCCCTAACATGGATGACGCAAACACAGATTTTTCATCTTCTGCAGCCTGAAATTAATATAAAAAATGTATTTTCCAATGCGTGTAAAGACAGGAGGAAGTCACCAAAATGGAAAAGAAAGGGCGAAGACATGTTCTTGAAGAGGTTGGTTTTCACAACTATAACGAGATACTTAAGCTTTTTGTAAACTAAATTATGAAGTACAAACCACAATTAAGTTTCCTCAACTATATTTTTTTTTTTGACACTTCTTTATCGATTTTGTGGACCGTCGACTGTAGTCAATTCTGTATTTTCAGCTCACATGATTTTTCAATTCTAGGAGTACTTATGCCATCTATCAAAAAATGTACTAAATTGGAAAATCATATCAATTGAAGATACGTGGCAGAGTACTTAATCAACAAATATTGTTTCTCAATACACAAAATCCAATTTTTACATCATTGGAACTGCATGGTGGTTAGTGTACTAAACCTTAATAAACCCCAAATATAACTGACCTTCAATTCATGAGTCAATTTCAAATTTTCTTCAAGGAGGGATTTTCTGCGAGCAATTTCATCCATGGCAGCTGACATGACCTCATTCTGTTTTTCATCTACAGCCTATCACTCAAGTTAGCGACATGTAAAGTTAACAACTAATTCTATTAGCAAGCAAATAAAGGTCCAAATAAAAAAACAACTGATCATAAGAAAAAAAATGAGATTAATAAGAGACAAACCATTCGTAACTCAGATAATTGTTTCTCCATAGCATACTTCTCATTTAACAGTTTCATCTCCTGATAACACAGAGCACAGCTGAGTGTCAGTATAAATTTAAATATACATAATATTATATGTACATATCTTAGGCTCTTAGCAATGACTTTTGTGAGGAAGGTACCTTCACACATGCAACAGCAATTTGCTGGCGAAGGAAAACAATTTCCTCTTTTTGTGCTCTAACCCTCGTGTAAAGTTCCTAAACATACAAGTTGAAAACTTAATAAACAGCAATTTGAAGCAAAAGGAAAGTATTATTAATACACTTAATGACAATGCTACATCCTTTACATAGAAGAGATTGAAAACTTTGATACCGTTGTCTCAGGTTCATTCATTTGGTCCTGATTTATGTTTTTCCCCAAACTCCTTGGGACAAAATCAGTTTCAATCTGTGGCCTGGAAAATAAAAAGAAAGAAGTGCTTGAAATATCCCATTTACAGATAAAATATACGCATGAAGCACATTTTGGTGAATTAATTTCAAAGCTAGGCTTGTTTAGTAGCAGAATTTAAGCAAATGAGCCGAGTTTTTTGAGTTAAGAAAACTAAGGTTTTCCAGCCTAAAGTTTCTAGCTTATTCAGGTCAACAAAGCAGAAAAAGATATATACTTAAACTAGTCAACCAAATAAAGTCCAGCTTTAAAGAACAAGCAAAAAACTGAGCAGCTGTAACCAAACAAATCTTTATATCTAAACAATTGTCCTCGAAACATACAATATTTTCAAATTAAGTACTTTTTTCTGTTTTCAATGCCTTTACTTTTTCTCGGGCACGGAACCAGTAACATGAAGAAAAAGCGCTTCTTAGGAGTTTCACTATTTTTTTCCTGAAACTACAGAATTGATGAACAACTACAAATATTTAAACAGAACCAAACAAACTCTAAGGAATCCATTATAGTTAACAAAAACATTACCTGGTTGGATGAGAATCTTGAGACTGAACCCTTTGATAATCCGGAAGGCCATTCATATAGGCCTTATTGAGAGACATTGATTCGACAGTTCGAAGTTATTTTGTGGGTATATTTAGTAAATTTACAGCAAATTCGCTCCATTATAACCAGCTGAACCGCGCATTTCATTTTCCGTTACCGCATCACGTGTACCTTTCATACAATCACTACGCCTAATTACAGGTATCAATGCAAAAAATATCCTGTTGCAAAACAGAGTATAGAAACACGAAAGATTAGGAGATAGATAATATTTAGTACTGAACAACAGAGAAAAACCTATAATTTTAGGATTTACACAGGATAATTACGATCAAGGTTCACAAGGAAGGGTCTACTTCTAATTATGACAAAACATCAATTAGACCCGAAATGTAGATAGATTAAATTTAGGATTGCCGAAAGACAGAGACTAATTTAAGGTTTATGCACCTGCGTGTATTAATTATGTGAAGGTGTATATATTTTATCATAGTATAGCTAAGTAAACTATCACGATATTCTACACCAGCCTCGCGATGGTAGTAATTATATAAATAAAAGACATGTTAAGTAGATGGGAAAAACATAAATAAAGTACAAAACACACCTTAATTAAGCTTAAATGAAGTACACAAATGGGGTATTTCATTACAAACTGAAGCAGGATAAACAGAAATGAAAACTAAACACACCTTAAATAATCTTGCCAAATTATGTTAATATAAACAACGGAAATAGTAAAATGGAAAAATAAGTTTGAGCACAGTAAAAACTCTCCAATGATCAACAAATAAATCGGCATAATTGTAACTAAAAATCCCAATGCAATACGGCATACAGGCAGAAGCAGAATATATAGACATGAGAAAATTTGATATAGTGAAGATAAGCTATACCCAGATGCTAAATTATCTCAATATAAACAACAAAAGTTAGTAAAAAGGACAAATGAATTTTGCCCAACTAAAAAGATTCGGTCAACAAATTATATACACTTCTAAGTATCAAAAAGATTCAAACCTGATCAGCATATAATTCAACAATACAAAATTACCAAAAGCCAAATAATAAAAAATTCCAAACTTTTTTCATATCATTCAGAGCATAAAAAAATACCCTCAAAACCCCCCAAAAACTGAAAGATTTTAACTTGATAAACATATCATTGCGTATAATGTAACTAAATTCCTAATAACATATGTTAAATTATCTCAGTATTAGCTACTCCCTCCGTCCCAATATAAGTGTCCTGGAAACTGTGCTATTTAAGGATTTGAACCAATTTCACTTAAAATTCAACAAAAAAGCATAAAAATATCAAAATTTTCAAACAAAAACTATTTCTTACTTATAATATGAGATTATAGTTGTAAATTTGATATGATTTAACTACCAAAACGAGATATTTCAAAAAATAAAAAAGAGAAAATTTACTAAAAAAAGGAAAGTGGACACTTATTTTGGGACGGAGGGAGTATAAAACTTGATCAACAAATTATTACACTTCTAACTACTAAAAGATTCAACCTTAATCAGCATATAATTCAACAAAAAATGTTACCAAAAGCCAAATATTAAAAATTTCCAAACTTTAAACATATCATTCAACATAAAAAAATTCCCTCAAAACCCGAATAGCTGAAAGATTTGAACTTGATAAACATATCATTCAGCAAAAATGTAACTAAAATCCTAATAACATACAATTCAATAATAATATAAGGAAGAAAACAATATTTAAAAAATTCAAAAGATGATTATAGAAACAAGTTAGGAGGTTACTTAAATGACAGATCCAAAAATTTAAGAGGAAATAATAAGAGTGTGGAAAAGGGTAAACATTGGAAATTGAAATGAAAATAAAAGGGTTTTATGATTTTATTTATTTAATTAAAAAGTCAATGGAAAAGTCTTGAGAAAAAGAGTCAAGGGGTGTG